>CM046069.1:54527754-55727754 GCA_025215515.1 Schistosoma japonicum
TAACTTATTTAGCTAATAGTGCTGATACAGTTCGTTGTATTATAAATATCGTGATTAACTCAATTAGTACCAAAGACGACAATAATACCTTATTCACTTAATATGATTCAGGCTCAAAGATCAAGGTAAGTATGCTGTTGACATAAACCACTACGCCTATCACTATAAATACACTAGTGTGTAAATTACTGTAGTCAAATATCCATTAACTTTTTGAATACCGTTTACCACATGAAAGCATATTTTTATTCGCATTAGGACATAAGTTTCAGCCATTTCATTAGACAGTAAAGCTGCTAATGTTTGTTAGTGGACAATCAGGACATTGCGTAGTATAGCATCAAGTTATCTCACTTAAGCCCCTGCGATATAACACATTCATTGCCGCCTACATTGCCAAACTTAATATATGCCATTCCGCATAACTGTAAATATGAAAATACACAAAGGCAATCTCAATCAGTATCAACCATTTTTTATTGTCAGTTCGTCAATTTTAAATGGCACAAGCCAAAACCTCTAGTGAGTACGCTGATTACCAAACTAGTTGACAACAAAAACGGACGATAGGTTATAGGCATATAAGAAAATTTCATATTGATTTTCTTATTTTAAGAGTCCTCTCGGTATAATTTTCAATATTAATAAGCACCTGCATCGCCAAACTTTTATCGAACCTTTGAAAAATCAACTTCCATTTTTCTGCGTACTCATTGTTTCTGCACTAATTATTTACATGACTTCGGAAATGAACTTATGCAATCCATCTGAACACTTGCATCAGAACTGTGCATTTAATATATACAGTGTCTTAGTATAATTTCAACTATCAACTTAATAAATCGTAACAAAGGCAACATTTACCAGTAAAAGTACTGCTCCTTAGATGTATTAACAACATGTAACGTCGAGGATAACGGCATTTAGAAAACGCCAGGCAAATGCATTTAAGGAAAATCAAATCTATATCATCGTTTATGAACATATAATTTTTCTTGGCCAGACAGACATAAATGTTGCTTACTTCCTAAGTTGATATACAACTTTCTTTAGATGTCTTAGAAGATACTGTAAACTTGTAGGTACATTGTAAGTATAACATGTGGTTGTATCGATTTCATTCTCAATATTCAGTCGTGATATTTTCAAGTCCCACACATAAACCTTGAAAATACATTTATCCAAGGAGTCCAGATGTAAAGACTCCATTATGTTATTTGCATTGTTTCCCAAGGTTACTGTGTGCTCTATATATGCAGCAGCCCACATATATTTCTTGGGGATCCAAGATTTTCGAAGACAGCCCGTTATCTGAAATGTCAACCATGTTAACGTTCTGAAATAGTTATCAAACCAAAGTAATATTTTAATCATTGACATTACTGTTTGGTAGTTTCCGTGCATAGATAAGCTTGTATGTGACAATCCCAAGTTTAATTGAAATAACACATCAGCAAAGATTTATTTGCTTTTTGCAAAAAGTGTGACATAAATGGAACATGCAAAGTTGTATTTTACCGTCCCAGTGAGTTTTGCTAACAGCCGCCATTTCAGCATGTGATGAATCCATTACAAAGGTCTCCGTAATGGAGGCATTGTCCGTGATGTCCTAAAAATACACCTAAAATTCATTCGATGTACGCCGTAAACTCATTTTTGTCCAGGTAAACACCACCAGGCGTTGAAGACCCATATTATCAATTATTATTAACTGAAACATCAAAATCTGAGCATATTTTTAATTAGGTCTTACTTCGCTTTATTAATGTCATACATTGAATCAATATTATTCATTCCCGAACACATGCGATACAAGCGAATTTGAACATAGGTCGAAAAGCCCACTCTAGTTTATATTATCACACATCATTCAACAAAACAGTACTCACATAGCTGTCCTTGTTCACAGATATTATTGAACTCGACTACGTGAACCAAAGTCTACAATCATATTACCACACACCCTTCTACGGCAATTATTGACTGTATATTTCAAATATCACCAGATGTTATATTTAACGAAATCGTCTTACACATTTTACATAATTTCATCAAACGATGCTGATTGCCGAAGAATTATATTAGTATTTTCCTTTCCTACTTCTGATAAAAGTTTGTACTATGGATCGCAGCTTATAAAAGGCTTAGTGCAGACATGATTATGCACCATGGTGTAAAAACAAATGATATATTCAATAACATTCAGCATGATGCTGATCACAGAAGTACAATTCATGAGTTTTAACCCGAAATACAAGTGTTACAGTTAATGTGACAGTTTGTTTCGTTGACCAAATCCCTTAGACTTTCCGCCCAAATTAACAATTAAATTTAACTCTTGCTTCAAAAACTTCTAGTCAAATGCTTTCAAAGAAATTCCTACAGTCTAAAAATAAATACATCTATATAAGTTAATAAATGTTTCGGTTAGTTTAACTTTCTTTGGTTTTTATCTGTACATCATTGCTTGCTTTAATTCACCTACAAATAAGAATATTACCTCTTTCTAAGTAATAGTTATCTTTCTAGCAATCAAAAATTCTATTATCAAGTGTTACACTACAGCTAGCTCCATCAATTTCCAGAGTCAGAAAAAAGAATGGAGTATAAAAATTTTCTGGATATTCTTCATCTTTTTCGCTTAGTAAATTTTACAGTTTAATTTTAAGCACTTGAGAATGATTACTAAAATACCAAGTCACGAGCTTTTAGAGGACAATTGATCATATTCGATATCAATAGAGATATTGACTATTGGCTATGCAAAGTTCAAGGCCCCAGGCTTTCCGCAAGATATGATGTCTAGAATCGGTTCGTTTTTTGGGTGTTTATAAGCTGTCTTACTGTATCTTGTTGTTCTTGACGTTGAAATATTAGGTCTTACCAGTTTAAGATAGCTGTTTGTAGTGGTGCTACGGTTGACAAAACCCACCATAAACTCATCGAGATTCCTATATCACTCGTATTAACATAATGGATTTAGCATAATGTATAGACTGTTCTTTAGTTTACATCCTGAAATCGCTGATGTGTTGTCCGTGAGTTTCCTTATGTTGAAAACCTTGCGTAATCAGCATCATTTTGGGATCATATCCACAAGAGCTAATGTGTTCGGATGTGAAAACATTATCATTCAAAGGGCTTCTGTTTCTGTTTGCTGTGAATCATTAACTTTTTATAAGCAGGAATCTGAGTAGATAAAACATGCATAGATAAATAAAGTATTTGTAAGTTAGCAGGGTATTTTGTTTTGAGTCCTAACTGATAAATCCTAATGGTCTCAACAGAATCCCCTTGAACTACTTCAACCGGGAAGGAATTCAAGTACTTGATCTGCCATTACGACATTCCAGTCCTGGAATTCCATAACAGTCGGAGTAATTCAAGCAAGATTTTGAGATCCACAATATAAAACGGTCTATTTTCATAAACTCGACACATAACCCCTTGCTTACCTACTAATACTTTTATCTAGTGCAATCTGATAATCAAAGGCCAGTTTTTCAGCTATACGTAGAAACATTATTTCTGTTATTTATTATTGTGACAGTGAAAGCTCTATGTTTCATCTTGTTTATCCTTATCTGTTATAATTATTATAGGATTATAGACTCTCAAAATAATAAGGTTGGTTACTCGGATCTCTCTTAAGGCCACTAGTAAACTCACATTGGGTTCTATTTAGGCAGAGACATTTATATAAGGTTGAATATCCGCAGTTCGTCGTCATTTGAAATTATTGAATACACACTAACTATTTCTGAAATCCAGTGGCTCAGAGAAATACAGATTTCAACACTTAGTCTACACCAATTCATTATTTTCAATTTAGGAATAATACTGTAGGCCGAATAATTCTCATTGGAAACTAAACACTAAGGAGCAAAGTATAAAATTACTCATACCATACTTCGTGAATTCAAATTAACAGAATAAGGCATTGTATAATACAAGCGTGTTTAAAGTTGAATTGAACCTTATTATAAGGTGGCATCAAGAAACTATTGTCATCATACATTCTGTACAAAAAGTTTTAAAAGAGACGATTTTAGACATCCTAAGTTTTACTTGCTACGTAGTCGAATATGCTGGAGTTATCGTTAGCTATTCGCAAGAGAAAGGTTCTTGGGTGGTGCAAATATAGTTAGGGACGCAGCATACATACAGTATGAATAGGTAGTTTTTATATTGAAACCTACATTAGATATTTGGTATTTAAGATCTACATCTAGGAAAAGGACACTTCAAAAGTTCCTAACTGGAAAAAATCTACCTTAATTCCCATTATTAGGAAGTATGTCTAACGAGGAACAACAGTTGACACCTATGATTTCAAATCATACAAGTGCCTAACAAGACATGGACACAGTCATCAGATCGTCGTACACAGCCAACACTGTGGATCTCTCAACAGAAACACACGAGTAACATAGTAGCTATGTGGTCTAGGTTTAAAATTTATGTATAAAGGAACTCGTATAAAAATACTCTATAGCCACATGGATGAGTATTTATTTAGCAGTTACTTAGATTCTGAATATTTGCAACCCTTAGATAATCAGGAAACTGTTATTAGTCGTGTGAAATTATTGTATACATTTGAGTAGTACTTTATTTTGAAAAATTTTTCTAATAATATCATTCCATCGTAAGCCAATGTCAAGGTCGTCTCTGTTCTATAGTCCTGTCTATGCGCTAGTCACTATAAATTCCACTCAAGCACCACATCAGCTGGTACATTGTAAATCACCCGAATATATTCAAGCTTAGTTCTTAGTATATCTAGAACTGTGCGAAAATACTTAGTCTGGATCGTTGTGAACCATATATATATATATGCCGTTTTGCAGATTATTCGAGCATATCTAGCACCAATCGGTTATGTTCTGGTTGTTACTTCACTTTGTAGATGTCCACTTCTCGTCACTCGATTTTCCTGAATCCGAAGTTAGTATTTCTTTTCAAAATCTAATCATGGATATCTAGATCCTGAATAATGTTGTCTTAGCTGGGGATGCCCATTTTCTCACTAATTTCCATAACTTTGAAGAAAAATGGTCTCCTGAAACAGGTTAGTTAATTTCTTTGTTTAATTTGTAGTCGAAATTGTTCCATCTACATCTGACAGCTTACAAAACGAGTTCAAGAACTTGTTACTTGAATTCGATCGTTTGTATGTTGTTATACACAAAAGTAAATTAGAGTTTCCTGTACTCATTTTTAAGATCTTCATATTCTTCAGGAACTTGATGCAAAGTTGCATTCATTAGACAGAAGTTCGACTGAATGGAAGTATTTACAATCATTCGATTCTTCTATAAATATTAACAAAGGAATTAATTTCCAAGCAGTAAGTTCATTAACTTCGCAATCAGATTTTAATTCTAATTTTAAGTAATTTATCAGGTACCTAATATTATGTTTTAATTAAACCAATTGAATATTGAATTTTAAATGATTACAGAAATAAGCAGAAAACGGGCAGTGTTCGTATATATGTGGCTACATACATAGATAAAATGAGTAATTAAGTCATAATAAAACCCAGGTCACTGATTATTTTTTTTAATGATACTGACTGCCAGTATTTTCTCGCGTTAACATAGAACCTGTTCATTAGTTTTCTAAGATAAACCTGTCTCAAGTATATTGATTGACCAATCTAGCAGTTCAGTGTGGAACCTAGTTTTTACATTTTCTCAAAGAATGATACATTAAAACTTATTATTTTCGCATGATTTTGAGTATTAGTAACTAGCTATCAGGTTTAGTTTCACGAACTTAATTATTATCTCTAAATTATGTCATGATATCAATTTCATATTTCTGTAACACATAATCTGTAATTCCTACAGATCATCAGTATAGTCCACCGTAATCTGTGGAATTAATTTATCATGAAATAAGGCAGTCATGTGATGAAATTAGATAAAGATTGCGTTATATTGTGGACTAAATGATGTTAGAAATGTGGATCATTAAGTGCCGTCCCAATATTTAGGTAGTATATTGTTTGTGGAGTCTTAATACTGCTAATTCAATCCCCTCAATAGTCACTATTGTACTGTCAAGGAGTTTCACACTAGATGGCTTCCGACAAATCTCCAACTTATATTTCATGATGATTACTTCCAAGGTATTCTACATTGACTAGTATCTGGAGTGTTTAGCAACAGACATAGTTTAGTCGACACTGCCAAAAGCATAATTCCTTCAGGCTTTATGATTTTTAAACTATAATTAAACTATGAGCTTTCTAAATGTGATCCGTTTCTTTTTTTCGTTTTTTTTTTCAAATTTTGGTGAGTATTCTTGATAGTTTTTTTTAATACTCACCTATTTGTTAATTTGTAGTTGAAAGATCAAATGAAAATATTAGTGACTTTAAAAGAACAAGATTTCAATACTCTTAAGTTGGCAACTGAGGAAGATAAATCTGTCCATGAAGAACTGGTTGCAAATATTGAAATATTGACTACACGTCTAAATTCAAGAAAAAATACTCCTAAAGAAAAACAAACTATGTAAGTAGAAATCTACTGCATAATACTCAGTTGGTGCTGAAAATTAGTCCACACTTTGAAAAATTCAATTCAAAAGTCAAGTAGTTTATGTTCGTCAATTAGTAATGTAAAACGTGGAACCTGGCATATATGTATCGGTTTTAGTTACCGTACCCGATTAACAGCGGCATGATTACCAAAGTTGCAAAAATAGTAGCAACAGCAACTAAAGTAGAAAAAGTTTGGACATGAAGTATATGCTTTTCTAAGTAAGCATTAATATATAGAAATAAAGGTATGTAGTAATTTTTGAAATGGAGATTCAAAGAAAAACAGTGAATTCACTTGTTCAAATGTGACCGAATTCGCGCCAAGTTAAGACGATAGCACTGACCCCAACCAAGTTGTCTGAATCTACCAGCATGGCTCACACTAACAATCAGTGACTTCGTGGACTGATGGTTTGTTTTTGTTCGACCTTCCCTAGCTTTCATCCTAATCTTAAGTTAGTAAGCAATGTACGTCCAAGTAGTTGGTTAGGCACCAATAATACACATTTCAAACACCTGAGTTGTAGATTCACAATTATATCAACTGATTTATCATTCTTCCCTAATACCCTGTCTAACTTCAGAATTACTTATTCAGTATTCCCAACAAATGCGGGCGTTATGTCGAAGACATCTTTGGTCTAATACCAATAACCTAAGAATATCTTTTATTCCTGATGGCATTCATGTAGTAAAACAGAGAGGACTGTTTACCCGTTTATTCGTTTTTTGATTGGCAAATAGACTTCTCGCCTATATCATTAGTGATGTAAGTTGGGGTGGGGTGTGAAGGTGCATCTAGAACATGCTTCTATTGTTGCTCAACGTAATCTAAAAACTATATATTTCCTTACCGCCTTCACTAAACAGGACTTTGTTATCCGCATATTCTAAATCTATAATTGAAATTCTTATTAAGAAGTCAGTCTTTTAAAATATAGATAAAGAAAGCATCATTTTTAGTAGTAAGTTTATGATGAAATGAAGACGTAAGTATTTAATATTAAAGATCATTTTAAAACCTTTAAAAAGCGGAGATAATAGTAACACTAAACTGTTGTTTTAAAATGTTCGAAGATTCTTAACTCATCACAATGTATAGTGCCTGAAGACATTTGAGTTCTCCTTGTTATAAGATATGCTAGTGTTGTCAATCGTTAACAAATCTTCAGCGAATATTTTCCAGCGGATATTATGTTGAAATGTAGAAGAAAATAAGGGTAATATCAATACCACATAGTGTGCTCGGTGGTAAATATGCTAAATTGATGCACATAGTGATACTTTTTTCTCAAAATCAAGGATGAGCTAGTATTACGTAAACTGCGCTAAACTACCATATCGACCCATATAAGTTTGCTTGCAGATGCTATTGGAACACTTTAAACGGGACAGTTTTCTTTCATTATAATGTATTGTTTAATTTATATCAAAAGTGCACTTTCAGAATACATTTCTACTTTTGGTTTCATCTGAAGGCCTATATTATCAAGCGAATTTACTGATATTGATAGATAACCAACAGGCTGTGCTTTTTTTTTTCTAAAAGAAAACAGTATATATATGGAGGTGCCCCCCACTTATCTATTAACAATTGACTTACTTCAGCTCGCCGTTCTTTTAACTTTCCTATGTTTTATTGTCATCTACAAAACTACCTTTCTTGAATATGCAGATAATCTTATTATTTTTATCTTTGCCTCCTCTCCAAATCATTATAAAACGAATAGTTTCTTAACGAATGTTGGAAGATGGTCTCACATTCAATTCTTCTACATGTCAAATTTAATTTTAGTCGGTGACATAAAAAGGACTTGAGGACCTTTGTAAAGCCATGTTACGTTTACACTACAGATTCTATGATAAAGACTATGCTTCCTATCTTCGTAATATTTGAAACCTTACAAAACAACTACAAGTACTGTCCTATAAAGTATACACCACCCACTTCATTCACACCTACGTTCTTGTATATCTTCCGATAAAACGAGACTCAGCTGTTAAACCTAATGTATGCATAGAGAAGTATGAAAACTATACGAATCGATATCTAGCACATATACTATGTGGTTAAAAAGTTTTAAGGGATGGCTTGATGATGTATGTGCTCTTGAAATTGCGGGCTATTAATCATAGTAAGGGTTCTTATTTCTAGTAAAACTGATTTCATATATTTCTTTTTTACGCTATCTGTTTGTTCATTTTAGACGTACATCTAAAACAGAGATTTGTTAGTGTCACATGTTGCTAGTATTGTCCTATAGATTACCTATTATTATTAACAGGTATTGTCGGAAGTGGTACAACCAGAAACTTGGAAAAATAAGTCGGAGTTCATCGCACGCTACATTTAAATTTAGTACTAATACGATTCAGGAAGCACAGGATCCGTTTAATGTACCTTTACTTCGTGGTCTTTTGGAATTTAGAATGTTCGGAACTCTGTCATTGACCGACGTCAGAGTACGTTTATATTTTTACTCAGTTTCAGCGGATACCACAGTTTTTCAGTAACTTTCTGTCAGATGTATTTTATGAAGAATGGTTACTTACTAGCTTAGTACAGATTAGTTTAGTTGGCTGTCTTTTCGCTTTTGTGTGGAACAACAATATAATTAATTCACAGTAACCGAGATCTACATAATTTTTTATGGCATATATAATCATCGTTAATAAGTTCTAGAAAAAATATCCTACTCCCTCTTAATAATTTAACCAACAGGTACAAAACCAGTTAAAGGGATCCATAGAATTAAAATCACTTAACGGTGAATGACAATATCTTATAAAAAATGTTAGTTTGACAGATTTACATAGAATGTTAGAATACATTCATTAATATTCCCTACTTTTGATCATCACCTTTACTAATAATGCTGAATGTTGGTAATGAATTAATTTCACGTTTACTGTGCATGTTATAAATAAGAGAGTAGAACTTCTTAATCTTATATCCATGAAGCAGTCGGATTTTAGAATTCGTAGTTTCACTATTTCAGAAGCTACTTATAACGTAGCTTCTAACAAATGTGACACCAGTCAGTAGTGTATCATAATATAGCGTTACAAAGTGGGTGAAGAACTCATACGGATCAAAGCAGTACATATCGCGTCTCGCTGATAACGAAGGCTCCACATTGTCATTACTTCATTTTCGGAATTATTTCAGTATGATAAAATTGTGAAAAACGCTTCAAACTTTCTTTGATGTGTTCATTAGAAACCATCGTTTATCTGAAGTGCGATTGTGTGAGAAACATCTATTTTATTCTTTTAATTTGTATTGTGACTGGCAAGTGGAATCCGTTCCGTCCTATTTGGGACTCATCGGCTAGATGTACCTGCATCCCAATGTTGATGTTCACAGTGGGATTCGAGCTCAGTCCCTTTCGTGTCATATGCCACCGCGTACACCACTAGACTACTGAGTCCAGACAGTCACGATTGTGAAATGGGCGAATCGGTAGTAGGATGAATTTGTATATTCCCATTGATTTGTTATAGACTGAAGCTGGTCAGTCAACATCGGGATGCAGGTACATCCAGCCGATGAGTCCCAAATAGGACTAAACGCGCGTCCTGGATTCCACTTGCCAGTCACAATACAAATTAAATGATACTTGTGAATATTCACTATATCGAGGCAATCCGCTCAGGATGCACATATAGCAACAGTGACTGACCAGCTTCAGTCTGACAAATCAATGGGAATATACAAATTCATCCTACAACCATTTTATTCGTTTTAACAACCTAGCATACGCTAATAAGATCACATAAACGTCCATAACAGTCCCCAATATTTTTAATTTCTCCTAATTACACTGCATTTTTTACTAAAACTTATTTCTAATCTTTGTAAGTGTCTTATAGATTCATAGTGCTTGACGAGTTTCTGTAAAAGCTACACGTTCAATCACTAAATCAGAAAAAAACAATTAAAATTATTTATCCTTGTTCCATGTCAATTTTTTGAAGCAAAGTTTGGAAAGAATGTTTACTTCACTATTATTATTTCTCATTTTCAGGTTATCAGCTGTCATGATAGCATAGTAAGTTTAAGTCAGCGTCTCACGTCAGCCCTCACTCCGAGTACAATTGTGGCATCTGTCCGGCTACAGAAACTTGTAGATTTAACTTTAGTTGAAGACATAAAACGACTGAGCTCAATGTATCCGCTTGACTGGGATCCAGCTACACGTAATCTTCATCTTTTAGCAGGTCAAGAAGGTATAGCAACAGCTACTGTACATATAGCTCCGAACGGTTCAGTCAGTCTCGTGAAAATCAGAAATGCATCTAATCCAGATCAACCTGAACCATATTTGACAGAGTCATGCAATTTTGTTCCTCCGATCTCGTGGTCATTAGATGAATGGTTGATGGAAATTAGTGATTTTTGTAACTCAGCAATGGCAACAGGTTGATAATTCTCTAACATTAATTTATCACGATGATATCATCTCAGTTTTTGTCTAAATTATTTTCCATTCAATAACACGTAGTTTTATTCTAAACTGTGTGCGAAATTCCTGCATCTTATTGTTGATGTTTACACTAGGATTCGAACTCAGTCCACTTCGTGCCAAACGCCACCGCATTCACCGCTAGGTCACTGTGTCCAGATAGTCACACTTGTGCAACGGGTGTTTTTGTAATTAGAATAAGTGTGGATCTTCCTGTTGATTGGTAATGGACTGAAATTTGTCAGCCTCTGTTGCCATATGTGCATTCCGAGCAGATTGCCTCGATATAGCGATAGAACACAAGTAATGTTTATATTGAATTGTGACTGGCAAGCAAAATCCAGGACGCGCATTTCGTCCTAAGATACAAACTTATTCTAATTATGTGCGAAATTGTTTACACATTTTCAACAAATGTAAGTACTATAAACTCATATTTTAGTAAGCCTGTGAATATTTCGCTCAGAAAATCTTTACAGCTAAACCATATTTTCTCGTGGTGTTGGTTACTTTGAGGAGTTGATACATCGTCTTGTAAATTAAATTTTGGAGTCAAAGTATCATAGTAGATACATTAGAGAACTACTTGCTTTTATTATGATGGCTGATCAGTACTTGAGTCATTACGCAAAACAGTACGAATAACACAGCTGACAAACATTAACTATATCAACATGAAAGAAAATCACCTTACCATCTTTTATCTTTCGTCCTCTCTATCCCCACGTCCTTGTAATCCTTCTTGTTTAATGGGTTACCCATTTTGAATGTTTATATCTATCCAAACACTCCACCTGTCATATTCTCCGCGTCAGGTAAACCACATTATGATCACTTGCTTATAGTCGGCTTCATTGACCGTAATTTAATATCAAGGCTTTTGTAGTCAACATCATCATCCCAAAAGTATTAGTCTGAGTAGGTCAATTCGAGAAAAAATTCCTGCCCTTTGTGAAGAATTAGCTGTATTTACAAGAACTAGTGGAAATGACACAGATTCATTTGATGGAGACCTACACTCCTCAAACAAATTGCGACCTTTGTTTAGCACTATGTGCTTATGTATTCAGTATTACTTATTCGGTCATTCTAGGATACGCGAGCGATGTTTCGAAGTCATTGATGGTCAAGCACTTACAGCCTGTACAAGTTTTGTATTTTTATAGGCTATGTTTCGGCTATGGGTTAATATAAAGCTAACTGCTGGAAAGTACACCTGTCTTTTGGTTAGTTGATAGATATCTTGCTAACGTCACAAGTGACGCCAGTTGGCAAAAGCCAAACAAGCTTCCTGAGTTCGTGCCGAGATTTCGTCAAACATCAACCCACAGAGACTTAAGGACATTTAGAATGGTTTATGCAGTTAATTAGTTCATTCCCAATATTGAGTCGAAGTCATATTGCAGACGAGTCGCAAAGTTATATTTTGCATTTAGATGGAGTGAAATGCATGACAAACAGGATCGCACTGTTACTCAAGATATTCAAGAGGCTGTATTTTTTCAACATCACGGGATAGGACCATATTCTAAGTCAATAAGTTAGGCTCCAGGTACGAAATATATCCCTGTAAGGTTAAATGGAAGGGGCACTGTTTCTAAGTGGACATCTATACCGAAGTTAAATGACATGGAGCCCTGACGATCACCATTCGAGGTTGATGGTTTACCGTACGCTCTGACTTCACCAGTAGTTTACGAGTAAACTGCCTTCGGAAGGTTTGTGTTTATTTGGTGTATCTTTTAACGAATGCTGTTTTCAGGCCAGTGAACACCACTTTTGTCCGACTTCGATAACCATGCTTGTTTTAAAATGGGAGCATATTACATAGCCTCCCTGAGTCTTCTGTTTCTTTGCTTAATATAAGCGACAGAAGTTAATATTTTGAGACACTGTATCATACACACTACCAAACTAATCCCTCTGTACATACCACAGAACTCTATTTTCTCGTAAACTGTGACAATCATCGATTTCGACCAATCAGATGACGTTATTCCCAAGCCTTATTATCAGTTAATCTACCTGTAAAACTGGACCAGCATCCTTTAAGGCATTTGGAATCAACCTACCAATCGTGCTGTTTTCCCTAGCCTAAAACCATTTATCGCCTTCCCAACCTCTCTAGGATTCGGGAGACATGGGTCAACTTACTACTCTGAAGATATTCAGTACCTGGAGGCAAGGTGGACTATTATTAGGAATGCCTCGTGCATAGACCTGATCTTGTGGATTGGGCGCCTTACAAACAGTCAGCATTTTAACACCAATTCCCTTAATGAGTTGGAACAAGTACTCAGTATTCTCCATCTCTAGCTGTTTTTATCGCTTTTACTGCTCATAACTACTTCTTGTTAGTCTATATTTGAGTTGTCTTTGCTCTTGACTCTCTGAGCCTGTCAGAATGAGTCTTTGAGAAGTTTTAGAAATTACCTTCTTCCCTAACTCTTCGACTTAAGCTGGAAGTAGATATTGTCACTCCATTTATAACTACTAAAATATCATCTCAAACCTCTTCGGAATGGACCTTTCCACGGCTGACTAAATGCTTAGACAATTCCTTGGATCCATTCCTTGCTCTTCCTCACATTGATATCAGTGGTCTACCTGTTGTTGCCTTGTTGGTTTTCGGGTTCAAAAGGTTAGGTAATGTCTGATCCTTAAAGCTTGTGCATGCTATAAATAAACGTTTGTTCAGGTATAGTTGCAACAGGCGGTTGCAATTATCTGTTAGCTGAGCTGGTACACCAAAGTTTCCCACTTGAGTGTCTTCTAGTCTGGCCTAAGCCGTTTTGGGGGATTAAAACCACTTGCAGTGAGTACTACGTCTGTGTGCTCAGCTTTATATAGGAGTTCACAAAGTTTTCTGCTGGGCTGCAAATACTGGGAGCATAGATAAAAACGACGTGTAATTAGCCGAATTCTGATGAAATCATTCAATTATACAGACTGTCGACAGGAATTTTGTCAAGTTGTGCTTACTCTGGTCTAATACCATACCTACACTTGCCAGATCACGAGTTGCCGCCAAATTATCAGATAAACGGAGGTTATATCGCATCGGCTCATCATACTAGCTGGGTAAGGTCACTCATTGAACACAGTACGAACCTGTGTTTCGGAAAAAGCATATGTGGTAAGTACGAGTCTTTTGAGTCTCCATTAGTGTGGCCTACTACCGGACTTGACAGTGCTCGTGTATTGAAGGCTTTAATATGTGATTCGGAGCGATATCCGGAAAAGAAGCTGGATTGGGAGTGGTCTTAACGAACTAAGAAAGTGATCACTGTAGCAAAATGCCATGTTGGCAAGACAATGTGTGAGGTTTATGCCATGCTTGTAAACATTAAGTGGGTAATTTCAGAAGACAGTTCCGTTGGGTCAAGCTCTACCAGCTACAACTATGTGTTATGTTTCTTCGTTGGGGAACACCAACCGAAATGGACTGTAAATATCAGGACGGTAAAACACACCCGGTTTAGAGTACTTAGGGCAATTGAATTTTCATGGATGAGGGTTGTATTCTGTTTGGAGAATTGACTGGATTTTAAAAGGTAGTAGTCTGGGAACGTCCTAAGGAATAACGGAACTGATTGGAACCTTAACTCGCTGAGTTGAGATATTAAACAGCTTTCTCTATTCAAACATTGCCGTCTCTGGAGGATTTTTAAAGTCTAATGATAATACTGTCATTTTGAGGTTAAATGATATGGTTGGAAGTAATAGAGATCAGTACTCACTTTAAAATGTCGAATCTAGTAGCTTAGATTCATTTTACACACGTTTCAAAAAGAGATATACACTGTAACGAGTAACATAATTGTTGTGGTAGTATATCAACACAATTGAATTCTACATATCAAGCAGCTCAATAGCTTAATACGAAGAACATTTTCGTTAATTCATTTCATGTTCATTTTCTTCGTAGTATTCTCAATTAGTCTACTACAGAGGATTACTAGGTCATCTGCTATTTTAACGATTCCCTTCAGTTACTTGTAATAACTTTAATGCTTTCTAATCAGATTGATGTGACCATATTTACTATATTGTAAATAAGAACAGAAGTATGATTTCTTGAAGTGTAGAAACAGAAATCTGGGTTATACAACTTGACTTTTTCTTAATTCAGTCTAAAGTCAAAATTAAGATTTATATAGTAACTTTTAGTGGTTAGTCATAAAACGTCACATTCCAAAAAATTACACTAGCATAGAAAAAATCACGTAACGTCTGTTCACGAAGTTGACTGACTTGAGTTAATTACTTATCTGGTGATCATGCCACTACGAACACGACCCCGTAACCAATAGGAAAATTCGTTATGGAGTGTTTGAGCTACTTTTACAGCTTCTGTTATTAGTAGTTGTAATCTTTCAACAGGTAACCAAGAAGAAAGACGTGTATGAAGAATTTGAGGTTGGACTTTTGACTGGCTTGTTTGTTCCTCTGTACTGAACTCAGAAAGCTGGTGAATGTCAGGAAGACATACAACTGTTAACTGCGATAGGTGTGGATTCTCTTCGAAGCGACAAAGGTCAGCAAATACACGTGAACCCCACAAGCCTATCACAAATTTAGCAAAATAGTCATTCACTTGACCATAAAAAAGGAACAATTGTTACACAAACATATATTTAGTCCGTATTCTGATAAGTCTGAAAAACAATCCAGCCCTAGCAGCAGTACACTAGACTTCATGATTTCAACTTATGAATCAATATATATATATATATATATATATATATATATATATATGATTTAGTTGAGACCTATCAACCTGTCGAAATTCAAACAAAGTAATAATCGACAAGGCATTTATCTGACAGTTTAGTAAACTAATCTGTTAATGTGCTTAGGTTTACCGCATGGAAAAATTTCCTTGCAGAAATTAGGGAGTGTACGGTGCCTTGACTACATTTTGATTGATCGCGAGTACAAAAATGCTATAGAAAGAAACGAACTTTGTAGTCCATATGGCATTTTGAAATCAACGAGAAACTGCATACAGTATGAGTCATAGCTGCATCACTGGCAGTTATTATAAGAAGGTACAAGCATATTAAAAGTATAAATGCGGTATCTTTATGAAGAGAAATCTTAGTGAATTAAAAGGGAATAGTAACTTTATGGCTTAGGTATTCAATGAACGACAACACAATAAACACGGAGGTAGCGGCTTGACTGAAATGACTAATAATATAAAAAGTGAAATAGCATTAGAATCCTGGTGTATTATGGATTGTTTCCACCGAAAGCTACTTCTGTCGCTGATAAAGTTAGTTTTCTTAGTGCTCACTCATATTCCTGAACCTATGTTTTACAATCGACACACCTCTTATGCAGTTGTCCCTATTTCGCTATGAGTCATTAATATCATCCTAACTCTACTTCCTATCACATTAATCCCATCTCATGATTATTTTTCGCTTTTCACAAAAAACGATCTAGCCATCATGAGATTCAGCCACGGACATTTGGGAGATTAGTTATATCCTATGTCATCTAAATTACAATTCTCACACTAATAAATAAGTCGAACAAATCAATATAACAGATATTTTGTCCATCTAAAAAAATATGCAACCACTTCTAAGGGGGTTAAACCATTTAAAAAATTTTGGATTTTCAGGACGCTACATAATGTTACTAGTCTACCGTGCACTTTTCAAAAAACCAATTTAGGGAAAACGGGCTTAATAAGAGTTTTAATGAATTTTTGACCACAAAATAAACATGAATTGCTACTTACCAACTGTAGCTGCACTAACAAGATAATGCATTTCAATTCCGGCATCCGTTAGTGCAAGTGTTGTTGCATTTACTGCGCAAGCAAACTCTGACCCATCTGACTGAATAACCTCAAGGAAAATATCTATTTGCGACATAGGATATTTTTCTGTCCTGACGACACATGAGAATATTTCCTACAGATATATGGAATAACAAGATGTTCATCATATAAACATCGATACCATTAAAAAGATTGAATGAAAAACCTGAAATATGTTTGAGAGACAATAACGATAAAATTTAACAGCAGCATGCACGTTAACCATATATTAACTATAGCACATTCCGAATGCTATTCGCGCACCAGATATTTTGCATTAGTACATTTCATGTAAGTACGTATTCTACAAAATTACTTATTGATCAGAATCTTTGAACTAAACACGCAACTTATATGGTTATGAGACTTTTTCATAAATATGGTGACGAAGTGACGATAATCTAATATTTACTTCTTCTAATTGAGGAAACTTGATACATAAACTATTAATTTTCTGTATATATGTGTGACCAGTTTTTAATGCAACATATTCTTAAGGGGGACAGAGAAATGTCCACAAACTATTCTGATATTCCTTAGAGCTCTATCTGCCTGATGACCACTCTCGTGTGAATACCGCGAACTAAAACTTAAAGTTAAAAAATACTGATATGATAGAGGTGTAATTAATCGGAAGTTATGTGAATTGCATTCACGTCTGATAACTTCACAGTCTCGATACAATAGCGGTAGTAATGGTTTTATACAGATTTTATTGACGCGAACTAGATTTTGACTGCAGTCTTTGTACGCAGCTGAAGCCTGACTATTAGGTTATTTAGCTCTATTGTCGCACTTGTATCTAAAACAGTCGGATAATTAGCATTATTGTTCTACACATATTGCAGCGTGATGGTGACAAACTGTAGCACAAGTGAATGAGCTGCCCATTGTTAATCTCATGCTTTAAGAGGTTACCAAATAACTGTTACTGAATTCTCTAAAAATGTTACTAGTTCAGTTCATTAGTTGATTCAAACAGGTCATTCTGTGTTTGTAAGAAAAGTGAGTCATATTGCAGGGGATATCATATCGTAAGCCAAGTGGAATGATTTGCATATTTATCTACAAAAGAAACGCTTGAAGGGTCACTCTATGCTAAGACTAGAAAACGCACTGTAATTTGTTACAAGGTGTCGCAAAAAAAACTTTCGGGGACAAAGGCGCAACTCTTGTAAAATAGAACTTAAAGCTGATGTATGTAGCACAACCTGATACATATGCGCAGATGATACGTATACATCACTATGCCAAGGGTTGAAGCCATAAACTTTTAGTCACCTAGTAACCCAAACAAGGTAACATTAGAATAATTCTTCCTCACGGCTGCATATTTGATGATTCATGTTACCTCAATAGCAGTAGAAAAATCATTGGCTGATCTGTCGTTTGACGCTACTTTGCGTCGCTCGCCTGAAGTCGAAGCAAACGGAGGTTTAGTAAATTGACATATTATTGTCGCACCATCTGGATTACCATCACCTTTGGTTCTAGGTGCATGAGGTCCAACAACAGATGCTATCACCTTGGTATTACCTGGAATTATTATGTTTACAGTATTAGAGAATTGAGATTACCCTGATGTAAAAAAACAATCCCATCAGAATTACCCGAGCCAAATTGACAGTGTACTCGTCTAAGTTCATTTGGTCGGCGACCATCAACTCTTCTACCGTTATAAAATATTTCAGCCATAACACGTTTCTTTTTAAAGTTCCACCATTGCCCAAAGGCCAAGAATTTCAGCTGCAAGGTCAGTCACTAGTTAAAAGTAAAAGCTAGTTGGGTTTTGCTTAATGGGTATATTGATAAGTAATGTAAGCTTAATAAGTGACTATTTGAGCTAGAATTCAGACACACATGGTTCATGCATTCTAATATATAATGTTTCAGGGAAAAGCCATTATAATTGTAAGTTTTTATGAACTTGCGCCATAAAGTTTCGGTAACAGTTATTATTCATTTTGTAAATAAACGTTAACATTGTATGGCATACAGGTTTTAACAATTTTGGATTCTCGTCAAAAAGTTATCACTGTTGCTTTTTATGCATAAAATTTCTTTCCTTTTTAGTCTTCAGTCGGAGTCTCTACAGCATGTGGCATTCTGACACTAGAAGGAGCTTTCTCGATCACAAGGAACTTAGAGATCAGGCAATATACATTAATGGAAGAAATAAAGTAGCTAAATGAAAATTTTAAAAAATCAGCAAGGTCTGAAAAGATTACAGGGCTGTTACATTTTTTTACGGACAAACGTCTGAATTTCATCTTACTACTAGATCGTAGGTATCTTCACGAATTAAATAATTGTACTGAAGAAGATATAGTGCATTCTGTTGGTTGAATCGTTTTACCGAATTTCTCCGAAACAAGATTGGAACGCGATGCTGTCAAAATCCTTGTTTGATTCATCATGAATGAGTCACACATTTATTCCTATTAGGTTACATTTCTAGATCTAACCTAAACAACGTCCGAATTGCTGTCAGGTGAGTATCTCTTGACGCGCGATAGTTATAGTCTTGCGAAATAGTCTTATCACATTATTGTCATGAGAAGCCTTATCTAGGGGTGTAGAAGGCCTTTAAATAGAAGAGCTCAAGGCATGTATAGAAATATTCAACTAGGATTCAATGTTTGTGTAATCCATTATGCGAATCCACTGCATTGTCTTCGAATTCTAAGATGAGAACGAATCAATATATACGTAATGTCAGTAAGCCAGTGATATCATATTGTTAATGAGTGTAATCTGAGATAAGTAGAAATTACATAAAATGCACAGTAATACAAATTAATATTTGCTAACTTAACATGGAATTCATACGAGCAAAAGTAAACAGCGAAGCTACTTTCCTAATCATCAAGTATACTTATGACTGTCGGTGATTCCATCTGTTGTTATTAATATTAGATGAAATAATACTCTACTCTTAACCAGAGTCAAAATCTACGGAGTGAAATCCATTAGGAAATATGTGAATTTATAAACGTCAACAATTTTTCGGCACTCGTAATCTTCACATCCAGTTTGTAAATCACAGTATTGAAATTGGTAGGAAACGTTTAAAATGTGCGTTGTTCTAATGACTGTCACCAGCCGATAAATATAAACATTCTACATCCAGGTACAAATTTCTTTCGGCGTTTTGTACTGTGATGTACATTCGATGCTTCTATGGGCTCCAAAGTTTCATGTTCAGGTAATTTCGTCAATTTGATATGAGCTAGTCTGTTCACTGAGTTGTCGCATAATGCTGCTTAAATTACTCGCACTTGTTTTAGCAGCTGGAAGACAAGATGTAATGGTCGTCAAACTATGTTAGCCAGGTGTTTCTGGCGTTTGTGACAAAATTTTGGTTGCTAAACGTACCCCAACCTATTTGTTGAGCTGTCGTCTTATTCGTGGACATAATGATCATACATGACTGCACAATTTCGGCCAAAAGGTTGTGGTATGTAGTATCTGTTTTACATGAGAGTGACATCACACCAGGAATTAAACTGTTGTATCTGTCATGCTCTTATGTCAGAGACTAGATAGCAAGAATTAATAAATTACTCGTATATAAATATACAGACGTTATAGCTAAGTTATCTATGGTTACCATAATGGTGAAGGAATTTGTGAGCAAGTTTATTTATTGTAATTGTGTGCGTTACCAATAATTGTTATTTTCTTTTATCAAAAACTGCGAGAATTTCATGCCGCAGAATTAAAAAGTGCAAGTTAACATCAATGTTAAGTGTTTAAGCGTGCGTTCCTTCATCTGGCAAGGATTTGATGTAAAGGATTCTTTGTAGCATTAACAAGCTAAGATCTTTTATTTCCGTATTCTTCAAGCTATCTTTCTAACCTTGCTAAAATTTCGGAGGAAAGTGAAAGTTTAATATATAACTGCTAATTATTCATATTTTTTCAGTTAATGTATGCAGGATATATTAGAAGTTCACCCCGTAATTGGCCAAGTAACTTTTGTCGTACAATCAGAGCAACTTTCAGCAATTGAACCCACTCGTACGAATGAGAGTAAATCAGAAAGCAGTGAAGGATGGAAGAGAAGTTATATTTGATCGTAAGTAGAGCGAAAAATGGGGTAGCAACGTCAAGGCTGGCTAACCAGAGAGCAATGCTTTCCAAGTTGTGTCGTGTCATCTGGTGGTGATGCGTGATCAGGGGCTTTCAAATAGTCATATCCGCTAAAACAAACACCGTCACCATCAATGTTGAAAGCCAATGCAGTTATTTATTTTGGGGAATTATTCCCGCTCCACATTTGCTTGCATGGAAATAGCATATTCGGATGAAAAAACGGCAGGCTCCAGGTAACCTAAGGTATATTGACATTATATAAGTCACTATCATTATCGTAAAAATTTTTTCATCTCTAGTCTCCAGACGCTCAACTGCATATGTGCATTTCAATTCTTAATAAACTCATCAGCTGCAAAATTCGTCAATCTGTTAATAATGATTTATGCATATCATGAAGTATGAAGAGATATTATGAATCTTCGTATATAACTTAAGACCCACAAAAATTTCATAATTGAATTAAGACACTTTTATTGTTACATACATTCTGCGCGTTAACTAACGTAATTTAATTGCGATTAAGAAGTGCAACGTTACAACGAAATTCACATCCGTACAATAATCTAAGAAAGAATTTGAAGTCGATAGTATGATATTACATTCCACAATATTTACCCATTTAAACAAATATTACTAATACATTTGAAATGAATAATAAGTGAAATTGTTATTTACCACATTTTCAAACTTAGAGTTTCGGCAAATAGCGTAATTCGACCTTTGTTTATATTCTTCCATGTGCTCCAAACCACCTTCTATCTTTTTCTATGTAGCAATGTGACATAGATATTAGTAAAGGTCACAGTGAATGTTTGCTTTCTGCCTAACAAGTAATTTTTTGACTTAATTGTTAGTGTTGGCGTAACTCAACTCTAAATTTTGTTGATATTGTTCGAAGCTACAATTGTTCGCGAGTAAAATTTATAAATTATACTATTGCATTCTATCTGTTGTTACCAGCTGATACATATACTTCGTGCCATATAACCTTTCCTCCTATGAATAAAAAAAGCATAATTTTATTTTATACATTCTTGTAAAAACAACAAATGTATGGAATTCGCACAATCATATTCTGACATGAGAAATGATGTTTTTCACAGCTGAAATTTTACTCGGATTAGAATCCCTTGTAAAAGTTAATGTTTCCGATACACTCTACAGCCATGATTTTAAGTGGTTAAACTATTCACGTGACATCAGAAAGTCATTTAGTTTTGTGAGGGTAAACATAATTGGTTGACGTTTCCGAAGACCAATAATTGCTATTGGTCAAAACAGCTAAAAAAATAAAAGATGTTAGCATGAGGCTAAATGTTATAATAACCTTTTATCATTAGTATTGTAAATAAAATCATTCGCGATTACCTCAGAATTCTCTCGAAAAATGTTTATTTAATCGATAGTAGTGAGGCTTAAAATGTCCATTTTCTGACTTTGAATATCGATGGCGTTGATTAGTTGACATAAAAACAAATTTCTTAGTGTCGTATTTGACACTGAAATAAAATTAACATCCTATAGTTCAATCAAAACTGCAAAGTAGTCGATTTTATTGTGAATAGGACGCACGACTTCATTTAGATACTACGACCATAAGCATTGTGTATCACAGTTTTACAAAAACAGAGAAACAAAGTAAAAATTTCAGAGGGTTAGCATGAGGAAATGTGGCTCATAAGTAACAATGTCTACGTTAGCATAGACATTTTACTATATGTCTACCTATTTTCCTTACGGTCAAAAACAAATTCCTCAAACAAACCTAAAAGGGTACATTTTAACGTTGAGGCTACAAATTGAATAATTTCTCAGATGAGTAAAATAACAGCGTTTTATTTAGATTTTTTTCTTTGCTTCCTGTAATTTTCTGTTAATTTTAATGTACCTGAATTTTTTCTGATGGCTTGATGCGAACTGAATTTGACCAGTCTCTGTTGCAATGTGTGTATTCCGTATGAGTTGCATGATACAGCGGTAGCTAACTGATGAGTTCGCATTAGGGTGTAAAGCGTGCCCTGGATCACATTTACCAGCTATAACCTAACTTAACTGAAGTCAGCTGTTAAGTTTAGAGGCATTAATAAAAGATGCTTTCATATTCAGTAGTTCAAGAAAAATAAGTAACTTTCGGAATTATCTTTTAGAAGACTATTTCATTTATTTTGAGTAAATATAAATCGATTCTTTTGTGTCTATGATTGTTATGTCCTCCCTCGTTCTAACCTCGAAGCGGGCTCATGAACATTCATCATTATTTAATTCAGGAATTATAACACATTAACTTAGTATCTATTTCTTCCCCTCTCAGTTCGCAGTTATTATTATTACTGTTTTGTATAAATAGTTTTCCTCATTTGTCTGCTGTGTGATTAGATTTTGCATGTTTATAAACGAATGAGTAAAATATATTCATGCTGGTTGTTAATAATAATAATAGTTTATTCTCAGGTAGCATTTCGTACATGAGAGCAGACCAGTTTACATGCATGCTCAGAATGATCATGTTTTTAATAGGAAATATATAGAGTCATTTTTATCGAAATCATGCTATATGAAGACATTAATTATTATTTATAATCAATCATCAGAAAAGTACTTACAAAGCATACTCGATTTTTAAGTTTTGGTTAGTGATACTTTTAGTCAAAAATGGTTAGTTCCACGTTTTTAGTCTTGAATGCTCCATGTTTTTCTAAGTCACAGGAATTCAATACAAGTGAATACTTTGGCAACATGTGGTTTAACCTAACACCGCTTGCTTTTTGTGCTTCTTCTGTTAGTAAAAAGCAGAAGCTTATAATAACTAGATTTACATTTACAATTTTAGGTCGATTTCTCATAACAGAAGTCATGTGAGAACAGACGAAGTCCTTTCATCATTTTTCTTAAATGGAGTAAACTGTTACATTTTTAAAAATAACGATAACCCCTATCCTTGCGTGTTCAAAATCACTGCACTTTCACTCAGCCTACTTTGGTAGAGTGTGATTCACATTGTTCGTTTTATTATATCTGTTTATTTTGCTTATACTCTAATTTGTCTATCGACCTTTTATTTTTTTCATATATAAATGCCTTAACAAGTGTATGTGTGATCAGATTGTTCAAAATGGATTGCACAAATATATCACATAGCTCTGATAAACTTCGTCTTCCTATTGATTTATCAAAGGGTAACACGGTGTGGGAATATAAAGGGAAATCATTGACAATAATAAGTTTTCATTACTTTTTAAACATCACAAATTAACAATCTGTTGCATAATCTTAGCACATTATAGAATATATTTGATTAGGATGAGGTTTTAAATTGTTATTACCAAGCTAAACTACATGTTGAAAAATACGAAGGAAAAATAATCTAATTTCATTGCAATTTCTGTTGCAATTCTGTTATCCAGTCAATGGAGTTTCAAGTGTAAAATTGCATGTAAAAAGTTTTCTATATGCTTATGAAGGAAAAAGTGCAATTCATTACTAATTACAAAAAATAATAAGAAAATATTTATGTGCAGATGTTTCAGTTTACAGTTATATTCCTGCTTTAACACTGCACACTCTTAGTCGCCGATATTAGAAATACTTGGGAAAATGATCACAGAATGCAAATAGGTCCGATAGAGTGTTTTAATTATTTACTGAAAAATATACTTGTTCTCTCGGTTTGTGTTATGTTGGACGACTAACAAAGAGTGATTAACTTTTAGAACTGTTTTAGAAGGCTTTTTAAATTAGTGTAGTTGTGTGTGATATAAGCAATTTATCCCTATTATTACCATGTTTCACGTGCCCTACCCTACCATGTAGCATAATTTTTCTCGGTATATTATCTTTTATTGATGAACTACATTTAATTAGTTGTGTACGTGTTTCCTCCATTTATTGACACTGTCCCCCTTGTTTTGTAATAATGTTGGATTCTTATTTTACTTACTGTGTGGTCTGGTTTGTGTGTATATAAAGGAATGCCTGAAATATTGTATGATTCTTTTCAGTTGCTCATTAGTTTTCTATTCATTTTATTCCGGCTAAAGACCGAGTGGGCATCGGGCAGACGTGCAAGGATCAGACGGGTACTTATTGGTATCAGTTATTGTAATCTCATGCACACAAGGTCGCATCAATTAATTTGTCATACACACCACTAATAGAAATCTCGGCCGTCATAGTATTTTTTTGGTTTGAATTAATTAGTTTGGAATCAGTCAGCTGATAGCTAGTTAAAAAGAAAAGTACTGGCAGTAGTTTATTTTAATGTCCCTCCATAATTTTTACAGTTTTTGGAACATGTTGTCAACTATCAGGTCTGGAATTATATCTGAAATCTTTATGCCATATTATGGATTAGGTGAGATTTTGTAACAGGAACATTACGAAATGCTTGTATTATTATGAAACCTTCACGTTCGCTTAGTTGATACGTTGTAAACTCTACCTTTCAGTTCATTGTGAACTCCTCTTCTACATCTGTGCTTTGATGTTTAACAGTAATAAATCTAAACTATCCAGTTGCTAACAAAGTAAACAACACATTAGTATTCTAACCATCTAAACATATTAGTGTCTTTATTATAGACCAATATTTCTATAAACTGTGATCGCGTATTTCTATTTATGAGTAGGTACTTAAAAGTTACACTTTTTGTTATAGCTACTGAGTTGTAGAAGCATTCTATTGGCTACAAATGTTATCAAATTAAAATTAGATGTGTCAACAATTCGTTACATTTGCATTTGTATTTATCAGGAAGAATTGATGATGTGTTGATTTTTGCTTACTTCCGTCCATTACTACAATTCCATGAAGATATTGCGATTAAAGAAAAGAAGTTCAAATTTCAAATCGAAGGAATTTTTAATTGTATATACTGGTTCCATTCTCATCGTAATTACTTATTATCTGTGACATTGTTATCAAAAGATATAAAGAATGCACAGAATCTTCAGAAAGGGCAGAAAGTTAGTTCATTTAACTTTTAAATAATTCTTTCTTCGTGCAAAAGTTTCACATTTGACTCAATGGTTATAATTGTTTATTAGATAACACCCATGATCGACACTGTAGTAAATGCTATTCCTCAGTTTTCTAGGCAAAGCTTTTACAATACTCAGTGTCATTGGACTAAATAAATAAGCGAATATAAAACACTAAAATTCACTGTAAGAATCCTTTTCACCAAACATACATTCTAAATGAAAGAGAATTTAAGGAGCTAAGTTCAAAGCAAGCACATTTGTACATATACACGTCTTATAGACACGTTATAACAGCCGAACTATTTAAATTATGAAAAATGCTCAATGTTGAAAAGTAATTCTCAGACCCATGCATCCTCCACCATAGTACAGTTTTTTTAATCAAAACTGTTGATTTGGAGGCTTTTCAATTCATCTAAACAATATTAGGTGTAGGACAAAACTCCCTATCTTTTTAGTAGTTAATCTGCTAAAAATGCAGTTAGCTTTGGATTCCAATGTTCGTCACTAACAAAATGAAGATCGTATGTTGTCCGCTGTAGAAGGCCTTTATAAAGTCCAAGAAAATGATATGTACTAGAAACCCGTTTTTCCAAATGGCTATTCAAATGTTCTACACTGGGAGGTTAGATGTCAGTGCAGAAAATATACCAAAACTCTTGCCAAATTTTAGCTTGTTAGTACAATCTGTTATTTAATTATTGTTAGTTTTCCCTGATTTCAGACATTATAGGAACAAAGGTTACTAGTCTGATGCATATCAAGACTTTTCTAGCTCCTTCCTTGAAAACTGGGGAGGCAACATATTTCTTTTACTCCATTAAGAGTTGGTGGCATTACATTTGGTAGTTAAATACATTACACAATAGCTTACAAACCATCTCTGTGCACTTTTTCAAAACAAATACCATCAGAAACTGATAGTTTTCTCGACTTTACAGACTCTAAGCTCTGAAGTATCGTCTTTGTGGTTTGCGAAACTTCACATATGCTTGTTACTGGCGTTATTATAATATGGCTATCGTTGTCTTGTATAAGCGGCAAGACAAGGTGGTGAGAGGGTTAATGGCTATGATATTTACTTACTTGAGAAGTCTTTTTTCCCCAACCACATAACTACATATGCTATTTTTTTATTAATGTTTATCTAGGCAAATGTAATACAAAAAGTTAGCGACTCGCTTTATTTTTTTGCTGATTTGAAAACAAACTCTGTCTTCTTTAACCATCGAGTTACACCGAGTTCTTAGCTCCTAATGAAGTTGACTGTCTGTATTTTTTATGATACCAATTTTTGGCACGTCTTCTGGACAAGAGTAGTCACTCAAATCCTTGGTTTGTCTAGGATACTCTGTTGCACAAAAGCGTTGTTTTTAAGGAAACACCGTTAAATATAATTGTGTATAATTCAAATTTTGTAAACTTATAGTTTTTATCGATCATCAGTTCGTCCCTCCTTCATATCTTGGGTCATTGAAGTAGTTGACAGCACTATCGGATAGTTGGGTAATTTGTTTTATTGAGGCAGTGACGAGCTGCATTTTTATTCAATGGTAATGTTTTGTCAATAACCACACCAAATGTGATTACTGCAAGGCTGTTACAACTTAATAGGATCTGCACCTAATTTTTGTCCATGAAAATTAGATAATGTAATAGTATATAGTCTAGTTTAGATGAATTCCAGTTACCGTCTCAGTGTGTCTCAATTCCCATGTGTTTATGGGATATGGTGTTCTGGGAAACCGGTTTGTTATAAAAGAAGCTTCAGTGGATTTGGGGGAGATGGCATACTAAAATATCTTAGAACAAGAAACTAGTCATGCTTCATTTCCATTAAATTCGGGGTTATTTGGAGTGATTGTTTATTTTATTAGCGATGGTGTGATAGTGAACGGTATAGACCTATTAAAAGGTACTATTATCTGTTTTTTCTCAAGCAATACAAAAATGATTCAGAGGATCTGTAGGCATTGAATGATAAATTGTGAAGGCACCTGGTAAGTTACTTATATATAAAGCCACCTCACTCACTTCACTGTAATTTCTGTCCTTCACGAAAAATGTTACGCCTGGAACACCTAATTTGTTGATTGTAGCATCAGGAGTTAGCAACGTTCCAGTGAGAAATAAAATTTTTGGGTCACTTTAAGCAAACAGGTGCCTGAGATCAGAAATCACATACTGAAGGCATTTTACGCTACTATATCTGTATGTAACTATTTTTCTGGCCACACAAGGTTTTTTTATTTGAATGACTAGACATGAGTAGTGGTTAGTGACTGATGTCTAAAACATAGACAGCACTAACTTGTTAACTTGTTTATAAGGGTCTTACAGTCGTCTACTATGTCCACTTGGCCCTGAATTTGGTTTGTGTAGTGTATGGGACTAGGTAGTCTCTCTATACCGACTAGTGACAAATTGTCCTCAAAATACCATTTTGCACACTTTTATGATGTACCACTTACTTTTAGGAATTAGAGAGGTCTTCCTAAAAAAGTTTCCCCAGAACCCCTAAATGTTGTTTATTAAGATGTTACCAGCCACCAGTACATCGGAGATCATTAATAAATACTACTTATTATCAGGGTTAATGGCCTCCGTTGACAAATCATCAGTGCTTTTATGTTCGGTTTGTATTATGTGTTAGCCCGTACTGATTGCTCCGTCTTCTAATTTTTCGACATTTGCTGAAATTACGTTGTGTCAGTTGGAAGAGTGTGTAATATACTTACGTTTTACTTTGATCTAAAGATAGGGGTGATCAGGCGTTTTAACGTTATCTACCCTAGACAAAGTTATCAAACAAACGCCACTCTCATCCTACTAAACAAGAAACTTTGTCGTATTGTTTCCAATGTTAGCAGTTCATCAAAATGTAAAACAATCAGTGCCAAACACGTTATTGTGTGT
This sequence comes from Schistosoma japonicum, assembly GCA_025215515.1. Lineage (NCBI taxonomy): Eukaryota > Metazoa > Platyhelminthes > Trematoda > Strigeidida > Schistosomatidae > Schistosoma > Schistosoma japonicum. The sequence continues at coordinate 54,556,601 of CM046069.1, forward strand.
GAGTAACAAACAAATAAATGGTATTCAAATTACAATAGGAAAAATATGTTCACAGATTATTCATCAAGTGCAAACAAAAATAAGGTAGCACCAAAATCTACTTAATCACTACCAAGATATAACGATATTATTCATATTAATGATAATGATGGTAATAATGCTAATAATAGTGACACTGTTAACGCGAATAATATTTTTATTCCTAATGTCTATTCCCGGTAACAGGAGCAAGCAATTTTACCAGGCTTGGTCAACAGCAAACGATTTTTATACCAGCGTGATCAACTAAAACATATCAGACCATAAAAATATTCACTTGTAACGCGAAAAAATTAAACTGCGATAAATAAGCATTCTGGCGCATAGTAGCAGTGTAGTGAAGCATCTAGGGTTGTGGGTGAAATTGAAAAATGAAAACGATAGTGTACATGTAGGTATAGTAAGTAAACGCTACAGTATATGAAATTCCTGATTGTAGGGGATAATAAAATTGTAAATACAAGCTACAGTATGTCTGAAGGAGATTGTAACCGTTGACAGTTAAATTACATTGAAGTTATAAAACATGGGTTTATAAACCCATCTCTTTTTAAAAGTCGATCTATTCCAGAAAAGTATGGAAGGGGTAGTTTAGATAAAAGCGTCAGTTTTTTATATGGTTCCGTGAAAAATATGGGTTTATGTTTGCTTTCGTTACTAGTTATATGTTCGGATATTGTAAAACGTAGGAGACGGAATAAAATAGAAATGGCAAACAGGTGGATAGGAGATTAAATGATAAATATGAAAGCTTACAGTAGATATGAGAAGGCCCATGACAGGATTTTCAGGCAGCTCGAAGAAAAGTTGTTGTATCTTGTTCACATCAACTGTGAATTAGTTGTGCGTGTGAATCTTGGTAAATTTCAACAACAGCAGAGAAAAAGTGGCGACCTGTTTCGTAGAAGACTGTGGAATATAATAAAAATATTGTGCTGTGACTAGTGTTCATGTTTGTTCGTATACAGTGGTCGAGAGCGATTTCCTAGGTTATATTGGGTGTGGTTTTGCATAGAGATGTGATTGAGGAAAAGAGACCAAAAATTTTCTTTATGAAAGAACGTTTGGTTGTTCTTTAGGTAGATTGTGTAGAAAGCAAACTTTATCTTTCCTTGAAATCTATATTTCAGTCACACCCTAGTAATTACAAGATGAAAGTTTTTAAAAGTTATCAGTTTACACGGCATCGTTGTGACTCTTACTACAGAAAATGAGTAAGCAGTATTTCAAGGCTGGACGTACATAAACCATACATATTGCACACTTGCCCTTCCTAGTGTGAACATTTTGCGGAGAAGAACCTACTTGTCATTTAGACTTGGATATTATGGGCGATATATGTTTAATAAATCTAAGTTTCGTATTGAAACGTACACCTAATTCATATGGAGCTCTGTGTTTCAGCTTTGTATCATTTAGAGCGGAGTATTTATTTAATGTCATATTTTACGAATCGCATAATCCCGCATTTACTGTGACTGGTAGCTTCCATTTCTGGCCTTAGTTAGATAGGGTATGAAAGGATTCAGACGTCAAGTATGTGCTTATTAAACGTGCTCAGCCTAAAACTGTACACTGTTTAGAAACTATCTGCATATGAGTACTGTCTGACAATATTTATGGCTTTACATTTATCAATAAAATGGAGAGAAGATAGAACACTTCCCCAAACTACTCCAGTGACAGTAAGTTAGGTTAAACAGAAGCAATCATTTTTATCTGACTATTGAGTTTCTTTCTGTAATAAATAAATTGAGTATGGAGTGCGATGGGTTATCGACTTCAAGAAATATAGTTTGTGAAAAGGCTTTTAATATAAAACTTTATCAAAATCTTTTCTGAAGTCAAGAAAAATCGTTTATGCCACCATTCCCTTATCACGCTTATGAGTTATATCATTACGACGACGACGAATCTCTTCTGTTATATTTCCTTATTGTCTTGATAATTTTATACTAAATAGATTTCCATAAGCTCTAGGTTTCTTTAAGAAACAAGAGTCAAAGTTATAGAGTAAGCCTATAGCTTTAGTTATACTAAGAGTAGGTTCTTATCCCCTTGGCAGGTCATAACTTAAGGTCGCCCGCTGGATCCTCAGGTAATGCTTAAAGGAACGTACCAAGTAAATTAGCTCCCTCAGAGACCTTGTTAGCCTCCATCAATACATCTTTAGCGTTTAGGTACGTTCCGTTCTACTTAACAGAAGAAACAATAATCTTCGGTAATAGGTCTTTATTTTGTATCGTGGGCAGGAGACAGTTCGAGCGGGATGCTAGTCATTCAAACACACAATGTCCCTCAACATTCAATATAAGATAATAGGAAACATAATCCCTATAAAGAATAAGGAAGTAAATGAATACTTAAGCTTTCTTATTTTTGTGTATACATAAGTTATGAAGTCAACTCTTAGCTAGTCGCTACATTGGCTTCCTCCTAGAATTGACTTCCGTAGGAACGTCAATTCGACCAACTTAACTAATAAAACTATCGTAGTTCTGCCACTGTAGCTCAATAGATAATTACTAGCACGTTCAGCACTTGACATTCTATCAATGGTAAACAGTCTGTTAGTATTCGACGATGCAACGTGGATTACATTTACTTTTAGTACTGGTTATCGCATTTGTAGCGTTTACATTTTCCCACAAATGATAATTAGATACTTCGACTTAAGCTCTTATTGGTGACCAGAGATTGGAAAATAACAGAGTAAGAAAATGAAGCAAGAATATCTCAGGAAGTACAGCGAGCGGGCTACCCAACACCATGTTGGCGAGGTACGATTTTCCCATGTTCTGTCCGGTTATCAGGTGTTTACTCACCTGCCTCTTGAGTCGCCCTCAAGTCAAAATGAAAGAAGAATCTACCTCAAAAAAATATTGTTGAAACTCCATCACACCTAAAGAATCGCTCCACTGTTTGTATATAAAAATAAAGTACAAAAATAAAATGTACAATTATAATTGATAAGTCTTCGTTTCTACGTAAGTGTTTGGTTTCCAGACTACTTTGGAACCTGGAAGAAAATAAACATGGTGTAGATATATGTGCATGCAAATGCATTAAAAAAATGTATATCAATTTAATTAAAAATATATATATATAAGTGCTTGAACTTGCCAGGAGTCAGACCGAATAGGCGACCTTGAACATGTGACAGCCGCCTTTTATGACTGGGTTCGCGACAGTGAGTACTGATAGTAACTGTTAGGATGAAAATCTATAGTGAATGCTTAGAAAAAAACGAATTACCGACAACATAAGAGTGCTTATGCTTATTAGGTTACGGATATAATCTGCGTTTTACAGATTACTCACTCGATGTGTGGTAGGCATGCAAATCATAGTGAAGTTGTATCTTCTAAAGTCAACCAATAAATGAGTGGATTCTAATCTTACAAGTGTGTAAGTTTTTATAAATTATTAAAAAATAAGGAAAATATACCAACAAAATCTAAAATTTTAGACATGACTTATGTTACTACAGTTGGAAAATGCTAGAGACAATGTAGACGTTTAATAACTTACTGTAGTTAGCTTAGTGCTATTTATATCTTGTAAACAAAAGTAAAGACAGTCAAATCACTATGGAATATGATGTTTCCTGAAAACAACACACTTTTTCGTAGTAGTATGTCGTCGTATCAAGTTATTAAAATTGCATCTATCAGATGGAAAATGGTTTTAGTATTAGTCTAAGTAAAAATACATACATGTTAAATAATGATGTGTTTAGTAAATCAACTTGTAAAATAAGTGAATCTTGCCTGAGTTGTTTTCGAAATCCATCGTTATTTTGTCAGGGTTCATTGTGTTATTTATATATTGTTTAAGTATATTTCATTTTGTACACACAAAGAAATGACTATATCGTTCATATATCAAAAGATAAAGTCCGCGTGGAGGTGTGTAGAATAATACTTAGGACTACTACTAATTATTATTAAAACGACTTAGACAACGTCGATATAGGGCAAAGCGAAAATTACTGTTTATTTTATCTAAATTTTTTAATATATATCTACAAACTCGAGATTTTGGACATTACGTGATTACCCTTTAGACTTAACTAAAAACGTGGGCATCCCTGTCTGGACAATCGGTTGTGCCCATCTAACGCCTTCAGTCAATTTTATAGCCTTAACGTTTTCACTTTTTAATTCCGTGATTGTTTGGCCGGGCAAACGATCTAACAACACGTATGGGGGTTCATTATCTAGATAAGCCGGTTTTAGCCTATTAATACTTACTGAGTCGATGTTTCCTTGTTTCTGAATTACAAAATATTTAGGTTTTCTTGCAATAACCTTAAATGGACCTTCAAAAGGAGGGCTAAGTAGTGCTTTTAATTTGTCACATCTTATCCAGACGTGTGAACAGTTGCTTAGATCCTTAGGTAAAAATGTCGCTCGTGACTGTTCACGAGTGTTAATTGGCTTAAGCTTAGACATTTGGTCCCGTAGTTGGTCTGCATAAGTTCCTAAATCGAGTGTTTTACTGTCAGTGTGAGGGTTAATAAACTCACCTGGTAGTCTAAGAGTGGTCCCAAAGACTAATTCTGCTGCTGAACATTGTCAGTCAGTTTTGACAGCTGTTCGTATTCCCAACATAACTAACGGTAGGAATTCTGTCCACTGACTGGGGTTTGAATGAGATATAAGAGCTGTCTTTAGTTGACGATGGAACCGTTCTACCATTCCATTAGCTTGAGGGTGATATGCCGTGCAACGTATTCCTTCGGAGCCTAGAAGCTTAGCTATGTTGTTGAATAGTTCAGATTCAAACTGAGCTTCTCTGTCCGTCTTATTGTTATAGGTGTGCCAAAAATGGTCACCCAGTTCTGCATGAAGGCTTTAGCCACTGTTTTGGCTGTGATGTCCGTGATTGGAACGGCTATAGGAAACCTTGTGAACCTATCTATACATGTAAATAGATACGTAAAACTATTGAACGTAGTAAAGGGCCTACTGAGTGGATATGAACATGCGCGAAACGTGCATCCGGTTAGGGAAAACTTCCAATGGGTGAATTCGTGTGTCGGTTAACTTTTGATTGTTGACACGCCTAACACTCTCTAACCCATTTAAGTACATCCTTCTGAAGATTTGGTCATATATATCTGGCATTAGTTAGTTTAGTCGAAGATTTCTCTCTAGGGTGAGACAACGAATAAAAGTTACTAAATACTAATCGCCGCATATTTTTAGGAACGAAAGGTTGTGGCACCGCCTTTGTTGTGTCACAGTAAATCATAACATCATCCATAGGTGACGGAAGCTGTTTTAGTTTGAGACTAAAGCTTTTAGTTGACAGTAGGTTTTGTAATTCTAGGTCATTTTCCTGGCTGTCTCTTAAAGTCTCGAAATCTATTGTTGACTGTTGTATTATATTCATTTCTAATCTTGATAATGCATCTGCCGCCTGGTTGTCTTGACCTTTTACGTGACGTATATCACTAGTGAACTGTGATATGTAGTCGAGGTGTCGAACTTCTCGAGGTGAGTATTTATCGGCTTTCGCTTTGAATCCATTGGTTAACGGTTTATGATCCGTATAAACTGTGAATTCCCTGCCTTCGAGCATGTGTCGGAAATGCTTGATGGTTAGGTAGATCGTGAGGAGTTCTCGACTGAAGGTAGAATATCTCGTCTCTGCTGGAGCGAGTTTCTTTGAGAAGAATGCGATCGGTTTCCAGGCGTTTTAAACTAGTTGGTTAAGAGTACCGCCTGCGGCTTTGTCCGAAGCATCTACCATCAAAACGAATGGGTAATGAGAATTTGGATAAGTTAATGTAGCTGTTTGAGCAAGTTTATCCTTTAATTGGTTAATAGCTTCGACAGCCTCAGAGGTTAGCTTGAATTCCTTCGGTTTTCCTTTGAGCAAATCTGTCAATGGTTGCATTAGTTGTGCACAACCAGGTATGAATCTGAGATAAAAGTTTATTAAACCTAGAAAACTTCTAAGTTGTGTTAGAGAGCTTGGTACAGGGTATTGTTTAATAGTATCAACCTCTTGTTTCATTGGTGTAATTCCACAGGGATTGTGGTATGCCCAAGAAATTCTAATGTTTCGACACCGAAAACACACTTTGATGAATGTTCATGCCATTTTGATTTAATCGTCTCAACACTGCTCTCACATGTTGCTTATGGGATTTCAAGTCCGGGCTGGCAATCAATAAGTGATCTATGTACCCCTGTGCAAACGGCATATCTCGAAGTAGATTATCCATAAACCTTTGGGATGTTTGTGCTGCGTTCCGTAGGCCGAATGGCGTGCGTACGAACTCGAATAATCCAAAAGGTATTGTGATAGCTGTCTTCGGAATATCTTCCTTAGATACTGGAATATTGTGATATGCTTTGACTAAGTCGATTTTAGTACATAACTTCAAATACTGTAAGCCATTCGTAAAGTCTTGTATATGTGGTATCGGGTACCTGTCTGGTACCGTTTGACGGTTAAGGGCTCTGTAATCCCCGCACAATCCCCAATCGCCTTTATTTTTCTTTGGAACCATATGCAAAGGAGATGCCCACTGGCTATCAGATGGACGTATTATGCCCAGCTGTAGCGTGTAATCGAATTCCGCTCTAGCTATTTTAAGCTTATCAGGTGCTAATCTCCTGGGCTTAGCAAAAACAGGTGCACCTTCCGTTTTGATTATATGACATACTTTAAACTTAGTTTTGGAAGTTTGAGGGTTTGATTTTGTTAGGTTTGTAAATTCCGCGAGTATATCCTGGAACTTTTCCGTTGTTACTGACGGAGTTTGTATTAAATTTAGAGATGTGATATGACTTTCTATGCCTTTTGTGTATTTCGAAGTTTCTTTTAATGTCAAACGTCGTTTTTAGTGTCAACTAGAAATTTATATCCCTCTAGGTAATCCAGTCCTAATATTGCCAGATGTAGATCGGCTACAGTGAAAACCCAAGGAAATTGTCTTTTAAACCCCAAATCTAGAGTCAACGTTTTCTGCCCAAACGTCGCGATTTTAGTCTTATTGGCAGCTTGAAGTGTAACTGATGAAGTTTCTCGACTCAGCTTGGTTTTTTTCTTAGAAATGACAGTAAGTGCGGCACCAGTATCTACCAAAAAGTTCAAGCCTGAATTTCTGTCTCTAACGTAAAATAAGCGACTGTTTAGGCACCCCTCCTCAGTTGTCGCAACCTGTTGGGGGGGTTATTCGTTGCCTTGGTTCTTCGAAGTCTGTTTGGGCTAGGCGCATGGTTAGTTGCATCTGGTCGATTGGGCACCGAATTTCCAGTGATACCAACAAAATTGTCCAAATTGTCTGGACGCTTGTGACCTGTTCCGTGATTTGGATCTCGGTCGTTGTGGTGACTCGCCCCTATTTCTATCACTCGTTTGTTTTGTGCTGACAGCCTTTGTGAGGATTTTAACACTCGCAACCAGTTGTGCTATGACTGGATCATTTGTTGATTCCGCCTTTTGAGTATGATGTAACATACGTGATGCGGTCGGGGGACCTTTTTCCATTATCCAATCTGTGATCCGTGCTAAATGACATAGAGAGGTGTCAGGATCTTGTGCATCCAAACAGTGTTGAACGTAGCATGGGAGAGCTTGTATCCATCCTTGTTTTAGGACTGCTTCACCCACTGTGTTGTCACCCACTAAAGCTTGAAGATAACGCAAAACCTGTGATAGTGACCTATCACCTAGTGTTTTTCCTTGGAAAAGCCTTTGAGTTCTTTGTCCATCTGATAATGATAGACGATTCATTATTTCTCGTCTTAGGATGGTGTATGGTTGTGGTGTTGGTGGACTTCAAATCAAGTCACGGACTTCTTTGGCTACTGAGGGAGATAGGACTGAACATAAGTCTCCATAGCGAACTCCTTCAGATTTTATATTGTGTCTCGTGAAATAATGCTCTAGCTGAGCAAACCACAACTCAGGATCACTAAGATCGAATTCTGGAAGTCGGACTTTTGTAGTCATGACTGTGTCTATGTCTACCGCTGACATATCCTCTAGGCTTTTGGTTGGGACTGAGTTTGACATGTTAGGAACAATATTATAATGTATTAAAAACGGATAACAATGAGTCTAATAGTAGTACCTAACGATAAAAATGAAATACTATATATAAAAATTATATATATACATAATCTAAATTACTGCAAAAACAGAAGGCTTATTTAACGTACAATAAAACGTTAAATATAGTGTTTAATACAGGGCTCATCAGTTTTGCGTTTAGGTACGTTCCGTTCTACTTAACAGAAGAAACAATAATCTTTGGTAATAGGTCTTTATTTTGTATCGTGGGCAGGAGACAGTTCGAGCGGGATGCTAGTCATTCAAACACACAATGTCCCTCAACATTCAATATAAGATAATAGGAAACATAATCCCTATAAAGAATAAGGAAGTAAATGAATACTTAAGCTTTCTTATTTTTGTGTATACATAAGTTATGAAGTCAACTCTTAACTAGTCAACTTAAGTCGCTTCACATCCTATATCCCAGCAAACATGTGGTAGCACAACTTCGCATTAAACCGAAAGTACATTAAGCAAATTGACTTCACGTCATACCAACATAACGCAATAGTAAATGCCACCAAGGCAACCTAGCGACAAATTTGAATAAGAGGAAACTCCTATCACCTGACGACAAACGTTAGGTTTATAAGAAACTGGTCTTTAACGGAGATACAACGTTCGAGTGTGATTTCTGTAACGAATGGACGCACTATGACTGGGATACAACAAAACCGAAGGGTTATTATAAATTCATGTTGAACAACCCCTGCCAGTGGTACCGGTACATATTTACCTTTTGCAGAACTTACTTTTGCTGACTGCTGAGTATCGGGATTACTAGCTTATTTACCAAAGTCATAAGCACCTCACTGTCAGCAAGTGACACCCTGAGAGAAGTTGGTGACTCACAAGGCCAGGAAAAGAGATCCTGTCTGAAAGCGAAGCACCTTGAGAAGGTATAAAAAACACACGCTTAGTTGCATGTCATGGGGAGCCAGGAGAGAAAAATCCCCCAGTGATGTCTAATGGAACCCGGCAGGACTCAGTAACCTCCTCTAGTGAACGCCCTGGTAACAATAATCCCTTTTTTAAAGCAGCTCTTCAACTGGGTCTTCAGCTCACAATCAACCACTAGTGTTTGACCGAAGTCAAACAGAAATAGGAATTCCCATCAGAGCAGTAACTGGGCTGATGAATTACGAGGTCTGCAGATGCACATCACTGATTCTTTTCAATGTCATGACACCTATCAGTAGCCTGATGAAAGGGTGTGATAACTTTTATAAGCAGCAATAACACAAGCATTATCAACTTTTGGGACTGAGAACTGCTCCTGAAAGACTCTGCAAGCCCTGCAAGAGACGCAGCGCCCCTTCAACTGACCTTCCTTCACTACGAGTACCGTTTAACGCACTCGAAGAGGCAGAGATCTTACTGCTTTCGAGCGAGTGGGAGGAGAATGTGATGGATACAAGGGGCTTTAACTCCTCGTCGTCTAACCTGGTCAGAGGGGTCTCACTAAGGAGACATATTACTAATAGGCTTCTGGCTGCCACCAAAGAGAGGGTCCACACATAACGAGTAGGTTGCGATATTAGATAGGGAACGGAGAGAAAACACTCTAAGATGGACGGCATATTTTCTGATGAAGAACCTTCTTCCCCCGCACTGGCAAATATTGGAAATAACGGCTCGATAGGGGACAGTGATCACGCCGTGATAGCGTTTAAAATAGTCACAAGTGAAATTCTACCATGAAATGAGAGAACATCATGTTTCCGCGATGCTCTCACAGACTATTTGAATCTAAAGGAATATCTAACCCAGGCTTTATGGTCAAGGGACTGGAAGAACTTATAGACAGACCAACATTGGTTTACCGTCAAAAGCATGATCAATGAAGTGACTATACAATGTATCCCTGTTATGAAAAGCAAACTAACTAAAATGAACCAATATTTAAAACGAGGGGCCATACTCCTTCCTAAGGCAAAAAGAAAAGCCTGGTATAAATGGCGAGTTACACGAAAGTCCTCCGACCACGATTCGTACGTTTATCTACGGAACGAGTACAACGTGCGTATCAGGCACAAAAAAGTTTTACGAGAACCCAAAACAAATGTACAGGTTTATGAAGCATCACAGAGCTCTATCCTCGGACCACTGCTGTTCATAATTTTCATTAAATACTTACATTAAATATACGCTTGTCCATTTTTATATACGCAGACCACTTAGAACTGAGGAGAGCTATAAGAGAGGACTGGGACATAATAAGTTTGAAACGGGAAACGGCTAGTACAGAGAAGTGGATACAAAACAATGGTCTGAATCTTAATATACATAAATGCCATGTTATGTACTACCGCGATCCAGACGGTACTCAGTTGTGTTAATGCCTAGGCGGGCAACGAATAATTAGTACCTCCAAAAATGAAACCTAGATTTAACTTTCTCCGACAGGTTGGGAACTAGGGAAAATCTTTAAGGGGATGTCACAAGGACATAAGCCACGTTGCATCGCGTCCGTAGGCAGATGGGCATGCTGACACTAGGCATGTTCCTCACAGTACTTAAGAAATTCATACTCATACACTTTAAAGGAACCTTCAAACTATTGCCCAACAGAGAGCGCAAAGACAGGTGAGGGCAAATTTCTTTTTATTAAAAGCTTTCTCCACTTGAATTGCTCTGTCAGAGGAAGTAACTGGAGCATTCAACTTGGCTTATTTCAAGAGAAAGCTAGCCAACTATGCGCATCACTATGGTGTACCTAGAACGTCCAGGAACAAAAACTCGAAATTTAATATTAGTTCCTTAGCACCCCCGAACCTTTACCCGTTCTATGATATTCATTTAGGTCTTATGGACCAGACTTTCAAGGGTGGAACGAAGGAACGAAGACATTACAACAGTTTTCAAAAGAAAAGAAAGACATCAAAAAGAAAAAAAGATGTATAAAGAGGAAAACAAAGCAACAAGATAAACGATTAAAAAATAAATAATAATAAATAAATAAATCAGTTGAAATTGCCAGAATAAGAGCGGCTGCGTAGTAAGTCGACTTTCGGAAGAAGCCTAAGACCAGAAACTGAAACCACAACACTCAAGATACGAACACAAAAAATCTGATGGTTTACGATGGCTCGTCGTATAAATGATAGATCTCAATCAATTTAGTTAAACCAAATTGTTGTTTTAGTGTACTAATTGTAAGATGACCTTAAACAGCCATAACAACGTTCGGCCTTATAAATCTCTTATAAGTTATAAAGCACTAGAGACAGCAACAGTAATTAATTTTGTTTTGAGATTTACTAATGGTGTACAACTATACTAAACCTCGTGGTCCAATTGCTGCAATGTACAGCAGCCCAGGACCGTGCTATTCACTTCCCAGTTTAGTTGGTTTTCCAAACCATGATCCTCGTTCAAATCATCTTCGTGGAGCTCAGTGGTCTTTTGGAGTCAGACATGGAAAGTTCAATGATGATTGTAGTCCAGGACCATGTTATTATCCTGATTCTAAAGTTTTACGTGATGGAAAAGACGGAACACCTCACTATTCACTTTACAGTCGACAGAAAGAATCGTTGATATTTTCAAATCCTGGTCCTGGTGCCTATACTCCTGAAAACAGTGATTTATCAGTGTTTAACAAAGCACCGGCTTATTCTCTGAGTTCTCGAAATAAGGAGTTTAAAGTAGACGATGTACCAGGTTAGTAATTCGTTTTCAATCATAATTAAAATATGTAGGCCCAAACAGATATAATATTGACCCTATGCTTGGAAAAACAGTGCGCAGTCAAAAACAATCAGCACCAGCGTACTCTTTATCTAGCAGAACGAAGCTGTTTGGTGCTGCAGAGGTGGGTTTATCTCTAAAATATTGATTCAGTAGACGCCTGGTGCCGGAGCCTACAATGTCACTGATCTGAATTTGTATCATGAAGCTGCTCCTAAATATTCTGTTACGGGACGAAACCAGCTTCCAACCGATACCACAAGAAAGCCAGGTCCTTGGGCTTATTACCCAGAAAGAGTGAGTTACATTTCTTGGCTAAAGTAAATATTATGACATTAAAGCTCTTTTGAAGTCAAAAATAGACTTTCTTCGTAATAAGGTATACTAATTGTAACTATGTACAATAATTTGTTGATATATAGCCCTTATGCACACTTAGTTTTTTGATTTTTCTTATCGATTATTAATATACAATTTGAGATATTCAGTTGATTTATCGTTGCACCCACATTTATTTTTGTTACATACACGCGTGCGTGACTTTTAGTAAATTTCATTGGATTTAGTGTTCAGCAAAAATATAATAGTGTCACAAGTAACATAGCTTTTATTTCATCATGTTATTACATTCGCAAAATGCATTTTCAAACAGTCTTGTTTTGTAAAATGTGGGAAGTTTCGTCTAGTGGTTGATACCATCATAAAACTACCATTATTGATAATTATAAGTAATGTATGCATGAATGTTAGTTACGAATTCGGCATAATTTCACTTCAGTGGCTCAACTTCCTGCAATCTAATAAATAATGACATTTTTTATAAAGCAACAGCTATATTAATAATCGGTAAATATTCCCTCTATTTTATTTGTCAGTCTATAATAATGTTTAATTCTGTGTTCACATATTTTGACAAAATATGTCTACTAACAATCACTAATAGTCATCGGTACACAACATCTTAATTACCGAGTACAATTGAATTCGTTGCTTATTAATATCTTGTTAAAATGATTTCAACTTTTATCATACTTAATTCGGGTATTACGTAAAGACAACAACAACAACGTTACATTATAAACAATAAACATGACTATGGCATCCCAAGGCATAATATTTATAAAACATGATCTTGATTGGTCAAGTAAGTGGTTTTAAATTCTAAATTTTCTCTCCTAAATAAAATTTTTTTAAAGTAAAAATATGGTTATCCAACATTTTTAGAAAAACATACTGTCATTATCACCAAACATTAACTGCCATTTACCTTCGAATAAGTTATATATGTTAACAACAATTTTCATCTCTTCAGAGGTTAAAAATACGCCTATAACTAATCCTAAACCTCTAATTTTGGCTTATTATGATTTGCACGTACATGCGTTTGTATCAGGAAAAAGCAAATCATTTTGATATACAACCAGAGTTATTATAAAGAATGTCGTATTTATCTGCTTAGGATAATTTGGCTTTATTATTTAATGTTTCTAGTGGACTTAGTATTTTATTCCATTTGTATAATGTTTTTCACAGGAATGTTTGTAATTGTTATTTGTGTGCTTCTACAGTGCTATTGTGCACTTACTTTAATGTGATAGTAGACCAGAATGTACTCCAGTCTATGTGAAACACTATAGTGTTTTCAAGGAATCACATTTTGAAAAGTTTCAATATCTATTATTTCTGTTAAGTACCATTTGGTATATTAGTCATCTACACTATTCAGTGGTTTGCTATCAGCATGCTTTACTTTTCGACGATTGTGACAGTTACTGATTCAACACTATACTTCAATGATGACAATGGCTAGTAAAAACGTTCAGTGATGAACCATGTAAATTGGGGTAAGTAAAACGTCATGTCTACCAACATACTATTGGCAGAGTCTGGCACGTACATATCGTATTTTTTCGCTGAATGAAAAAACCTTTTAATTTGGTAGTTACATTTTTATACAAATATAAAATTACATTTGCTTAAATAGGTAACATGAAACACTTATGTGATAATTAGTTTTATAAAAATAATGCTTACGTAAATAATCCAGCCTATGAAGTGAAAATTACCAATAAACATAAACTTTCTAGAAAACAGTTTCTGTGGATAGATGTGCTGCTACTGACCTTAATATCACTTTTAAAACATTTGGACTAAGTAGATTTAAGTCTATAAATGTATTTGTTAATTTATTTCCTACGTTTGTAAAACATTTTATCAGCAACATACCAAAATACCAAGACTTGTTTGATGTTAGAACATGTTTCAAATAGCAAAAGCTTTAGACAAAAGTTAGGCGGAATCGCACAATCACCAAAGATACTTGTAGATAACATTTACTTAACGCACAGCAATCAACAAGTTACGAAAAATGTTTTCGGAATGCTGATGAACAAGAATGCATTATATTAACTAATTGGTATTTCTCGTCTCAATCAGTATTAACTCTTGAACAGTACTACTGTCGAGAAATCAATTCTTTATTCCAAATATCGATTATCGTAGCAACGTGACACCATTTACCACACTTACAAGTAAAAATCTTAAGTCAAACTATTTTGAGGCGAAAACTTGTCTACAATAATTTGTTTAAGTGGTTTTATGCCAACTTTAATACGATAAAATATTCCTAACTTTTTTCCTATGAATTAATATTCTTGCATACTAAATTTCTATAAGATATTATTTAACACAGGCAAAGCTGAAACATCTTGCCTACTAAATCATCCATTCCAAGTAAAGAGAATACCAGAAGTTATTAGCGATCAAATTATATTCTTTATTCAACAAATATAGTTTTTATGCTTTAAGAGTATTCGTTAAATCAGACAAAAACATGTGACACCTTCAGAGTGTACAAATAAAAACAGGTGATATTAAAAAGCTGTGATTATTTTCACGTTATCTTTGGTTTATTAAACGTTTTTATAATATAGTGTTTTGAAAACTATTAATTATAAATAAAAATTTACAATATCGTACTTTGATAAAAAATAAAACATTTAAGTTGTAGGGAATTTTTGTAGGGATTTACATCCCAAGTCATTTTGTCTAAAGAACTTTACCGTCCATTTATAATTTCACTTCTGCTGTTCATAGAAATAATTATATTTGGATGCATTTTTAGTTTAGTATATTTGGTTATTTTATTTAGTCATTAAAGTTACACACTTATTTGTCAAAATCAGATTTTTTACATGCTTGTCACCTTGACAATGTAGTTATTAAAATTTAAAGTTGAAATTTAACTGCATCCACAGCTTTAAATCGTTTCTGTTACATTTTAGGTAAATGTAAACTCAAAATCTGCACCACAATACTCGTTCGGAATTCGTCATTCGCAATACAAAGGTGAATTTATAACAGACGCTGATCTGGATCAGTAATTATGCATCATCGATCAAAAAATTATTAAAATATTTTTATTAATTTAAATTACGAATAGAAACTTACTGATGCTTCATATGATAATTTATGATCTACTTGACAGAAAGTTCTCATCTCCTTTGATAAATCTCAAACTTTCAGATTTCTCTACTTATATTCAATGAAACATTCCTTTAGAATTATTACTTTTAAATAAGAGAATCCTCTTGATTAAATAATCCGTTTACATTATTTTTTTATTTGTTTCTTTTGATCACTTAATAGAAAAACGCAACTTTCAGAACTTTTAAAGACCTTTTTATGAAAATTGATTGAAGCGAACTTAGATTTTAAAGCAACATACAAAAAGATCATACAATTAAGATGTCAATGTTTAATGCAATAGTATGACGATCTTTTAAAGTAGGTCACTTTCCATAGTACATGGAAAAATAAGCTGAAATTAAAGCCCCTAATTAAAAGCATAAAAATGTATTTTATAAGTATACCAGAATTATGAAAGCTTTCAGCAACCAGTCTGAGTTACTGGGAAGCGTATTTATTTTAGATGTTCTAACGCGTATTATTTATGTGTTATGCTTCAAATATTGAACTTAAGATAGAGAATAGAGGAAAGTATGTCTTAAAAACAGAAATTCAGTTTTCAGTAAAAAGGAACATTATCACTTGATTTTTTCGTAAACAGACCGGGATTCTGTTGTTGCTAGTGACATGAGTACAATTTAAATTTGGCATACTGTTAAATACTAAAATATTAAAAAAGAACTCCATCCATTTTAACCCAGAACAGTACTATAGAAACTACAGCGGAAGTCTGTGACTAATTATGTATCCGTGGACTATACGCAGTCAAGTTTGCTTGTAAACGTAGTCTCATATTTTCAATGAATTTCGGTAAACTATAAAAATTGTTATTACTAGATAATGAAAATATTGTTGGGTTCAAAGTTCTGTATCAATGATTGGCCTTATTCAAACAGCCGCTGAAAACTAGATCTATTCGTTACATGAAACTATAAAATAAACAATCTTCCCATCACCAAGTTATAACAGCTAAAATGTATTCGCTAGTGATTAAATTCACGGAGAATTATCAGCAGCTTCAGTGATAAAACGTAAATGATGCAGTTCAACTCTATTAGGTATAAGATGAATGTAACCAGTGAAGATGGATAAATTCAGGAATATCACGAACCGACTGAAGTTAAAAATGTAAACTATTCGATTCGGGATTTACGGTTTAATGATCATACGCTCTCTGTGAAGCCGAAAATTCCTAGGTAATATCTGTTGTTTTTGTGTGGATACCCATTACTAGAGAGTCTTATACTAGGTCAAAACAGATGTTTAGTGCTTTCCAGTTTGTAGCGGCTGCTTAACTATGATTTGTTCGTGATATGATACTACGTTTTCAGAGATTCGCTATAAGATATTGAGAACTGAACATATGAGCTAGTAGCAATTTGCTTAAAACACTTTTTGGGGGGATTTTAGAAATATTTATTAATGTTTATTTTTTTTGTTAAGTTAGTTCTCTTGATTTGCAAATGGACCTGGTTTACGGACAATTATCCAAAGATAGTAATCACATAGTTATATGATAACAGTCTCCAGGGCGTAGAGTATGTGGCTTCAATCAAACTTCTAATGAATATAATTAGGATGAATATGTATTTTCTCGTTGATTTGTTATGAACTAAAACCGGTCAGTTTCTGTTGCTTTATGTGCCTCTTGAGAGGATAGCCTCGACATAACGATAAATCAAAAGTATTTTTTAAGTTAGACTGTGACTTGCAAGCGGAATTCAGGGCGGGTGTTTTGTTATATTCGGGACTAGTCTGTTGGATGTACCTGCATCAACATTAGGATGATCTATTGCATAAGCTTCGTAGTTTTTTCCTTTCTGTAATTTTCATTCATAAACTTTAGTTATTTCGACATGTATTTCACTCTCCATTTTAAAAATAAGGAGATCAAGAATGTTAGATTTTAAAAGATGTTGTTAATATGTTAGAAAATCAATAATCATCTCAATGCGATTGCAAATTTAGTACTTATACCCAGTTACAGAAGAGATACATTCTATTTTAAAGAATACGATTAATAAACCAAAGTGGTAGTTATATTAGATTTAACAAAACTATCATAAAATACATCGAATTATCGTCATAGTAGCTTACTTGAAAATGTTTGATATATTTTTCTCATAGCAACAAAAGGTAAAGTGTAGTATATAGAAAGTAATGTAAATCCACTAAAACAACCCCGCATATTATACCTACAATATATCCATGTTATAATGCCTAATCGCTTTTATTTTAAAGCTTTTGATGTATTGTATTAGTTAACACAGAACCAGTAAATATAAGAACATTAAAAATATAACGAAATACATTATAAAAACGAGAGAGTTGACCGTTTTTACGAACATGCCTATATTTCTGGACTACTTCTTGTATCAACCGTTTGTCAATATATGTGGCCTAGTGGGTAGTCAATAAAGTACAGATTAAATTGAAGTCGATTCAAACGGCATTTAAGTACATAAAGAATTGGAAACTAATAACAAAATGGAAGATATGAAGACGCAGACAAAAATAGGCATAAGGATTTTAAATGTTTTAAAATTTCTGATATTTCATAACAGTTTATTATTATCTAGCCAATGACGTTAGTGTAAATGTTCAGTAAAGAAAAGGACTTTACATGACGCGTCAGGTGGAGAATCAATAAATGATTAATGTGATGAAAATTTACTATCATCCTTTTCAGATTTAAATACGAAACACATATAAATGCCAAAAAGTAATCCATGATAATTAGGTTTGAAAACGTTGAAAGCAATAGTTGTACAAATGTCTTAGGTGAGTTTCAGATTTCGGTTTGTTGAATGATATTTTATTCACCTTTACATGTTTAAAGTGAAAAGGAAGTATTTCATAATGCATTTGTATGGTGACAATTACTTATGAGTTAATAAAGTGAAAATGATTCGATTTAATTTACTATCTATGAAGATGTCACTGATTAAAGTATTTAGTAGAAAAAAGATGAATATGATATCAATGTTCACAAAAATATAGGGTGTGTATTCCAGCCGGCTTGTAGAATTATGACCGTACCGGATTGAAACAACGGATAATTTTAATATTTGGTGTGTTAAACTGAAAACCGATTATATACATGATTTAACCTTTGAATAGTGAAACTGACTATTCGTGAAAATTATACTATGTGCTTAATTGGAGCTGTAACACTTTTATTTACGAACTTACAAAATTGCTGCAAATGTTTTCATCTTAAAAAAAGCGTATTTTCGTAATCAGCATCATTTCTACTTTAAACGTAGCTACTAATTTTTATTATGTTAAAAATGATAATGCAGATTTATTGGCTCTTGTCTGTTGTAGATTCAAACACTTCTAGTTTTATGTATTTGGAGCTTTTCTATTCTTAGACAATCGAGATATATAACTAACATCAGTAATAAACTGTCCTAAGGGCATACTTATCTATTTTACTAAAAATGATTTTTGAAATTTAGAAAAGAAACAGAGGCATGATTGGGTTCAAAATAATGTCACTTTTTCCAATGGTTTTTAGTAGATTCGTTTGATCAGCATTAAAGTTAAGCCTATCTTGATGTTGCTGTGATGAAAAAAAATACTTACTATGTGCTTCTATGCAAATATCGAAATTCTTCGTCAGACAACCGAATTATCATTCTCTATGCTGATAATATGAATTCAGATGAAATCTATACATTTATTTAGTGCTTTGTTTATTCGTATATATTTTCCTGAATTAGATAATAAACTCATCAATTTTTCTGCGTCAATGACCAAACGTACATGTGTTTATGGCCACTTGAACTTTCTGTTATATATTTTTACCTTAGAGAATCTGTTGTCTCTAGTCATCTTGGCCTTAAACATTTGTTAGTAGCTATGGTAAACTAAGAATAAAATTATCTAATTGTTATTGAATGAACTTACTACTTGTTATAATGTACATGTGAATATACTATTCCATTAGTTGATTGCAATTTGGGTCATTAGAAAATACAATGAAAAACAAGTGACCCAATTACGACTACGTCCTTTCTTTTCCTGCCTTTTGTCTAGATTTCAAAGTAACAATGTTTAGGGAGGGGAGCTGATATAGTTTCAGATCACCACCTAGTGGTTCCCAAAATGAAACTAAAGCTAAAGAAACAATGGGTAACTGGAGTAACATCATTAAAACGGTTCAATACAGCCTCTCTTCAAGATAATGATAAACTCAAGGAATTCGAAATAACTCTCAACAACAGGTTTCAAGCCTTACAAGATCTGCTGAGCGAGGTAGAAGCCACTATGGAGGACAACTGGAAAGGAATCAAAGAGGCACTGACTTCAACTTGTCAAGAGGCTCTGAACTGCAAGAACCACCATTTTAAGGAATGGATTTCCACAGAGACCCTGAGCGAAATTCAACAAAGGAGAAACTAGAAAGCAGAAATCAACAACAACCGAACTAGAGCAGAAAAAATAAAGGCACAAAATGAATACACAGAAGCAAATAAGCAAGTAAAGAAGATCATTAGAGCCGACAAACGGTAGTATATCAAAGGTCTTGCAACGACAGCAAAAAAAGCTGCAAGTGAAAGAAATATGAAACAGCTATACGACACAACGAAGAAACTGTCAGGGAAATATAGTAAACCAGAGCGACCGGTAAGGAACAAAGAAGGCAAGCCACTTACCAAGATTCAAAAACAAAGAGACAGATGGGTAGAATATTTCGAGGAACTCATGAATAGACCAGCTCCATCGAACCTACCAAACATAAAAGTAGCATCTACAGACCTCCCGATAGATGTCAATCCACCAACGATGAAAGAAATCAAGATAGCCATCAGACAGATCAAAAGTGGGAAAGCAGCAGGACCTGACAATATACCAGCTGATTCACTCAAGTCAGACATAGACATAACAGCTAGGATGCTCCACGTTTTATTCAAGAAAATCTGGGAGGAAGAACGAGTGCCAGCAGACTGGAAAGAAGGATACCTTATCAAGATACCAAAGAAAGGAGATTTGAGCAAATGTGAGAACTACAAAGGAATCGCTCTGTTGTCAGTGCCAGGGAAAGTCTTCAGCGGAGTGTTGTTGAATAGAATGAAAGACTCAGTGAATGCTCAATTTCGAGATCAACAGGCTGGTTTCCGTAAGGATCGGTCGTGCACAGAACAAATCGCAACACTACGGATCATCGTTGAACAGTCAACTGAATGGAACTCGTCACTATACATCAACTTCATTGACTATGAGAAGGCGTTTGACAGTGTAGATAGGAGATCTCTATGGAAACTTCTTCGACACTACGGTGTACCAGAGAATTCGTCAACATCATCCGGAATTCTTACAATGGACTACAGTGCAAAATCGTGCATGGGGGACAGCTGACAGATGCATTCCCAGTGAGGACCGGTGTCAGACAAGGCTGTTCGCTCTCACCTTTCCTCCTCCTCCTAGTGGTTGATTGGATCATGAAAATCTCTACATCTGAGGGAAAGCACAGAATTCAATTGACAAGTAGGATGCAACTCGATGATTCGGACTTCGGGGATGATCTAGCGCTTCTGTCCCATACACACCAGCAAATGCAAGTGAAGACAACCAATGTAGCAGCAACCTCAGCATCAATAGGCCTGAACATACATAAGGGAAAGAGCACAATCCTCAAATTCAACACAGAGAGCAGCGACTCAATTGAACTTGATGGGGAAACTCTGGAAGAAGTAGATACTTTCCCTTACTGGGGAACATCATCGATGAACAAGGAGGATCCGATGCAGATGTAAGGGCAAGGATTGGCAAAGCAAGGGCAGCATTTCTACAGCTGGAAAATATTTGGGACTCTAAACAACTGTCTACCAACCTCAAAGTTAGACTCTTTAATTCGAACGTCAAGACAGTTCTTCTCTATGGAGCTGAAACGTGGAGAACTACTGCAAACATCCTCAGGAGGGTACAGGTATTTATTAACAATTGTCTACGTAGAATATTGAATGTCCGTTGGCCGGAAACCATCAGCAACAGCCTACAATTGGAGAGAACAAACCAACTTCCAGCTGAAGAGAAAATCAGGAAACGACGTTGGAAATGGATGGGACATACATTGCGGAAATAATTAGACTGCGTCACGAGACAAGCACTAACTTGGAACGTTGTTGGAAAACGGAAAAGAGAAAGGCTAACGAACACACTCCATCGAGAGTTGGAAGCAAACATTAAAAGGATGAACAGCAACTGAAAACAGCTGGAAATGATTGCTCAGGACAGAGTTGAATGGAGAATACTGGTAAGCGGCCTATGCTCCTCCGAGAGGGGTAACAGGCGTAAGTAAGTAAGTATTTTTAGGGAGATTATTGAGTATCTTAAGTGTAATGGTAGGAAATTATGACTTACGGAATATTATGATCTATTCCCCTTTGATTTTACATATTTGCAAACATAATTTAAAATACAGTATAACCAGAGAAATTTCTGATTGTTCTCATTTTTATTAAAAAGATATTTCATGCATTCGTATGAAATTCAAAAGCAATAACGAAATACCTCTGGTGTTCAAGTTCATTTGCTTGGCAAATCAGAAGCCAAGATAGAATTCAGCATTGATTTACTCTCTTAAATCCAGTGTTTGCTATTTCATAAACTGAATGCATCCAATGAGTTGTTAGGATTGGTGAAAATTTTGAAACAGAAATTCATATTTATCGCTAGTTTACTTAACTAGCAACAGTTTGCTTTTCCGAATTTCAGTTTAGTCACTTAATTTATACATTATACTATACGAAAAATAAACTTAGTATTTTAAAATTCTCTCATTTCAAAACTATAAAAAGTATCTATTTCACTATAGGTCTACTATGAAACTCACACTTCTTTGATGAACACTATGAATACAGACGATAGTAACCGTTGAAGTAGTATCTCGACTACAGCTCTTGGTTACAGAAGCCATTATGTTATGGACTTAGGGAAACTATCCATTTTTTTTTAACTCTCCCTAAATACACAAACTGAATAGGAATTGAAAGGTCAAATCAAAATAACAAATACTTAAAATAAACCATAATAAGTAGAAATATCTTTCAGAACTGTTTTTTCTTTTCTGAAATAAATAATGGCGCATATCCATCTTTTCTTTACATATCTTTTAGTTTAGTAAATAGCAATTGGTATAGTTTTATTGAGCATAAAGCATCAGATGTGGACACTTACACAAAAATATACGATAATATGATCATATTACAACATAATAATTGCTTACATGGATTTTATCAGATAACAAAACAAAGTAGAAAAATGTTCTCGATCTGTTGTCATGGCGACTAAGGAAGTAGATAAATTACTACGATATTACAATGTTTTTGATTCTTTTAAATGTTTTGGTGAAAAGAAGGGCTTTTTTGGTATAGTTGACAATTCGTTCCACGATAGACGTCTGAATGCTGTACATTTGTAATGATTTAGTTACCGTTATTATCTTCAATTTTTCTAAAAAGAGAAATATTAATATATATATATATATATATATATATATATATATATATATATATATATGTCGATGAATATACCGACAACACAGTTGGCGTTAGATTACTCATACAAATGTTGTTATTAATACAGGAGAGATCTCTACTAAAACAAAATCCTCAAAAAATGAGTATTTGTTTAAATCAGCACTTATATATCCAAAGGATAAAATCTACCAATATATTGTGTTATTTATCTATCCTAATGAAAGAACTAACATTTTCTACTAGAAGTGTTTGCACACAAAAGAAATTTGTCGCTAATAAACAGAAACACAAAATCAAGCATACACAAAGACAAATAAAGTGATCATGTGAATCCCAAATGCGATGTACCGTATTAGTTAAAATTGTAAAACATTGGATGATTAGAAAGTAAAATGAGTATACCGATGTAGAATTTACAAGTTTAAATTGTTCATGACTTTTAGGTTTTGTTTTGGAACTCAGTTTCTGTGAGGCTATTTACCATTGTTATTAAATAACATATGTGCAACCTCAAGAGTGACTTTAAAAGCAGCTATCAAATTTAATGAAACAATGCCATTATAATAGAGTAATAAATTTACCTAAGGGTCTGGTTTTGTTGTTACCTTAAGTTTATAATACTCATCAATTTCCGAGTTAGCAAAATTTAGACTATTTTGAACAACGAATGCATAATGGTATACAAATTATATTTCAGTTACACTATTCAGTATTATATATGTTGGATGAAACAATCATTATATTTTGTGTCTATACTCCGTTTTAGATTTTCGCAATTCTGTAGTAGACGACATAAGTTTCAGGAAGACAATAACCTAAGTAGCCCGACTCAGCAGCAGAATATGAACTATTGTGTGTAAAATCCACAGTTCATCATCTGATATAGCACGGCCTAACTTCGTCACTATTTTGAATGATTTCTCAAAGTTTTTCATTTAACGAATAAAATAAGTTCTCTAAATTGCCATGAAAACCAATTTTTAATACCTTTTCTTGATAAGCATGAAGTCTGATTCTCTGAAATAGTTTGTAAAAGAACTCAAATACGAAATATAAATTTTGGAACCATCTACTAATTAAAGCGGTTGAAATAGAAAACTCATCAATATAAGCCTACCATGATTAGATAATTCGGATTAAAGTTATTTAGGCAACATACTCTTAGTGGTTTAAAGATCATTACTTTTTTTGGGGGGGGGGTATGTGATTTGGAATTCATCATATGTTTGCTTTAAAAAATTACTTATATTCAAGAACTTTAATAAGAATAATTTGAATGAAATGACATGTTGAAATTAATTTGCACAGAGTCCTGGCATTTTCAATAGAAAAAATTTTGTACATCTTATAAGTCAAAAGAAAAATGTCCAACTCAAATTCTCAGCAATCAAAAGCACGTCTATAACGACGAAGAGTAGTAAAATATTACATTTTTGTATCAGTGTCATCCTTCGGTTGTACACTGAACCAAAGAATAAACCAGCTTTTTAAATTACACTCATGTTTTTATAGGAGGTTTGATCACGGATCGTTTGCACAAAGATATTTATTATTCACATATATTTTACTAAGTAAAGTCATTTTAGTGAGATAGTGAGAAGTTTTAAAATGGGATTTCATAAATTTTTGAAAATAAGATTCAGCAGCACTATGATAAATGTATGCAATACATTTTGAACAATCTGATCACATATAAACTTGAAAATGCATTTATGTATAAAAATTTAAGTCCTTTAAGATACATTAGAGTAAAAGATAAGAAAATGATATGAAACAATGGGAAACTTTCTGCATCACATATTACCAGGATAGGTTTAGCGAAAACTCAAGTCATTTCTGAAAACACAGGGGGTCAGGGATTGAACTTTCGTATTACTAACCAAACCACTCGTATGCAACACTACAAAAACTGACTTCTTAACGACTTTGTGGCTGCGGAGGATAATCCCTTCATAAGAGGTCATTTTTTAGTGCCATTTAAATACATGTTCAGCTATCCTTACATGTAGATCAAGACCACTCCTTCTTATGTATATGCGTCCAAACACACTTAAAGTTATAGACATAGTAGGATGTGACTCAACCGTTTAAATGCTGTTTGCGTATGCTAAGAATGGTAGATCTAGACTTTTCAGTCACAATGAGATTAGCCGAAGAATATTTCCTGTTGATTATTGATTTAGGCCTTTGATTTAAAACCAGGCTGTTTGAATCACTTCTGAAGGGTAAGACTATGTAGATGAGCTACTTAGGATCTAGAAATATAGAAGGTTCCATCATACTATTACTATTTATCAAAGTAAATACCTGCCTTAATTTTAAACAGAATGTTTTTAGAAAACTTATCAGCTGGTAAATTGTTTTTGATAAATAGAAATCATTTGAAAAACTTCAGCAAATCCTAAATAGCTTATTTCATGTTCTATAATAAGCCAATTATTCACGTAGCTAGTCACCTGTATACGTTATTACACTTGTGATTAGTTGCATGGGGTTTTGATAAGTTAAGAATTATACCTCTAACCATCTTTGAATTTTTGAGGTTCGATTATTATCATTACATATTGAAATGTTTCTGGGAATTAATTTCTAATCGTGCACTATACTTATAGGTTACTTTTTGTTTTCATGAAATGTGTTGAGAGTTATTTTTAGATAATTACTATGACCTGGTATTCAAATATTATAACTTTCATAATAATATATTCACTAGTCATGAAGAGTTTAGCTTGAACTCGCTTGTTACATGGATTTTATAATATTATCAATATTTGCCTCGGGAATATCAGATTTCATATCATTGGAAGTATATCCAAAAGAAACGAGCAAAAGACAGAATGTTTTCTTCAGTTCTATTACAGAAACGTTGGATAACATATCAGTTGTTCCGACTTTTCATTACAATTTGAAAGTATCTAACTCATGCGACTTTTGTATGTAAAATACCAAAGTAAGGCATCAAAAATTATGATGTGAAGAAATTATGTTTTCACAGATTGAGGGCTCAAAAGCCCCTTGAATATAATGTGAGTGGTTTGGACTGCAGTTTAAATATTCATTTCATGAAATATGTCTTTTGATTAAGCATCGTGGAATTTTCTGTAATACTAGTGTAGAAGTGAAGTAACTTTATACCCATATTACCATTTAGTGGTTGTCTGTTGTACAAAGTATTACCTTGGCCATAACAAAATCGTGTCACCTAAATAAATAAGTTTACTGTATCTAAGTGCAGATTTGGGCTCATCATTTTGTGTTATCAGGTCTATACTTCTATATACTAAGTTGCTATTTACAGATTTACTAAGACTTTATTAAACTGCTACAACAATAGCTTATCACAAAGTTTAGCTTTTCAACAGACAATTAACTATAGTCGTACGTCTTTGAATACTGTGTTCTTTATGCTTTAAATTTGTTTATTACTGTGACGTTGCGTAGGTTGATAAGTAAGATCACTGAATATCCAGTCTAAGTATGTCGAATGTTAAGGCTTAAATGTATAAAATCCCTTTTTATGTTGTTGCAAAAGTTAAAAACATATACATTTAATGGTATACACTTATTGCATAGTAACCACAGTTATGTTATTTAACGTATTATAATGGTCAGATTCTTGATAATCAATTCTGACTCGACTAAATCAGTTTTCAGAAAACGCATAACTACGCCAGACGACGTACCATCTCTACTCCTGAATAGTAGATTTTAAAACTATTCGTCTAGTAGGTAAAGAAAAGTTTAACAGTTTATTACAAACTTGGATTTTCACCCACCTATTTCTCCTGAAAATGTGATGCATTTTACAGCAAGTGCATAAACTTATCAGAAATATCTAAAGGTATATTTTCAAGCAGTTAACAACCTTAAGTCTATAGCAGTCGTAAGAAAATGTTCTGAACATAATTTATCAACGCTCTCCAAGATATTCATCCTGCCATTAAATGATGTGGTTAAATTTACAAGTTGAAGATTCTGGGTATTTTATCCCACTAACTGTATACAGAGTAAATGTTTGTTAATTCATGCTCTTGTTCATTACTGAAGTTGTTTCTTATATTGTAGAAAAAATTATCAACAATAGTGTCTCAAACTGATTATTTAATTCACAACATGGATTCCTAAATCAGGTTATGTTTGACCTATTACTGACTTTCTAATTGTATCTCATACTCTCATACATTACAAATAACGTTTTCTAATCCTATGCTTGCTAGATATAAGATTAGACTTTTAGAAATATACATGTTTTAGTATGGGTAGCATTCAGTAAATAAATTAAATAAGTAGTATATACATCATAGTCCGTCTGAGTAATTTTTATCAACTTCATAATACTAAATCGTACCACAGTGATTCAGTACGGGGTTAATGTTGCCACGTTTCATTATCAATTTAGTTTATCTATTACCAAAGAAACACAGTCGTGTGATTGCCATGCAAACGTTAAGGTCATTAAAAATTACTATATACTTTTTTAACATCCAAATTATTCACAATTGTCTGTGAAGTCATCTGAGACTAGCAAACATCAGAAGATACACGGAGTTTCTGCATATTTAATAAGAAATTGAGGAAATTATGCATACTGTCTCCAATCAGTCATCTTTTGAACAAATATGTTTAATATTTTATTTGAAATAGTTTTATTTATTGGTTACGTTCTCAGTAAAATCAGTTTTCCCACAGAATTGTACTTTTCAACCCAATACGTAAAAATAGTCATAGGTATTGTTTATTTTCATAATATTCAAGTAAAAATTGAAAAATAACTTTATTCATTAGAAAATGTTGCTTCAAACTGAACAAGAATACACTAACGTATCAGTCTAATGAGTTTTGCTTACAACAGAAGCAATTAAATTTTTCAGCGAGGTAAGCAACAAGTGACTGATTTATTAATTGGTTCGAGTTAAATAAAAGTATTATTTTGTTTGAAAGTGGCTTTTAGCTTCAGATTAGATTAATTTGAATGATTACATTCAAATCAATTAATTCATTATTAATTGTACAGATAAGCAATAAATCTCCGTTAATCAGTGAGCTACGTTAAGAATTTCCTTACCCTCAACCTACAATTATGTGAAATGGCTTGTTGAGTCGATATGACTGAAGCACACTCTCTGACAACTGATAATCAATATAGTGAAGAAGCACATAAAAACTGCTGAACACTTTGATCTTTCATGAATGTGTAATATGCACTAAACTACTATAAATAACACACCAATAATAAAAAGTTAGGTTGTATCTGTATTCTTAAAACTATTACAAAGTACAAGTATAACTTTATTTTACAACTTTTCACATCCTGTTGATCTATTAAGTACACTTCTACTTATTTAAAGTTTTTTTCTTAATCTATTTTAGATAAATAGATACATATGGACTTTTCATTTGAATGCCCTTTTTGTACAATTGTGTCTTTTTGTTTGATAAGAAAGAAATTAAAGTTCAGTTATATTAAAGTACTTAAAATTTGAAAAATTAAATTGCTAAAGTTTTTCTTGTATATCAGTGAAGACAATAATGTCACTTAATTTGAAAATATTGCTGATTCCTTGTTAAAAATTAAAGTGTTCCATGAATTTCTTAAGTACAAATTGGAATAAAGAAGTCTGAACATTTCATAGTAAGTGTCAAATACAATTGATAGTCACGCTTGAATTCGAATATCAACTTTATAATATTACACTACGTCACTCTGGTTAGTTTTTCAGTGCCATACAAGCTAAATTTTATCTATCAAAATTACTATGAATGTAAATGACAAGTGACTAAAGTCTATTAATTTAACATCATATTTTTCACTAATATTAGACTCCGTAATATGAAATAAACGATGCCGGATGGCTTTACTTAAGTTGTTGTTTTCGATTTGATATTTTACATATTCTAAGGGTTTTTGAGATTGTTATAAGCAAAGGTCTACATACAAAGTATGTATACACAGTTTTTATCTTACAACTACCTACTTAAGAAATCAGTTACCGTGAATAAAACAGTAAAAGTGAGTAAATATGAAGTGTTGGAGTAGTTAATTCTTATTCATTTTTAACTAAACCCATAACCCCGTTTATGTTTTATTACTTAGCGTTTCCATTGAAAATGTTTGATGGATTGATGATTTTAAGATTTTAAATGTGTATCAGTCTTATTTATTGTACAATATTCATCGACTATCCAAAATTTTCTGATTTCATGGTGTTTTGATTTCCTTAATAGTAACTTTATCTCCTTGAATTCATAAACGATAAATTTGTACAAATCGATGACTTCGTTAGAACAAGTCAAGTAGTCTTAATTAATGAACAAAGACAAGATCTTTTCAATTAAATTTTTAGCGATTAAGTTTAGCTTTAGTGGAACATCTTCATACAGATTTTAGCCTGCATCTCTTTTGTTTTATGAAGTCAGTTCTATTGTGTTAAAATCCACTTGGTTCACTGTTATAAGCAAAAGTAAAATTTATTATAAGGGGATTTACTAGACAGTAACTTTTGTTGCCATATGAATAATACTAGTAGAAATAATAATACAATATGATAACTTCACTGAAAGCATGTCGTGATAATAATACTGTAATCTAAAGTTAGATACAAAGTGCATGCCTATTTACAAGTGTAAACAGATTATTCGATGTAAGGTCAATGTACATTATTTGAAGTCACCGACTATAGATAATTATTTCAATTGAACGTTAAATACATAGATATTAAAAATTACTAAGTGTTAGTCTCAATTATCAACATCTGAGGTGGTAGCATAGTACTTGCACAAATATTACTATCAATAACATCTTGTAAGCACATGTTTGTCGATAATAAATGAATAGTCCATGTAGGTTGAAGTACATATAAAACGGCTAGTGACGACGACAAAACATCATGAATGTTTTAGATAAAACTATGTCGCAGGAGACGCTGTGCTTTTGTTAGGGATTCATAATCCCTAAAAATACAATGGTTGACTAATTAGATGAAAGAAGTTTTATTGATTTTTTATAAGACTGATTTGTAGACTTTCATCACTTATTTTTATTTCAAGGTGAGTTCTACTCTTAAATACAGTTGACAGTATTTCATTGTATTAATTAAATGTTAATGATTTCACTTGATGAATAATCATTGAAAATTGATTGATATAAAAATCGATGTATTATGTAAATACGATTCGTCGGTTCGCTGGTTCACTAGTCTCGTCTCAGTTTTGCTCCATAATACAATCTTCGTACAAGCCTAGTCTTTTGTAATAGCTGTGGGCTGGAAAGGGAACAAGTTGCGGTATACGTCTGAGGTACAAGTATCAGAAATAGCGTTCGCTCACGCAATCCTCGAAAGTCTAGCGACATAACAGCTTTATTCGCAAGGAAGCTAAGATCCATGATAAGGATAAGAAGAATAAACAATGTAATGTAGATGGATTCCGTTTAGACTTTATACTTGGTCATTCAAAACTAAATGCCAAACTTAAACAGAATAGCACAAAATAACAGTAAATATATTCAGCTAGTGATTATTCGGGTACTTTACGAGATTTACAATGTAAACTAAATGTATCATAAAGTAAGGACTATTTAAACTTCTCTCACTTAATAATATCTTCCTGGTTTACCTGAAATAAAATGATAGGCAGTGAATAATTATTGATCAATTTTCGGGACAGTCTTCAGGGAAAGTGAATACTGCTTGTGTAACTGATGTAATCTGAGCTGCTGCCATACACGGTATGCAGAAACAGTAACCTTTAAAAGAGCTGATACTTCAACCCAGACATCGGGACTCTCAGTTCTACTTCCGCACATCTGCCTCGTGATCCCTTATCCCCAAGACAGATTCAAGGACACAAGATAAGTGATCCAACAACCAGTTCGACTATATATATATATATATATATATATATATATATATAACCTGACCACACAGCAGACTAATAAGAAAAATAACATTCATATAGAACAGAAACAATAGTGACTGGGATCTTGGGTGAGGGGAGGGGAGATACATAGTTAATTGTAGTTTTCGAATAAAAAGCGAATTGATAACAAATGATGTGTCTAACAGAAAGTTAGGGTGAGAGAAATATAACAGTGATTGAAATAAAACAAAATAAATGAAATAGTCTTCCGGACGTTTGTTATTCTTCTTCAATCGTCCGATATACAAGTCGCAATCATCATTCCACTAAAGATTCAAATAATTAGGCAGCGAGTAATAGGGAACTGTTCGAACACAACGTTTCTCAACAATTATTATTACGAATCTTAAGTCAATTTTTATAAAATTATTAGTTTAAGATAACAGATGTATAAATTCTAACGAAAATATGGATGGATATTGTATAATAAAGCACTTTTGCTTCATTTGAGAAAAGACAGATTTCATACTACCTTTTACCTAATTATGATAACATAATTTACAGTATGATGTTGAATATAAAGTGTTTTAACTATTCTCATCAAAATGAGCAGTAAATTTGTGTTACTACTATCCTATGAGGTAAACTGCTGTCATTATCAAAACTAACACTTGAAACACTTTTTCTGAGCCTATACAGTTTATCAAGTCAAAAGAAATGATCTCGGGTAAAAAATATTTAGTTTCTAAAGCATTATTT
The DNA here is from genome assembly GCA_025215515.1 of Schistosoma japonicum. Lineage (NCBI taxonomy): Eukaryota > Metazoa > Platyhelminthes > Trematoda > Strigeidida > Schistosomatidae > Schistosoma > Schistosoma japonicum. The sequence goes on from CM046069.1 coordinate 54,587,977, forward strand.
AATACTAACTAACTTAGTAGTAGAATGAACTTGTATATTTCCATTGATTTATTATAGACTGAAGCTGGTCAGTCACTGTTGCTATATGTGCATCCTGTGCGGATCGCCTCGATATAGCGATTATTCGGAAGTATCATTTAATTTGTATTGTGACTGGCAAGTGGAATTCAGGACGCGCGTTTCGTCCTATTTGGGACTCATCGGCTGGATGTACCTGCATCCCAATGTTGATGTTCACAGTGGGATTCGAACTCAGTCCGGTTCGTGTCATACGCCACCGCGTACACCACTAGACTACTGAGTCCAGACAGTCACGTTTGTGCAATGGGCGAATTGGTAGTAGAATGAACTTGTATATTCCCATTGATAATAGTGATAATTCAAGTTCTGTAAATATTGTTGCTCGATATTTGAGTTTCTAAGGTTTGTCGTTTTGATATACTCACTGTAAAAATATTTAACTATCAATGATTAAAATAAATAAATTAGTGCACCATACCTTTATTTGATCAATATGCTACTTAGTGATGCATAAATTAGTATAGCGAATTACGCGAATTGATGAGCTTATAGGTGCCTAGAGTGTTTCCTCAACATACCAACTTTTTCATTGTACATTCTCTCATGTATTCATGTCCAGTGTATTGTTTAACTTTCCTTCACTATCCTGAGTCATTTAAACCCTTTCGTTGGATTATTTGGGTCTAGACACATTTCTGTCTAAATTTTCATATCTACTTCTATATTTACATGCATCCAATCAGCAGCATATGTGCGTAAAGTCAATTTATGTACGAGAATTATGTGAACATAAGATCTACGTTTGGCTGACCCTAGCGCAACTATGACTTAACAAACCCACTTTGTGTAAGGTTAAGCGTATAAGTTGTACGTAATAAAATGTTATCATCTCAAGTAGTATGCTAAGTAACCACGAACAAGCTGAAATTAAACCAGTATTTGCAATTAGTAACTGCATCAAAAGATTGTACTACTCTCAGTAGTTAAATTCTTTCACGAAAATTTATTTCACATTTTTGAAATGATCATTTAGACTTTATAACTTAATGATAAGTGCCAAGAGAATCTATTGGAAATTCTCTCCTCTTACTTGTGGATGAATTGCGCGTTATATATTTGTGCTTAATTTTGCAACGTAAATAGTGCAGCCATCGGATTGAATACGAACCACAAACTATCTGACAGTCATTGGTGAAAAAAAAAAGGTACTTGGATTGAATTTGTTAGTAAATGTAAATGGCCTGTAGTATCGTATATTGCAAACTTAGCTATATTAGGGTATGATCAGAACTTGTAGTGCAACAACATATTGTTTACTGCTAATTTTCGAGGCTTATACACTCACCAAGAGAGTACCACGTAATTTATCAGTTTTGGGCACAAAAGTCTTGTGAACGTACATAACATAGGAACAGTGGAAGACAGAAATGAGGTATAACGTATCAAATAAAAGTTATCTTGACTGAAGAAACCCGACTTAAAAACCGAATAATCCGTTTGTGTTAATTTTGTGGCGATGTGGTCCAGAAATCTTCAACTTTCTGTCAAACATACAAACATTATGAAAAAGCCAAGTACGACAAGCGAATTTCATATTTGGTGAAAACAGAAAATGTCATAAAATATTATATACATTACTTTTATTCATCAATTTGCATATCATTCGTGCTCTCTGATCTGTGTCCAATGTAGACTTTTTATTATTGGTTGTCATCGATTCTCCTATGTATTCTAATCATGTTCTGCTTCTTAACACCCCGCAACTCGCCCCATACGCTGTTTCCATATTCTTTCCAATTTCATGCAACCTTTCGCTACCTACCCCATTTTATGGAGGACTTTATAAGTAGTATTGTTATGATGCGAAAAATTTGGGGGTGGGTGATCGAATGCCAACCACTAGTTCCTAGTCGGTAATTGTGCGTCTGCCCTATGCCCACTTAGTCCGAAGCCAGAATAGGAAGAATACGAGCCAATAGATCAACCAGACAGAATCCTATTATATTTCAAGCATCCCCTTATATATACATAAAATCAGACTGCACAGCAAACCAAATTAGGAAATTAACATAAATACAGAACAAAGGAAATAGTGGTAGTGAATAGGAACAACTTGTACACAACTGTAGTCCATAATAAGAGATAATATAATAACAGTAATTATGCTAAACGGGAGGATAGGGTAAGAGAAACGTAGCAATAATAGGAACAAAATGTTTACATTACACACAGAATAAATGGAATAGTGTTCTTAAAACACAGTTCTGAAAGTTTGCTACACTTCTTTGTGGTTCGGCTAATAAGTATTCACCACAATACAACAGTTTCTTTAAATGTATTGATCATAATTGTACACAAACACGGAATTTAAAACCTTATGGTCTCTATGCTTCAATCTCTCCGAACGTATAACGATGGGTCCGCTTATTTCATTCTTTTCTTCCCACATGAAATCAACGCGATAATTAACTGATGCATCAATACATTTGCCGATGATATTAGCTAACAGTTACTGTTAATAGATCTGGTAACATTTGTAAATCAATATTTTCCCCTGATAATAGCAAGTTTTCTATTGTACATTATTATTTTGGTACGTATGACTGAATACAATGAAGGACGTTAAAGGTATTTCGAATTCAGAGTTCAGTTTAGTTCTAGTCAGTTTGGGATACATCCCACTTTAAATCTTTGGTGTAAACTTTTCATTATACAATTGTCACGTATTTTGCATGTGTGAGGTTGAGTATCATGTACAAGAATTTATATGCTTATGGAATATATAGGTAAAGTACTTATCTAAGAATTATCAGGCTAGCAATGCAATAACTGAAACTGTGCCTTTTGAGTTAACTTCGCATTAATGCTAGGCCATCTTTCTCACTATAGTTTTGTGGCATCACAGGATATTTTTGAACCTGTCGTTTTCCTAATTAGACTAAATACATTGACTATTAATTTGTTTTGAGTACTCATACTAAGTGCTACGATTCATATATATGTACTTCCTTTCTCTGCATGAATCTTTGGCATTATACATAGCTTATTGTGATCATTTTTTCATTTACTTAGTGCCTGTTAAAAATCTTGCCACGAACGATTCAGAATTATAAAACTATTATGACGTGAACAAATTTTGGTTGGTTGACGAAATGCCAATAAGGTTTGCCTAGTCGATAATTGCGCTTCTGCTCTATGCCCACTGAGTCTCAAGCCGAAATAAGAACACAAGCCGATGGACCAACTAGACAGAATCGAATTATATGTCATACATTCCTTTATATATACAAAAAATTAGACCACACAACGAATCAATTAGTAAATTAACATTAATACAGAACAGTGAAAATAGTTGCAGTGAATAGGAACAACTTTTACACAACCAATTATCTGTAGTTCATAGTAAGAAACAATATACTAAGAATAAATAAGCTAATCGAGGGGATGGGTTTAGAGGAATGTAACAATCATAGAAACGAAATGTTTACATAATTCAGAAATAGAATAATTGAAATAGTGTTCTAAAACACAGTTTTGAGAGTTTGTTACTCTTTTTCAATTGCCCAACATAGCAGAAAAAGACTCTAATTTAGATAGTAATCAATAAATCTTGGTTTCCATAACACAAATTGGTTGTGAACAATTAGCAATTTAGGCCGAAAATCACTAGACAGTTATTCTCCTTTTGGATACAGCTCCATAAAATTAAGGAGCCACGATGTCACCAGGATCAAACCTGTAATCCCACAATAGCATTGACAACGTGCTTAAGAATAAATTTGAGCAGTGAATTTTGGGGCTGGAGTACCAGACACTAAATAATTATGCTAGACTATGATTACTGTCAAGCATCTAATCAAAAAAAGTGTTTTTCGAGGTACGATGATCATTAGCAGTATAGAATTTATTCATAATTTTAAAACATTTCTATGACTTTTCTCAGCCTTACGTACAGCTGAAATATTTTAAGCTTTTTCTTCTTTAAAGACATGATTTCTTGCTAACATCTGCATCGGATCCTCCTTGTTCATCGATGATGTTCCTCAGTAAGGGAAAGTATCTATTTCTTCCAGAGTTTACCAAAAAGGAAGGCTACAACGTAATGTAGCTAACGTAAACATTAGCATGAGTTTATTGTACGATTAGCATTAACTTCCCCACTATGTATTCTCTGTAACAAGCTAAAATGAAAAAGCCTTATTAAAATATGTGCAAATATATATTATTCAGTATGTGGAATGATTCATACAATTTTCATAAGCTTTAAGTAATACAAAGTAACAGGACTGCTTTCACTGCTAATCAGTACAGTTATCTGTCTCTAACTTCTGGAACTTTATATAACTACACACACTGATTGATAAGGATATGCCACCAAAGTTTAGTTCCAACTGAACTCCGATAAACTTTCAATATGTTGCCCGATTGTCAATTTACATAGGTGAAATGTTTCTGTATTCCTGTTGTTAATACAGCGTAGGTTACGTACAACTTTAGTTTTGCATTGTAGAACTTCCTTTGCATATTTTCATTACTCTTTGCTAACTCGTCAGGCACCTGGTAAATCGTTCCAAGTGTGTTCCGCATCTTCAGTGACGAACTGACCATCCATCAGCAACTTTACTGCTATTTCAATCATTCTATCCATATAAGTTATGTGCTAAGTATGAACTTCTTAAGTTTCAACAAGTCTATTGAAATAAAATCAGGCCACCACAGTACCATCTGCGAATTTCAATTAAAAACGTAAATTGTAGTTATACAACTATTGCACGCAAAATATGAACATACTAAATCAGTGGTTTATAGTTTATTTACTACAAAATAAAAACAATGTAAATCATCCAGGAAAATTAGTAATCATGTAAACTAAACTTAGATTACCTAAATGGTCTTAGACAACGTAAATATACTGCAGTTCGTTCTTAAGGAAAGTAAAATGTTATCATTATTCGTTTTAAAGCTTAAAGTGACATATTTCACAACAAAGAAACCATATACAAATCATATTTCCAAAAAAATGCGCCCTATGATTCTGTGCTAGCTACGCAATGTGTGCAAACTACGTTTACGTAGAATAGTTTAATATGCATGTACAGTTACGTTTTTCTATGACGGATAGTATAATTTACCAAAATAACTGAATACAGATGATTTTTATATAGACACGATAACTGGTTACGATGTCACGTAAACTCTATAGCTAACTGATAAGCAGCCTCCCTGAAGAGCATTGTTTATATTTAAGAGATTTTCTTTGCTAGATCAATTCATTTATTTTTTTACAAACTGAACAATTGACACCAATCTTTTTACGTTACCTCTTGCCCTGTCCTACAGTTAAATATATTATCTGGCAAAGTATTTTTTTCCATTTATGAAATATGGCACATGAATTGTATATACTTCACTGCAGTCTACTGTTGATCTTAATTTGTAATAATATTAAATTACTTTTAGTTGACAGAGTGGTCAGGTTTCATGTTTATATAAAGACTGTCTTAAATATAATTGCATCTTGTCTGGTTGCTTTATCAATCACTAATGATAATAAAAGTACCATTCGCATCCGCGAAGTTCAGTTGTTCCATCAATTCACTGTCAATTTACGGGAAATCGGAGCCATTTTGAAAAAAACCATGTGTTACTTTTAAACACAAGTTATCACTAAACGAAGTCCTACCTCTAAAGTGTATTCTACTGGAATCGTGAATCTTTCACTTATTGAACCAACACAGTTTCTAACCAGACGCAAAGTTTTTCAAAGGATTACTTTTCCCTCGATAATATCTTTCATAATTGCAATCAGGTCCCTTATGCGTATAGCACCAAGGAAGTTACCATGTTTTTTTTAAACCGTCAAAACACCATGAATATTCAGGTTAACGAAAATTGATGTTGTTTGTATGCCAGCTGCTTCGACAGTGATCAGTAGTTCACAGTGCTGCCCGTTTTACTTGAATAATAGTTTATTAATGGTTTATGCGATGTTTATTTTGTTGGTAAGGAGTTTTATATTTGTGTGAACAACACACCGACTGAACCCATTTATGACGTCTCTTTATACGATCAGCCTGTGCTAGGTTTAAGTTGTGTTGAGTTTACTCAAACACGAATCTTTATACATATAATTCTCGTTTATCACAGACAGATGATGAAATATATATAAATTGGGAAATATATACACCGAGGTAGAATGGAGAGCATCTGTATACGATATAATTTGGCAAACAACAATAGGAATACAATAGTACCTTGAACAAACATGTAACAAAAAAATACACAATGTAGAAGTTAATAGGATCATGGGATAACCAAAGCCTACGCAGATTCAAAAGCTCTAGAACCTGAGCATACCATTAATTGTTTATTTTTGCTGTGGCATTATACTGAATGCTTTTAGAGTAAATTTAAAAAAAAGGAGATCTACTTATTTAGGCAGTGAAAACCTATCCTTACTGGATAAACAATACGAAAATGCAATGATGAAGTGCTGTAGAAAACTGACACAACATCTGGTGGCGAATAGCCAAAAACAAGTCAGTCTAAGTAAGGACGTCTTATAAGTTTTAATAATCTGACAGTCTGGATCAGAAATCGACGGATCGGTGTATTCTGCATTTTATGTTTTAATTTCCAACTCGATAAGAAACTCCCCAAAATCATATTCTAACTAACCGAAAATAGACTTGCATCTGTCATGCTTCAGCAGATCACTTGATACTCCAATATACTTTACATGTGTCTCTCAGGTTTAGAGAATGTTTTATATGTCAAATGTTACCATCATTTTTATGCATTTAATGCAGTTTTAGGTATCTACTGAAAATTGATCGTAATAAGATATTTCAAAATACGTTTGTAAAATGAACCATTTTTTTCAATAAATATCGATGGCGTAGTGAACTCCAAAATGAATACAAACAATATCAGCCGTCCTAAAAATAGTGTTCATCGTTTTATCAACCACCTTTTAAATCGCTTAACTATCACCAAACAAGATTAGCCGATGTATTCTATATTTGTTGAACTATTCTTTGAAACACATGGAATATTGTCCAAAACCTACTTTTCCATGATTACATGTGATGTAAATTTTATGCAGACAAAGCTAAATGCTATTAAAAAACTGGCTTAAAATGCTTAGTTAAAGAGTTATTTTGAAATTGTTATTGTTTTTCCACGCTGAGCTACTAGGTCCTTTGAAAAAATTGGTGCTGCTATTTCAAAATGTCGCGCGCTAAGTTTGGTGCAGAAATTTGGTAGTAGTTTCTTAGTGAGGTCAGAATTAAAAAGATAATAATATGTTTTTCGGCCGAGTGTTACGCTTAGGTTGTTGTGTTGCCAGTTTGACTTTGCTCGGGGCAAAAGTTGCGTGGTCAGCTAGTTGGAATAAGGATGATCGTAACCGGACAGCTTTCGAGCAGTTGGAAAGTACAGTAACTAATGTAAGTAAAACGTTTCCATCAGTCGTAATGGCTCATACTGTTAATACTGATAACATCGATATAAAGCCATGGGATTGGGATTGGGATGGAAAACATTCCTCTTATTACACGTCTGATTCGTCTGCACAAGGTGTAAAGGTTATTCCAAAGCCTAAATGCACACGTCACTTATTATTTATTCGCCATGGTCAGTATCACTATGCAAAAGACGATGCTGATTGCCACTTAACAGGTCTTGGACGTCAGCAGCTAAATTGTACTGGATTACGCCTGCGAGAGCTAAATTTTCCTTACAAGAAAGTATACTATTCTACAATGACACGTGCTGTTGAATCAGCTGAATTGGTCCTAAACCATTTGCCCAATGTTCAAGCAGAACCGGCTGATATTTTGCGCGAAGGTGCTCCGTACGTACTAGAGCCGCCCCTAGCATTTTACCAACCCACACAGAAAGACCTTGAAGAAGACGGTTCCCGAATCGAAAGTGCATTTCAGAAATTCGTTCACCGTGCAGATTTGGATCAAGAAACTGATACATATGAGGTGTTTGTATGCCACGCAAATGTTATTCGTTACTTCGTTTGTAGAGCTCTGCAGTTCCAACCAGAGGCATGGATAAGGTTTTCACTTGATCATGGCAGCATTACGTGGCTTGTCATACGGTCTGACGGGCGCGTTACATTAAGATGGTTAGGAAACTCAGGTCACATGCCACCTGAACTCATTTCCGTGCAGTAATCTTGTATGCATTCATCCATCACTGTACAGTGTATATTTCGTTTTTTTTAATGTTCCTTGCTTTTCAGTTAACTTCTTGTAAAATATATTTTTCATATAGATGTTTGATTTATAATTTTGGGTACTTGTCGCCTGTTGGTTACAAGTCAATTTATAGTATTGAACACTTTTACTTTTATGTGTTGCCATGTATGTTTAGCTGTACAGGGACTAGCACATTATTCACGTCCAATTTGTGAGAATACCACTTAAACTGTATCAGTACCCTAAACACGTTATAGCATAATACTTTGCTCAGTAAACAGATTATTTTTATATCTGGTATAATGTTGCTTATTATTGTAGCAATCCGAAATCGGTTCATCCTTGTAGGCTAAGTGATCAGTCTCTGCAAGAAATTTTCTATTTAAATGCACTACTCTCAAACGCCCAACAATTATTACATAAGATTTCATTTTGTTAATTCTCAATGACAAAGTTGCCACTTCAGGTTAACGGTAAACCTAAGTGATACACACTTTAGTTTCGTAAAGGTTCACATCTGAACTCAGCACGACTTCGGATATGAATCGTAATAACCCAACTACACGCACTTGTAGTGTTTGCCATAGATGTCTAGTGCCCTCTATCAGGCTGTCATATATTTTCTGTTGCTGAGCATTAGTGTAATTTAAGTTAATAAACTTCTACCTAATGATATTTAAGTTAACTAGCTACTGTAACTAAAGGAGAGGTTGCGTTCTAAACCTGCAACTCAGAGGTAACACCTGAGTACCGTAGTCGCTGCTCCTACTTTTACTTGCCCTTATAGGTTGTTATTCAGCACTTAACAGATTTCCTACTCTATTTCCTGACAAGGTACAGTTTAGAATGGCAAACAGTGACATGCTATTCACTGATGAAATCAATCTAATCATATTCCGTTGCTACTGTAGGCAGAATGTATCACTAGGACCGAACTTTCTTGATGAAACGGAAATGTCCCGATAATATCAGTATACTTGCACCAAAGACCACTTTCGAATCTTCAGTCTGTAGTTGATGTCTTATTATTTGCTAGTCCTCTATAAATGTACTTACTAACGTAATCGGTGTAGTACATTAAAGTTGCGACTAATAATCTGTCATACGTTTCGACGTAATAACTGTTCTATGCTTCATTAAATTCACGTGGTTGCTGAGTTGTATATCTTTCAAGTGTTTTGTAATTCATGATAATATCCACACACCGTGTTCATTGGATTTCCAGTTTGCGACTGTGAATTTCAGGTTTTGTGCTCAATAAGACTGAGCGAATGTTAACTGATTTCAAATGACTTGTTATATCGTTCACTAGATTTATGCAATTGGTTGAGTTGTAGTACCGATCATCTGCTGTAAACAAAAATAAATGCTGTATTGCCCGTCTCCACTTCGATTAACACCTCACCCAGTTTGGTATGGCTAGAACTTCTGGTTAAGTTTATATAACTCTTCCTCCTAAAACCTACATGAATATCATACCAAGGATCCTTCCTAAGCATTTGAATACTAAGCTTACGAAGATAAAATACACAGACCCAAAACACCCAGGTTTTACAGGTAGGAAACGAGTTGCCCTCAGGTTCCTGTGCTCTTGTTCTTTTGACGTGTTAGGTTTACGACCGGAAAGCTAAAATTTAACTCTAAAGACTAGAAAGGTAAACTTCAAAGTACAAATGAAGTTCCGCATAAGGTATTTCATTTTAGTCACTGGTTGACGATTGGAGAGCCTAATCACTTAAATATCACAGACGGCAAAATAGGTATTACTGCGTCTGCTGGGCATTAAGTACGTTTAGCAGCAGCGCAAGTCACTAAATATTGACATGAATCTGCAATCAGTGCTTAAAACGATGGCGCCGGTGGAAGACACCTATGTATGTGCCGCCACTTAGTAGAGGGTTGGTCGCAGGGAATCCGTAGTGTGGTTACTACTTTATAAACACTAACACAGTAGGAAGAGGTTTAGATGTACTCGTGAAATCATGTTTTCAACATAATCAAAACTTCTGGTGTTGTTCGGCATTTTGATTGCTAATAAGAAAACCGTTGCTGAGGAGCTGCAAACAACCACAAAACACCTAGTGTCCATAGGTCTCTTAGTTAAAGCCAGTCTTGAACAAAAACTGTACACTAGGTGAAATGTCCACAAAACTCACGGCCAAGTAATGGACGTTAGATCGAACATGATTATTGCTATGAATGGTGTAAACCTTTAAGCTTTATTGTTCTAAATAAGTTTTTGAGATATTTGAACAGAAATATAACAACGAATTATGAAGTGACACTAGTGGAAAGTGTTAAGGGGATAGAATTATGTTATGATGCGAGATAATTTTATGGTTGGTTGGCCGAGTGCCTAGTCGGTAATTGTGCGTCTGCCCTATGCCCACTTAGTCCGAAGCCAGAATAGGAAGAATACGAGCCAATAGATCAACCAGACAGAATCCTATTATATTTCAAGCATCCCCTTATATATACATAAAATCAGACTGCACAGCAAACCAAATTAGGAAATTAACATAAATACAGAACAAAGGAAATAGTGGTAGTGAATAGGAACAACTTGTACACAACTGTAGTCCATAATAAGAGATAATATAATAACAGTAATTATGCTAAACGGGAGGATAGGGTAAGAGAAACGTAGCAATAATAGGAACAAAATGTTTACATTACACACAGAATAAATGGAATAGTGTTCTTAAAACACAGTTCTGAAAGTTTGCTACACTTCTTTGTGGTTCGGCATAACAACTTACTGCACAATCTACTAGTTACTACATAATGTGACTTAAGAAAGGTCTAAGTAGTTAGTCCGCATATCGAGATTTCATTATGCTTCAGATTTTATAACTGATGAAACAGGACGTGGATAAATTACCACCGTACCGTGAAAAGTCATGACGAAAGCAAAGACTTCAGTAGGACTTGGAAACTTCATCTAAAATGGATTTGCTTACAGACCTAACTACTGAACTTCAGTCAAACATCTAGGATATTTTTGCAAACCGCTGTGCTCTTACCAGCTTACACATCTAGCGAAAGTATTGTCAGAGTGAAACACATTGGAAGCAAGTTCTATCGTATCTAGTACCTTATAATTTACCTCATGTATATAGATATCAAGTAAATATGCTGTACTGTGTCTACGGTATATGAGGAAGACTACAATACGTGCATTGATGGATAGGTGTACGCAAATCACTACTGCATATTGTGACAGTGAAAATGTTCGGCGTGTTTGTAGCACAATTAACTCGTTTGCACATAAGTGAAGTTGCAAAACGGTAATTATAAACCAGATTGTAAAACCTTAGAAAGTGGGGACCCCATGATCGTCAAGAGCTTTCCGTCAGTCGTAAAGTTAAACAGTTGTATAAAACACATCTCCCAACTAATATGTCAGTTTCTTGTTAAGTACCGTCGCTTTGCCAATGTGGTACCATGGGACATAGACTATCTGTCTCTTGCTGACTTGACTTCAAACATATAGTCGTTCTATGATAAACTCGAAAGATATATATGATATGGTAAATTGTCTATAACTAACAAGAAGTTACCTTGTAATGACAGTCAACATTAGTTATTAAGAAGTCAGATACAAAGTAGCAATCATTTATGGTAAAACATAAACTGACAAGCACTATAGCAGAGGATTTATTTGTGGATAGTGATTACATAGAAAACGCAGATAAAAGGGTAGTATCATTTGTATGCAACCAGCAGTCATCAAGCAACGAGCACTTAATATGAAAAGGAATTTGAAATATGTGGTTAGCATTAAAATCTACAGCAAAATAAATCACGCGGACAACAGAAAGTACTAATAAACACTTGCTGATTAATAACAATAAAACTTTAAACAAACACCGCAATGTTGACACTTCAAGATGATTAGATGCCAACTTCCAATAGGAGAAATTTCACAAATTAATTTATTTGCTTCAGAATGAAGACATTTGTTTCGGGCATTTCTGAAAGTCATTTACTGAGGCCAATTGTATAGATAACCATACAGTTGTGCAGCCTTGTTATGTACAGCTTCCTGCATGCTCTCTAAAAAATTCGATACCAACAAACAAAAATTATGTAAATAACATGCGACACTTTAGTTACTTTTACACGTCGGTCTTATGTTTGACACCAACTAGTTCAAAGTGATTAAAATCCACATCACTAGTAGGTTGAAGCATACTCAGCTTTCTCTAACTAGTCAGTGTCCAGATTCGTATTTTCTTCTTAACACTAATTCCTACTGAATATTCCCAATGTTTATTAAATTATTATATTGTCCTGTGCGGGCGAAATAGGCCTAGAAGTGTTGAGAAATATTCACCGACGGAAACACATCAGCTTGATGAGGATGCAATATTTGGCGCAACTTTGATTCTTTGACGCTTCAGACGGTACATATTTTTTTGAGCGTATACTATGCACTTATAAGACTGAGACGTCCCCGATCCAGTCTTACTACATTTTACAGCAGCTAAACCGACCGTGCTGCTACCTTGAAGTGGTGGTCATGCTTGGCTATCGTGATGACTCAATCGGGATATACTGGCTGGAACAATCATTCCACAAGGTCCTACCATGTCAGGCAGGTCGGTTGAAGAGCGATGAGACCAAAAGCAGTAAATATAAGGTCCGAGGACGAAGTCATACTGCTGGCTGTGCAGAGGTGTGACGGCAGTAATGTATTTCCCTCAAACAACCAGCACAACAGCGACGCTGCCTTCCCACAAAGGAAGAGCGGGGTTAGAAAAGGTCGACCCTAAAAATGCACACCTCACCTTACTTTACGGATTTCCGTCTGCTGCAATAAAGCCCCAACAAGTACTGAGCTACAACAACGAAAACCTCTCTCAAAAAAGCCGTGTGTAACCGGCATCAAGCAGTTGTTCCTTGAACACTGCGGTTACGCTCCCAGGTCTTTCAGATCAACCCTAACTCAATTTGTTTTTCAGGTACATCAAGAAGAACCCTTCCACAGTGTGGGGATCTGGGAAGAGATAACCACCCTCATACCTCTAACAACACACAAGATCACCGCCATTTTAATCAAACTCTTCTATTCCTAGTAGTTATCTTGCCCCTACCTTCAAGCCTAAATCCATCTTCAGCATCCTCCTGTGTCATCAGTGCCAACGATTCCGGTCCACGAAATGTTTCGAGTATACTAAGACCACGCTCTAAACTTTACATTGGTGCATTCAATGTACGAACCTCGTGTCAAATTGGGCAACAAGACTCCCTAGCTAATACATTAGAATCCCGCGTCATTGATGTATGTTGTGTCTACGAAGCACAACATACAGGATCCTAGTGTGGTAATTCACGTGACCTCACCCAGTCAGAGTGAAGTGCCTTCGCGATACACTGCGTTTATCTGACGACTTAACAGCAACTCGTGAGCTAGCCGGTGTAGGTATTGCGTTAAATATGAGCGCACAACAGGCACTTCTTGAATGGAATCCTGTCGACAGTTGCATATGTGTCTTCCGACTAAATGGTTTAGTAAGAACTCGGAAAAATAGAGACACACGCCGTTGTCTTTTCTCTGTTCCTGCCTACGCTCACACTGACTGCAGCCCAGATGAAGTGAAAGATGAATTTTACAGAAAACTTCCCGAATTTTCTCATAGGGCCAAACACTCAGATTTGGTACTCATGGCTGGTGATTTTAACGCCTAAATAGATAGTTTGATTCAGTCTGAAAGACATTTAGGTAGATGCTTCAGTGTTCCAGCTCAGAGAACGGATAACGGTGACTGTCTGCTACAACTTTGCTCAGGCAATCGTTTATTTCTGGCAAACGCAAACTTTAAGCGCAAGCAGCAACATCATCTAACATGGCGACCTCCTGGACGTACTCAACGGTGGACTCAAATAGATCATATCGTCATAAGTCACCGTTGAAGGGACTTGAGAGAAGATTGGCAATCTTTCTGGAGTACATGTTTAGATTTTGATCATGCTCTAGTACGATCACACATTTGCTTGCATCTTACTGGGCGAAGAAAAACAACTACACGAAATTCCATTAGAATTCAGCAATGAGACAGCCAAGATTAAATCCCAGCAACAACTGAAGAATCACTTAAGCAATCATAAAGATGCGATCCACCTAGACGCTGCTTGGGAATATGTCCAAGCAGCTGTGGCATCTATCAAAGACCTAAATCAACATGTCAACAAAAATCAGTGGATCACGATGGCTTCTGTTGAATTGATGGACTCTCGGAAACTTATCCCGTTAGGCTCCGAAAATAATGAGCAACGAAGAGTGACCAGATATAAACTAGCAAACAGTCTGCGAAACGATTGTGAAGCAGTAGTGGGTAACGAAAGCAAAGGAAATTGAAAAGGTGGAAACGTCTGGTAACATAAGACAACTTTTCAAGTTAATAAAAGAAACCAGGGTTAAAAAATCAAGCGCCAGTGAGACAATCTTCGAAAAAGATAAAACGCTTATAAGCTCTTAGTCTAGACATTTAGAACGATGGGCTGAAAACTTCAAGGACCAGTTCAATTGGCCTTCAGCTACTCTAGAACTCCCCACTATTTTAAGACAGCTAGAATAGAAAGTCGACTTAGGTCCCCCGACTCTTGTCGAAGTCGAAAAAGCTACAGCCAATATGAGGCGAGGCAAAGTATCTGGTCCGGATGGATTATCCACAAAGGTCTTTAAGGATGGTGGTCCCACTTTAACGATTAGACTGACTGATGTTTTGACTAAAGTTTGGGAACTTGAAATAATTCCACCTGACTGTTGTCGATCGTTAATCGACCCACTACATAAGAAAGGGTCAAAGTCGTCCTGCGATAACCATAGAGGAATTAATTTGACTAATATAGTGACTAAAATACTAGCCTCCATAATTATCAGACGTTTAACTAAGTCATGATCTACAAATATTGGAAAATCAGGCTGGTTTCAGACCTGGTCATAGTTAAAAAGGCATTTGACTCTGTAGACTGAGAAGTTCTATGGCAATATCTTTTATTGAAAGGTGTACCCCAGAAATACATCGATCTTGATAAGACTCTTTACTCAAACACTATTAGTCGAGTTAGAACGTATGGCGAACTGTCATCCGAACTTGTGACCTTAAGTGTTGTCCGTAAAGGCTATCCACTGTCTCCATTTTTGTTTGATTTCATAATTGATTTACTGTTGGAAATAACACTCCCATCATCTAACTTTTCAGAAACTGATCTACCAGGAGATCCCCTTGTTGACTTATATTATGCTGATGACATAGTCCTGTTTGGTGGAGACGCTGATAGGATGCAAAATCTGTCGACAGCAACAAGCTCCAATGTAACCATGTTCGGAATGCGTTTCTCCCCTTCTAAATGTAAAGTATTGCTCCAAGACCGGTCTTCATCCACACCTGAGCTAAAGATAAGGAGTGAAGTAGTTGAGCATGTTGACCACTTTACTTATCTTGGAAGTCTGATTAGCCCTAATGGGTTGATCACTGACGAAATCTCGGTACGAATTCAAAAAGCTCGTTCGGCTTGCGCCAACTTACGCCGCCTATGGTGTAGACAACATATTCGTCTCTCAACGAAGGGAAGAGTGTACTGCGCAACAGTTCGCTCTGCTTTACTGTATGGGTGAGACGCGACTGTTGAAGGTAGACGACACTCGACGGTTATTAGTTTTTGACCATCGATGTCTTCGAAATATTGTTCGCATTAACTGAAATCACCGAGTAAGTAATAACGAGGTTTGACGACGAGTGTTAGGCAAAGGTGGTAAATCAGTCGGTGAGGTTGTGAATCTTCATTGACTGAGGTGGTTGAGACATGTGGTGCATATATCCAACCAAAGTCTGCTTCGACGCGCGATGTTGGCTGATATAGGAGCAGGATGGAAGAGAGTTAGAGGCGGCCAAACTAAAACATGGCATCAGTCTATGAAGTCGGTGACTGCCGATTTGAGTCGTGTCGGTAATTGCAGACTGCCTGGTTGGGGTCCTTGCGAATACTGTAACCAGTGGCGAGAAACAGAGTGACAGCCCAAAATCGGTCACAATGGCGCAAATGTATTCACTCGTTGTCCTCCCTTAAATTGTGCGGCTTAAATTATTTCACGACTTTCTCTCTACACTTCCTAAACCATATTCTATATGTTCACACTCCTTATTACTGTTATCAATACTTTTATTTTTATTGCAGTAATTTCTACTAACGGGTGTTAATCGTGTGGTTCTATAGACGTATGATAACTTGGACCGATGTACACATGTGCTAGGTTTTATATTGACCACACATACATATATATAGCAACTAAATGATTAGATATGTCAGGTAGATCGATGCTCGTCGAAGATCTTACTGCCTCAATCTTATTTACTTTTGATTCTATAAATAACGTTTGTAAACATCTTCGAGGACTTTTGACAATCACGCTGTGTTAACGAGAAATATTAAGTGACAGGAAAGTGTACTACACCGTTATTGTCCATATACTTATTCGATGAAAGGGAGTGATGTCTGATTGGCACGTAACGACAATTTCTACATGCTACCCTTATAGACGCTCCACTTTACAACTAAGATTACCTCTCATTTAAAAGATAACTGGAATATCTTGTATTCAGTTGATCGGTTTTAGCTGCAAGTTTATCTGTACAAATGCCCGCTTGGTAACCTTTCTGTGAATTTTTATCAGGATGGTTTTCTAGTCATCCGTCTAAACTGAGTTCAAAGAAGTGCGTCACTACTTGTTATGGCTTTTAATGACAGGTATGTTAATTATCTTCAGAAACCAGAACAGTAGTGACTAGCCAGAAATAAGTATCGTGTAGACAAATTACATAAAGGAGGTGAGCAGCTTAGACGAATTCTGTGGATTACCTAGAAATTTGGTATATTTTCAGCACGAATTGTGCGTTTCATTAAACTAAAAAATTGGTTAATCTGGATTAATTTGTTGACGTATGTTACTAGGATTTGTTGTCTTTTAAACGTTATAACAATCGACTAAGCTTAGGTTTCGTTGACAAGATTAATTTCCGGCTAAAATATTTAGAACTGTTTAAGTTCGCAGCAGAAGAATCTATGATCAACTAACTCTTTCATATCTATGCTTAAAGTCAAATAATACAAAAACTATATTACATCATTCTATAGTCACACTTCTCTAGTTTAAATAGATGATGCAATTATGCCCAAACCGACTGGTAACCTAAAGTGGACTATAGAAAGTAAATATACTAAAACACTGTATTGTTGGCAAAAACGTAGATGCAAATAAATTTGCAGATGTAATCGTGTGTTTTGAAGTCAAATTCTGAATTATGGAAATGTTGAGGTAATGAAGTCAATAATGCAAATGAGAAACTACCAAAAACAACCAATGTTCGTAAAGACGTGGTGACTGGAAAACAATCTAAGCATATGCATATTTTCGGTAACTGTTTACAAAACCAAACAATTAGAGCAATAAATATTTTTCCGCAACATATGAACTATTGTGGTTGGTAGAATCAGAGTAAGTGTATATTAGCTGGAAGGTAATAATAGTGAAAATTTACCAATGAAACGTATAAATACGAAAATCACTATATCCGCTGCCCTCCCACTCCACTGCGATTATCAATTAATTGATAACAATAACAATCATTTTTAATTCCAGCCTTAGTATAGTAACTTCATGTATACATGTAGTTTTTATTCCGTACAATCTTTATTATCATGCTTAATATAAATTTAGTATTCACATACTGTATTGTTGATTCCCTTACTTTATCGCATTTACGAGACTTCCGACAATCTAAACAGACATAAGTCTTCAAAAACCATAACGACTATTGTAAACATTTGGATAACTTTGTTGAAATTATCACTCAGTAATTTTGATAACAAAGGCATAAATATTTTAAATATATATACTTTTACTGCATTTGTAAATTTTATTATGATATTACCGAAAATACGTATTTACATATCTTTGTAATGTGAATATACAAAGACATGATCATAAATTTTAACTAAAGTGGGCTGGTTGGGAGATTCTTCTGCAGAAAGACTTTTAGAAACTAAGTGTTTATTTTTATTTCATGCATGATGTCAAATAGTTCTTCATGTGAATGGAAATCATACATCAAAAACCAATGTTTATATGGTTATAAAGTGATTATAGCATTGTAAAATCAAAAAATTAAAATTCTAAGCAGAAGAACACTCACTCATGTAATGACGTACTGCTTGGAGGACTGTCTGCTGCTATTGACGGGGTCTTTTCAGCCTCTGAGTAATAACTATCCACATTCTATTGGAATACCAAGAGAAAAATGTTGAATAGTTTACTTAAAACAGAAAAGTATCTTAACGAAAGTGTAGCTATTTACGCATCACTACTGATGTTATATTAACAATGTCCAAAATTACTTGGAAAATCTCCAAGGTAAGCAGATTGCAACACTACATTAATTTAATGTGTCACTTGGTAGTTGATCTCCACAGAGAAATCTAAGTACTCTAATGAGCATACATGAAAATCCATAAATCAGTGATTGAAAGTAGAAAGTAACACGCCCTAAAAACATTCACGGTAATCCAGATGTATAATTTCCATTTTCACTGAAGTCTTGAAAATATTTTTCATAACTATGTCGTCACTGGAAAGTTGTCACAACAGGCATACCATCGTTTACAAATACCAGACAGAAAGGAAGCTGATGCTACATTGAAGTCATTGTAAAACTTGAGCGAGAAACAATATACCCTTCTTTACTATTAATCATCGCAGTAACTTCCAGTAGATTAGGGACATGTTTTCCTCAGCCTACTCTGGGTCAGACAAAACATGGAACCGAAAATTATGTTCTCTACTAAGGTTAGAGGCAAAAAAGCAGTAAGCATACTTGACATTTAAATAATATAGACAGACCAGTTCTCAAAGTTATCTACTTTTCCCGTCATTACAATACCAAGTAAGTAGTAGATATGGTTATACTTACAGTGGTAGATGCAGACAGAAGAAAATGAAAGTGAGTTTGCATTACAGGTGGTCCAAGATGGCCAAAGACAAATTAGTTTGTTGTTTTATCTAGAATTTCGCTATCCATCAGCAACCAGGTATAATGATACCTCAAAAGTACCTGAAGTGGTTAACGTGGTTAACTGTTTATCTTTTACAACCGAATAAAGTGCAAATTCATATTAGTTCTAAAGGGACATTCCACACGAGTGAAAGGATTCGGAAGCTTAGATATAATAAAAATCCACACTTATATCAACCACCTGATTACCTCCCAGTATATCAATGCTATTTATCTGATGATTTAATCACAAACGTGCAATTTTAAATATAGATGCAGTTGAGTGGTCGAAAGCAACAGATGTATTATACCTTTAGATTTCGTCTCACAGATTTAATGCAAGAGTGAGAACTTTAGTGTCGCTATCTAACAAAAGAACAAAGTAATCGATGTCTCACATACTTCACAATTTATGAAAACCAACAAAAAATAAATGATTATTTAGCCTGTCAACAAATCATCAAGTTGACAGAACCATTCAATCATATCGCAACAGTAAGAAGACAGATGCCAGCAAAATAAGATTGAGAATTTTCAAAAAGTCCAAATTATTTAAATCAATAGTAACAATAGCAACATCCTGCTTTTTGGCAGTTCTAACAACGAACATATCGTGCAGTGACTTCAAGTAATAAAACACCAAAGTACACGAAAAAACGAATCAAGCCATCTACCTACAGAGATGACCCTCCCACCAAATTCTATATACATATATATATATATATATATATATATATATATATATTGTTGATGCACCATTTAGATAGTCCTGAACGAATGGGAAACTAACAAAAACCAAACTGTATTTCATTTAGATCATCAGTCCATTGACCAAATATCTATGAAACGTTTTTACAGAAACTACATATGAGTATTTCTAAGCTACTAGTCACCAAAATCATAACACATTCATTGTATTCACCTTTCAAAACTTAGCGCATTTGCAAACATTTAAAATATAACAGACGGAGACATTCTCGCAGCATGTAGATCTTAGTATTTTTATTCATTCCTGGTTAGTAGTTTCAGTAGAATGGATGATAAGTCAAAAATGCATGACTGCGTACAGTATAAATAAGAGGGGTTTGGGCTTTTCTAAAGCAAGAAAACTTACCGCTAAATTAAGTTAAGTTAAGTAACAACTTACTTGGTTCTCACTTGGGTTGGGCAGTAAATGGAGTGTTTGGAATGTACCGTACCAATACTTTATAACTGTCTCATAGTTATTCTAAAATAGCAAGGATGAAAGTTAGACTTACAGGAAAACTGTAAATTGCCACTTCCAAATGCTGATCCTTTTTATGTTTAACAGGTGTTTCTAATGAAAATTCTGGCACAGCATCTGAAACTGTGTTAAAACAAGAGTTTTTGAAGTCTGAGGATGGACATTCTGGGGACGTGAATCTCTGTTTAGAATATATATTTGTAAAGGTGACGTATCCTGAACGTTTTTTTGCTCTGCGATTACAGTTAGAAAGCTCCTGAAAATCACATCCGAACACAGAATAACACATACTTCCCAGTTGTCTGCAGCGTATAAGTTTTGCATTTCCCCGTCCTCATTGAATATTATTCTCTTTGTAGAACAAATATGTGATTCGGCTGGAGTCTCTGAAACGTCCTCTGGCAAACACTGAACTACATCGCCAGACCTCTTTGCTTTGCGGCGTCTTTTATGAGATTTCCACACACTCGGTTTCTCGACATATTATTCGTATTAGACATACCTGACGTTCTTTGAAGTAGCATTGTCATTGGATCCATTTTGCATCTCAAAATAAGGATACCTTTTCTCTTATTATTCTAAATTTGAGAAAAATTGAACTGACTTAACAGACAGTAAAAAACCAAATCAGCTAGTAGCTAATTTGGTTTTGTCCTACAGTCCACTTAGTATTACCCTTGATTTACTTGCTTTTACACAAAATAACTATACTTTTAAAAGGAAACTTTGAATCAAAGACAGTTAAATTAGGAGACAAGACAAAACTAGCATTGTTTTGTTTTATGAAGCAGAGTTGATTATAAACTAGTTTGATCAACACTGTCTATACAACTTCTTAGATATTAGAGGCACGAAACTTCCCGTGTGCATCGAAATACATTGTTACAATCAAAAAACGAGGCTATGTCAAACAAATAGAACAATCAAACAAATTGAAAGTAATAATGATACATAGCTGTGGACAAGAGAGGTGACGGACTTGCCGTAAAACTTGGATGTCTTAGGTTCTACTTCTATCTGCAGCAAGGGTGTGTAAAGGTATATCGTTCACTGCTGGGATGAAATAGTGTTTCCTATAATTGGAGTGATAGTTTGGTGACTACACAAAAGCTTCCGACCAATAGATTTCGGCTGTAAACTTCACTCATTTAGCTTCGAGAAGTCAGCTAGTATTACCACCCCTAGCACGAAAAGACGATGTATCCCACGTTAGCTAGTTTTGTCGAGAAAACTATTGTCAGCTGTTTGCAGTTTTACATCGGAAAACATGTTTATGCGACTGTGGTGAATATATGCACTTGACTGGATATTTGGGGAAGAGTAATAAACTTATATTTCGGTGTCACAAATATTGGCTAAAGAAGTCACCTAGATTTGGTTCATTCTTTACACATTCCGAAATTTCCTTTCAGCAGGTAATGGTCCTAGTAATCCAGTAGTTGTTGGGGACACTTGTAATTGCAGCCACAGCCATTAGAGATGTTAGTGACGTTACATCTGTTCAGTGGTATCAGTACTGTATAGATGTCTGCTCGGATATACTAATGAAAACACCAATGTCTGGGGGCGGTGTTGGTAAAAATGTTGAGTGATGAGACGAACCAAAAAAGTGTAAATATGACCGAAGACATAGCTTCACACAGTATAGGTAGGTAGTGCTTATGTTAAAACCTGCAGTAGATATTTGGCATCTGGGATCGATATTTCGGAAAGAAACGCTTTGAAAGGACTCCTAGTCGTAAGAAGTTTATCTTAATCCAAATAATTAAGAGATATGTCGGACCTGGAACAACGATTTACACTAATGGTTTGAATTTACACAAGTGCCTGTCAAGTCCTGATTACAATCATAGAATCGTCGTTCACGGCTGGCACATTGTAGATCCCACAACAGGAATTCACACAAATAACATAGATGTGGTCTTGATAAAGTAAATTATTTTCACAAATTTAAAGGAACTCACTAAAAAAAATACTTTATAGCCACATAGATTAGTATTCATACGAAAGCTAAATAACTGAAGATAGTGTAACACGTGTATTCAGCGGTTCAGAAGAGCGGGGAGATCTAAAATCACAGCACACAGAGTTAGCTCAACACTCCACACCAAAAGAGAACACGAAGCGGTAGTCACGGAACTCTTGTATTTCAAAATTAAAATACGCGGGTATTTTTACAGAAAAGGGTTAGCTAGTTTTTACCGTCTTGTGGGTCATCATCTAAGTTAATAGCGCGCAGGGCTTGTTCCTCGGCTTCCAGAGAGTTTACATTTGATCGCCCTGCAATAGAAAGAAAAGAGAATGAGTTAGTGAATCGTACATAATGATTTTGACTCCGTTACACCACCCCCTCTCCTAATGAGGCACTGTCCTCAGTGCCTGGTCTCGGACACGGATATGCTGACCCTCCTTCAGTTGAAACCTCATAGAAACAAGTGGCAGGTGGAGGATCGACGAACGGAGCATTAGAATGTACTGTTGTTGGATCCGGCTTCATTTGGTTGTAGTGCACAGTTATCACGTCGTCCTGAGGTCGTTGTAGGCTGCGTAATACGAACGTAGTAGGGGATAGGATGAGAACGATTTCGAACGGGCCTTGCCACGGCTGGTGGAATTTACTGCAGCTCCCCATCGATGTCACAGGGCGACGTAACCAAACGCGATCTCCAACCGTATACACTGGTCCTTGTGCTTGACGATCGTACATGTCTTTCTGATGACCACTAGCCCTGCGCAAGTTGATGTTGACTAGGCGGTACGCATCGGCCAGGCGGTTGCGGAGAGTACGGATGTACGGTACGTATTCTTGTTCTTCGTATGGTAGCAAGGGCGACTGTATCTCTACGGGCAGACGTAGTTCATGCCCGAATAGTAAAATAGCAGGTGAGAATCCAGTGGACCCATGTACCGATGTCCGGTAGGCTAACATGCATTGAGGGAGTACCTCATCCCACAACTCGGCTGACGATCTGCTGATGAACGATCGTAAAATGGCTTTAATAGTTCTATTTGTACTTTCGACTAGGCCGTTACCTTCTGGGTGGTATGCGGTAGTATGCGTCTTCCTTATTCCTAATAACTTGCATATTTCGGCAATGAGATGACTTTCAAAGGCTGTGCCTTGGTCGGAGTGGAGCGAGAATGGGGCACCATAACGGGAAACCCAATGATCAATAAAAGCCTGTGCAACTGTTAGGGCGTCTTGCTGCGGAATGGGCACTGCTTCACACCACTTAGTGAAATAATCCACCATAGCTAATATGTAACGATTTTCTTTTTTTGTCGTCGTCAACGGTCCCATAATATCGATGCCAACTCGCTGGTGTGGTCCGGTTGTTCCCATCGGAATCAAAGGCGCACGTGGTGTCTGTTTGGGCGATTTTATGCGGCAACACGTGTTACAGTTTTTACAGAAACCAGTCACATCTTCGTGAATAGACGGCCACCAAAAACGCTGGCGAACAGCATATTCAGTTCGTCGCTCTCCTGCGTGTCCGAGCTCGCGATGAACTTGTTCTACAATACTCTGGGTCTTTACTTGCGGTACTATAAGCAGGGGATGTCCGGACTCGTTAATTAGGAATAGTGTGTTACCATACAGTTTTAAGTTGCTCCATTTGTTACAAATACAACGCGTAGCGAGGGATTGGTCTCTTAACTCCCTCATGGACGGCTTATCGTTCCCATGTAATTGTCTCTGATAAATAATCTGTAAATCTGGATCTGCTGCTTGCAGCGAGGGCCAGTCGGTCTCTGTTGCCGTACTCAGAATTGCAGCAACGGTATCTGTGGGCAAAGGCAGGCGAGAAAGAGCATCTGCATTTGTATGTCTATTCCCCGGACGGTACTCGCACGTGAAGTCAAATTCTTGCAGTCGTTCCTGCCAGCGTGCAACCTGTCCTTCTGGTTCGCGAAAGGAACGGAGCCACTGTAATGCACGATGATCCGTACGTACACGAAAAGGTCTACCCAGTAGGTAATGACGGAAGTGCTGTGGGAATTTTACTAATGCTAGCATTTCGCGCCGCGTTGTGGAATACCGTGCTTCACTCTTATCTAGTCGTCGGCTGGCATACGCAATAACTCTCTCATGGCCATCTCGAGCTACCTGTGATAGAACTGCTCCAATGGCTGAGGAACTAGCATCCGTATCGAGTATAAACTCGCCTTCGTCTGCTGAGGTATCAGGAAAGGCTAATATAGGTGGTGAAGTTAACCGTGCCTTCAACGTGTCAAATGCCTGCTGACACTCGCTGGTCCATAGAAATTTTCGTCCTTTGTGCGTTAATCTGTGCAAAGGAGCTGCCAACGATACAAAGTTACGAACGAAACGTCTATAATAGGACGCGAGGCCGAGGAAACTGCGAACTTCTTCAGGTGTTTTAGGTTGCGGCCAAGTAACAATGGCACGCGTCTTTTCGTTATCTGTACCGACGCCATCTGCAGTGATACGATGTCCTAAGAATACTACTTCTTTCTGCAACAGACGGCATTTGGATGGTTTTACTTTTAGGTTATGTTGCTTAAGACGCTGCAAAACAGCTCTCAGGTTAGCATTATGTTGTTCGGGTGTGCTACCGTATACAATGATGTCATCGAGGTAGATTAAACACTTGTGGGGCGCTATACCTTGTAGTACTGTTTGCATCAATCGTTGAAAGGTAGCGGGGGCATTCGTTAACCCGAAAGGCATTACTTGGAATTCATATAACCCATTCGGTACTACAAATGCAGTTTTCTTTCTATCTTGCGGTCGGACTTCAACTTGCCAGTACCCGGATGCTAAATCTAAGGTGGAAAACCAACAAGCACCTTTTAAGGCATCTAGTGTGGCATCAATCCGCGGGAGTGGAAAAGAATCGCGTTTCGTTATAGCGTTAAGGCGTCGATAGTCTACACAGAGTCGGAGCGAGGAATCTTTCTTCTTCACGAGAACAATAGGCGACGCCCATGGGGATGACGAAGGAACAATAATCTTTTTATCTAACATATCCTTTATCATTGACTCCAGTTGTGGTCTGTAATGTACGGGTACTCTGCGAGGCGGCTGCCGAAGGGGCATATGGTCCCCTGTGAAAATAGCGTGTTGCACTGTATTTGTGCGATTACCAGAATTACTTTCCTCGAATACAGAACTAAACTGTTGAAGCACAGCAATCGTTGCACGACGGTCATTTTCTTTTATCATTTGGTTGTTTTGTACCTGATGTACTAGCTCTAAAATTCCCACATGAGTTACAGGCTTAGTCGCCCCCTTATACTGGTATAAGTGTACCGTAGCCTCACCGATTTTCGCTTCCGCCCTATTCATGAAAATAGAGACTTGGTGTTCTAGCATGAAGTCAACTCCGAGTATCATGTCCCAGGTTAACGCAGGGCATACTAAGAACTCCTGACGAAAAGGATACTTCTCTATCATTAAGTCTAATACTGTACTAGAGCACACTTTTAAGGGGTCGCCACTAGCTGTTACTAACGCGGAAGAGCATCGTTTTTGCTGAGCTTTCTGGTCTAATCTCTTCAGGAGGTCTTCCTTGACAAGAGATGCCGAGGCTCCGGTGTCTAACAGTATTTCAATCGGCACACCATGTACACTACCTTTGAGCGTAATAGGACAGGTACGATTGACATGACAAGAAGATAGATAATGAAAACACGGCTTACCTGGATTGTGGGGCCGGTTATGACCACATTTTCTCGCGTTCCTGCCAAAACGCCTGCAATAGACACATTCTGTTTGACGACCGTGGTAGCTGTTCCGTGATGATCGTCTGTTCCAGGTAGGGTTTGACCACCCTGTACTAATACCTCGTGTGGGAATGTGCGCAATGGCTGTCGCTTTCGGAAAATTATCTGCGCGATTAGGTTCTATGGTTGAATTAACTGTCATCACTGACTGTTGTTGGGCTGCTGATGAGCTGGTCAATCTCTCTGCAGTTATAAACCTAATCGCCGTTTTCTTCAGATCTGAGGTATTGACCGGTGGCATTCGAAGGAGGTGTTCTCTGAGTGGGCCGTGTGCCAGCCCTTCAACGAAACGGGAACGCACCAGCTCATCTCGCCCCGTGACATCGGAATTTGGAAAAGCTTGAACGGCAATTTGCTGTAAGGAGTCGAGGTAGTCAATGGGATTTTCACCAGCTTTCTGATAGCGCGACAAGAACTGTATAGTCAGCTGCTGAGTATCCACCGTTAATAAAAAACAATCATCTAAGATACTCCAATTTTTTGCCAGAGAGTTGCTTGCTGCAAAACCATACGCAGTTACTCTCTTTAATTCTTCGGTACTCAGGTAGGAAACGAGATAATGGAAATGTTTTGAGAGCGGCACTGTGTGCAGGTATGCTGTCATTTTAAATTTCCAAACATCATAATCCGAGGAGGTTTCCAATAGTGGTGGTTGATGAGGGGTTGCACTGGTAGTTGCCCTGACTGGGAGCACCGGGGGTTCATCTACGTTTGTGTCGAGTTTTCCTGTAAACACCTCCATCACCAGTTGTAACACGTGTATTCAGCGGTTCAGAAGAGCGGGGAGATCTAAAATCACAGCACACAGAGTTAGCTCAACACTCCACACCAAAAGAGAACACGAAGCGGTAGTCACGGAACTCTTGTATTTCAAAATTAAAATACGCGGGTATTTTTACAGAAAAGGGTTAGCTAGTTTTTACCGTCTTGTGGGTCATCATCTAAGTTAATAGCGCGCAGGGCTTGTTCCTCGGCTTCCAGAGAGTTTACATTTGATCGCCCTGCAATAGAAAGAAAAGAGAATGAGTTAGTGAATCGTACATAATGATTTTGACTCCGTTACAATAGTAACCGTCGAAAACTGCGCCGAAAACCTGTTTCGATTTCTATTGGTTGATTTTTTCAAGGTAGTTGGGGGAATGTACAAGACACGTGTCACCAAATTCATCCAGTGGCAAGCCCTGTTGGCAAATTATGAAACTTTAATTCATTTGAACTGATTAACATGTGGTTTGCCTTTAACTGTTATCTGTTAAACCGATATTATGACACTTAGATACTTTCAGACGGTTTGAAATGTTGTTTCTTCATAACTAGTATACGTAATACGTATTACTGCGGTTGAATACATTCAAACTGTTTGAAATGTCCTTTACATACAGCTGTGTGCTAGCAATAATATTTTTTATACAGTTCATAGCTGGATTTATTGGAGGCCTTCTGCCCCAGCCACCTGATTTTAGTAAACGTAATAGAAAGAGGTCATAACAAACGTGAACAAGTGTCTAAAAAAGTGTCCTTATCGCCTTGTTTTCTGCACAGTCATTGTAAATCATCTCAAAAGTATGGTCTACTTCAAACAGTGACACTGTTGGAAACTGTTTTAAAATCTCTAAGTCTGCAAAGCCTGGAGTTTAACGCCGTTAGTACATAAAAGTACTGAGGAGTGGAAGGAAAAAAATAAGTAATGAAAGATGGTACTTGACATTATTAGTGATAAACCTTCTTTACCACAAGCAGTAGAGATGTATAGGACTGAAAATTTTTTAAAGGCAGTAATTTTTCACAGAATGAAAAAAACCGAAATTCCTAAGCCACAAGTTAATTGCTTAGTTAAGAGCTTTTCTAACAAGTTCTCGTCTCTCGGAGCTCATAAAAGCTGCTATCTTAAAATCGATGGGTTAGAAAGCTGAAAATCAACTCAGTGGAAAGTCATGCGAGTTTGAGTAAAGTTGTATTTAGACCCAAAAAAGATAGAAAACTAATTCTTGGGAATGTAGTTGGTCTCAATGCACTGATGGTTTCATACAAAAGAACCTCTTACTGAACGCGTAAAAATACGCAAGGCTGAATAGTACAAATTTTGACTATAAGCAAAATAGAAATATATTAACATCGTAAATTTTTATTTAGTGAGTGTTTGATGTCAGAGCCACTCTGAGTGCATTACATACATCTCAGAACTAGGTTACAGACAGACCATAATAGGCCCAGAGTAATTACAACAACACAAACAAGGCCGACTTCGTCCGTACAAGATATTAAACTTAACCTAGACAATATCACACTGGTATGGGTTGATAGGAATTGTAAAGTCGGTAGAATAAATAATCACACTATATGTACAGTCGTCCATTTTGAACGATTAAAAACGTTATATTGTATAGGAACGACACGGAAGGACAGTTTTGACGACAGCGCATTAATGATTCTATGTCATAGGACTCGTTCGTCTCTACGCAGTGTGTCTGTAATCTTCCCTTTCATTATCATTTTGAATACAGGCCAACTACTAACTAACTTAATGTTAATCACGAGGCCTGGTTACTAAGGTTAGGTTGAGCAGGCGGTTTAACTTTATTTAAGTTAATCAGTTTCACCACATCAGTTACATAACAGGAGTTGGACTGATGTATATGATCATAGAAATAGGCTACCTTAGCTATTGATAGGAACCATAAAGCCTATTCACATAGACTGTAGACGCATGGGTTAGTCGGAACCTCCAAACCTAAATCGGAATACCACAAGGCTAAAAACCTCAGTGCCTCTGCCTTTTGATGAGTTAAGATGATCTACATCGTAAACGATCTTCAAAACGAAAATTCATGTTATCTTATATTTACCTTGGAGCGATGATATTAGGAAATTGAGAAAAAACAATGAAGGGATTTCTGAGTACTTAAAAAATATCTGCAAATATTATAAAAATGGTCTAGAACTAGGCAGCTGGATTTAAATACCACCAAGTAATTCATGTTGGATACCGAATAACAAAGACAAGCGCAATGAATAACCGTCTGCTCTCAGTAGTTCAGACACATCAATCTAGGATTCACCATCAAAGATGATTTATAAACCACTGCACATTGTCGTGTTATCAACGCATAAAGCCTTTAAAGTCAAAATTCAATATGTAAAGCCTCTGAATACACTGATGCTGAGATAGTTTTGGCTAAGATTAAACGACCGAAACATAAATACTATGTACAAGCAGCTAACCTCTGTTCAAAAGATATTAAGCTATTGGAAAGGTTGAAAGAACCAAAATTAGGTTAGTTCCCAAAATTTTAAGGCATCAGCACAATAAGAGACTGGCTATAATGAGTTTATGCTTTGTGTCATACTGTTATGACACAAAAAGTATGGTTGAATCACTGAACACAAAATAGGTGTGCCAAGTTGATAAATGCGCGCCTGCCCTATACCCACCTGGTCCAAAACCGGGGATAGAAGAACACATAACAATAGACCAACAAGATAGAATCATATTGTATTTCGCGTATTCCTCTATGTACACATAAAATCAGACCACGTAGCAAACCAATTAGAAATCTTACATCAATGCAGAACAAAGGAGATAGTAGTAGTAAATAGGAACAACTTGTACACAACCAATTAACTGTAGTTCATAGTGAAAAACAATATACTAAAAGTAAGTATACTAAAGGGAAGGATAGGGTAAGGTGAACGTCACAATAATAGAAATGAAATGCTTACACTATCCACAACCAAAATAATTGAAATAGACCTTAAAAATACAGTTCTGGAAGTTCGTTATTCTTGTTTAATCTACCATCATAACACATAAAAAGGAGCTACAGACATAATAAGTCTTTAAAAAAACGCAATAGTAAGGTTGATCTTCATATGCTTTGCTTTTCCTTACCTTCTAAAGCAGAAAAAATACGAAGATACTTGTATAAAGTCTACAGGCTTAGAATAATTGATCCCAGGATGATTACCGTCTCCTTCAGAGGATAGTCAACGAGTAGGACTCTTTACTTCAACAGGTAGCTGCAGCTTTTTTGATCGACACATACAAAATAAGTTGGATCAGCCAAGTGATTCCGTTCGCCAGAATAGGTAACAGAGGCGCTCTAGCCATCTGCTATAAGTTAGCTCAAATTAAAAGTGATCCTTATACATGTAGATCCACTCACGACATTTTATTGTCCATTTACCGTTTAGTTCCCCTTCTTTACGTAGGAAGGTTTGTGGGAATGCTATAAGACAGAGACTTCTACCAAATGGATTTTGCGATTAATGAACTCTTAAATAGTTACTAAGTGTGTCTAACTGCGTGAATTTATAATATTTTAAAACAAAAACAATAACAGTATACATTATTCTGACACTATTATGCAAGTATGCGACTCCCATTGTGCCTAAAATTAATGTTAGAAGATCGCAGACGTTGAGAACTAATTTATAACATATTTTGAAAATTTTCATGAGCTTAATTTAAAGGCTGGTATTTTTTCCGTAATAATATTTCATCCTACTTCTACTGCATTCTCTTACTGCTGTTAAGTTAAATTTAGTGTAGCTTAAAAAATGTGCTGTACTAAGTCGAAAAAATCGAAATTATGCTACCAATCATTTTATGTCAACATAAAATCTGTTTAGTGGTTTCACTTGAAAAGACCGAATCATTTTAAAGCATTGCTTGTGGTGACTTAACAAGATGAATGATTAGACATTATTTTGCAATAATTTTTGCAGCTAGAAAGAAGAATTATATGTGCTCACGAGTAATCTCAGAAATCAAAGTGACCAGGTATATAAATAATTTCGTCAGTTTCTAATTTACAAGTACACCTACACTTCTCGAGATTTTTTCCTGAACCAAGTATGTTTACTAGCCCTTTATGCAATGAATTTCGTAGCTGATTATCAAAAGCTACCTTCATTGAAGACCAGCTCTAAAATTGTTGCGCACTTATTCGCCGAAAGGTGTGTTTTTAACTTTGACTATATATCAACTTCGAGAGCTGACTGTAGAAAATAACCTGAACATCATTTATTACACTCACTAACCAAACTATTATTTGTTCTAAGTTTTAATAGATAGCTTTGCATTCACGAGTAAACAATGAGGAAGACTGCCTCTGATAAATGCTGAAAACTTCGCTGTCTGCTATGGACACAAAACTAAATCTCACTACTATTTAATTGCTGGATTACTCATTAGTGCTTTATCTCCTCGGACTCCAGTTATATCAGAGAATAATAGTGTTCTGCCAACTAAATAAAAATATGCTGATTTGGGTCAGGGCCTGAAAGCAATAGATTAAATGTCTTATTATAACAAATAAGACACAGCCTCATTCGTACTAGATATGTGTACCTTATGTTACCTTGTATACAATACAGAATTAACTTGAAGCTAACACTGAAGAGATTTGCCTGAACTCGTGTATAGTGCCATTCTTTTACTGTTAGGAGAACTAGGATCATCACCAACCATGAAGACTAATCGTCCTTTCTGGTACATTAGAGAGTTTGAACACACATGAAAGACTGTGCCAAGAAAGATAAGATGTTGGTATTGTTAAATGTCGTTTAGTCAGACTGTATTTCGCTGTTGACCGACGTTGTTTCTAGAACTGACTGAAAAGATAGTCTGTGTTGCTGTTGGGAGTCTATATCATCTAGAAGTAAACCTTTGTTAATTGTATAGATAATTTACCGTACCACTTTAGACTTTGTATGTTCATGTTATTTGTGGTTAAATTATCAAATTGTGCCGTAATGGTGTATTTTCTTCCAAATGGCTAATTGGGAATAATACGGATACGTTCAATTGTGGCTCAAGATTCACCCTTGGTCTAGAATAGGACTTATACAGTGTGTAAAAGATCCACTAACGGCTTGGCGAGTTTGATTTCACAGACTAAAACTATGGAATAGTCTAGACAACTAATTTAATGAATGTAAGCCAACACTAAAGTATTTTGAAATTCAATTGCCACTTATACTACTCCCAACTAACATTATTTTGCTTAGAGTAAAGGAGTTAACCGGGAACTATTTATCATATTTACCAACATAATTAGAATAAATAAATTAAAACAGTATAACAAAGCCATTTGTTGGTTTTCTTGCATTAAACTTGTACCTTATTGATCATTCCCAAGCCAGCAACAGCAGCTCAGGCTCATGAATCGTTTGACTATCTCCAATGGTGTAAAACTGGAAAGTCGCTTGAATTCTGCAAACAATTTTAAAATATAATACCACTATAACAAGTTAAGGAAAAAGCCACTATACGTTACTCAGCAGCAATTAATTCAATAAAAATTTGATTTATACACCGTCGGATCAGCTAACGGACTTGTTACGTTTGTGTGATTACTGGGGTATAGAATACTATTGCAACTCTTCTACCGACTAAGCACTTTTACTTATAAAGTACTGACCATTAATATTATCCTCACAACCTATCAAAATAACATCAGTTTGTCAGAAAAAGATTAGTTACTTCAACTTCTTGTCGTAAAAGTACACATATATAGTCTGAAATAATACAAAAAACGTACAAAATAAATAAGAATATACTTCTGAATAGTATTGACTCCAACGGAAACACGGACGTTTACTCGATCGTTCCAGAACCAGTGACTACTAACAATGGAATTCGATCGTACCGGACGACATTCAGTCGTATCTTTGTTTAACCCTTTTGGTTTACAAAGACACTAAATATTGGCATTTTAAAATATTTTGTGAGAACACAGTGTGTTAAATATTTTATTTGCAATTAGTTCTTCACCATGGCTCTGCGCCAATGTACATAAAAATGTATTAAAAAAGTATATAAAAATTCCAATGTATAAAAAACCATTAGAACCCACTTAGTAAATGTGGCAAATAAAATATCTGGAGGCGTAAACGGGTAGACTGCATGAAATCCGGCGTTGATGGGTAAGAATATCAATCTTCGTTTCGAGTCTAGAGCACAGGCTAGGAAGATCTTATCTAACGACCCTCCCCCTACTTACAATAAAGTCACTTGAAAAGTTATTTTGATTTCGTTTATTTCAGTACGAGGAATGCTAACGATGAAGAGGAGGTATGTACGATTCTCATAATACTAGTCTATTTACACACCCACAATTTGTTTGCTTTTCTTTGTATAAACCACCATCTGCTCAACTCACTAAACGTTACCGCAATTACTATCTTAGAGTGCCCCACAAGTATATGTGCTCCAGACCAGCCTACCCTACCTTCACTTCCATTTACTTCCGATTCTCCTACTACAGGAATCTCATTGATCCTTCATATATCTCCTTCGGTCGTCCCCTCAGATTACTTTACGACTACCTTGCCAACAGATATATAGTAACCAGTGAAGAAACACCTAGTCTTTTAGCGACCTTATATACTTTCGCAAGTTTATGGCTTTCATTCATACTATCTGTTCATTAAAACAAGATCTCTAATGAGAAAGATGACTCTGTTATTTAAATCATATGACACGATAGTCACTAAAACGAAATACCACTCCAGTATTCCGGATAGTAGATTTGGTATTAACCTAAACACTCGTTCCCTTTGAAATTATTAGAATAAATATAAGAGTTGGATGTTTGATGTACTTTCTGAGCTCATTGTTACCCGCAAACACTATGAAAGTGTTCATATGAACTATTAATAATGTGACGAATGCTACTGTACTAGTTAAAATGTATACACAACCCATTAAAAATCTTAAAGAACACCCTCCCCGTCATTAGTCTTATTGATGTAGATTTGTAGCAACTTAGGTTGACTAGTTAAGTGTTGACTTCATAACTTATGTATACACTTAAACAACAAAGCTTAAGTATTCATTTGCTTCCCTATTCTTTATAGGGACTATATTTCCTATTAACTTATATTGAATGTTGGGAGGCATTGTGTGTTTGAATGACTAGCATCCCACTTCACTGTCTCCTACCCACGATACGAAATAAAAACCTATTACCAAAGATTATTGTTTCTTCTGTTAAATAGAACGGAACGTACTTCAACGCTAAAGATTCATCTCTTCAATGAGACCATGAAATCACATGTAGACGCCCTATACTGTAGGATATCACATGGAATATATACTCCGGTTAGCATAAACATGATATTTTTTGCACCATTAGTATTTCCAGTTGACCGCGATTTACCATCCATCTCATTGGGGGGATATTTACATCCTGGAACTTGTTTCGTGCAATAATGTTAATCTATTTATAGTGCATGTAGGCTCCGAAGTTATTGAACGTGACCATAGCATAATGCCCATTATATCCTAACTAATCTACTTAAGGCTTTTACTATCTAATTAGAACCATCTATTTACCCAGATATCTAAAAACAGTGAAATATCATTCCCAGGCATAAATTAGGCTCGGCTTTAAGTGTCATCAGCAACAAGTAAATTGGCATAACCCTTGACGTTTCATAGCAATAGAAAAAATAATCAATGAAAATGCACTTAGTCATTTAATGCCTCGAAATTTGATCATGACTAGTCAGCATGTTTTCCTCTAGTCACATTCGTGCATGGCTTGTCAGCTTCACGACTGCTGACGACGGAGGAGATCACAACATACCTGTTCCATACTTAGAAATCTTTAAAGCCTTTGACATCACCAATCACCTGTTATTACCGAGGAAACTTATAACGTTTAATAATGGGAAGAATTCATATTGAAATAACTGATAACGCAATCTGTTGTTAAACATAATTCTATAATGCAAAATAAACACAAATTTAGTAGTAAAACCTCGATAGTTCTTTTTTCATATACAGCCAAATGGATTCATGCATTTTATGCAATCTATCTACACTTTACCAATATACTAAAAAAATGTTCAGTGGTTTGTGATCTTCGTTTATACCTAGTAACCTTCAGTCCGACTCCTACACTGCAGTTCCCAGGTCTTCTTACTACGCAAATCACCCATACTCTTCACAAAAACCATCTTCTTTCCTTCTTTTTTATATACACACAGATATATCATTGTGTTTCGTTTGCACATTATTCAACCTCTGTAGCGTGAATGTCCTACTGACAACAGACACTGCCAACATAAGATAAATTCCTCGCTTGCATAATGTTGTAATTTTCCAAGTCACGTTCTTGTTTTACTTCTTATCGTTTATTTCCTAAATCTTTTAACCTACCTGTATGCCCTTCTTATAGTACCGCATTAATCATAAGTGTGAAAATGAAGTGCACCCATATTTTTAACAGTAAGCTGGCTGCTCTGCTTTAAGATTATCGTAAGATTATATATTTGCTTTCATTGCAATTATCATGACGCTATACCTCGCTAAATAGGCTTACTAAGTATTCTGTTACTTTCCTTTCATGGTTTTTGCTTCTTCAGTTATTAGTTTTCAGCAATTTTACTTAAAACGTTTACTTTGAATGATGCATGGTGGGTATCGCAAACTATTTAATTCTATTTTACATTAAGATTATCATCCTCGTAAACATCTCTCACCATTTGTTTGTATACTCTTTTGTCGTATTATATTTTTAACTTATTGTTGCTTATTATTATCATACCATCCTTACTGAATTTATTTAGTAATATCATCTAGTTCTGCGTTTGCTTGCCTTTTTTCTAAGGACTTTTATGGCTGTAATATACCCTTCATTTTATGCTACCATTTATTTTGACCTGGATTTGTAGAATTCCTTATCTTGTCTAAACTGCCATGTCTACCTACTCGTCTTACTTTTGCAGCACGTTGATTAAATCTGTAAAATAAGTGCATCACGATTCTCATGGACACAAAATTATTAATATTTACAATGCATTCTAAGTATTGAACCAAGGATTTACCTTTTTATAGCTTAACACATCCCTGACTTACCGCATATGACTACTACTGTCACAAAAACGACTTACTAAGTTTTCACTTATTTTAACACATACTAATTTCATTCAGGAATGCCTTATCTGATGAACTACACTAAATTATATTAAGTATTGTATGAAATGGAACATTCATCATTTTTGTTTAACTAGATTACACTTACATTTAAAAAGATGAATTGTTATGATAATTACAGACATCACGATCGAAACACAGCTTACACGACAAAGTATGTGTGCAGAGCACAATGGTACTCCAAGGTAACACCCAACAAAAGGGCGGGATGTGATCGTCAGTTATACAAGCAAAGCAACTAGCCCCACACAAACAGTAACCATACTGAACTGGAAGCTCTTCGAGGATAGTGAGTGTTGTTTTTACACTAGATCCGTCGAATACTTAGTTAACGAAGTGTACTGCATTTTCACAATCGATCACACACATCAAGGCAATACTCCAAGCATTACTGGTCCTCACACCTGACAAAATGGTCATGACTGGTGGCTCATATACCATTCGATGAATTCTAGATCATATGCATCTTACCACAAGGCCGTTTCACAAATGGCCATTAAGTTTCACCATGCAAACAGCTTTTATTAGGCACATGTAGTGGCATACAAAATAGACATGACAAAAGACTCAGTCACAACAACGCTAGAGTTGGCACAGCATGAATTATTAACACTTAAATCTACCAATTTTTTAGGATATGATGACATATATCTGGCAACTGTAACGAAAAGCGATATAACCCCGTCTTCTTATCACCGGCCTTAACTAACACTCATTTTAATCCAACAAAGCTGAAATGTGTGGAGGATGTAGAGCAAGCAGTTGGAGAGTTTCACTCTGTAAGTTAATAAATTTAATGCAATCGTTGATTATTTTCACTCACTATATTCATTCGCAATGTCAGTGTGCCTCGTTTTAGTCTTTCAAATACATTTTCGTTATTTTCAAATGTGCATTTGGTAACAAAAGAAAAATTCACGGGATTGGTCAGAGAAACAAACGGTAAGTTAAACTGTAATTGTTGCCCGAATATCGATTTATATAGTCGAACTTTTCTGGGGTATTATGTTCGCTCATTATCGTCAAAGGAAGTAACAAAAAGGGTCTGAGTTTTAGCCTACTTGATTCCCAATAAGGTCGAAAGTACTAAAAAGCTTGAAAGATCACGACAGCGAGAGGAAGGATATCATATTACACAACCAGTTCTATGAAAACTTGCAAGGCTCTCTAAAGGTTAGATCCTATTCAATTGTCATATTGCTAGCACGAGACAGACATAACAAATTTAGAACAAGAACATAATAATATATGCTTTTCACCAATTTCATCGAGGCACTAAATGAGGTGTTGCACGGATTCTTCTTCGGAAACGTAACTCTTGTTAAGTGCGTGGATCTACAGCAACTGTTTCGTTGGTTTATATAACCATTATAAGTATCGATTCGATCGTTTACTTAGCTTATTTCTTGTGTATAGTGCATAGAGCAATACAATCGCTTACTTACAAAATCCCGTGAAACGAGCACTATTCAGCAACTCTTTTACCCTGCATAACCCTGACCATGGCGGATAGCACTCTTAGCTAATACAAACTGACTAATGTTTAAGTCATACTTCAGATGTTTAAGCGGACTTGACATACCACCCACATTGTCTTCGTCAGCCCTAACTGTCTTTTATATTAAATGTTCTCTTGACTGTCTCCTTTACAACTCTTCTTATTATCCACCTCCCTGTGCCATAAAGGCCCGATCTCAACTGTCTTTCCTCTTCGGTTTCTGCCTCGTCCACTGCTTCGGTTCGAGAACTAGTCACACATCGATGACCTACTATTTAGCACTCAACAATGTAGCACTGTGTACATCCCCAGCTCAGAGGAGCAGAGACATTAATGTCCTTTTTGTGTTCACCACTTCTTTGACAGGACGAGACTTTGGTCTCACAGTAACCATCACACTGAACGAAGGTGATAACAAGCAGAGTGTGATGAAACTAAAGCCTACACTACTCTTTATTTGATCTGAAGGTAATTAGATATTATTACTGCTTAACACTTTTTTGCTACATAATAAGCACGACTAGACATTCAATTTAAAGCATACTGGCCGCTTAGCATGCTCATACATCTCGAAGAAACCCATGAACTATTGACCATCAGACGTGAAGGCGAATTTAATGTTACTTGGAATTTACTCCACCTGGAACGCTCTGCCACAAGAAGTACCAGCAGCCTCCACCTTGACTTGTTTCAAAACAAAGCTAGACGACTATGTGTACATAGAGCCCCTTGAAATAGGGGTTAAAAACATGATATTAATTTTAGATCTTTAACCTTAGCACTCTCAACAAATATCCGTTCTACGATATTCTTTCAAGTCTTACTATCAAACCAGACTACCCTGAACGGAAAAAAGGTGTAAAAGGTTTTAAAAACAAAGAGCAAAGAGAAAAAGGAAAGAGGAAATAAAATTTAACAGGCCACAAAATGGACCACAGGACCAAGTCATAAGGCACACAAGGACAAGCTTGTTTCTCTCAACCTGTTCTCGCTTATCGAAAGGTGAATGGCTTTTAAAATCCCGTAGAGCCGGACATACCCGACTATGATACTACTGACTAATGTTCTCTATAGTCTACGAGTTGGCAATCTATACGGTTTCGCGCATTCAAAGTCACTTCCCACTTTTTATCTTCGGGCTCCTGTTTGTTCTGGGATTGGACATTGAAACGCCGCTAAAAACGATGTCCGAAGAAGTTGTGGATCCTTTGGTATTGTTTCTCATTACTAACCAACCATTCCTAATAGGTTGCTCTGCGCGAAGAAGCCAAAGGTTCGTCGCATTGTAGTCCATTCTTAAAGAAGTTAGGGGAGTGTGGAGATAGACAAAGCCGCACCAAAGAGAGCTGTGAAGAAGAACTTATCGATCTTTTAGGATGCGTAGATCATGAAGTTGCCAAGAAAATATTTAGTGTACTAAAATGATGATTACAGTTCCCTCATTATTCGTATTAATATGGTAGAATATATTAGTATCTATTCGACTTCTAAGCAAATTAATTGGGTTTGTTCTTCCCATTTATGATATTTAGCTCGTGGTGCTAAAGTGACCACTTCTGTTGTATTTCATGTGTGCATATATCTCAGCTTGTCGTAAGGGGTACTCATTCTGAGGAAATTTTCTAAATAAGCCATACTTTTATCACCGGTTTTTAAAGATTTTACTCATATCAGGATAGTTCTTAAATCTAAGCTTACGTCTAAAATATGAAGTCGTAGACCTCTAAAAGTAAGCAGGTCTTGTATTTTTCTGTGTTTACTACAACTTGGAAAATGCCATAATATCAGTTCAGTCATATATTGTTAAGTATGTCCATTTCCAAACTACAAGTTACCTGTGGTAGTATTACGACATCGTTAGTGATTGCTACTTACGATGATTGGAAGAAACCAACTAGTGACAACTAATCAGTTATTGTGCTTGTAAATCGATTGCATTTACTGGTGACAACTTTCTTTGGAAATAAGTCTTGTTTCTGCAACATCACCAGATAGACATAAAAGTCAGTTATGTGAATAGGTACGCTGGGAACCGATGAACAATTTTAGGTTTCTGTCGCGGCTTCAAAATAACTGATACTTTGGAGAGAAATCTTACCCTCTCTGCTGTGTTGTCTAGATGGATGGGATTGTATTTTTACCAATTAGGCTTATAAAATTCCAACTTTTTTTTGTTATTTATTAAACTTGCAGGCCGTATGTTTGATTGCTATTTCAGTAGATAGTAGAGTACGTTTGTACTGAAAGTAGTTAAAATAGACCGTTCAAAGTCATATTCAGTAACGTTTAGCTCCGTAATAGTTGGTATGCTTTACTGCCACAATAGTGAAATAAACGGAGTAACCATTTCAGTTATTCACTGTCTCATATACTGCACCGTAGCGGAGCTCCTAATAATTCCATGTGTAGTGTGAACCAGCTGTCGTCTATCTCAGCATGTTTTGCTAACAGCTTTTTAAGTGCAATAGATTGTCAGACGAATTTATTCAGTGATCAAATATCCACATGATAGTCACCTGCAAATCTTGATAAAACTAAACGGACTTGACTTTTTGACTATTCACTTCAGTTAAAGCTTGGTTGTGAATCATACGTTTCACTTAGGCGAAGATCACATCAGTTGTGTTAAAAAATGTGTGTGCTCAAGCTAACCGTTTCATTCCGTAGTGTCTCAGGATTCATTAGCATTCTTCTGCTATGGTTAGTGGTGGCACTAATAAATCACTTGATTTTTATCTGATCCGCGCACAATTTCTGCTGTAATCAAAAAAGTCATGTTCAGTACGTCTGCTCTAAATTGTGTAAGACATCACTACAATACATACGTAGATATAGCACGTTTTTATAGACTATATTGAATAAATACTGTTCTCTTTTTATCTATTGCTTTCCTCAAATATGGCATCAATCGTATACATAGCAGCCTACTCAGGTTTATGGTTATCAGTCTTTAGAGTTGTAGTTTTGTTTTACGAGTTAAGTAGTACAGTTCTCAAGATGTTATATAAAGAGTTGTCATTTAGAACATAGTCAAGTCTTAATTAGTATTGTGGGGCACAGTATCGAAGCGTCATTTCCCGTAAGATAGACTAAGACGTTTAAATTGACCGGTCTACACTCCTGTAAGGTGTACTGATGTCCTCAGTTATCTCGGTGTCACTTGTGCTTTGTATGTGATTTCACTCATCTTCTACATTACTGGGGTGTGTATACACAAAATATATTTCCCATCCAGCTTTGGAGCTTTCATCTACCAATGCTAATAATAAGTGCTTTTACACTTCGTTTGTTGTTAGGTAATTTTGAATTTACTGCTTGTTATTCTTTTGACATACATTAGCATGTGTAGAGTCTGCTAATGTTTAGTTTACTGGGTTTTTACTTAATGATTGTCTGCATCATGCGTCCTGGTACGACCCAACTTGCCCCACTTCATTAACACTGAGATAAAATACACACAATAGATACAAGAGTAGTTGTAGTACCAGAAACTATAAAAACAATAGATGTGTAAAAGAGAGCCCTAGAGGAGTGAGTAAATACGCGTAATGAGTATGAAATAATTTTGAAAATAAATATCTAAAGGTAGACAAAGAATAAATGCATCTGCATCCGGTTTCATTGCATTCCACTCGTCAACTGTTGGTCACGATTGCATCGCGAACCCCAACTAAGTCACATCGCTTGGTATTGACCGATCCAATGATGAGTCATTTCGTGATCTGATAACATATCTTGGTTTGCTCGCCACTAGCTTTCTTTAAACCTACTCTAACCAGGACTGTCGAAATAAGCAGTAGCTAGGTGTACTGCAGCCGCCTCGGTGGATGATGATGCACAGCTTCAACCTACTTATCATCTTTACCAAGTATTTTAAACCTAGCCTCTAACAATCAGAGATCCCACAGTAGGGAAATGATGTATGTCTTATTTGTTGTAGATTGGTGGTTATACTACTATTGCTTACTTTTTGGGATTAATTGTGTATAGAAAACTGACCATTTTAGAAAGCCTGCTTTAAGTGGTGAGAAATTCATCCTAAGATGAAATAGTGTAAGTTATCCTTACAGTTTAGATGATGGTAAATCTTTGGACGATCCTGCTTTACAGAAAACTAGTCATATAATTCGATTTCTGTCGGAAATAAGAATGTGTACTTTCTCAAAAAATGCGATATATATGTATGTGCAAACAACTGACAAAAGTTTACTGATGGGTAATTTTGCCCTTTAAATTGAGTAAAACAGTTAAAAATCCATTTTTATGATCTTAAAATTATACATAACGTGTAGAACCAGTTTTTTTATTGTTGTAACACGGCTGGCACATCTATTTCAATCTGTAACGATAGAAAACATTTTTTCAACTGATGTATTAATGTGCTAAATGCTAGCAGTAATCCTGTTGCGAGATACGTAACTACTTGTTCAATCTGTAGAAAGATCGTCTCCGTGCATAATTTCAGTCTTAATGAACTCTTCCATACCAATGATGATAGCAAAAGTTAGAGCTAAATCAATTTTTCTTATGTGGAGAATAATGTACTTTATGTCATCAAGACAACAGGACTGTTGATGCCTGTATGATCTTATTTTACCGAATTTACTGTGAACTAGTGCAGAATTCAACATATCCCTTAGTCTCTTCACTAAGTGTAAACCATCAAACAAGTAATAAAACTACAATAATATAGGCTGTAGTTGAAAGTAGACTGTAATAACACTTTTGACAACTGTGTACCCAGTAAACAGTTAGTGAATAGATCAAAAACAAAACGATATGAAATATGTTCCGGCAACTGTGTGTGATATGTATCAAATTAGTAATGTGTTGAAATATTCATACGAAGGGCAACAAACAAGTCTAACGGTGCCAAAATGGACAGTTTTGATAACCTAGTTGATGGATAGCAAATTTCATCTGTTTAGATTCTCTTTATAATATGCATTTAGTTGAGAAATAGCAAGCTATGGCGATTTTATTCGGTTTTCAATGAATGAATCACCACAAAACTGAACTGTGTTTAGGTCCCTTGCCGATTTTAGTCTTGAAATATCTAAAAGTTCTATGGTCATGTTATGAGTAAAAATTAAATTGTACCGTATCTTAATCTGGGTATTGTTTACTTTACTCCGAAAACATCCAAATAAACGGAATATCTTAAAGTAATATTCATTTACATGATAAATCATGATTGTCCAGAAGATAGAATTTTTACAAATTCAGTTCTACCTATTAGAAAGGTCGATAATGTTTTGACTGCAAAATCTATTTGTTCACCTTACTTTTAAATTGTCACTCATTTACTCCTTTTACTTTGCAAATAACCTTTCATTTTCATGATTAGATTAACAAGTTCGGTATAATTCAGATACTTAAGAGATTCTATGTTATGCAGTATTTGTTTGTTAAATTAGTGTTCTCTACCAGTGTTTTAGATATTATTCAAAGATCTGTTGTATTTAAGTTGTGGACATATATCAGATTGAGCTGATGCTAATTTGAGGTGTCATGCCTACCTAAATAACAACTTAACAGTGCATTCTTATTAATGTACAATGCTAAGAATAAAAACCCAACATAAACATTTTTAATAGCGTGAGAAATCCCGTTAAAACACTTAGTAAAACAACATTGGGGAAAAAAGTTTATTTTCAAACTAACTGTGACTAATAGAAAGTATATTTCTTTGTTCTGCTATTCTTTCGATAAACATTTTTCTAAGTAACTGAAATAAATACATATTTCCCTGTATAGGTTTAATGTCTGTGATACGAAAGATGTAATAATTCTCTCAAAACGTGACGCCTTTTCATGAACCAATTAGTTGTAAATTATATGACGTCCAAACAAAAGGTAACAATCTTATTTAGTATGTTTTGATGATGTAATT
The DNA here is from genome assembly GCA_025215515.1 of Schistosoma japonicum. NCBI lineage: Eukaryota > Metazoa > Platyhelminthes > Trematoda > Strigeidida > Schistosomatidae > Schistosoma > Schistosoma japonicum. The sequence continues at coordinate 54,631,569 of CM046069.1, forward strand.
CATCTAATAAACATAAGTGAATGGACTGAATTTTGAGCCATAATTTACGCGTGATTTCTAGTGATACTGTCCTACTACCTAAATCCAAATAAGTAGAGTGAGACTTAAACCTGACACCTATTTAATGAGAAATAAATGCATTTATCATTAAGTGACTCACCTCTCTCCCTTAGTATATGATGCGAAGTACAGAACTACTTGATATCACAATCAGAATACAGGTTTTGTTGCTTGCACCACATTTCTTGCGTTTCTAACTCTACCCTTTCCCCTACTGAACTCTTACCTCTAAAGTTTGATAATAACAGCTCATGAATTCAAATTTCGCTAGAACTCATACTGGTAACTTTTATTCAAAGTTGATTACTACATGATCTGAGATCTTATGAAATAATAACTGATTTATTTGTTAGGTCTATTGAAAAGGTGACTGGAATAATATTTGCTTTTTGTTCAATTTTGTAACTTTCATCAAATGAAAAATAATCTAATAAAACTAGATAGCATGTTCAAATGAATCACTTCTTGCTGATACTTTTCGATTCGCTTATCGGAACTCAAATCTAGTACGTCTACAAAACTAGGGAGGGCTGATACTCTAGAAAAGTAGATCTGTGTCTCAGTGAAAGACTTAACCAATATACTATTCATAACTCTACTGGTTCCACTGAAAAGTGAATTAGGCAAATGAATAGTCAACAAAAGATGATTAACGTCACTCTGTCTATATCTTAATGTCGAATGAATCCTGATGTAAAAGTTGACAGCATAACCAATGACCCACTTTGTCTGATGTAAGAAATCTGAAGAAAATAGACAATTCGTAATGAAGCTACAGTTCTTGATTATTGAAATAGTTTATAAAAATAACGAAGAAATGTGAATTAGTGTGTCGCTTGAACATTCCGATAATATACTTTCGATTAACTTTGTAAAACATTTCGCTATTGTTATATTTGTACTTTTCGAAAACAAGAGTTACATATTTTTTGTAAAATTAGTTATCGAAAATCTCAGCCTAATAGCAAGTTTAAATATTTATGCAAGTGAACGTTTAAAAGGTTGTTAAAGACCCGTAAATGTTTTATATTTATGGTCGAAATTTTGGTTTGATTGCGATCTCTGAGCTTGATGGTTCGACCGTGAAGCCTACATCCTTATGCTAGAAGACTTCATCAACGCAAACATCTGATGGAAGTGAATTGCTTAATTTACTCCCCAAGTGACTAGCAGTTTGTTCTGTCGACTTTAGATTTTATTGGTAATTATTGATACTTGTTTTGTCACCTTTTGCAGATTTGTTTTCATTCTCTTCCCTCTTGACATGAACCATAATATTGTAGTTGTTTATTAATTTACTAATTAATGGATAAATTGCATCCATCTCGATGTCTTTATTGATCGCCGATCGACCTGAGTGCTGAGCCTCTAAAAGTGTAGTCGAAGATGGCAAGGTCGGCCGCTTTGTCCGATGTAGTGTTCACCACACTTAGAGCAGCTGATTTCGCAGATGATGTCTAGTTTGTCTTCTTTTATTATCTTGTCATTTGGTTTGCACATAATTGATTGTAGTGTGCTTGTTGGCTTGTATGTGACCTTTATTACTAGTGGCCTCAATAGTCTGGTAGTAATTTCAGGTAAAGTCTCATATATAGTAGAATGATCAGTTTGCTGATTTCGACGTCTGGTTCTGAGTTTTCTGGTGTTCTTAAGAGACATTTCTTGATGAAGTAACGTAGATAGTCATTCATTTGGATGACAGTCGTTAGGCATTTTTCTCCGATTCTTCGGATAGTAGGTGTGCTACAACGAGTTATTGCCCTTTGTACGCTGGTTTTGTGAGTCATTAAACTGATGTAATTAAGAATCTGATCAGTATGGGCTTGTTTCCGGTATACTTGAGTTCAGTTTTCTTGTATTGATCCTGGTGATTAGCACATCCAAGAATGGTAGTTTGTCATCTGATTCAGTTTCTAATGTAAATTTTATGACATCGAAGATGTTGTTGATCAAAATATAGGTATTATCTAACTAATTCATGTGGTGATTCTGTCAAATTTTCCATAAAATTATTGAATAAAATTAAAGTTATTCAAATCAACAAAGACGAATCGATAGTATCCTTCGGTGTTACAGCCGAATTTAGTCCAGTTGAAATAAAGGTCGCAAAAAACCCTATATCCCTTCTTATCAATTATCCTAATTTTCTAATGAAACAAACTGCTAATCACTTTGGAGTAAATTACGTAACTTCCATCATAGGTTTGCGCCGATGAAGTTGTCTAGCTTGATGATGTGGACTTTGCGATCGAACCACCAAGCTCAGAGGTCGCAACAAAACTAAAACCATTCTCTTGAGCTACAAATCTTCTCTTCTTTGGTCCAAATGGTTTATTTAGGAACATTACCAAGTGGAAAACGTCCTGTTTGAATAATTGTAATGTAATAAATAAAAAAACCTTGTTTATTGCTAGTAGTTAGTAATTTGATGAATCTACTCTGAATTATTTGATCTGGTGGTTTGTTTCACTTAGTGATTGTAATACCTTCTTTACATTACAGAAAATTCAAGATAGTGTGATGAATTTCTGTATTAAGTTCAACCAGATTCTAACAATTACGTGACTTACATATCCCTTCACTTATTTGTTTCTATCCGTATGACGATTACACGCTTAGATTTATATATTACTATGTATGGATGACCACAGCAAAAATTTTTATAGGTACATGGAATGTTCGGACAATGTGGGAGACCGGGAACATCCCCCAGATAGCAGCAGAAATGAAGAGATACAACTTGACTGTGCTCAGGATCAGCGAAACGCACTGGACTTAAACTGGACAGAAAACATTAGCTACGGGAGAGGTGCTACTATACTCCGGCCACGAAGAGGAAAATGCCCCCACACACCCAAGGAGTTGCTCTGATGCTGTACAAGAAAGCGCGCAATGCACTTGTAGGTTGGGAACCACATGGACCAAGAATCATCAAAGCATCTTTCAAGACAATGAAGAAGGGGATTACAATGAACATCATCCAATGTTATGCACCCACCAACGACGACAACGACGAGGACAAAGATCAGTTTTATGATAGGCTGCAATCAATTATAGCGAAGTGCCCAGGAAAGGATCTGACATTCCTAATGGGGGCCCTAAACTCCAAAGTCGGAACGGACAACACCGGATACGAAGACATGGGATAACAGGGACCGGGAGAAAGAAATGAGAATGGTGAAAGACTTACAAATCTATGCGCTTTCAACAAAATGGTCATAGGTGGTACAATATTCCCCCACAAACGCATACACAAGGTTACATGGGTTTCACCGGATCATGCTACAGAGAATCAAATTGATCATATATGCATTAATAGAAAATTCAGAAGATCAATGGAAGATGTGAGGAACAGGAAAGGAGCCGATATAGCTTCAGATCACCATCTAGTGGTTGCCAAAATGGAACTAAAGCTAAAGAAGCAATGGATAACTGGAGTAACATCATTACAACGGTTCAACACAGCCTCTCTTCAAGATAATGATAAACTCAAGGAATTCGAAATAACTCTCAACAACAGGTTTCAAGCCTTACAAGACCTGCTGAACGTAGAAGAAGCCACTATGGAGGACAACTGGAAAGGAATCAAAGAGGCACTGACTTCAATTTGTCAAGAGGCTCTGGGCCGCAAGAAACATCATTATAAGGGATGGATTTCCACTGAGACCCTGAGCAAAATTCAACAAAGAAGAAACTAGAAGGCGGAAATCAACAACAACCGAACTAGAGCAGAAAAAATCAAGGCACAAAATGAATACACAGAAGCAAATAAGCAAGTAAAGAAGATCATTAGAGCCGACAAACGGTAGTATATCAAAGGTCTTGCAACGACAGCAAAAAAAGCTGCAAGTGAAAGAAATATGAAACAGCTATACGACACAACGAAGAAACTGTCAGGGAAATATAGTAAACCAGAGCGACCGGTAAGGAACAAAGAAGGCAAGCCACTTACCAAGATTCAAAAACAAAGAGACAGATGGGTAGAATATTTCGAGGAACTCATGAATAGACCAGCTCCATCGAACCTACCAAACATAAAAGTAGCATCTACAGACCTCCCGATAGATGTCAATCCACCAACGATGAAAGAAATCAAGATAGCCATCAGACAGATCAAAAGTGGGAAAGCAGCAGGACCTGACAATATACCAGCTGATTCACTCAAGTCAGACATAGACATAACGGCAAGGATGCTCCACGTTTTATTCAAGAAAATCTGGGAGGAAGAACGAGTGCCAGCAGACTGGAAAGAAGGATACCTTATCAAGATACCAAAGAAAGGAGATTTGAGCAAATGTGAGAACTACAGAGGAATCGCTCTGTTGTCAGTGCCAGGGAAAGTCTTCAGCGGAGTGTTGTTGAATAGAATGAAAGACTCAGTGAATGCTCAATTTCGAGATCAACAGGCTGGTTTCCGTAAGGATCGGTCGTGCACAGAACAAATCGCAACACTACGGATCATCGTTGAACAGTCAACTGAATGGAACTCGTCACTATACATCAACTTCATTGACTATGAGAAGGCGTTTGACAGTGTAGATAGGAGATCTCTATGGAAACTTCTTCGACACTACGGTGTACCAGAGAATTCGTCAACATCATCCGGAATTCATACGACGGACTACAGTGCAAAATCGTGCATGGAGGACAACTGACAGATGCATTCCCAGTGAGGACTGGTGTCAGACAAGGCTGTTTACTCTCGCCTTTCCTCTTCCTTCTAGTAGTTGATTGGATCATGAGAACCTCTACATCTGAGGAGAAGCACGGAATTCAATAGACAAGTAGGATGCAACTCGATGATTCGAACTTCGGTGATGATTTAGCACTTCTGTCCCATACACACCAGCAAACGCAAGTGAAGACAACCAATGTAGCAGCAACCTCAGCATCAATAGGCCTGAACATACATAAGGGAAAGAGCACAATCCTCAAATTCAACACAGAGAGCAGCGACTCAATTGAACTTGATGGGGAAACTCTGGAAGAAGTAGATACTTTCCCTTACTGGGGAACATCATCGATGAACAAGGAGGATCCGATGCAGATGTAAGGGCAAGGATTGGCAAAGCAAGGGCAGCATTTCTACAGCTGGAAAATATTTGGGACTCTAAACAACTGTCTACCAACCTCAAAGTTAGACTCTTTAATTCGAACGTCAAGACAGTTCTTCTCTATGGAGCTGAAATGTGGAGAACTACTGCAAACATCCTCAGGAGGGTACAGGTATTTATTAACAATTGTCTACGTAGAATATTGAATGTCCGTTGGCCGGAAACCATCAGCAACAGCCTACAATTGGAGAGAACAAACCAACTTCCAGCTGAAGAGAAAATCAGGAAACGACGTTGGAAATGGATAGGACATACATTGCGGAAATCACCAGACTGCATCATGAGACAAGCACTAACTTGGAATCCTGTTGGAAAACGGAAAAGAGGAAGGCCAAAGAACAAACTGCGTCGAGAACTGTAAGCAGACATAAAAAGGATGAACACTAACTGGAGACAGCTGGAAAGGGTTGCTCAGGACAGAGTTGAATGGAGAATACTGGTGAGCGGCCTATGCTCCTCCGAGAGGGGTAACAGGCGTAAGTAAGTATGTATGGATGTCTGCTTGGATATTCCCTTAGTTATGTCGACTTTCATACTCTCGACATGTAATTAGTCTTTTTATCCTCACCTCTTAAGTCGCCAACTACGTTTAGGTATGTGATTTTATGTCCATAGTCTGATTAAGAGGCTATATGGGTAGCTACTCCTACTAATTCAATATTATTTCTATTTGACAGAAAGAGTATCCTTATTACATTATTTATATTGGGATAGTCTTAGTACTACAATTACTAGTGGTAAGGGCACTATAGATTGCCAATGATTGACCAGGTTTTCAGTTAGAAAAATCTTCGAAGTTTAATTTATAAACTCCGAACTTAATTCAGAAAAGAATTTAATGTGTTTGTAAGTATATCGAGTTTTCTTTAAATGACTTCCTCAACCATTTACAAAGAAATAAGGATCAATGATAGTTTTGCTCCTGATTAAATAAGATTACCAATCTTTGATTAATATTCTTTAGACTTTCGTATGTAAATTAACTATATTTTGCATAATTTGAATGTCATGAAATGATCTTATGTATAATCATTAAACATATTTACTTAGCTGGAATTCATTTCGGGGTTGTGAATGCAACTCAGTCATCCTAGAAAATCTTTCGCATGACTTGATTCTATCAGAAACATTTGGGTTAAACATAAAAATACTAATCAGTGATCACTTTTGATAATTGATTTAAGAAGAGAGTTAATTTCAGCCACTACAAAGTGGTTTTCAGAAGTACTGAGCCCAATGTTTCTAGTATGGATATATTTCGCTTCAATTCACATATTTTTTAGTACAGCTGATCGTCGATTGAATGACTACCATGTTTTACAACTAAATGATAAAGATTTCCTAGCAAGTGCTCCAAAGTCATATTATCCACCTGAGAGCGATTTCTATGAAAACAATAAATTTCTGCACCGTATAAGAAGACCGCGTAGGCGTACTCAACATTTGCTTATTACGCCTCTTGACTTTCCGCGGAATATAAGAGGATACGACAATAATGAGAATGACTATGCTTCTGATGCACCTGCATATTTACAACTACTTTTGAATCAGGCTGGTCAGGCATTATCACTGGGCCATGAAAAGCGTCATCATTCATCGGAAAATGAAGAACTAATAAAAATCCTGATTAAACTTCTCAAACTCTTCAACAGGAGACGTCTTGAGAAAGTGAAACCAATTTCCTCAATTAACCATATTATTATATCTCAACCAGCTGTTCAAACGGAAACTCCGTCTGAATTTCAGCCGCCAAGTAATGCAATTGATTTTTGCAAAAATCAACAGACGGTGGCTTCTATCAAACCTGCTTCGAATGGCTTTCCACCTTCTACAGTTGCGTCATTATCTCCTACTAATCTTGAGGAGTCTCCACAACAAACTCCCCATTCTCGTTCCTCTGAATCTCCCGTGCCTAAAAGCACTGATACTAATGTTGATTCTGCTCGTGCTGATACTTCAGACATTTCTGTTTTATCTCCTCCATCTACTGGTTTATCGCATCAACCTTCGAGTAAATTTAAAGGGAACTCTATGGTCCAATCAGAAAATAAATCTCCCACGTCTGTTCAGAAAGCCAGCATTGACTACCCTGCAATACGTGGATTACAGCAACTAGTGGGTTCCTCTAATCCAAACTTTGGAGAACAAGGCCATTCTATTTATACAGGTTACAGTTATAGATCGATGGAGAATCATGCTGAAGTATTACCTACAATGCCAATAAAACGACCGAATATGATAACTGGTGCTAGTATAACTGAGCTTCCGTCACTGAGAGATACCAATTCACCAGTAACTCAAAATAACCTTCAAAATGTTTTGCCAGGTACACGTTCATTATCACTAACGCCCCCCACGAGCCAACCAGATAATTCTGAAATACAAACAATACAAAACGTGCAACAAATACTTCCTCAATCAGACAATCAACCACAGACAGGACAACAAACACTGCCACACCAACCACAAATTCTCCCACTTACACTGACTCAACAAAATGTAGTACATACTAGTCAGAATAGTCAGTCACTTGATGTGGATAAGTTATCAGTTAACTCTCAAACTCAGTCTGTTGGGCAACAGCAGCAACAAACTGTTCCCCGGCACTCCAATCAACCTATTCAACAAACATCACAAATTCATAGTAAGGTAGCTTTGTCACTGCCTCCAATATTTGCTATTTCGAAAATTGGAGATTATGACTGGGATTATAATACAATACATCCAAGTAGGTCACAACGATGGGATTCGAAGAATTATGCAGTTAAACACAAACTTCTTGAACAGATTAGAAGAGCTTTATCGTATTAGTAAATGGTTAGTTTTTGTAAATTGTTGCAACCAAGAGCTAAATTTGTTCTTAGGCAAATACAAATTTGGTGATTGATTTCATTTTATAATGTGCTTAATAAACTTAGGAAAAAGAGTCAGTGTGATTTAAGGAAATTTGGTTCGTTTGTTTTCATTTAATAAGATCTTTAAAAATTAATTTTTACATTTATCATATTTTCGTACTTAGTGTAATAAAATACTTGTGTAGTAAGAAGTGTACCAAAAAAATTAAGTTGCTTTATCGTTTTGTTTACAGAGTGACGATAAAATGGTTTAGCTGATAATATATTTGAACTAATTAGTGGGTTGAGATCTTTAGTAAGCAAAATTTCTATTTTAACTTCTCTGTTGCATACTACTTAATCACTAACTTAGCATATACTGCTAAAATTGTCTACTTCGATTTCAGTTTATTAGTTATTGTGTAAACACAAATAATTTACTTATTCGTGGCTTAGTGTATAATACTTTCAATCAGAGAAAAACGTTTTTGTGTTGCTTATTAGGCGACTCATTTCTTGGTGATTGACCATTATATATTGAATCATCTTGCTGATAGTAGCGAAATAAAATAACCTAATACGTTTATTCATTGCCATCTATACATCATAGAAGTGGTATTGTTTAGTGACAACTATACAGTAAAACGAATCTACTATCAGCAGTCAGTGGATGTACGTGTATGAGGATAACAATTATTTAGGCTATCTTCTGCCTATTAGTGTTATTAAACCTATAAGCCACTCAAACGTATTGATAATTTTGTGCGAAATGCACTCATTATGATTTCCAGATAATCTACAAAAGAAATACCTACTAAGTATCATAACATAAAGTTTCAGCAAAGGGAGCTCTTATCAATGAATTCATTACCGAACTGTACAATAGCAAATATATGTGGAATCTTTCAGAAACGGTTTCGTAAGGAACATACGAACAATGAATAAGCAAATAGTAAAAACTGAATTGAAATGGTTTTGTGAAAATTGATAATAAGTTTAGTTAATTGGATTCGTCACAGATTGATGTTGGTGGTGAACCATTTAAAAACACAAATTGGTGGAAGTGGGAATTCCACCACAGAATGTCATCGCGCTGGTGTATTAAGTTAGGCATTCTCCAACCCGAAAGTTATGGGTCCGATTTCCATGACGGAGTCGAGGTTGCGCATTGTTGAAAATCCCCATACTACGACGACACACCTACTAGAGACGTTTAGCAAAGATACATACTAGCATATCCACTCAGATAGGTGATGGTAATCAGGTCTACCTCTCAAAATTAATTTGGCTTATTAGAAAGAATAAATGAAATAATATCGAGATTACTTGTCAGTGGAATTTAAGGTACAGAGTGTGAAGAAAAAATTAAGAAAGAATAGGAATGGAAATGTTTAATCAATATTATTACTACTATTAATAATATTAGAAATCAACTAAAGGTCAATGTAAAGACATAGAAACGACATACTTCTTTCATCCTCAAAGTTCAAACTTCATATCACGAATAACCAAGGCTTCTGATATTTTATGGTGATGAGTGCGAGAAAATCCAGACAGGCTGAAACGGATTATGCAAACAGCCTTACGATCGATATGCTGGTTGTATGAATGATCATATTCAATTATTATAACGGTATGAATTCCGCTATTTTATTAGTCACCAGTTTTATTACGATATTAGGAGAAACTTATCTGTTCAGGTTTACAAACAAAAACTTTTTAAACGAAGAGACTGGATAGCAGTAAAATTGGAAAATAGCATTAATCTTGGACTTCATGGTTTTCAGTTACTCTTTTTATAGTGAAGTACGTTATTTTCCAAATTTGAACTTTAATTTTCTGAATCAGCGATTGAGTAACTAGCTGTTAACTTTTAGACCAAACCATGTTTATTACTGGTGAGTTAGTAGCGCTCACTCATAAGTAAACATATTCTCTTCGAATGACTGTTTATTCTAATTTAATTGGGAATATCAGAAAGTATCCTAATCAAAATAAACAGCTAAATAACTAACATTTGGTATAATCGGGAAGTTATTAGTGTTTTACACGTTATAACGAATGGCACTACCCTACATGTTAACTCATTTAATTTGTAGTTATGTCTGGCTGTTTCGACTAGTAATAATTTCCTCTAGAAAATGATTCATGGAGATCCCCACATGATTCGTACGTGACGCTAAAGTCTTATGTTTTTGATCTCAGGGACTGTAGCTAAAAGGTGAACAGATCCGTGACATCTTGTAGACTCATGTCTTTAATATATGTAGTGTCTCACTACATACGTGCATATCAAGAATTGTCATTGATTTATCTCAAAGCATCTGAATTAATGGTTTGAACTGAACAACGTATGGAACTATTTGTTCACCGAATACTATCAGAATATCACTGTTCTCCACGCTTTTACAAGCTATTTCCTTAAGATTAGATGGCTAAGCTATAGATACTGAAATTTTGCTAAATACTGCCGGAAAGCATCGTTTCTCGAGACATCTTTAGATAGTATCTGATCAGTTATCGAGTAAGCATCTTGGATATTTTGGGTGTTCCGTATATGTAATGAGGTTAGAAGTTACTAAGTTATTGTATAATTGACATATCTGGAAGAAGATATGTGATTGGTTAATATAATGTGACAGACATATTAGTCAAAGGCTAGACCTTATATATATATATCTTGTATATTATTGATTTATTGTTGTTGTAATGCATGCGTGTGAGTGACTAGTTGGCTTCTTGATAAATCAGTCGGATTATTGTGCCTGAGCAATAGATTAAGGCAAGACTGGGTGCTAGTTGTAGGGCATAGCGCTACAGGCAACAGAATCGATAATATAGGCCATCCCTGCTCAGATACAACAATAATCTCCTGTAAAATTCATCGGCTGCTGAAATTAAGTACCTAGTTTCTAGTACTACACTTTTACATCTTATGAAATCATTAATCTTAGTTATTTGAAGGAAATAATAATGAATAATGAACAATTCATTCGGAATAAATGAATTTGTGGCACAACCAATACGCAGAATTCAAAAGCAAGTTGACGTTTTTATAGTATGATAAGAAAAATTTGTCCAATGGTCCTACGTTTCCTAATTGCTTCAAGGTAATTTCTCCATATTTTGCATGACAATTAAATCCACTATTTCTATAAAGATTCCTGAAACCCATGTGTGCATGATATATATCAATAATTACACAACTTGCACTTTATAAACGTGTTTGGAGAATGCCACTTAACTACTGAGGGTTGTTTTAAGTAATTCAAGTTCTCGTATCTGATAGTTTTACCCTAAACATGAGAAAACAGAAACTTAGTTTCTAGTGGGCTCTTAAATTTCCGCAGTTACAGGCTGGTGATGAGAGAATATACCAAGTACCATTTTTACTAAAATGCTATGAGTTTCTGAGCTTGTTATAATTTTTTCTTTACTGAATCACTTTTATCTCAAATCTCATCTCTGATCTCTATGCCTTTCCATTAGTACTTACTCTGTTACTACCTTCCCCTACTCTGGGATTTGGTCCGACAATTTAATCTTTATCTGCTAATTGAGGCATGGCAACTTGAACTGATGTACGCATGTACCAAGTACTACGTTGTAACTGACTTGACTTCTATGGTAAAATCACTACTGATTTGTTGATTCATTCGTCATTTACTGAGAATTCTTACGAACAAACTTTATTTAAAGTCAAAAATTTAAACCATCTTTTAGAAATTTAAGTAATTTATATACAACCTGGAGATGAACTACATTAAATATCTCTCGACGTACATCGATGTAATGAGTTTTATTGACTGAAAGGGAAGTTGGTATTCAATTATCTTTTAAAGTAAAATCTCGTATATTTTCTGAAAGAAGGAGAGCACTCCCACCATAGTTTCATTTTTGGCAAATAGCTGTTTAAAAAATACGAATAGATGTTGAATAAACTATATTTACAAACAATATCATCAAGTGAAATTGGAGAAAATTTCAACTTGTCGCTCTGTAAACTAACCAAATCTTTGCCAGGGAATTAACGAAAATCATATAAGTGTAAATAAAAAAAACAAAAGTGGAACTCTGATCGTCCAATTGTATGTAGATTATGAACAGTTTACAAATCATAAGTAAACCAGTGTTCAAAATGTCATAGAAGAAGGAACGTATGTACTTGTGCGTCAATTACATATTTACCAAACACTTGTACTATAGGTTTCACTTATAATGACATATAAAATGCCCGTACTCTACGCACTATTGAACAATCAGAGTTCCACTTTACCCTTAATCTATATTAATTTGTAGTTGTTTCTCTGATGACACCAGGACCAGGTTGCAGAGTAAGACGCTGGAATTTTTATTAATTGCGTCCACTGAGATAGTTAGTTAGTTATTTAAAATCTTTAAATATACTCGGCAACCAAATTATGAGAATATATTCGCACAAATGAATATTTCACAAATACAAGAATGTCAAAACGTTTTGCAAATCAGATACTTAAAATGATATACAATTTAAAGAAAAGCAAAACAGAAGAGGTGAATAAAAAAAATGGTTCTAACAAGCCTAGTCTCTGTATTCGGAAGTAATTAGTAACTCCCTGTGTCTCATCCCTGGTTGAATAAGACTTCCAACACAACCTGTGACAATTATTTATGTTGCAACTTAATGGGGTTTGTAACCAGTTCTGATTAATGGATTTTTCCGCTAGTCTATTGGACACGAACTTTGGTGGCCGGGACATTTACGACCAGGTATAGCGTACGGTTATTCTACTTTGATTCTCAGCACCAAACGGGGTACAGAAGTATACTTGCACGATGAGCCAGGAATACAGAAAAGTTATTTAAGTGCATTGATTTATACATCAATTTAGTTTAACACTAAAAACTGACATGAACAATTATTATGGAGAGAACTATATTGAATTGATACATTGATTACAACCACAGTTGTCATATAGTATTAAATTGATTGTAATTTAAGCTAATAAAAATTCAATCCAGAGTTTAGAACCTGATTTTCTGAATGAATAATTGATTTAGGGATCTAGCAACCCTACTTTTTTTATTTTATTCTTAATTTTTTTATTTCTTCCTCCTCTTCTGTTTTGCATCTTCTTCAATTAGGTAGTATTTTACTTTTTCTAAATAATCATTTGTAAGTATTTGTTATTCCCATGTCTACTAGTTCACGTATCACAATACTATTACTACTTAATTGTACGCTTTACTGATTATAATTCTGTACAATCTATTTCATTGTCACCAATGACTTATAAATTATCTAGATTGGTTTAATTAACTTTCATATTTATGCAAAAGCAATAATGATGATTAGTGTAAATCTTGATGTAAATCCATTTGAAAACAACATAGTTCACTTACGTGAATTGTACTAATTTGTGAAATCGAAATTATTGTTATCAAAGGATCTACGCAGATTCTTTGTGATGTGAAGTGAAATGTAAAAGTACGTATAGACTAATGGAACTGAGATAACGTGTGTCAAGTGTTAAATTATGTATATTCACTGATAGTTTAACGAACACATGTTTATATAACGAAAATATAATGTGCTATAATATCTCGTTAGTTTATGTTGGCTACACGAAGAATAAATCGTTATGATGACAAAAATTGCCATGAACTGTTGGGTAAGACCAATTGGTTAGTGTGACCTGGTGCGTGCGAAAACACCAACACCAATGATAGTGCCCAGTCGGTCTCTGCACGTCTAACCTACACCCGCTTAATCCCAGGCCCGAATAGGAAGAACACAAGATTGAAGAACAACCAGGTACAATCAAATTATATACTTCTAGCACTCATTTATATATAGACAAAGTAGATCATACAACCAGCAGATTAAGGAGCTAATAATAGCACAAAACAAAGGAGATAGTGGTAGTGAATCGAGATAATGTGTACATAATCAATTAACTGTTGTTCACAAACGGGAAATGATATACTAACAGAAAATGTATTAAACAAGGATCGGCCACATTATGATGATAGAAATAAAATCTTTACACACAACTAAATCAATTGAAAGTTTTTCAAAACATAGTCCTAAAATTAAGTTATTTTTCTGTAATCGCCCAACATAACACAAATAACCTAGTTGATGGAAGTAAACCAATTGTTAAGTAATTCACCGATAACGTCCGCTTGGTAAACATAACAATATGCGTACAATAAATAACAGTTCAATTTAGGTATTTTTTTGAAAGATTCAGTAGTTAACATGATAATTTACTAAAAAATAAAGAACTAGTTATTTTTCATGCAAATATTCTTGTTTTGCTATTTTTTTATTGATTGTAAAGTAGGCGGTAACCGGTACTGCCTTTAATTTCCTCTGCTCTGACCTTGCTAATTGTAATTGGCTGTAGTGCTTTTTAGTGTGCTGTTTACCTTAATTGTGGCATAGTCGCTTTTGTAACTTTGCATACAGATTTAGGACAAAGTAGAACTGAATCTTCCTGGTGCTACGTTCGTGTCTTCTTGATTTTGGTTTGGGGTGCGTAATCAGTTGTCGGGTTGGTGGTCAAAGTTGCGATTATCAGTTGGCGTAGATAAATTAGCAGATTGAAGATGCAGTTAGTTCTTCCATGTAAATGTAGGCGTCCTTCGTTATATCACAGTTGTACTATTGGTGGTAGAAAGTTAATACTTCATAGATTCATTGATAACAACAGTTCAGTTTACTCTCTAACAAATGGTTATATTTATTATTAAAGTTATCCAAACAATAATTACAACTTCATAGTTGCTAAACCAATATGATAATTTAGTTAAATACAGACATTTTATTTACCTTGTAGCGGAAAACAATCCCATAAATAAATAGTTACACAGATTATTAACATTGATGTTGACCGTGTTTGTTTTGGCGGACACAACTAGTAGAGGACGCTCGGTCATGCATCAACTTCAAATCACGACACGACGGGAGTAACAACTTGCTCTCAAGTTTCCCATCCTAGACATTGCTATCCAATTGACGCTCGACTCATAATCAAGTATAATTTCTCCTACATCTTTCACTGCCTTCTAATTTATTCTTATTCGTACGTGTGGGTTTAGTCATTACAAGTTGTTCTGGTTATACGACAAACGTTACTTTGTCATATACCGTGTGCACTTCATTGGTGAGCACATTGTGATCTAGGCACGATCACAATTATTAGTTCATTCTTGTTAATGGTTGTTAACAGAGAATTTTTGGTGTAATTATTGTTTTGCATATTTTTCACTATATCGTTGTATTTATATATATTGGTAGCTTAATAAGGAGTAAAACCTCCACGGCTCCAAAATTTCAGCTAATCCCTCTTTGCGAAAATAATGTAGAAGCTTAGTTCTGCTACACAAAAGTCAAGTTTCAAGACCACGGCGTGACGGATCCACGCGTTCAATTTCTTGTCGTTGTAAGCTTCGTTTCGTGGGAATCAAAAGGGTACGTTACTTCTTTCCTTTTAAGCCTCAAATGCGTAGAACCTTATAATTAGCTCAAAATATAAATTTTTAAACGCAGAAACACGTCCGACAAACAACGTGTTGATTAGTTGTCTAACACTATCAAGCTCGGTAGGGGTTCAGCCACAAAAATGTTGTCGCGCATGAGAAAAGTGATTGGTCAACGCACTTTCGACGAAGGTCACTCCCGTCAACTCTTCCTGATAAAATTGCCACATCAAGTACAAGCAGTTATGGTACCGTCTTAAAAAACCCATTAGGCGAACTAGATTCATCTTTCGATCAAATTCTGGAGATCACCAGAACTCACAATAATTAGGTTTATTTCGTTACAGAGAAATCTCATGCGATCGATGACTAGGTGATGAAATTGAGCAATATTCATTCTCACTTTCTTGACCTACAGGAATGATACAAATCGAGCGATTTTCGACAGTAAAGGTCTTAACGTATAAGGTCATCATCTCGATCTCAAACAACAAAAAACTCAGATTGGTGTTGGTACCACAACACCTAAAGAAAAGTTTCGAAAACGTGTGGAGATTCCTGTTGTTTTTCTAGCCACAAACCCACCATCGATGAACCGGGAAACAATCCCGACGACACAAGTTAGCGACAAGCGTAGCCGATGGCAATAACTGCCTGTTATTCATCACTGATGTGATAACGATGGTTCGCTACCTCGTCGATACTGGTGCAGAAATCAGCGTCATTCCTGCAGCTTTATCTTATCACTAACATGAAGCTGTTTAAATCTACAAACAGTTTACAAAAAAGAAATAGCTACGTATGGTAAAAGATATGTTTACTTGAACGTGGGTTTACGAAAACCCATACATTGGATTTTCACCATGACCGATGTGAAAATACCTGTCATTGGCATAAATTTATTAAGCCATCATAACGTGCTTGTGGACCCTAGCAAAAAAGGCTAGTGGATAGTGACACAAAGCTTTACGTTACAAAAATCACTGCTGCAGGTTGTAGTCCATGGTCTTTTTGTTTCAAACATTTAACTAACCCTTATTCTCAGCCGATACTCGACAAGTATCCAAGGCTGAATAAGGCTACGTCGAAAATATTATTTGAAATCAACAAAGTTGAACATTACACCATATCTACGAGTGAGCTTGCATTTTCCAAAGCAAGCCGACTAGCACCCAAAAATTAAGAATCGTGAAATTGAATTCAATCATATGATTGACATAAGAATAATCAGCCTACCAGTAGCCCATGGACATTTCCATTACATATGGTACCGAAGAAAGATAGTAATGATTGGCGTTCCATTGGTGATTACTGACGACTCAATTCTCAAACTACGCCTGATCGTTACCTTAGACTACACATTCACGACCTAATGGTGACCTTGAAGGGAATGACTGTATTTTCAAAAATCGCTTAATAAAAGCTTATACTCAAACACCGATGGCCAGAAACGACATACTCAAAACTACTATTATAACTCCATTCGGCCTTTACGAACACGTTTGAATACCCATTGGTTTCAGAAATGAAGCGCAAACATTCCAGCATTTCATTGGTGACGTGTTCCGTGGGCTTGACTGCGTCCATGCATATGTCGACGACTGCTTGATAGCAAGCCCAGATGGGGAAGCTCTTATGAATCATCTGGGCACAGCTTTTAAAAGACTACAACATATACAATTACTGTAATATTTCAGAAATGCCAAGTTATAACAACCTCATTAAACTTTCTAGGGCATGTTATTGATACTAATCGTGCAAAACCTCAAAAAACACAAGAGGATGGCTATTCTAGAGTATCCGAAACAAACCACCATTAAGCAGTTGGGAGATTTCAATGGATTGGCAAGATTTTACAGACGAACTATAACCAACTGTGCATATATCATGAAGCCACTAACGGATCAGCTTTGTGGGAATAAAATGGTGGTCACAATGGATGCAGTCAAATGAAACCTCCACTGCAACTAAAGAAGTAATAGTCAACACGATTATGCTGACACATCACAATAATGCAGCTCCTGTCAGCATCTCTGTTGACGCATCTGACTCAGCCAGTAGTGCAGTTCCGCAACAATCGATTGGCCAAGTTTGGCAATCTTTAGCACTTTTCTCAAGACGATTAAACGATACCGAATTGAGATACATCATTTTTAGACATGAACTGTTAGCAATGTACTGTGCTGTACAACATTTTCAACATTCCACCGAAGGCCCAGAGTTTACAATATTTACCGACTATAAATCACTGACGTTTTCGATGAAGTCATCTTCAGATAAGTACTCTCCACGAGAGCCACGCCATCTAAACTACATTTCCCGATTCTCTATTGATATGCAACATATATCTGGAGTTAACAATGTAGTTGCCGACGCATCATCGCGAATACATTATTTGAATCGTATCCAAAGAATCGATCTTGTTGAACTAGCCTGACTTCAAAATGAGGACAATGATCTTCATCATGAGTTATCCACAAAACGCTCAAACTCGGAACCAAAACGATTGGTGAAGGTAAGGATACTTTAATTTGTGATTCTTCTACAGGTACAGCCCGTCCAATCGTCCGCAGAAGTTATCTACGAATCATCTTCGACACATCGCACAACCTCATCCTGAAGTTCGTGCAAAGACTGAGCTAATTACCCGGAGATTCTGCTGACCAAAGATAAATAAATACGCAGAAGAATGGGCACATTATTGCGTGGTCTACTAAAAAACAAGGTAATTTAGCATAATCGATCGCTTCTTGACACTTTATCAACCCCTGACGCTCGATTTGACTACGTGCACCTTGATTTGGTAGGACCTTTACCAGAATCAAACAAATTATATTATTTTCTGACATGCTTGGACAAATTCACACGCTGGCCAATAGCGATTTTTACTGAAAGACATCACTAGTGAAAGGAGTGCTCGCTCTTTCTGTGAAAAATAGATAGCGAACTTTGGTTGTCTATTTACAATAACGATAGATCGTCGACGTCAGTTTGAATCTAGATCGTTCAACTTTCTGACCAAACTCCTTGGAACTATGCTTTTATAAACAACCACCTTCCACTCACAATCTGACTGCAGGGTGGAAAGTTTTCATCTAAAGCTGAAAGCATCACTTTCAGCTACGAGCATCTCTTAATGGACCAATGCTTTGCCATTAGTGTTACTAGGAATTTCCAGTGCTGTCAAAGCAAATGTTGGGAGCAGTGTCGCCGAATCAGTCTACGGAACCACACTTCGACCTGTAGGGGAATTCGTGGAATCGGCTTCTACCTTGACATACCTAGAAGTCAACTATATCGTGAACCGGATTTCAAATGTTATACATTCGGTTCAGCCAGTTTAAACCCGACAGAAATCGAAAGATGTGTTTACTTGATCTATTTTTAAACATAGTACACTTTTTTCGCACGTCGTGATGCTCTACACCGACATCTCAATCCAACCTACGAAGGGTCGTACAAGGTTTTTAAGTGATAATTGAAGTACTTCACTGGAATGGTCACGAAGAGGACCCCAGTATTGATCGCCTCAAATCAGTTTATTTAAAAGGTAAACATTTTAATGTCGAATTAACTGCAACTCTACCTAGTTAGCCAGCCCAGACGTTGCCATACCATTGACACTCGACTCATAACCAAATGAAACTTCACAGCATCATTTACTGCCTCCTGATTTATTCTTATTCGCTCACGTTGCCTCTATTCACAGCCACATTTGCCTTTATTTTGTATTAATGCTGAATTCCTAATTTGCTTACGGTGTGGTCTTATTATATATATATGTATATATATGATTGAAATGTAATACTTTTCTGTCTAATTGATTCATCGGCTTACGTTCTTACTAATTAGGTCTGGGATTAAGTGTGCATCAGGCAGACGCACGTGAACCGACTAGGCACTTATCGGTGTCGTTATTGTTACTACGTGCCTACAAGGCCATATCATTTAATTAGTACTACACTCCAACCAATAGCAATCTCCTTTTTTACTTTATAAAATTAATGTCTATGGTTTTTGAAGTTCATCATGTGCTCCTTATGTAGGTTCATTGAGTGTATACTTGACTGGCACTGGGAGTAGATTTAGAATTGTCAAGAAAAGATTCAATAGTTTGTAAACTAACATTGAAAATTGGAACGGAATCGCCTGGATGCTGAAAGTGTATTTGGTCAGCATATCTATCACGTATACTAAGGTTATTAGCACCGAATATGTGGATTATTGACGTTTTCACTTTCTTTAGTATAATTTCGTTGAATGGCCTCAAACCACTTACACGATAATACGGAATCTCTGTTGTCTCAAAGTAATCCTTATTTGATCATGAACTTCTTATTTTATTAGCTTAATTGGAGCTTCCATATTAGCGCTATCCTAGGCGTTTTTTCAAATGTTTCACGGCAGCAACATAAACATTTTACACAGTCAATTCCAGATTCAATATCTGTTTAAACCGAAATACAGTTGACGTTCAGAAATCAACGTTATTTCTGTATAGGATTGACAGATTCTTAAGTTACTCATGAATCCACAATAGGATAACTAACTGAACAGTTTATTGGTTCAAAGGTAATACTATAATAATTACAAAGTTAGTGCACAATCATCAGCAGTTTTCTTTACCTAAACAGACAAAGGGATTCTAGTAATTTGTGAAATTAATTTATAACACTCCAAATAGATAGTAAAATACAGCGATTTAGTTACTTTTCCAATAAGAAATATTTCAAACAAATCACAGATACAGTGTTGGTTTCTTAAACATTAACGTCGTTTTTGTTGTTTACATAACTAAATATTTCATTCGGTGGAATGCAATATTTGTGGCACGCAGTTCTGATTCTTAATAAGGTTTGATCCCATTAACATTCTAAATCTAGTTGGAATGTAAGTCTCGTGGTAGAAATGTTTAACCACTACTACGTTAAGTGGCTACGAAGACAATACCTTGAATTAATCTTCGGTAACACCGCAAGTGTCTTCTTACTTAGACTCATGTCATGGTGTAATGTTCGATAGGCACAACCATCTGGGTGTGACTTAGCTAATGCTAATACTGGTCAAGTATCTGTGGACACGGAAGATATTCGAAGATTGTTGGAATTTCAGATGAAACGAGTTCAAGATTTAGAGTAAAAGTTATTTAACTTACGGGATGAATACCAGGGAGAGTCAAATGTAGTCTCACAAGAAGCTAAGACAGAATACATTGATCAAAAAGGTCCAATCTAACTTAAAAATCGCAAATAAACAAGTAACACTTTATTAAAGATAATAGCCGAATTTCAACTCCTGAAAGTAGTGCTAAGTCATTTTGATGGTCAACCTATGTCATATGAGAAATTCTTCCGATAGTTCAAAGTTTGCTTTGAAACTAAAATTATGCATACTTGACAGCGGCTTCTCCACCTTATTCATCATTGTGATGGTAAGGCCGAAAAAGTCATTAAGAGGTGCGTCAAGTTTGAACCAGTCATGAGTTAGGATCCATCTAAAATATACTCGGGAGATTGTTCTATCAGCCATATGTGATTACTTGAGAGTTGTTTGTTAACTTAGTTGAAAGAAGACCTGTCGACAAAAACAGGGCAGATGCATAAGTGCAACTTGCCGTGCGAATAAAAATCTGTGCTCTCGTTCTGAAACAAATGAATGATACCTTTGATTCATATTCGTTAAAAACTCTGAAAAGAACTGTGAAGCTCTAACTTATCCAATGCAAATCAGGAAGAAGAAGTTAGTTTATAGAATAGGTCGTATCCATAAAAATTTATATCTCCGAGGTCACCTACAATTCTGTGTATCATTTTTTGAGAAACAAATAAAAAATAACTAAGATCAAGTGAAGATAATCATATGGGTAAATACCAAACAGAGTATTAATTAATGTCAAGATAGATGTCTTCAGCCTCAATATTGGTGCGAATTTCGTTTTGAAACAAGGATCTAAATTTGGTAGATAACCCCACATATCAAAGGAGTTTTATCGTCAGGTTTAAAAAAGTCATGAAAACTGTACCACTTCATGCAGAGATATGATTTGGCCAATTTATTCGTATACCGCACAGATAGCTTAGTATATTGTGAACTAGATCTTTTGGACAAAAAGAAATAATATGTCTTTTCTTAAATACTGAATCTCCCTACATGTGTAGTATTATTGACTGAATTTTTCTTTCGCTTTGACATGTAGAACAGAAGACTTATCAGAAATGTCTTTTAAAGTGCAAATATGAAACCTAATTTTAGCAGTTTTAGGTTCCTCAAACCAAGTGTAAATGGTCGAGTCTCACCTACCAAAAGCTCACAAGGTATTTATTCAGAATCTCTCCTGAACCTGCAGAGTGCAGCACCCACTTATAGTCAACTTACGCCCAGTGATGACAAAGATAAACATCAGCAGGTTGCATGACTATATTGGGCTCTCGCAAACTTGAATTCGTAAACGAGAAGATAGATTCTGCACTTTCAATATCAACATTGAATTCGTGGAAAGTACCGTTAGATAGATATAATAATTGAAATCTTTGAAAGATGCTGTTTGATACTGTGGTAAAAAAATGGATCTGCTGTTATTAGGCAGCCTTATCATGCGAATTCGAATCAATGTATTCATGATAGTATATAGTAAAATGAACCGTTGTCCGACAGGGATTCATTATGTTTGATGTTAACACAGCATTTCAAAAATCATGATTTACTTAAATAAAATCCACCACCGGACATACATTTACCAACTTCAAGATACCATCATTTGGTACTTTATGATAAAATTAGAACTCCGATAGTATGTGCAATACTGTAACTACTTGCTAGTAAGACAAGAACGCATGGAGTCTAAAGGGACCTTAAAAAAGTTTCATTTACTCAGAAAATCGCATTATCTTACTGGATATTATGACAATAATATTTTATAATGTAGCATAGAAATAAGCTGATTTCCACAAGAAAAGTCAATAATACTTTGTTTTTTTATCACTTACTAGAGACACGGCTTTACTCATCAATTTTGAGCATTTGAATTACACATTCGAAAAATCAATAACAACGATTGCAGTCATTAACAATATACGGGATAGCTGATTGTATACACGACTAAACAGGTCATAGCCGTACTTAACTTCGCCTTTACTGAAACGGTTATTCAATGGATCAATCAAAAATTTGATCAATCACAGTGTTGCCTTATATTCTGGAAAAATAGTCAATCCCTATTTTAATTGCAACTTTGATTTTTTTTACTGCCCTCCTTTTTCCCCTCCTTCCATTTTTATTCATAAATACTATCTTTTACGAAACAACTGTCATGCCTAAATGATCAGACAGCCTAACACATGTTGCTAGATTGCCACTAGCCACAGCAAATTTATCTACTGAAAAATACAGGGAGGGGAGGATTGGAATTTGAGGAAATATTAGCACTAATTGAAAGATGTAGCCAGGTTTGCTGCATTCTGAAGTTTAAAGTAATCTTGTCATTTTTCGAATTATAATCAGCCAATGTTCACTGACCAGATTCCTTTTCCAGATTGTTTAATTTATTAGGTCAAATTTGTTAACATACATAGCCTTTTATTTCAATTGTAAAATAGTTTTGAAACCTAATATTTTAATAGAAAATTAATGAGGGAAAAAACACACAAAGTTTTTAATTAAAAGTTTGCGGCTAAATGGTATCACTTGGTTTGTTTAACTTTACTAGTTTATTGGATTGTCCAAAGGATTTGTTGGCGCATTAATTTTCTGAAATGTGGAATATATATATACCTTCGAAATATTGACTATATGGCAACAAAATCAAAAAGACTACTAAAAGTTATAGATGGACTACGCTCGTGGAATATTAGCTCGTCTCAGCAAAATGCATCACCAAGATATGCCTTTGAAGTCGACGAGTATTTAAAGAGTGAACATTTCCAAGTTGGAAGGGTATGTCTTTCTTCACAAATAAGTTGATTTCTTACTTATTTTGCTACGTTATTCGTAGATTTCCGTACATGGTTTTCCTTACAAACCAACGTGCATCGCTTTTGACCCTGTACAACGAATAGTGGCTATTGGAACGAAATCTGGGTTCATCAGAATGTAAGTTGTTCACATATTGACACAATATCTTCGAAGTTTCGGTAGGCCAGGTGTAGACTGCTGTATCTGTCATCCGTCGGCGTCAGCTGTCATCCAAATATTTTTCCTGATTAACGAGGTGAGCCTGTTGTAATAGATGAAAAAAAATTATCCTCCCTCAAGTTTAAGGGTTCCGTCATTAGCTTCCATTAAACACTATATCTTGTTACTAGATATTAATTTTGTAGTAACTCAATCTCTTAGTCTCTTGTATGGTATTGAGCGGAATAGTTTACGTTTGTAAGGATGTTGATATGTACACTGTCCTAGTGTATTCTTGTTAAAGATTTTTAAACTATAACCCTAGCTAGGGTGGGCGCAAAGTAACGTTAGTCCATGATTTCATTGTAGAAACAGGTCCTAGCATTTGTTCGTAAATATGTTCGTTTTATTCACTGGCGTCAGTAATCTTCAACTTACCTGATTTGTATACTTTTATGAATCATAGAAATAGACTGCACTGCTCTGTATGAAAAATTCAATCAACCACACGATTTAACACCTTGTATAGTTTGTCATTCTTGTCCTCCATCGCAAACGATAGGCAGATATTTGAAGGTTAATACGTTTCGGTCTTCGTACAGCTTTCGTACTGTTCATTGAAATATTCTTTCCTAAGCACTTCGTATGTGATCATTTCCATAAGGTATGAGGGCCATTATACATTAGTCGGTCTTGTATCTGCGTAGTAAAAGTCTTCCGATTACCCTTTTTAGCATAAATTATGCTTCGAAATTTGTGGTGTAACTCATCGAGCCTGATAACCACAGTGGTCTCGGCGTACGAATGTGTCTCTTTATCAAAGTAATTTCACTCAGTCGTCATCGTTATCCTGAAATCTAAGCCAGATTAAAAATAAACGTTATTAGTTTAGTTGTTTCATATCTACTTAACGGAAATATAGTCCCTCTAATGCTAAAGATTGCCACACGTTTTTAAGCTTCATGCTGACAATATTGCCGTTAACTAATTAATGCAATTAAAGTTCTGCTTGCAAAGTAAAATACCTATTCTGAACCAGTATATAAAACTTTGGTTGGGGAGTTACACTTTTCTAATAGATATTTCACTTGTTTTAAAATTGTTCCAAGGGTGGCCTAGTTTCCATTTGCAGTGATGACGTTGCTCACTTATGGAACATACGACAAAAAAATCCGGAGATAGTTCACTCGCTACAGTTTAAGCGTGAACAGTAAGTGCACATTATGTATTCCGTAAAATTCATGCCATTCCAAATGCCATGCATATTGTTTTAACTTTCATATTTTTATGTTTTACTATTTTGGTGGTTGAGCGATAATAATATCGTTGGCCACATTTTATAGTAATAATCTTAAGCTGTATTTACTTTTCACTTATGAACGTTGGTTAGTTTTCTCACCGCCTCCTTAGTCCTTCATAGTTTTCACATACTAAATTGAAAAGCGAGTATCTTAATTTCTGATTATATTTTAAGTAGATTACTGTATCGGGACAATTTTCAATATTAATATGAAATAGTATAAATGCAGAAAAGTATTATATGAAAGATTGATAAGACTGGCGAAATGGGGTTATGCACAGGTTGTTGAAATTGATCTCAAACTTCATCGTTGAAATATATTGAATAACAACACAGAATAAACCTACTGGGTAAGCATAAATAAGTAAAACCATTACTTAACTTCAGAATCTCGAGCTGTGGTTTGGACCGTTATTCACAGTTACCCAAATATTCCCATCTGACCTGAATCGCCAACCTTTTTTTCAAATGTCTTGCTGTATGAATCAGCGTAATTCATATTGTCTTGTTAATTAGGAAGCAGTCTTAAAAGCCACATTATTTTTGGAACTTATATTCTTAATTTTCCAAATGTCTTTACTCATGCCCCGAACAATTAATATAGTGTGTATGTGTGTTTAGACAAAAACATAACTATGACTCAATCACTACTCGGCCGATTCTTCCTTTTAAGTGTTTTGTACATTCGTGATGATGTATATGTTGGTCAAGTAACACTATTATTTCTGATGCTGAAACTTATACGCGGAAAACAACATTATTTCTGTTCTGAGAAGCAGTTCTCTGTAAATGTTTGAGGGTCGATCAAAATAGTTAGTCAGTCAAACCCGATGGTATTTTTATCACAGGTTACTAATATAAATTATGAACCATTTCGTCCTCTACTATACCATAGCACACCTGAATGATTGCGATTTAGATATGAAATTGTTTTATTCCCTGTATAGTCGCAGCTTCAGTTTCATATGTACACTATATTACCAGACACTCAAAAAGAAAAACTGTCACATTTCGCCAGAGAGTATCGAAAGATTGTCGTAATAAGGGCAGAAGCATTGTGTTACGAGAAGTAGGCGAATTTCATTTAGATTAGTTCTACGCTGTATCTAGTTTAAGTGAGGTTTGTGTGATCATTAGTTTACACTTTGTGGTGCCAGATTTTGGGTACCTCTTAGTCCTAATTTTCCCTAAAGCAGTGCTAACAATAGAGTGTAGTATGAGATCGTTTAGGTTTGCTATCTGTATGCGATGTCAACATTTGCTGAATTGGTCTTAATGTCTGTAACTGACAACTTCAATGTAAGACTTTGTGGCTTTATTTTGTCTTAGGTGGGTTGCCTCTGTGTTGGTAAAGTCACAACAACAGTCAAGGTTGTGTAAATATAGAGACATTTTTGCTAAGTGGAATTTTGTAATGAATAATAGATGGTTTATAGAGTAATGTATATCTGACTGCGTTTCAGGTAACTACAAGAATCGAATTTTCTTCAAAACAGAAACCATTGATGTTCTTGATGCATGTAGCAATATTGTTTCTCTACACAACTAGCTGCATGTAATCGTAAAAGAATTACAAGGTTTTTTAAGAGATCTTTTGTGACTGTTTTGACTTTTTAGATCAATAATAAAATTTCCTACTTTTCATTTCTTTGTTTCACAATGATATATTATTTTGTGTAACATATTTTTGGTTCCATATATGTACAAAGTTTATGTTTTGATCAGACAGTTGATAAAGTATGACTTTTCTCCTGGTCCTCCTCACAGTGCTATTCCCCATACTGCCAGAAACAGTGCCCTTGATTTCATCACGATCCAGTCACCTTTCCTCACGTGGTTATAACTCAATGTGAAGGCGTTCAAGCCAATGTAGTTCTGGTTTGTTGGGTGATAAATAAACCTGACTATTACATCAAGTGGCCAGGTATAATTTATGATTTGATTTTTTAAATATGTAGCTGGTTTTTACGACGTGTTACTTGAAGGACAGGAAGAGAACTGATGTAGTTTTTAAATACAATTGTCCATTTTAAACTTTGAGTAAGTAACGTAATCTGGGTTAATGCATGTTTCTCGGTAACCCGTGTCTTTAGTATTCAGGTCATATAATTCACAATAAAGGCAATTTTCTTTTTTTATATTTATTTAAGAAACTTGTACCGAGAAAGTCTTCCGACTTCATATTAAGGTATATTTATCTATATTTCCAGATTCCATTCAGTTCTATTTCCTACAACCATAATCAATTGTCTATGGTAAACTTCCCCACTTTATTCGTTCTGCTGTTTTTCTATAAGAACAAAGTGTGAGGAAATTTACGGTTAGGTGGGGCTCATGCAATAGATGGAATTTCTTTCGATTCAATAATTCTTATTGAGTAACGTTTTACTTAAGTAGTGCAGAATTCTTTTTTCATATTTATGTACTTTTATAATTGAATTTTTGTTGAGAAGCTTAAGTAAGTCGTTATGTATTGTTAAAGAACTCAGGTGTTGAAAACTACTTATCTTGAGGCAGATGATACACAGTGATGTTTACCGTCAAATCAAATCTCATATGTCTACTCATCTTGGGTTTCGACAAAGTTAGTTTTGTTCACTCTTTCAGTTTGAGATAAGTATGTGTTGTTTTCACCATAAATTGTTATCCTTCGTTGTAGACGATTGTGTGGACAAATCTAACGTTCAATTTCGATTAATAAAGCTAAAACGTATGCCATTTTGTATGAGGTCGCCACTACATAGGAAGCTTTTTAAGAAATCATCAGTTTTATGCACCTATTTTAATCTAAGTATTGTCTATCTTTAAACACTTAAGCTAAACCTATTATCACTTGAAATAAGCTTATTTGGCTGAATGTGTATCTATATAGCTCTTTAAAAATATCGTTTTCCTTCGACGATCATGGCTTTAGTATTCAACAAAAGATTTTCGTGTTCATCAAACAATATAAGTAAATTAACCGAAGCAATTTTTCAATTGGAAAATTAGTAATTCCGAGTAAATAATATAGTTGTAAGTTGTTGGATATTGCATAATAACTGTATTTTACTTTACATCACAATCGACGTATATGTAGACCTGAATGACTTCTAACTCTCAAAGGATGATTTAACATAGGTTACCTCTTTTCTTGTCCTAGGTTTCCTTTCTAAGTTTTAACTTGATCCAGTCAAGTTACGAAACACGGGGAAGGTTAGTTTCTATTATTAGCAAGTGAAAGCAGACTACTTTACTGATACATTTTCTCTCAGATGAGACAAACTCTTAGGTTCTTATTGTCGTAGTACGGTCCGTGGCACGATACAGCTAAATTATCTAGGGTAGCCGGGTTTTATATATCTGCTTCCCTCGATAGTCGGTATAGTTAGTTCGAATCGTTATTTCTGATACCTTTACTTCAATCGAATACCACGATTTGTTCCTTTCCAGCCCACAGCTACTCCAAAATACTAGACTTGTAAGAAAAAAGTATTGTGAAGCGAAATATATATCTATCCGACGAGACTAGCAAACAACGTTTATATATCTCACATTTGAAATTGAATTAATTGATGCAAGTTTACGAATCAATCTTACAAGAAAATCAACACAACGTCTTTCGCTTGATTTAATGAACGATTGTATTTTGGGGATTTTGAATCCCCAACACCTCCTCCTCTTGGAAATGACAATGTTAATACGTTTCTCGAATCCAGTTCAGTTTTGGGTGCAGTCAGGTAAGAAACTACAATTTACTCAAGAAAAGAAAGGAGACATGATTAATTACTTTGAAACTAATAATTTACAATCTATCACCTGGCTCCTTCTCCATGGAATGTTGTGGGATCTTTATGTGATAACAGAAACAACACTTCATTACGTTGGACATCTGCAGTTATCGATGCGACCCGTTATCTTGATTTATTGCACCCGTGAATTAGAGAGTCAACAATGCGAGCGCTCCGGGAATGTCTTTTGACAGATGTAATATTTCGACTTGGCTTAATGTTTCGCTTTGATGCATACTGTGGTTTTTCGAGCTCAGCAAACAGTTTACGCACGGTCCTCAAAATGATTTTCTTATCCGAACTGGCGGCTATGCTGCGCGCATGTCTGTTTCGGTGCACCACCTTGTTTCACTGGAGTAGTGTTACTAGGCACGAGGGACAGAGGCGCTCCTGTCGTACATTCCGATTGAATTTTGGAATCAGTTTCACACGCTGGCTTAGATACTGTTTCGTTTACTACCGGCAGGATGATGCCGCAGACTTGGATACCAGTTCGCTTTAATGCTAATTCGATCAATAGCTGATTAGCAAGAAGTCCATACATCAATAAGTTTGCATGTTTACTAAGTGCTAATATGCTGATGCATTGGAAATAATGGCTAAGTTAGTGGTAAATGTGATGCAAGGTCAGTGACAAGAACCTGAGATGCTAATTGGTCCTTGATGAAACGTGAATTCTGGACCAATCACGAGATGACTTAATTTTCCTGAGAATGCTGAGTTCGGTCAGATTCGCTTATTTTCACCCTGCCAAAATCCCCAAACACAATCATTCATTAAATCAAGCGAAAGACGTTGTGTTGTTTTTCTTGTAAGATTGATTCGTAAACTTGCATCAATTAATTCAATTTCAAATGTGAGATATATAAACGTTGTTTGCTAGTCTCGTCGGATAGATATATATTTCGCTTCACAATACTTTTTTCTTACAAGTCTAGTATTTTGGAGTAGCTGTGGGCTGGAAAGGAACAAATCGTGGTATTCGATTGAAGTACAATCTATCGAGGGAATCAGACATAGAAATGCAAGCTGCTCAAATTCTGTGCTTTCTATTTCAGTACGTTACTGAGTTGTTACTAAGACAAAAGCTAACATTTACTATTTTTATGTATGTTTATTTCTTAAATATTACAGTTAATTGTTCAGGTAATGTATTGACAGTTCTTTATTTTGATGACCGTTTAGTTACAGTATTAGATTCGAAGCCAATTTCAATTAACTAGTTGATCTTGAACAAAAGTTGGTTGACAATAACGTCAGAATTGGTTTGCACTATTTTTATAAAAGTTTCATGGTGACATTATATCATTCACGATTAAGTTTACTTAATGACAAAATGTGAAGTGTGTGTTGTAGGATCAATAATGAAAGTTTTCTATGATTACCCTCCACACGTAGTTCATCTTATCTGTTTAAGCTCAAGAAAGATTATATCGTATCTCAAGAATTTCCGATGGTTATAAAATACCAATATCTAATAATTGATAATTCACAGTAATGTGTCATATTATCAATGGAGTATTACCTGTCTAGTCATTAGTTATCACTTATATCCCTCGGTCGAAACTATGTTGTCAAGGTTACGCGTTTTTAGTTTTTCCTTCGATTTTCCATGCCCTAGACAAATATTATAAATGGACGACATTACAGTAGCTTCTCAACCACAATAATAAGTCATGTGTTTTTACGTAGACGTGTCTGTACAACAGGTTTTTATCTATCATCTAATTGAGATTTAACACTTTCGGTTATTGTTTCCTTCCCAAACTCTCAGTCTTTTTAGCCATATTTTTCCCGGATAGGATTTCAAAACGTGTCCTTGAACGATAGGAGTAATCCACACAATTATGTCAACAATGAATAGATTTATGCAGAATTACTGTAAAATTTCCTAACTTTCTTACTTTCAATGTTAGTTTTGATAGTTCTTGTGATTTGTGTTTGGTTCTATTGCTGTATCAGGTAGCTAGTAGTCGTATTGGTTAACATGAACATCAAGGTATTCTAGCTTACATCTGCCTATATGTCTGATTTGTACACTAGTCTGTCAGTGCATTTATTTACTTAATTCATTTCGGAATAGTTTGGTGATTTTATTCTTTTAAGGTAAAAATTATGGTAGTATGGAAATCTATTTTGGATTCATTTTAGACTAATCTCAATAAATTTAAAATCAGAAACTAATAATCGCTTCTACTTATTTTAGCTAAGTGAAATGCAACTCAATAACTATATGCTAATTTCCAGTTGTCTTATGTATAGTCTAGCTGGGAATAGGACTCGAATTCATGTTCCAGTGATTTGAAGGTGAACGCTAAAAATAATAAAGTCATTGTTCCAGCTCGCTTTCTTTATATAAAGTTATAAGAAATTATATTATTTTCAACATATATCAATGGTTTTTTCAGTTCTTTATGTTTCTTGAACTGGAAAAGTAGCTGATTCAGAACCATAGACTAGTCAAAAATATGCTTTTCAGTTGGGCTTAGTGGTACAGAAATTCTAGTGTTCATATGTGCACTCTTTTCTGCCGCCTATTAATAGCTGATATTGGAGTTAACATGCTCTCGATATCCACAAATTCTTTCTTCAGTTTCCTAAACAGCACCTTTTCTTATCATAAAGGGAAAGAGGTTTGATAATGCGCAGCACTATTTGTGGTATATCATTCAAAAAGATGACAGTTTTGTGACGAAATAAAACGATGAAAATGTTTTCATTACGTCATGATGTTATTGATGTCTGAAGAAAAAATAATAGTATATGAAAGTGTCATCATAGATCAAAACTGTTTCTACTGTACTCAAATACACGTTACTTAGTCTGTGCATTACTGTAATAGGATTGCAGTTTATTTTATCATTCCTCTCCAGGCTTAGCTAATTCGAAAGAAGTTTCTTTTTTACTGTTACTATCAGTTAAATGGCAGAATTCGTACCAATAGCTTGGACAATTATATGATTCAGTTTTTTAAGATCTATTTTGCTGGAATAAAATGCAAGATACTTCAGTAGGCCATCGTTTCAACTATCTTACGGTTGTCACCCTACTAGCTTCTTTTCTTACCTAATAACTAATAGGCAATAAATCTGCATTAATGAATTGCATCATAATACATTGTAACTAGATTGTTGTGGATGTATGACTTCCTTTGCTTTTCGATCTCCGTCCTCGCGTTATTTTCCAAATCAGCGTTTTATCTAGCCGATAAACTACTAATTACCGTTAAAACGAAGATTACCTCTCCATAGCATTTTTAAGCGATCTGTTGATTAATTTTTGTCTGTGTGTGCTTATTAGTGTCCTTCTGAGGTACGTCTGTCCAAATTAATTCTTAATATGTTGGGCGAGAATAAAGCCTTATATTCAGGTCTTAATCTGAATTAGACTTCGGTAAGCTACTTAATTATTGTTTACAAATAGTGTTTTTTTTAATTTATTTGTGATCACGACTGGTGCTGTTGTTATGTATTATTTATTTCCGTTTATTCGGAGTTTACATCAATAAACCATTATTATGTGCAGTCGCTAATCGACTATATCGTACAATTACATCCTCTGTATCTATTGGTAATTTATTCATACATTTTATCCATTCTCAAACTGTTCTCTATAACTTTTAGAAAACAAAATTTCAATTAGCTTCGGTTTATCCTTTCCCAATATAATGTCCAGAAGAATCATAATCAATTTGCAAACGTGGAGTAATTAAGTCATGTTTCTTAAAAATAAAGCAACTATGTATCTAAACTCTGATTAGTGGGTTTTGTACAGCGGTTGCATGCAACTTAGACCACTCGATTTATGATAAAATTAATTATCAACCCTTCATGGTAATAGGCTGTTTTTATTAAACCCAACGGTTATAATTTTAACTGTCCAAACCAATAGGTATTTTAAATCGAATCGTTCATTCTAAACGTACCGCACGAAAAGATCCAGTTTATTGGTTTATCCATATCCCTTCCGTACTAAATCTGAACAGTTAGTAAATAATAGCATCGCATTTAATTTTATTAAAACTAATTCAAAGTGAATTCAAAATATAAGAAAATATTATAGTGGGAATATTAGTTTCCTGAAATCTTTTCTATCTTAACTTTGCCATTCCAGGTTTTCCTAAATTTCCTGTTAGCTTTCTGTGTGTATCAAATCTGGCAGCAATTTCACCAGCTATGATCCTAGCGTAGTTATTCACTTGACCTCATGTAGCCAGTACGGAGAACCAATACGAGTTACTCTTAGGCTTTATCTGGAAATCCATCAACAAGTTCTTGTGACTCTACCTGCATAGGTATGACACTATGTTTGTGAGCAGAACGGGGACTTATTTAATGGATTCTCATCAGCAATTGCTTATAAGCTATTCGTTTAAATTAAAAGATAGGAACACTCGTCGATACCTCTTTTGCATTTTGCCTATGCCCTTCTCAGACTGTGGATCGGATGAGGTGAAAAGTGAGTTCTATGAGTGTCTCATTGTTGTTCAGACATGGTAATTCTAGTAAGTGGTTTCGACGCCTACGTGACTTCGAAATAAGGTACACTTAGGGAAGTCTTTTATCCTCACAGCCTAACCAATGTTTATTGAAAAGCATCCCGTCTGCTTATGCTCGTGTCACGTATTATTAGCTAACACCAATTTTATGTATATAGGGATATATTGTGTAACATGATGACTTTCAGCATCAACACAAAGTAGATACAAATAGACCATCAACTAACGTTGGAGAGACTCAGTCGAAGTGTACTTCTCGTTGTGTAGTATGTTGTCGGAATCTGATCATACTCATCTCGAAGCTTGGGGTATTATTCAAACAACTAAATGCAGCAATTATATCAGAATGTTAGGAAAGACTAACGAACTTCGAGTACACTTAATTGATAACTATTCTGAGACTTATCCTTCCAGGTTCATAGACTGGTTAGTGACAACGCAAACCTAGACTCAATGTTCGTGAGCATTAGTGGGCAACTAAAGCTCTAGCGATGTGTGAATGAATGAGGCGATAGTTAGTTCTCGATAAGTGTTCCGACTCGTTGATAAAAACGATAATGGAAAGTTTATTGTTAGTGAGACCATTTCGGAAAGAAGCAAAACTATGATCCACTCTGTCAAGAGCATTAGGCTGGTGAGCTGAAAACTTCCAGTAACAGTTCAACTAACCCCCAGATTTTCAGTTAAAGTTCCTTCAAACTCCCTGAATAGAAATCAACAAAAAATTTTTTAATTATTAATCAGGTTAAAAAGGGTATCACTAATTCGAAACATGTGAAGTATCAGAACCTGGTATATTAGCTCTAGATGTATTTAGAAATGGTGGTCCAGTTTCAGCAAGTAGGTTGATATCTAAAGTTGGGTAACTGGACGTAATCCAATCGGACTAGTCTCCATATCTGCTGATCTCAGTTTATAAGAAAGGACGAAAATTCCCGTATGATAAGTCCATAGAAATAAGCTTGGATAATATAATTTCTAAAATTACCTGATGTTTGTCTGATGCTGTGAAACAGCAAACTCAAGGAAACCAATCTAGTTTCAGATTTGGACAAAAATACACTAACCAGATTCTAGAAAATAAGCAAACTTATGGACGTCCTATATAAGTTGTATTTGTGGGACTGAAAGATACATTTGAATTCGTAGACCGAGTAGTTCATTGACAGTGTTTGGCAATAAAAGATTTACGTCAGAAGTACGTGAACCTTATTATAACTCTGCTATCAGTCAGACAGTCACAACGTAGAACTTGGTACATGCGTACATCAGTTCAAGTTGCCATGCCTCAATTAGCAGATAAAGATTAAATTGTCGGACCAAATCCCAGAGTAGGAGAGGTAGTGACAGAGTAAGTACTAATGGAAAGGCATAGAGATGAGAGATGAGATTTGAGATAAAAGTGATTCAGTAAAGAGAAAATTATAATAAGCTCAGAAATTAGAATTTGGAGGAAGACAAGGAGTGGATACACCTGCGCCATTGCAATCGATTTTGAGCCATATCACCTAAAGTCTCTAACCATTTGTTACGATCATCGTGTGGGCCCCAATCAGGTAGTCTGCATCTATTAACATGGCTCAGCCTAATTGTCAATGACTTCATGGATTGGTGCCATGTTTTCGTTTGGCCGCCTCTAGCCTTCCTCCATCCTACTCCTACAACAGACAACATTGCTCGTTTCGGTAGACGGTGGTCAGGCATACGTAACACATGTCCTAACCACCTCAGCCGGTGAAGATTCACTACTTCATCAATAGGCTTACCGCATTTACCCAGTACTCTATTCCTAACCTACGCAATGCTTACTCGGTGGTCCCAGCAAACACGAGCAATGTTTGGAGACATCTATGATCGAATACTAGGAGCCTACGAATAGTCTCTATCCTTAAAGGCCATGTTTCACATCCATAAAGTAAAACGGATCTGACTGCTGCGCAGTAAACGCGTCCTTTCGTCAGTAAACGGATGTCTCGCCTACGCCACAAGTGACGCAAGTTGGCAAAATCCAATCGGGCCTTATGTATACGGGCCTAGATTTCATCGGACACAAGACCGTTAGGACTGATGAGGCTCCCGAGATAAGTAAAACGGTTAACGCATTCAATAGTTTCACCTCCTATCACTAACTTTGGTGCCGAATTAAGCCAGTCCTGAAGTAGCATTTTGCATTTGGATGGGGAGAATCCCATCCCAAACATGCATACGTTCATGTTTAAGGTTGTCAAAAAATTCTGCATTTTGTCAGCATCTTCACCCAATAGAACTGTATCATCTGCATATTCTAAGTCAGTAAGTTTATCTCTTGAAAGGATGTCAACCCCGGAAAAATCAGACGATGACAGTGTTGATTCTAAAAGCATGTCAATGATAAAACTAAACAAAAATGGGGAAAACGGACAATCTTGACGAACATCACTTGAGGTGATCAATTTCGACGACAATCCGCCATAAGTTCTAACACAACATGTGTTCGAGTAGAGAGCTTGTATAAGGTTAATGTAATTTTACGGTACGCCTTTGAATGATAGACATTGTCACATAACCTTACGATCGATAGAGTCAAACACCACCTTAAGGTCAAGGAACACAGCTATTGTTGGACTTCTGAAAGTGTGCCTACGTTCCAGAACCTGCCGAAGTTTAAATATTTAGTCTATACAACCACGTCCAGGTCTGAAACCACCTTGGTTTTCTCGAGTTTGCTCTTCACGAGCTTTAGTCAGACGTCGAAGTATTACTGAAGCTAATATTTTAGACACTATATTCGTTAAACTGATTCCTCGGTAATTGTCACACGAGGACTTCTGTCCTTTCTTACAGACCGGAATGGTTAGTGTTCGAGACCAGTCAGATGGGATTACGTCCAGTTCCCAAATTCTAGCCAAGATCTCAGTTAATCTCGCTGCTAAGACTGGACCACCTTCCTTAATTATCTCAGGGGTCAATCTATCTGGTCCTGCCGCTCTTCCTCGCTTTAACTACCCTATAGCCTTCCCAACCTCACTGAGACTTGGGGGACCAATGTTAATTTGCCATTCAGATTGTTTGGAGATGGTGGGTAACTGAGATGAGGCCAGTTGAACTGTTCCCTAAAGCGTTCTGATCATCGGTCTAATCTTCTGGATTGACAGTGGGTAGTGGAACCATCTTTTTCGGAGATAGTTTCACTTACAGTTGGGTTTCTGATACCCATTTCCTTGATAAGTCTGAACAGTTGCCTACTGTTACCTATTGCCGCGGCCTTTTCCATCTCTTTAGCTTTCGCCACCCACCACTGCTCACGATCATTGCGTAAGCTTTTAATCAGTTTGTGTTTAAGTTGCCTTCGTTCCTCATCATGTTCAGAACCAGACGGGATGTGTTGCCGAGCATCTATCAGTTCAGTAGATGCAGCTGGAATCCACTGAGTTTTCCTAACCTTTTGGTCTAGTTTATTAGTAGATATTACTGCTGTTTCAACAGCTTTCTGGATATCATTCCTAGCTAACTCGGAATTAATACAGTTTACGCAGTTGACTAATTGGTTTTCTAGTTGTTTTTGAAATATATTCTTGACTTTTTCATCTTCGTTAAGTTGAACTCTGAGGGGGATAACGTTTCGTGAACTCAAATCATTAGCATTAGAAGCGCGAAGTGATAAAATTATGCTAGAAGGATTAGGCATGATGATAAGAGGGTTATTAGGAGTTGATGGTGGGATTTGACCTCGAACTTGATGATCTCGTGTTCTGTTAGAGGTATGAGGGCAATTGTCACTTCCTGGCTGTTCACACCATGGAATCATATTGCTTCTTGAGGTACCTAAAAAGGAAACGGGGTTAGTATTGGTCATAGTGACCTGGGAGCGCGACCGCAGAGCCCAAGGGACAACTGCTTGAGGCCGATTACGCTCGACCTTGTTATGGGAAGTTTTTGAAGTGTTACCTTCGTTCTCTAGAAGGCTTTACTGCCGGAGACGGGAATCCGTGGAATAATGTGAGGTGTGGCATTTTTAGTGTCGACCTTTTCTAACCCCTTCCTTCTGTTAAGAAGGCATCATCGCTGCAGATGCTTGTTATCCGAGGGAAACGCCTTGCTTCTATTACACCCCGCTGCAGTCAACAGTATGACTTCGTCCTCAGGTCTTAGGTGTCTGCCTTCAGTCTTATCGCTCTCCAACAGACCTGCTTGGCATGGTAGGACCTAGAGGAACATGCGTTCCAGCCAATACAGCTCAGTTAAGTCATCACAATAGGCAAGCCCGATCACCATGTCAAGGTAGCAGCTACGGTCGGGAGATTCGGCTGAGGGGGGTGGAATACTGGTTTCGTAGGAGCTTGTAACTATCTGTCTACTGGATTGTCAGCGTTGGTGTACATCTAGGCTGCCATTGAATGTTGTTAAAAGTAAAGAAGCAAATGGAAATCTGAAAGCATCGTTGTGCTGTGTGAAACCTTACACAGTTTATTCTTTAGTAACTTTGTACTTGCATTTTACTTACGTTGATTATTTCGCTGTGTATGCGGTTGTACCTTGCTTTCCCATTTGGCTGATTCAGAGTACTCGTTATTGGGAAGATCATTTACTTCCTTTACTATGTTGTACTGCTGCTCTCATATTTTTTTTGTTCCATACATCGGACGTTATATTTATGTAATGAACTAACTCAAACTTACGTATTTCGTTAATTTCCTTCACAATTTTGCAATCAAATGAAATCATGATTTTGGCGAACGTACGATATTTTTTTAAAATTGAATATTCAAATATTATCCTAGTTATCACGTTACATAACTCAAAGTGAAATTTAAATCTATTTATTCAATTACAATATATTGTTTTATATTATTGGTTAAATGAATAAAATACCTATTTATTACCAATTTATTATTTGATTCTTTTGGTGCATAAGATGTCAAATGTATCTAGAGTTGAACGTTATAGTAAATTTCTGGTCACGACATTAAGGTAACAATGGTGGCTTATTAAATTCCGTTCATAATATTGTGAATTACGGAAGTAATTACGTAAACGATTGTTGAAGTTCATGTTATATTTTGGTTAAAGAAACTTATTTGAAAGACCACTTTGTGCATGTATGTAGAATCGTTCATGCATATAAACGATATGAATAAATACACTTTAAAAGTATTTGGTTACATACATAGAAACTTACTAATTGTCAAAACTAATCATACCACTTAAAATTATTTTACTTCACTTTTGATTAGTGCACATTCGAACATTATATTATATTGAATTGAAATGGTTATTTTTGTGGAGATTGTTAGTTTTTTAAAGTTGATTGAATATGTCACAGATTGACGTTGGCAGGGTACCACTAAAAATCAGAGAGCACTGGATAGCCGTTTCTTTCTAGTGTTAATACGTGTTAATAAATCGTACTGTGAAGTATTATGAGCGTACTTTCGCAATTGTAAAGACAGGACGAACGATTCATCATAACATTTCTCGCATTGTTTCGCGTTTACAACCTTGGTACTACGAGTTATGGTAAAAGGTTTTAGGATTATTTTACACTCATTACAATGAAAAAGTAAAAAAATAGTTGAAATGGCAATGAATTCATTTTATTGAAGTGATACATCGTATTCCTACTGACTTAATTTTATCAAAATAAACAACCTACTTTAGACATTTGGTTGAAATAACTTCTGTTGACATTCACTTGAATGTCGATGTGGCTGTTAACCTTTTATTGATTAGAAATATCGTGTGTAAGAAAGGAGAAAGACTGATTAATGGTGATTTAAATAGATTGAAAGTTCATTTTTTTACTATCTAGTCGCAATGAGTTTTCAATCTGACAAACTCAAGTTATCATAATTATGTTTGTTATTATTATTTAAATCTTATTTTTAGCTAAAAAAACTCATTTATATGTATAATTAACCTTTTTGTCCATAACAAGAATGATTGGTTCACAATTTGATAGGCTCTTATCTAGGGTAATTTAAGGGAAACAACTGTCGGATATGCAAAGTCTCACAAAAGGAGTTAGCAGGCTGCGGGATGCTAAGAAGAGAAGAAACTAGTTATTTTTCACGTGATTTTGCTATTTTTTATTTAATTGTAAAGTGAGCGGAAACCGGTACTGCTTTTCATTTCCTCCGCTGGACCTTGTTAACTGTGATTGGTTGTAATGTCATTTTAGTATGCTAATTACTCTGTTTTTCCCAAGGTCGTTTTTGTATCTATATATACAGACTTGAATTGTAATAGAATCGAATCTTCCTGGTGCTGCTTTGGTGTTCTTGATTTTGTTTTGGGGTGAGTAATCAGTATCGAGTCGTTGGTCACGGTTGCTAGTATCAATTGGCGACGGGTGATGGTGACTGTGGATCCTACTAAAATGGATTCGTTGTTGGATGAACAACTCAAACTAATGAAGCTTTTCACAAGCCTGAATTCTAAGCTTGAATCATCCTCGAATGTTCCTGTCCCCAACTGTGCACTTTCAATTGATGGAATTATTAATAGTATTGCTGAATTTAATTATGATCCAGAAGCTAATGTTACTTTTGATACCTGGTTCCGGAGATATGAAGATTTGTTTACGTATGATTTAGCTTCACAGGACGATGCATGGAAAGTTCGCCTACTTCTCAGAAAGCTTGGTGCAGCAGAACTTGACAAATACTGCAACCTAATTTTACCTCAAAATCCTCGAGATAGAACATTCTCTGAAACCTGCTCAACTCTCAGCCAACACTTTGGTGACAATTCTTCTCTATTCAATATTAGATATCGTTGCCTAAAGTTAAAAATGAATGAATCAGATGATTTCTTAACTCATGTTTGAGTTGTAAACAGAGAATGTGAACGGTTTAAATTGAAAGACCTATCGGAGAACCAATTTAAATCGTTAATACTCATCTGCAGCCTACAGTCAGAAAAATTCGCTGATATTCGAACTCGATTGCTTCACCGTCTTGACCAAGAACCAACATTGTCTCTAAATGACATTGCCGCAGAATACCAACGACTGACCAATTTAAAACATGATACTGCACTTGTCCAGTCTGGTGGTAATGGTGACACTGAAGTTCATGCTGTTCGTCGAAAACCTATTTCTCATGAAGTCACTCCAGCAACCACCTCAACTCATCGTGATAAACCAGCCGAAAAGAAGAATATTACTCCCCCATCCAGATGCTGGAACTGTGATGGATGGCATTTTGCCAAGTTTTGTCCATTTAAGAACTATCGTTGCAGAAAGTGTAACAGACTGGGACACAAAGAAACTTTGTGCAGGCAGAAAGACATACGCACTCGATCACGTTCCAGAAGAAGATTCCATTCACTGAGTAAGCCGGCTGAGTCACTTTCAGTATCCACCCTGAATCACGCTCATCAGAGACCAGCCAGAAAGTACGTTTCTGTTCAGATAAATGGTCATACGGTAAGCCTCCAACTTGATACAGCATCTGATATTACTATTATTTCTAGAAAAACATGGAATAAAATTGGGAAACCTGTACTACACCCTACAGAACAACTCGCCATAAGTGCATCAGGCGATCGTTTGGTGATCATTGGCAAAATTGTATGCTCAGTGTCATTCAACGAAATAACCACGGATGGAGTATGTTATGTGGTTAACAACAATCTTAACTTGTTGGGGTTAGATTGGATTACTGACCTGAAACTAGATGCTGTTCCACTAAGCACCTATCCTACAAAGAGTGAAGAGTCGGTGATTGCCACCATCGATACGAGAGATTACGCTAAAGAAAGTTTCAGGCATGCTGTGAGAGCACTTACTGTTACCACACAGAAAGTTGCTGAATTCACAAGAAGAGATAAAACGATTCAGCGAGCGTCAAAATACCCACCGAAGGTGGAACCAGTAAGCTGGCTTGTTCCTGCGGGTCCATGGAGCAGAGTACATTTAGATTTTGCCGGACCCATGTCAGGAGTCAACTACTTGGTGTTAGTAGACGCATATTCGAAATGGCCAGAAATCCATCCTGTAGTTCCTCCGACCACGCAGAAAACCCTGGAAACATTGAGGAAGATATTCGCGTGTCATGGGTTTCCAGAGACACTAGTCACTGATAACGGGTCCCAGTTTACGTCACAGATTTTCAGTGAATTCTGTCGAGAAAACGCTATCACACATATTCGCTCCCCACCATACCATCCACAATCAAATGGACAAGCGGAGAGGTTTGTGGATACCTTCAAAAGAGCTGTACTGAAGGCAAAGGGGGAGGGAAGCCTAGCAGAAATTATTCAGCGTTTTCTACTTGTATATAGAAGTACCCCAAACAACAGTGCTCCAGAACAGAAATCACCAGCAGAAGCACTAATGGGACGGAAACTGAGAACGATGAATGAGGTAATGAGGCCGGCAAAAGTGAAAAGCAACGATGATGATATCTATAGAAACGGCACGCAGGTGTACGTAAGGAACTACAGACCAGGAAGCGAGAAATGGAAAAACGGAGTAATTAAAGGTAAAAAAGGAAAGGTGATGTGTGAAGTAGCAGTGGGAGGAAAAATATGGATCTGACATCGCAACCAGCTGCGAAGAAGGTTTGGTGAACGAAAAGCAGATGAACCGAACCTAGCGCTTGAACTTCTTCTTGACACTTTCAAGCTCCCCACGGAGAAACCAACATTAATTGCAGCAAAAACAAGAAAGGAGCATCCGAAGAACAACAGCCAATAAGACGGAGTGAAAGAAAACGAAGAGCCACAGTGAAGTTCCAAGAAAGCGAACTTTTCTCAAAAAGGGGAGGTGCTAAGAAGAGAAGAAACTAGTTATTTTTCACGTGATTTTGCTATTTTTTATTTAATTGTAAAGTGAGCGGAAACCGGTACTGCTTTTCATTTCCTCCGCTGGACCTTGTTAACTGTGATTGGTTGTAATGTCATTTTAGTATGCTAATTACTCTGTTTTTCCCAAGGTCGTTTTTGTATCTATATATACAGACTTGAATTGTAATAGAATCGAATCTTCCTGGTGCTGCTTTGGTGTTCTTGATTTTGTTTTGGGTTGGCGCAGATAAGTTTCCCGATTGGAGTTGCGGTTAGTTCCTGCATAGCAGTAGGCGTTAGTATTTATTATAATATTCCGATATATCAGGGATCATTAAATGGGATAAATATTTCTCTATTTTTGTTACTAATTTTGTCTAACTATTCCAAATAAAAGCCTGGAATAATTTCACCGTCTTATACTAATTGGGTTATTTTGGTTAATAGGGAGATGTAAATCTCCTAGAGCCTACAACAAATATGTACTTATTTAAGTTGTCGAGCTTCGCGTTAGTACACCAAGAGAAAATGGCAGAAAGGAAACGGAGGGAATATATTAGTATCTGCCTTAAACATGATTCAATAATGTAACTAAATCCTTCAATGTAACCTTCAAACCAACATTATTGAGTATCTAAGGGAAAACAAAGAATAAATGAATCTAAACCATCGTAATCAATTTCACGCTACATAGCCTCCAACCATCAAAAACGTGCAAATAATTTCTAAGCCTTTTGGGTGAAA
Source organism: Schistosoma japonicum (assembly GCA_025215515.1). Classification (NCBI taxonomy): domain Eukaryota; kingdom Metazoa; phylum Platyhelminthes; class Trematoda; order Strigeidida; family Schistosomatidae; genus Schistosoma; species Schistosoma japonicum. The sequence continues at coordinate 54,674,228 of CM046069.1, forward strand.
ATTAATTTTCAACAAGTGAATTTGCGTATTTGAAGCAGTATTTCACATTTAATGGAGGAAACATTAATGGTTCTTTTCCGTTGTATATCGAAAGATGCGCGAAACTATTTTTCAGTGTTCGTATTAAACGATATTTGGTCAAATTATTCATGATGCAGGCCTGAAAATTTCTCTTTATTGTATTTTACTGACTTCCCAGATAAACACTACATGATTGTTAAGAATAAGCTTGAGAGGTTTCCTGTGGGAATCCTACAAGAAGAGTTTTATTATTGTCGAAATATGCTACTTACTTCAACTACCTTCCCGTCTACATTATCTTCTTGAAGTGCTCTTCCAGATAGTTTATTGATATTAATGCTGGGCTCACTGTTAAACTTCCATTACTGCATAGCTGAATCCTTAGAGGTCTTTTCGTCGTATTACTTTTGCTCCCGGTAAGATTCAAACAAACATGTGATTGAACCGGACTATGACTGGTTACTTATGTAGTAAATAATTTTTGAGACAGCCTACAGGAGAATGATTTTAGTTATACACGTACATGATATTCTTTTGTACGGGACGTTTTTTTTAAAAATTAATACATGGAATAACTAAAGGGGATAAATATTACTGACAGCGGCGTTTGTTGTAGTGGTTGTAGGATAATACTTAATGTTCTGGAACTTCTCATTTCTTTGGACTAAATTACTTTGTATACTCACAAACACAACTTCAGAACACTACTACATCCTGCATTCGCATTAACATGAGTCACTTTAAAGTTTTGGTTATGGTCGGCAGTGCTATTCAAGACTCGTCTCTGTTGGTCTGTGAAAAGATTATGGGATGATTTTGCTAAAGTGAAAAATGGTTAGTAGATCCAACTAGTTTAGTTGACAGAAGGGCCAATATTTTGCCTGATGTATACTCATAAGTTTTAATTCCCGTATTTAGTAAAGTATACGTACATTATAGTAAAGGATTAATCGTATTCCTCGCTTTCTATTTTTTCTTAATCTCAGTTTGACTTGCGGCCATCTTCCTGTTGGTAGCAGTTGGCTCTATTTGGGTACTGATAAAGGCAATGTGAATTTTGTTAATGTCCAACGGTTTACAACATCTGGTTATGTGATTAATTGGAACAAAGCTATCGATTTGTAAGTAAAAAAATTATCGGAAAATAATTTCATTCTTGCCTACATTAAAACAAGACTATTAACTATGTTTAATATGGTGTTTTATTATATAAATCTCGTAACCTTTTAAGAATGGTAGCCCTCAGGGAATCGATTGTGATCCTTACTTCTGCAATTGTTTGCATAGATAAAAATATCTAATGGAATTTGTCACTATATATAATATCTTACGTCTTTAGTGTTGATTCTACTTATCAGAATCATTGTGATATTTACTTTTGTATCATTTAATACAGTTAAAATTTCAGCAGTTGGTGAAATCATTAATTTCTCTCATATTATTCTTTTTGTTTAAGTTATTACTTTACAAGTAGCCTGATGATCATTTAATTACCTACTAATTATACCCTTTCAGATCTCAGTCATCGCATCCGGGAAAAGTTATTCAGATAGCCGAGAGTCCCCAAGATCTTAATAAGATTCTTATTGGTTATTCATCAGGGTTTCTTGTATTATGGGACTTAAAAACCAAACAGGGTGATGCTCGTTTTAAGCATACAGATGTAAGTATATCTGTTTTGTTAATCAAATTGTATAGTTTTAGTAAACATTGTAAAGTTTTAATTCTGTTTTTATAGAATTGTGTTGCCAAATTTATACATTGGATATGACGTTGTTTTTTTCACGAGATTTATAAAATTTACTACATTTCCCACTTTTGTGTAATTTGAATGTTTGGTTGATGGGTGAGCGAACCGTAACTCTTAATTCATTTCCTTCAAGTCATTGATTGAGTTTAACATCATATCGATGGTTTTTATTGTGGACTCAGTTTAATTGCAAACATTCATCATTCATCCACCACATGCTGCCTTTATTAGAGGAATGACTGTTGCCTAGTCGCTTTTCGTAGCATGATATGCCTGCTTATTCTAGTTTTTATGACCACCACTTATTTTGAAGTGTAGCATATAAGTCGTTGCAATGTTAAAATAGTGTTTAAATTTTTTAAACGTTTGTGTTGTATTCAGTATCTACTTATTTCCATCCTTTCTTTGTAGAGTTTGTTTAGCATGGTCTGGCATTGGGATGGAAAAAGTTTCCTTACATCTCATAATCATGGCTTAATTGCTACTTGGTTAATTCGCCAACCACAACGTCCTGTTTCTATAATCTGCCCACATGGTAAGATGCGTTTAAAAATATTAATTCCTTATTAGTAAACTATTTTCTCGATAATTTGTCATTTAGAATATCATTCTTTTCATTATATCAGATAGGTCGGATTAAAGCCATTTGACGATTTTTAGTATGGTGTTTATTTGAATGATTAATCTTAATTTGTTGCTGTTGCAACATTTTGTTATTCACTGATATGTTAATCTGCTTGCTGGAAACTTCACTAAAACGAACTATACTTTTGTCATCGTTTCATCATTTTTTTCATGCAAGATAAGTTTGTTACATTTGAATTTTTTGTTTCTTAAGTTTTCTACGGTGACCGAAGGTTTCAACCACAACCTTCATAGTCTAAGTTCTTTGGTCACTATATTTCTTTATGATTTTTTTGATGTGTATGTTTCAATGAACTGAACTTGGTTCAGTGAAGGTTTTGAAACCTGCAATCAAGGTTTTTCAAGTATAAGTTACCTCAGTTACGGCTTCTATGTTCTCATCTTTATAAATTGCACTAACTTATTATTCCGTCAATTCAGTAATACCCTGAGAAGCCATGGTTTCATATTGTTTCTTGTATATGAACGTCAAAACTAATGTCCAGCCTAGCGCTTTGTTTAGTTTATACATCTTTACCGTTATTAAGTAAATGGTAACACATTTTCTGAACATTTCATCATATCATTATTATGATCTACTTTAGACATCCCTTTGGATAGCATAAGAATACAGTTATCCAAACACGGTGAATGGACATCTTGCGATAGATTATGTTGCACTAGACCTAATTTTTAATACCGAAAGTGGTTATGCTTGTTTTTAACATACTTTAGTACGTTCATGTTTTTAACAGTAGTGTTGCTATCAGTATGTCACTGGTCAACTCATAGGTTAAAGACTTGATTTATCAGTAAAGTTAACTGGGAAAATTATACAGAAGCTTGCATGTTAACTTACACCAACTGAAGGTTTGTTATCCGTTATTATGAAGTAGAATTTGGGTTTCCCTTGAAAATCTCATCTGTGACAGCTCTAGTAATCTCTATTTACATAGATCCCTGCAAACTTCGGTTAAGTTGAAGTTTTTATTCGTGCACAGTCTACTAAAGTATATTATTGTTTGATAGCACGTAAAAATTATGTAGTTGAGAGATATATTTACCAACGTTTGTTTACTTTATTCACTCAGTAGATGTGAATGTAATTTTACTTACTCACTTGTACTGCGGAAGTAAGAAATCAACGGCTGGTCTATATCACATTTCCTTCGTATATTTTATATGAAGTTTGTAATAATGGGCACTAATATTTGTAAATTCTCATTACTGTTTGAAGTAACTCATACTTCATTCCCTAAAATTTGGTCCGTTAAGAAGTCAACTTCAACGAGTTTTTGTTTTTCTCCCAGTTATTATTTATTCCTGTTCTTACTAGCACTAATCGGTCTTACGACATTTTATGGCTTTATAATTGTTACAGCGTCAGTGTGCACCAGTAGTATTAGTTTTGTTACTTTGATAAATACATTCTTTTTACTTTCGTTGTTGTTATATTAATGGATCAGCCCTACAGAAGGATTGTTTTTTTGCTTAGTTTTGTCGTTCATCATAAACGTTTGGTGCTAATCATTACCTTTCCTTTTTGTTTTTGCTTTTTCGTAATCTGTTATTGTTATTATTCATACGGTAGTAATTATTACTCTTAGTCTTCTCGTTATATTTCATTTCAGCTCCTGGTGAAGTGGTTCCGGATGATTATACTTTTTTTGACCCGATACGTTTGGTAGAATGGTTACCTACTAGAAATGGGTTAGTCTTTAGAGATTAGAATCGCTTTTTATAATGTCTAAATATAAGAGTATTTCGTTTCGCTTATTAAGTTTTTTATAGACTCCTGATTCGTGGTATTATGTATTAGGAAAATTTCATCTATCTTTTGCACACTTTTGTTTCACGTAGTCGTATATCACTCGCACTAAGTTAATATGACTATCGGTCCCATTGGTTGTTCCTAAAAGTTGACAAAATGAAATTTTGTTACAAAAACACTTGTTTTCAGACTATTAAAAGTAAATTTCTCTTTCCCCTATTTTCGTTTACTTTAAAATGTAGATGTTTTGGTTTGTTGATGTTTTATGTATTTATTATTTTCTGCAACAATTTAATCTATTGTGGGTTGGAATCTGAGGTGGTTTTCCTCTAGTGAAATACGTAATTTATCAGTTGAAACAGCTATGCATGCTTTGCAACATCTTACCTTTCGATCATGATGTCAAAAACGAGTTACCTAAGTAAATAATTTAAATATGATATAATAGTTAGTTCTTTCTCCATTCGAAGTTTTTCATTTACTGTGGATGTTAACGTATACTCAATGATTACAGTGACATTCGAGATGTATTTTCTCCAGTTTATAATTGACCGTAAAACAGTCTTATCCATACATTTTGGCGTAATATGCTAATTAAGTAGCAGTTTTTAGTGTACAAAATTCATTATCTTATATATAAAAACTAATTTTATTGGTGAATTAACTTATCTCAAACTGTACAATCAGAGTTCTGTGCTGTTATTATTGTATCTGTTGATCTACTTAACATGGCTTATATCGTCAGTATACGTAGAAATCCAGATACAATTTGAAAAGCTTTTTGACGTTCGCACACTGTTAAAATCTGTTCCAGTAGATACAGCATTATCAAGATACTTTTCATTATCTAAATTTCGCATCCATATTTATAAAATCTTATGCACTGAATAGTGTGTCAGGAAACGTTTTCTGTAAACTGAACAACTGCTTTCATCATGCTTCTTATTAACGTAACAAATATATACAAATTTGTTTCTTCTTTATAAGTAATTGCTTAGCATCATACTTTATGTCTACCTTTCGATGAAAGCATTGGATTGAAGCTAGAATTCATGTGGTCTCGGTATAAAAAACCGTTTACATATTAGTTTTGGTGCTTTTTTTTTCAGTGTGCCTAAATGATTTTGTTGTTTTGCTCCATTAAATTGTTACATTCGATCAGTAATATGAACAATGAATGGTTTTAGTTTATCTTAACTTACTGGTTTTATTACTGTTTATACTAATAATACAAAGTTACGATATGTTTTGGTTTGTTGAATTTATTAACAACTATTAGCATTATTTGAAATCCTCATTAAAATAAACCAAATATGTACGAAGGATATTCTGGTCGATAAATTCTCGTCAGGTTCTACATTTATACTTGTAAATTAATCAATCATCTAAAGTAAATAGCTTAGGCAGAACTATCTATTAAAATTATAGGAAATAAATTTCAGATTGTTAGTAAAGTAAAACTGTTAGTGTCGCAATAAATCAAAACAATGTTTTTGTGTGCCTACTATGCTCCTATAATCATCCACTTGTACACTTTCTTCTGTAGAACTACATGTCAAATAATATTTATTTCTTAAAATTGAAGATCATTAACTACGTTGCGCTCTTGTAAAATCCGATTTGAATTGTCACTGCATGTTCATTTTGTGCATTGTAGAAAAGTCAACGAGGTCTAAACTTGTTAGAAAGTAAATGAATAGAGAAAAAGCAACAAACGCCTGCGGATTGCAATAACTGATTGTTACTTTTAAGATATAATTGTAAAAGTGTCTGTTATACTGACATCTATACTTCCAATTGCCAAGCTGTTATTTTCAGTTTAAGACATGAAAAGGACCTACATTTCCTTATAAATTCGCACGATGTTTGTACAATTGCAGATTCTGTAATTATGACTACGTTAAATAGTGTAATTTTTACTTTCAATATATCTTCGCCTTCACATGTTTTATTAATACCCAAGAAAGTTTTTCGTTTGATATCCTATGTAGTGAAATTACGTAGTTTTGGCATTACCAAATACTTTTTATTACAATTCGCCAGTTCTTGTATGTTATCTATAATTTATATTGTCCTCAATTATTTTTTCTGAACTTTTAAGAAAAAACCACATGGTGTTGCGTACAGTATTGTAGGCTGTTAGTAGAGTGTGTGATAAGACCGATGCTATTATGAACATGGTTGTGGATAAACATTTGAAATTCTGAAAACGAGTATCTAGTATTATTTTATCAGATATAAACCACCGTCTTCATTCTCATCTTTCACCTTGAATATCTTCTGCCAGAATGATACGCTCTTCATTAGAATTCATGCATGCAAGGAAAGTATAAGAGCTCCACTATTCCGTATCTAGCACACATCTATACGAGGCAAAGTTATAAGGAAAATATATGCTTTTTAAAAATACAGGTTATTACATAAATGTAAAGACTTCTGTATTTCTATAAAATGTTTATATACATATATATTGCCTATTTTATTTCATTCATATATATATATATATATATATATATATATATATATATATATATATATAGTTGTGTATTGTTATATTGCATACTGGTAGAATTTTTAGAGTAAAGGCATCGGATTAAAATAGTATTTGTTTCTCAAATGTATTGTACTTGTCTGTTTTATTATCTCTCACTGAATTTTGATAACACTAACAACCGCAAACGTACATTAATTGCTAACCCATGTTCTTATTCATTGACAGTCCTAATAGTAATCATTATTATTGTTAAACGTTTCTAAATGTCCTTAAAATAATTTATACTACTGTTTCTTTTCGAAAAAAAGTCAAGTGAGCTTAAAACCCTCTTCCGTTAGTCCTATGAAGTATATATTTATTTTTATATAAAGTCATTCATACATTTTGACCTGGTTATATAAAAAACAAGAATAACTGGAAACAATTTTTGTTTCTTATCCTATTATATACGCAAGATGTTGGGGATAGGGAACTCTATGACTTTGCACTGGTAGAGTTCTGTTCAGTGACCTAATCACAGTATAAGCTGTTTTTACCTTCACTGCATCACCATCATTCTTTTGTTATTCTTCTCTCGACAATAAAACCGACGATAAATGATTGGTTGAATATATATATATATATATATATATATATATATATATATATATATATATATATTCAGCCCACACATCAGATAGTTTAGATCAATGATCATGATCCCAAACGAAAACAGAGCAGCATATTAATAATTGATACCATTGTTCATAAATGGGGAACAATATAGTAACAATTAATATGTCAAATGGGAGCTTCGGACAACAATATAAAGATAACAAAGCAAAATTTTCATCGGATAAGTAATCAAGATATATAAAATTTTTTGAAAGATAAGTCATTCATCAGAACTCGTCTTGTGTAACATTAACAAGGTAAATGTCGATCTCCACTAAAGAGGAGAATTGTGATACTTTTGGAATATTTATATGTACATTCCTTCGAGGTTTTAGTTTGTTAATTGTAAGTTCATCGCTACTAACCTTATACCTATATCATACTATATGAAAATTTGTTATTATTACAACTTAGTTTCTTAACGAAACTATGCGAAAGTCGGCAGCAAAGTAGTATTTTACGTTAGTTTACCTTTAATTCAAATTTATTGTACAAGTTCTTTGACAACGAAGACATTTATATTTGTTCACTACGTTATTCACTTATGTGAATAATAACATTTACATGATAAAGCATAAGCACACGCCGAACACAGAAGTCAACAAGCAAATGAAGAGAAGCATCAGGTTGCATAAACGGAAATATGTTGAGGACCTAGCAATGACGGCAGAAAAAGCTGCAAGAGAAGGAAACATGAGGCACCTATACAATACAACGGAGAAGCTAGCTGGGAAATTCAGTAAACTAGAACGGTCAATCAAGAACAAGGATTATAAACCTATCACTGAGATGCAAGAACAACGAAACAAGTGGGGAGAACACTTCGAAGAACTACTAAATAGACCACCCCAACTGAACCCACCAGTCATCGAAGCAGCAACCAAGGATCTTCCCATAAACACCGACTCACCAATAGTCGAAGAAATCAAAATGACCATCCGACAAATCAAGAGTGGCAAGTCAGCAGGGCCAGACAACATACCAGCTAAGGCACTGAAGTCAGATATAGAAGAAACTGCAAATTTGGGAGCAAGAACAAGTGCCAACAGACTGATCAGAAGGGTACAATATCAAGATACCGAAGAAAGGAGATCTTAGCAATTGTGAGGACTACAGAGGCATCACTGCACTTCCAGTTCCAGGAAGAGTTTCCAACAGAGTATTATTGAACCGAACGAGAGATCCAGTCGGCGCCCAACTTCGAGATCAACAAGCCGGAATCCGTAAAAACCGATCGTGTACCGATCAAGTCGCGACGCTACGGCTCGTTGTTGAACAATCAATTGGATGAAATTCACCACTTTACATCAACTTCCTCGACTACAAAAAAGCATTCGACAGTGTGGATAGGAGAACATTATGGAGCCTTCGTCGACATTACGGCGTACCCAAGAAGATTGTCAACATTATACGGAATTCTTACGACGGACTACACTGTAAAATTTTGCATGGAGGTCAGCTCACAGATTCATTTGAAGTAAAAACTGGTGTCAGACAAGGCTGCTTACTCTCACTCTTCCTTTTTCTGACTATGGTTGACTGGATCATGAAGACTTCAGCATCTCAAGACAATCTAGGAATACAGTGGACAACATCGATGCAACCAAATAACTTAGACTTTGAAGATGACCTAGTTCTATTATTCCATACGCAGCAACAATTGCAGATGAAGACGGACAAGGTAGCAGCAGCCTCGGCAGCAGTAAACCTCAACATACATAAAGGGAAAAGCAAGATCCTCCGATACAAAACAACGAACACTAATCCAATTTTACTTGACGGAGAAATTCTGGAAGATGTAGAATCCTTTACATACTTGTGCAGTATCATCGATATACAAGGAGGATCTGATGCAGATGTGAAGGTGCAGGTTGGAAAGACAAAAGAAGCATTTTTACAACTGAAGGACATCTAGAACTCAAACCAACTGCCAGCCTATATCAAAGTCAAAATTTTCAATACAAATGTGATGACAATTCTGTTGTATGGATCTGAAACTTGTATGGAGAACTACAAAAAGCATCATCCTAAAGATAAACAACTGTCTGCGTAAGATGTTTCGGATCAGTTGGCCAGATACCATCGACATCAACCTTTGGTGGCAGAGAACAAATCAACTTCCAACTGGAGAAGAAATCAGAAAACGCGCTGGAGGTGGATAGGACACACGTTGAGGAGATCATCAGACTGCGTCACAAGACAAGTATTAACATGGAATCCTGAAGGCCAAAGGAAGAGAGGAAGACCCAAGAACACATGACTTCGGGAATTGGAGACAGGCATGAAGAGAATGAAGAGCACTTGGAAAGAACTGGGAAGGAAAGCTCAGGACGGAGTTGGTTAGAGAATGCTGGTCGGCGGCCTATGCTCCACAAGGGGTAATATGCATGTTCCTTACGACTTAAATTACCCTAAATTGTCGAGTTATTGTTTCCTTAATCTCTTTACAGTTATCTCCCATAGTTATTCATCTATTATTTAGTAGATCGTAATAAGCCTGGAACTTATTGTTGTGTTTTTTTTTGAATTCATTGCGTTTGTTTGTATTCCGAAGAATGACTGTATTAAACTGTGGCTCCAGTTGTCCAGTGCTTCTTCATCTTTGGTTTCTTTTTAGCCACCACCAGATGATCGAGGCTGTTTAAGCTCTTCACCTTTCTCTCGTATCTTCTATGGTTCTTCTAATTTTTTTTGTTGATGCCGATTTGATCGATTTCGTTTTCCGCAATTTGATCTGATGAAACCTATGTAGTTTTATGTATGCGTTTATGGGTGAGTAAAATATGGTGCCACCTATAATCGTTTTATTGAAGGCACATTGGTATGCAAACCTCTCACTGTTTTTTTCCTTTTTCCCAGTCTATGTAGTACGGTGTTGTCTATTCCAAACTTGGCGTTTAGGTCTTCTATCAGAATGGTTAGGTCCTTGTCTGAGGATTTATTGATGACTTACTGCAGCCTCATATATAACTGGTCTTTGTCGTCTTCGTGGCTGTCGTTAGTGGGTGCGTAACGCTGAATGACATTCATTGTAATCCTTTTCTTCTTCCTCTTCAAGTATGCTTTGAGGTTCTTATGTCCATGAGGTTCCCATCCTATTAGAACCTTTGGACAACATTAGTGCTGCCTCTTGTGTTTGTGAGGTTTTTTTTCTTTGTGATTGGAGTTTAAAAGCACTGTTCCTGAGGATATTCGTTTCTATCGGGCTTGTTATCAATGTATTTTACCTATTCCAAGTATCGTCAGGTTATATCATCTCCTTTTTTCATTTATTTGCATGCTTCTTCCTATCTCCCACATCGTGCGAACATTCCATTTATCCATAATATTGGTTACTCTTGTTGTTAGTAGGGGAATCGGCCTCGTGAATTCCGAAGAAACTTAACTTTCACCATGATGCATCATAACTCTTCGAAATGAAGACCTTCCGACTCTCAGGACACAAAAGGATTTAAAAGATTTTTACTGGTTTGCATTTCTTAGCAAGGCTGTTTTATGCGGATCGCGTTGCTAACCTCATTCTCAACCTTCCTCCTTTTTCCGGGCTTGGGATCGGCAGCAACCCTAGGGAGTTTCCTGGCGGTGTTCAGTTTGGATTATAATTCTGATTATAATCTTTTATCTGTACTATGATATCCATCTTCGTGAATATAATGAATGAGGTTCTATGCTAATCAAGTGTACTTATAATTCGTGCTGTTCTCATTTTATGCCATGAATTAACATTACCACTATTTCACTCTGCGGAATAAGTTTCAGTGACTTAGTCTCAGTCGTTTTTATTAATTTCTTGTTTTTCATTTTCGACATATCCAAGAAACATTTTTTATTCATTTAAAGTATTGTTATTCTCATTTCGAATAATATTCATATTTGACATTAGGTAAATAATGTTTTAAAATTCTACGATAACAAGTGTCAGTGGGATTGTTTCCATTATCTACGCTTTTTATCTATTACTATGTTGTGCGTAGTTTATACAAATTGTGTTTTAGTGTCTCTGTTTTTATTGTTTGTCATTAATGTTATTTTTCATGAAGGAGTAGTGTGGTAACTAATATACTTAGATGTTTATCCACTAGTACTTGTCAATATTTCTGTTAAAGTTTTGTGTGAGTTTACAGCTATTTCCTCTTCTCTTTAAGGTAGATAAGCATGTATATAAGTGCGTTAATATGCATTATGATTTTTCGGAAACCCTCTTCTGATTTACAATCGCGCACTTTAAATCACCTAGTTCTGTGGTTTGCTTACTTTGTTTGTTCATAATACTTTAAGTTTTTAGCAGGGATACTATTAAAACGACAGATCCCTTGAGAAACTCAATATCCCACTCCGTTATATGTGCACTAATTGTGACAAGTTTTTTGTGTTTCTTACAAGTGCCACTTAATAACATAATACAAAGAATTTAGCAAAATAGTTAAATTCACAGCATGTATTTGTGACATTTCAAACCACTCTGCTTAGCATGTGATTCTATTACTTCTGGGATTTAAGTGCGTCCCATGTGATTTTCGTTCACTTTTGTAGCAATTTATATTGAATTTAGTTTACTCAAGTTGACACTTCAACCGAAGGAATAGAGTTAATTTCTATATAATTAAAATCGGAAAAGAAAGGTTTATCGATTTGTGATGTAAATAAAAAATAAAGATTTATTAAAGAGGAAAAATGTCAACATTTGGGAGCTAAATACACTAATTATAGAGGTCTATCATATTTCATGTTGTAGTCGATTGATTTTAGCTAAAAGTTGATTGACTTCCGAACTTGGTGTAAAACACGTTTATTAATTATCACAAGGCAGAATTATAGCGAAAATAATTTCCTTCATAATACTGTTGATCTTTTACCTCTCGTATACACTTTCAAACGTGTTAGTTTTTTTTTTAACTTGTAACCTATTTGTTTTCTTTTTTTTATGAAGCGAACCGTTCATTATATTTTCTGGTGGTGGCCGTTCTTCAGGAGCTCAAACAATCGATAATACCACTCAGTCGTCTATAGCCAATGCTAATCTTTCATCGGCTTCTTCGAATAACTCAAATCCATCTGAAATCGACCCTAATTTATCACCAGGTGTAGTTTCTAGTAGTCATATGTTGACTATCAAAAGAGGCAAAAAATTAGTTGTTTTACAATTGGATCATAAACTTGTTCAATTTACAGCACTTTCCTCGTCTCCTTATGCCAGTGGTGCGTAATCAACATAACTTTATTTTTCTTTTAACTAAAGTCTTGTTTCATTTAAATGAATTTACTGTCTAACTGTTTTATTGACACAATTTATGTTAGTGAAATAGATATTTTTTAGCGAAATCTCTGTAACTCCCCCTTTATTGAAGTGTTTGGTTGTATATAATTGATTGTCATTTAATATATGAATTTTGTTACCTCATAGAATACAGTGTTATTTGATTGAAATAAAATATCAGATACATATCGTGCAAATCGTGAGTTGTTTGTTTCCTTCTAAATATTCGATATAAGGTGGTCACTTCGAAACATGGGAGTTTTTTCTATAAACGTAACGTCTGAATAATCTCAACTGATTTCTCATTACCTCTTCCTGCCACTCCAATCTAAAATCAACTTTCCTATCAATAGTTCACAAGAAGTCACACATACTTTTCCGATCTAAGTGAAATCCTGAAATGTTTGCAGAAAATAAGTAGTAAATTTGAATTAACAAATATAAGACATTTCTGTTTCTTTATTTATTAAATGCCAGTGTATCTGTTTACATGTATATTATTATTATTATCCACCATTTTATTTTGACATGCGGTTTCCTCATTCACTTTAATCAATCAGTTGAGTTTTATATTTTTTTCCAAGTTTAAAATAATTTTACGAACGAATCATAGTGCACCTAATCTTTCATGTATCGGGGTCTAAAAGGTTCTTATCTGCCTTTCACGAGGCTGATGTTATAATTGAAGTAATTAACAAGTTTTCAAGAAACCTCTGGTTTCGTCATGCGAACTAACCTTGTTCTATCGTCGGTTCATTTTTTCTAGTGACACATTTGTTTAGTAGATTCTCACTTATCAGTGGCACAAACATAATGTAACAAGTCAAAATGTTTGTTTTGCTCTTCTGCGATGTTGATTGGTATTCATATAATCGAACTGAACGAGTTAGCAAATGTACGACTCTAAGTTACGCAAAATTTCATTATTATCTCATTTAATGATAACTAGTAGCTACTACAACGGAAAACATAGGAGTAATTCAACCAGTTGATTTTAATATTTTCGACCATATCATGGATAAACATCTATCTACTGCAAATTAATTCTTTCAAACATGCACAGATTAGGGTGGGAACTTTTACTGCCTCCAACCGGTTAATTCGTTCGTTACAGATAGCTGTTAATTAAAATGTTTAGATATGAGTTTGATATATGAGTAATTTTTGCCTGAATTTTTTAAATGCCAGATTGTCGGCAATCAAATTATATTCTTAATTAACTAAATTCTGCTCTTTTTCATATCGTTAATTTTTCACATGTGCTGCGTTTGGTAATGACTAGCAGTTTGAGATAAGTTGAGTTTTTAAATCTATATTTAACTCACTAGGTGGATATGCCTGTATCTAGATACTTGGTGATATTTATTTCGAGATTTGGACTAATCATTACGAGTGAAACATTCAATAACATAATATAATTGGAACCTTCTCTTGCAATTTATTGTGTATTAAATACGAAATTTAATAGTCATTATCTAACATGACGTTATTTCTGAGTCCTTTTAGTAAATTGTTATATTCCGTACATTAATATTGGTTTATTATCTCATTCAGAGACAATGGATCCTTATGCAGTTGCTATATTATTACAAGAAGATCTTGTGGTTATTGACCTCTTATCTCCCAAGTAAGCATATTGACTATCTTTTTCGAGTCTCTTACACTTTTTCTTTGCATTACTTTGAAATTCTTTGTAACATGTTCAAATATTTTATTATATCTGCTTTTATGTTCTAGCTATGCGACGTTTGAAAACCCATATCCAATGGATTTACATAGTTCTCCAGTCACTAGCTGTTTATATTTAGTCGATTGTCCCGGAGATTTGATACCTGCCTTTTATTCCGTTAGCAGTCGTCGACATCGTACTCAAAGTGGCGCAAATACTGAAGCTGAAATTTTCAGTAATCGTGAATGGCCTATCACTGGTGGAGAATGGCACTTAAATAATCAACCGTTTTCAGAATTAATCATAACAGGGTATGCGATATTTTGTGCTGTTTGCTTATATGTTTAGTGCACATTGATAATAAAGAGAAATAATTACAATTACTTTATGAGAGTTTTAACCACTGACATGCAACCAGATCTTATTCTCAATCAGACTGCTACCCTTCAGTAATCACTTCAAAATACAATCTTCTGGTGAATCTAAGTCACAAATAAATCGACACACTGTTGCTCATAGTTTCTGGAAATTCATTTTACAGACATTTTGATTGTGAGTTTATATACTTTAAAAAAGAATTGGTAATCTGGCAACCAAACCTCGAGCAATAAGTAAGATGGAGATTAAAACCTCTTATTCAGCGATGGTAAGAGCATATAATGAATCCACCTCCGGTAGGTTCTAGGAATATCTTTCAATTCAATTAGAGATATGGATTTGATATCACGAATTGATCTAGATTAGACAACCATTAAAAACCAGGGAACGCTGATTAGCATTCGTGCCCGAGTAAAAAACTCTTCAGCTATGCACATCCATAATCTCACCGTAGGATTGAGCCGAGGACCTACAAATTTCTTTGAGAACGCCTAACCATTAGACCGCTGAACCCAACACCCAACGGTTGATATTCCCAACTCAGTTCGCTATGTATTGATGCGATTACATCCGTTACCGTAGATTTTTAACTGCCTCACACGCAATATGATTGAACTCCACTAGTCACATCTCACTAAAACACCAGAAATTACCTTAACTTAACCAGTTAGAAATATTCTATTAAAAAACATTGATTTTCTCCCCATTGTAACTTTGCTTAGCCCTTGATGAACAGCAAATATCTTAATCAAACATCATACTAAAATAATAAACTAACTAAAATTAACTGCCTGAATTAAGCTGAAGATGAAATATAGCGAATCCGATGTATTTGTCAAATATTATCATCTTTACTTTGTTTAAATTTGTTAGTGAAATAAATTGTATGAAAAGTATCTATGGAAGATTTATTCGTTTCTCATCGACTATCAAATGACATTAGAGAAATGTAGTTGTCTATCATTGTCGCAGAACTTTTAAATTTTATTGCATATGACAAAATTATTCAACCTTTAGTGAGAAATGTATCTGTAGTTGAAATTTTGAAATATTCTTTTAGAAATTTGGAAAATTCGTAATGTAGTTGGCAGTTAATAGTTAACTGTAATCCAGTAATCTTATTGTACGGCACCACATAAGTCACCATATTTTGACACTTTCGCTTTTAACAATCAGTTGTCTACTTGGGTGGTAGTGTTCGCTGTGTATATTATAACGAATAAATGTTACAACAAGTATTATGGTAATTAATTCTTCTTAAATAGTAATGTATCTTCAGTAATGGAATTTTTCAGTGGAACATTACTCCAATTTATAGTATAAATATGTTTATGAATGTTTTCTTTATTGTTTAAGAAAAAGGTGTATGCAGCATCAGCACCATTTTTTTTAATTGACAGATATCCCCCTCAGAGTCCAACTTAACGAAGATGAAAAAGTCAAGAATATATTTCAAAAACAACTAGAAAACCAATTAGTCAACTGCGTAAACTGTATTAATTCCGAGTTAGCTAGGAATGATATCCAGAAAGCTGTTGAAACAGCAGTAATATCTACTAATAAACTAGACCAAAAGGTTAGGAAAACTCAGTGGATTCCAGCTGCATCTACTGAACTGATAGATGCTCGGCAACACATCCCGTCTGGTTCTGAACATGATGAGGAACGAAGGCAACTTAAACACAAACTGATTAAAAGCTTACGCAATGATCGTGAGCAGTGGTGGGTGGCGAAAGCTAAAGAGATGGAAAAGGCCGCGGCAATAGGTAACAGTAGGCAACTGTTCAGACTTATCAAGGAAATGGGTATCAGAAACCCAACTGTAAGTGAAACTATCTCCGAAAAAGATGGTTCCACTACCCACTGTCAATCCAGAAGATTAGACCGATGATCAGAACGCTTTAGGGAACAGTTCAACTGGCCTCATCTCAGTTACCCACCATCTCCAAACAATCTGAATGGCAAATTAACATTGGTCCCCCAAGTCTCAGTGAGGTTGGGAAGGCTATAGGGTAGTTAAAGCGAGGAAGAGCGGCAGGACCAGATAGATTGACCCCTGAGATAATTAAGGAAGGTGGTCCAGTCTTAGCAGCGAGATTAACTGAGATCTTGGCTAGAATTTGGGAACTGGACGTAATCCCATCTGACTGGTCTCGAACACTAACCATTCCGGTCTGTAAGAAAGGACAGAAGTCCTCGTGTGACAATTACCGAGGAATCAGTTTAACGAATATAGTGTCTAAAATATTAGCTTCAGTAATACTTCGACGTCTGACTAAAGCTCGTGAAGAGCAAACTCGAGAAAACCAAGGTGGTTTCAGACCTGGACGTGGTTGTATAGACTAAATATTTAAACTTCGGCAGGTTCTGGAACGTAGGCACACTTTCAGAAGTCCAACAATAGCTGTGTTCCTTGACCTTAAGGTGGTGTTTGACTCTATCGATCGTAAGGTTATGTGACAATGTCTATCATTCAAAGGCGTACCGTAAAATTACATTAACCTTATACAAGCTCTCTACTCGAACACATGTTGTGTTAGAACTTATGGCGGATTGTCGTCGAAATTGATCACCTCAAGTGATGTTCGTCAAGATTGTCCGTTTTCCCCATTTTTGTTTAGTTTTATCATTGACATGCTTTTAGAATCAACACTGTCATCGTCTGATTTTTCCGGGGTTGACATCCTTTCAAGAGATAAACTTACTGACTTAGAATATGCAGATGATACAGTTCTATTGGGTGAAGATGCTGACAAAATGCAGAATTTTTTGACAACCTTAAACATGAACGTATGCATGTTTGGGATGGGATTCTCCCCATCCAAATGCAAAATGCTACTTCAGGACTGGCTTAATTCGGCACCAAAGTTAGTGATAGGAGGTGAAACTATTGAATGCGTTAACCGTTTTACTTATCTCGGGAGCCTCATCAGTCCTAACGGTCTTGTGTCCGATGAAATCTAGGCCCGTATACATAAGGCCCGATTGGATTTTGCCAACTTGCGTCACTTGTGGCGTAGGCGAGACATCCGTTTACTGACGAAAGGACGCGTTTACTGCGCAGCAGTCAGATCCGTTTTACTTTATGGATGTGAAACATGGCCTTTAAGGATAGAGAATATTTGTAGGCTCCTAGTATTCGATCATAGGTGTCTCCAAACATTGCTCGTGTTTGCTGGGACCACCGAGTAAGCATTGCGTAGGTTAGGAATAGAGTACTGGGTAAATGCGGTAAGCCTATTGATGAAGTAGTGAATCTTCACCGGCTGAGGTGGTTAGGACATGTGTTACGTATGCCTGACCACCGTCTACCGAAACGAGCAATGTTGTCTGTTGTAGGAGTAGGATGGAGGAAGGCTAGAGGCGGCCAAACGAAAACATGGCACCAATCCATGAAGTCATTGACAATTAGGCTGAGCCATGTTAATAGATGCAGACTACCTGATTGGGGCCCACGCGATGATCGTAACAAATGGTTAGAGACTTTAGGTGATATGGCTCAAAATCGATTGCAATGGCGCAGGTGTATCCACTCCTTGTCTTCCTCCAAATTCTAGTTTTTGAGCTTCTCATAATTTTCTCTTTACTGAATCACTTTTATCTCAAATCTCATCTCTCATCTCTATGCCTTTCCATTAGTACTTACTCTGTCACTACCTCTCCTACTCTGGGATTTGGTCCGACAATTTAATCTTTATCTGCTAATTGAGGCATGGCAACTTGAACTGATGTACGCATGTACCAAGTTCTACGTTGTGACTGACTGACTATCTGTTGACAGAGGTGATTAGTTATATTTTCAAGATAATGCATCATTTCATTTATGCACATCTGTTAAATATATATCTGTTAATGTCCATGATACATGGATCATGAATGTCTGTGTATTTTCATTTGCCTACAGCACCTGTGTTTCTACCTCTTCATATTTCTTTTTTTTAAGGTGCCTGAATGAATGATGTTTATGTGGGTGCTTCATGATGAGTGTTAGTTGTGATTCGGTACATTTACCTTCGTAATAGTATTTATTACCAATTACGCATGTAAATTTTGTTAACTGATTTCTTGTTTCTTAGTTAGCACTTCTAAATTGTTGCGGTTATTTCATAAACATAAAGTGAGTAAATTTTATTCGGTATAGGAAAACTTTTGTGACAATAGATTCATATTACGTGCTTACAGTCAGTGTACTAAACTACTTTAATTTATTAAATAAAAGCGACAATTTACTTTTATATATGCGCTTCTATTAATTATCTTACTTCTGATGCGTCTTTCGTAGGCATGCTGATGGATCTGTTCGATTTTGGGACTCATCCGAAGGTATTTATATTTCTTCATTTAGTTTTTATTGTCACTCATCGTAAATTTCTGTTTTCTTGTGATTGTTTACATACTAGTTACTAGCTTTTTTAATATTGCGCACTATTCACCCACGTGTTTTACAGATTTTGTTAACTCGTTCCTGTCACTTTTTTTTATGTTATCAGGTAATTGTGTAGCGATTAAATAGGAGTCGAACTTTAAGGCATATTTTCAGCCTTGATTACGTGAAAGAAGTAATCTTCCTTTGGTATTGTGCACTTTACGCATTCACCGAACTAATCAACTACCTGTGAGATTTCACGTGTCAAACTTCGTAAATATTGTTTTTTACTTGTTATTGCGCGCTTCACAACTATAAAGTAACACCCTGTGAAGTAATTTACAATCCATTTTCTTCTGGATCAGCAGTCAATGAAATATTAGTTCTCTGATTCTACTTTCAGTCATTATATTTGAGATTTGAATGTCATTCAGGCGAAAACAAATGAGTACTATCAACTCATACAAAATATATCTCAAAGTCAAGTATACAAACATGTACTTTATCATCACTTTCCTTTAAGCCCAATATCTAGACCGGAAAATGTAAATTGTTAAAAACCATCGGTGTTTATCCTCTCCTGCCTAGTCTTGTTTAGGTGAATCTCACTCAACTCACTTGTTATTTATCTATGCAATCGGGAAAATAAAGAATCGTGTTTTTGATCCGTAATGGTGGATAAATACTCATGAAAAAATATTCTGAGTTTGTTTCCTTTATGCATCGATTTTATTATCCAATCTTCTAATTGTTCACCACTTTTTTTTCAACTTTTGCCTTTCTATTAGTTTCATTATCACCACTCTATAAGTTTCGCACTTCAAAACTTTTCGGATACCCATCAACTACTACGTCTAGTCGTATTGAAGCAGGCAGTACTTCACTTTCTGATACAAAAGATCCAAATGCTCACTATTCAAACATTTTATTAGAAACAGAAAATGATCCTTTTGCTATACGTCTTATGCATTTCTGTCCGGACTCCCGTAAATTATTAACTGCAAGCAATACGCACACCTGTTTATTGCATTTCAGTCGTCGAGAAACAAACTTTGAAACTTCAGTAAGTCATTTTGTCTAACTTGTTAAGCATGTTTCTTTAATTATTTTGCAAGAATTCTTTATAGTCATGACAAACCTATTTGTATAATTTACAGTTGACCTTCCAGTTGTTTATAATGTAGATGTACAACATCATCATTCAAAGTTTTCTCAATTCATATAATCGCAGCGACAGGAATACAGTGATATTAACTTATCATTAAGCTAATCTATATTAAGCTCATTCGTATTAACATATCCTACTCTATTGCTATTGTCAATGATGTTCGGAAAAAATAAAGTATTATTTGCTCATGGATGTTAATTTGAATCATTTATTAACTTTTATTTTGCAATATATTATGAATGTTGTCATGGATGTTGTTATATCATGCCAGTTTATTGGCTTATAAATTAAAATCCGTACTTCATGACGTTTTCATGCACTATTAGTGCAGATTCCTAATTTTAAATTTCTGTGTGCTATTTTTAATAGTGCAGCTATACAACATCAATTACCAGGTATTCCTTCAAATGAATGTGTAACTGGATTGGGAGCATTGATTCTAATTAAGTACTTCTGTGTCTGTCTAAAACTATCTGATTAATAACATGTTATTAACGAATGGGTCTTGTGTAAGTTAAATGATTTTTACGGAAATCATCCAGTCCCATTCACGATTACTATTTCACTACGGACATAGACTCTACCGGTCACAATTTCTAGTCACAATATCAGAACTTATCTCCAAGTGAGAATCTTACTGATAATGCTGAAAGATTTTGTGAAAATAGGTTTACTTTTTTTTGGGTCTTGTCATAGATCGACTTCAGTTTCTATGTCATTGTAAACTGCGAGAAAGCAGATAACTGTCGCATTATATAGTGTATTCATTGAAGTTGGTGATGTGTACCATTGGAAAGTAGCCTATCAATCTAATCACTCACTACGTAATCTGAAGAATAAGGGTTCGACTCAAGTCAAAGTCTCAGGTGCGCACTGTTTAGGTGTTTCATATTAAGACTAAATGGCTGTCAAATGCACTCTCCTTTCCTATCGTACATCGGCTCAGACCAATCTCTGATGAAATTCAGCCAAGTTTGGTTTAATTATCTAAGTGTTAGAATGTATATTATTTTATCCACTTAATAATATATGTAGTATTGCGTCACTAGTTTGTTCGCTCTCGCATTTTTGTTCCATGCGACTGCGGGACAAATGATTATAATTTTTCTCATTTCCTGAAATATCTATTTCACTCTAGTGCTTTATTTTCCCTTATTCTTAATGGTAACTGCTTTTGGAATGTTTTTTTTTGAAACCACATGGTGAGTCCCATTGTTTTTGATTTAAAAAATATACAGAATACTTTTTATCCCATTTATTGCTTGCTTTTGCTGATCTTTTTTCCATTCCTTCTTCATAGCTTATCGATTATGCTAATTGTCAATAATAAATTTCTCTTTGTATGTTTTATGTACACTTGATTCAATTTCTTCGCTATGTATTTAAACGCACATTAAATAATCCCACAGTTTTAGCTTTCTACTTTGTATGCTTGTATTTGACTATATTAGTGTGTTTTATGGTTGTTTAGTTCTCTCTTGTTGGTTGTTTTTCAAGGTTTGTTTAAAGAAGAAAAATATGCCCTTGTCGTTTGATAATTTCTCTAATAAATTTTGAAATTAATTTTCAAGTCTGATTGTTTGTTTTTTCCTTAACGTCATTAGTCTCCTAGCTTTAATTCATCATCTTTTTTAACGTGCTCACTTTTTTTTATTCTCATTTAGTTTTCTATACATGGATGAATCGATAAGTTAGTAGAGCCAATTTGGATATTTTTTTATTTCACCACCGGTATTGATCAGTATTCCCTGAATTTCTTTTGATTGTCGAGATTTCGTTAAACAGATTCCTATATCATTGAATCCATAGATTTACGGGCACAATCCGAGGAATTTCTACAGTTGCTTTTTTTTCGAATCAGAAAATACAGTCGGTTTTTGTTGATGGATTTTGTCACGAAAAGATTGTTGATTAAAACTTCTTAATTAAAAGATTTGTCTTTGTTCTTATTTTTCAGTACATGATTTGTTTTATACAGTCTGTTTTCTATGTTCACTTTCTTTCCTTCCTGTTTTGACTTCTTTTTCAGCTACTTGATTTCATTTTTTTCATTTAGATATTTTTTGTTATCTAAAAGACCACCCAAGTTTTCAGACACCCTATTCAGTTTATATGACATATATAGACATTCCTTGTCTATCATGAAAACATATCTGGCTCCGTTTAAAAATAATATTTTTGAGCACTGAATTGATGATAGTAGAATCAATAGTTTATCTGTGCGTCGAAAAATGAGTTTTCAGTTTACATCTTCGTTTTTCAAAATATGTCATTCAGTAATCATCACTTAAGAACCTGATACCTCCGTGAGATAGGTCGACACACCTCCTAATCACTCCAAAATAAGATAAGCAAAATAAATGGCAAAAAGGTGGGATACTGACAGAATCAGTGATGGTAAAAACGATTAAACGTAGATAATATGAATCGAAATTAACGTATGGATTAAAATACAAAGTAGGTTTATGTTAGACGTCAAGTTTGCGGAGGATCAAAACGAATGTATCTGCGCCATTGTGATCAACTTCCAGCTAATTACTTCAAAATTTGATTAACACTTATTCGCTGACCCCAACCAGGTATTTGAAACCTAGCAACTCGGTTCGTGAAAAAAGCAAGTGACTTAGTCTTGGTTTCAATTTGCTTTCAAATTAGACAATTAGAGTCCGTCTTCATGGTTTTTAGTGTCTATAGATCAGTCTTAATCATCATAACATCTTCCATATCTGTTTTATAATTAGTTGATGTCTGTTTTGTATTATCTTACTCCAATCACTTTCACATTACGCATATAATTATTTAAAAGTATTGACTATATGTTGGATGCAGTTGTTTATAATTTTAAACTAAGTTTTTATCGTGTTCTGTGATTTGTAAAATGCACATTGTTCATTATCGGATTATTAATTAAACGCTCCTAACTAACATAATCATTTCACATGAGATATCATTTTTTTTACAATGCTTTTGCTTAATTGTGCCTATGAAATGTTGGTTTGCGATTTTTCAGTAGTACACATTGACCGTGATGCCCTACTTGTATGAGTAAACTTACATAATTTGATAACTTGTATTTTTTTGCCGCATGAAAGTTATGCTATTTCATTGTTATTACTGTTTACACTTCGCATGCATATTATTCCTTATTCTCCTAAGTGTGATATGAAATATTGGTACCATATATACATTTTATGTTAAATAAAAAAAAAGTGTTAACTGTCATAATTACTATCATATGATGAAATGTGTCGCAGAGTACATCTTACTGTTTTACTCACGATATACTCTCATCTGATGAAATAAAGCCAAACAAAAACGTATTGAGTACATATGCATTTCTATATCAGGTGCCTATTTATTATGTGAATAAGTCGATGCATATAAGAATTCTGATTTTTGGTCACATGGTCTCTGTGTCGTCTTGAGATAGACCTATCAACCTTTAAGTGAGTGAAAATTCCACGCTAAATATTAAAAAGATACAATAGAAATGAATAACCAATATTTTGTTTTGTAGACTATGAGTATTTTACACTTATCGTCGTCTTCAATCGATACTTATTAAATCGGGCATTGGTAGTCAATAAGTATGCTATTTTTGTTTGTTTAGTAAAAATTATTGTGTGCTACATCTTTTTAACACCGTATGTATTTTCATGTCTGCATGAAATATTCGGTTAATTAAGAAACTTTGTTATTCTCACTAAAAATTGGTGTAGATATATATTAATATATTTTCTCACTATTAGTGTCAACAGAGTTATCCATAATTACATGAAATCACTTTATGCCTTCATTCTGGTTGTCAGTATCAAATTTCATAATTCAAAGGCTAAAGCAACTTTGTGTATTTAATATCGTTGTAAACTCACGTAGAACGCTTACGATCAACAAAAATACTTTCCGGTACACATTCGTTTATAGTGCATATTACTCCTACGTGTCCATTATTTTGTTTTAAAGAATATCGTTTATATATGACTTATTACAAAGAGCTCAAGTAATGTTTTCACATCACATTTATTAGAATGCCTAATAGGACGTACTAAAAATTGAAACTTAAAAAAAATTTTCCTGATTGTAGTGATTGTTAAGTTTGTATACATTTTACTCCTCTATTTCTATCAGGTTTTGGATGTCAACATGACTTATGATGGGTTAAATGATATTGGTCTTAATTGTTCAGGTGGCGATGCTTTTTCTGATGATCACTGGAGTACCCTTGAAACTTCATCCGGTAACACAACTAAAGATGGTATCCAACAGTCATTACCTCTTGTATCTAGTGGAAGTGCGAATTCTAATCAATCCGTGTCTCCAACTGAAAGGGTGAGTTTTTTCTAAAGTGACAACTATATTTGGTTTTACTTCCCAGATATACATAGATTTAATTTAATTTATATTATAATCTAGTCACTAACCACCGTTTCACTTGTATCTAGATTATCGGAAAAATAAATGACAATACTATTTAACAGTAACATAATTACTGTACTTCATGTCACTGTGATAACAAAAGATGGGAAGATTTGTTCATTATATATATGTATTTATAATTTAAAACTGTTAGTTGTGCATATACCAAACCACGTCTATCTGTTGAAGGTTATTTATTAAAGCAATAATTGAAGTAAATCAACATTTAAAAACAAGTAGTTCTATGTTGGACGTTTACCCATGACGTTAATAAGTAGTCGATATACACATTTTTTAATTAAATCAGTCAATTACGGTCAACTTTGAACCTATCATGAATGTATAGCGTCCCTTAACGAAGAAATTAGTATGATGAGTGTTAGCCTCAGAAGGTAATTTATCTTAACTGCCATGAAAATATAAGCATTAATAAAAAGTTTGATGGAAGGAATGACATAGAATAACGAGAAATAAATAATGAAACTAAACTGAAGATTTGTAAAGGAGTATAGTGACTTATTGTAAATGATAACTCGTATTAGTATTAGTCAGTCAGTCAGTCAGTTACAACGTAGAACTTGGTACATGCGTACATCAGTTCAAGTTGCCATGCCTCAATTAGCAGATAAAGATTAAATTGTCGGACCAAATCCCAGAGTAGGAGAGGTAGTGACAGAGTAAGTACTAATGGAAAGGCATAGAGATGAGAGATGAGATTTGAGATAAAAGTGATTCAGTAAAGAGAAAATTATAATAAGCTCAGAAATTAGAATTTGGAGGAAGACAAGGAGTGGATACACCTGCGCCATTGCAATCGATTTTGAGCCATATCACCTAAAGTCTCTAACCATTTATTACGCTCATCGTGTGGGCCCCAATCAGGTAGTCTGCATCTATTAACGTGGCTCAGCCTAATTGTCAATGACTTCATGGATTGGTGCCATGTTTTTGTTTGGCCACCCCTAGCTTTCTTCCATCCTACTCCCACACTAGACAACATTGCTCGTTTCGGTAGACGGTGGTCAGGCATACGTAACACATGTCCTAACCACCTCAGCCGGTGAAGATTCACTACTTCATCAATAGGCTTACCGTATTTACCTAGTACTCTATTCCTAACCCATGCATTGCTTACTCGGTGGTCCCAGCAAACACGAGCAATGTTTGGAGACATCTATGATCGAATACTAGGAGCCTACGAATAGTCTCTATCCTTAAAGGCCATGTTTCACATCCATAAAGTAAAACGGATCTGACTGCTGCGCAGTAAACGCGTCCTTTCGTCAGTAAACGGATGTCTCGCCTACGCCACAAGTGACGCAAGTTGGCAAAATCCAATCGGGCCTTATGTATACGGGCCTAGATTTCATCGGACACAAGACCGTTAGGACTGATGAGGCTCCCGAGATAAGTAAAACGGTTAACGCATTCAATAGTTTCACCCCCTATCACTAACTTGGGTGCCGAATTAAGCCAGTCCTGAAGTAGCATTTTGCATTTGGATGGGGAGAATCCCATCCCAAACATGCATACGTTCATGTTTAAGGTTGTCAAAAAATTCTGCATTTTGTCAGCATCTTCACTCAGTAGAACTATATCGTCGGCATATTCTAAGTCAGTAAGTTTATCTCCTGGAAAGAGGTCAACCCCGGAGAAATCAGACGATGCCATTGTTAACTCTAAAAGTATGTCCATGATAAAATTAAATAAAAATGGAGATAGCGGACAACCTTGACGTACACCACTAGAAGTGGTCAATTCCGAAGACAATCTGCCATAAGTTCTAACACAACATGTGTTCGAGTAGAGAGCTTGTATAAGGTTAATGTACTTCACCGGTACGCCTTTGAATGACAGACATTGCCACATAACCTTGCGATCAATAGAGTCAAACGCCGCCTTAAGGTCAAGGAATACAGCTATTTTTGGGTGTCTATAGTATGCCTATGTTCAAGAACCTGCCTAAGTGTGAATATTTAGTCTATACAACCACGTCCAGGTCTGAAACCACCTTGGTTTTCTCGAGTTTGCTCTTCACGAGCTTTCGTTAGACGTCGAAGTATTACTGAAGCTAATATTTTAGACACTATATTCGTTAAACTGATTCCTCGGTAATTGTCACACGAGGACTTCTGTCCTTTCTTACAGACCGGAATGGTTAGTGTTCGAGACCAGTCAGATGGGATTACGTCCAGTTCCCAAATTCTAGCCAAGATCTCAGTTAATCTCGCTGCTAAGACTGGACCACCTTCCTTAATTATTGCAGGGGTCAATCCATCTGGTCCTGCCGCTCTCCCTTGCTTTAAGTTTCCGATAGCCTTCCCAACCTCACTGAGACTTGGGGGACCAATGTTAATTTGCCATTCAGATTGTTTGGAGATGGTGCGCAGCAGGGATGACGCCGTGGGCCAGTTGAACTGTTTCCTAAAGTTTTCTGCCCATCGGTCTAATCTTCTGGATTGACAGTGAATAATGAAACCATAACTATAAATTACAGCTATATTGCGGACTCTAACTAAATTAGATGAATTTAATAGCTATGCTGTTACTTTAAGGTCATTCCTTGGTTGATTCTGACATTTATGAATTGTTGTTTTATTTACTAAAATATTTTCAGTTTGTCATTGAAAATACGACTCAAGTAGTTATTATGCAATCAAAACACTAACTCATTAGGTATCACTTATTTATATCACCACAGTAACTAATTTAAGCCAAACGTCGTGTAATAGATTACTGTTTTCTGTTTAGACTTATATTTTCCCCTATATAACACGATTTCTACTTTTTGTTTAATGGAACACAATAGTTGGGTTTTTATGTTTTTCTTCAATTCTTGTATTATTGCATATAAATTTAATAACTATTTTACGAATTTTATTTAAATATAAAACATTAGACAGACAGATACAACCCAGAACTTCGTACGTACGTACATCAGTTCAGGTTGCCATACCACATCAGCACAGAGACGCAACTGTCAGTTCAAATCCAAGAGTGATAGCGATTGTAGAAGTATTAGCAGTAATGCAGAAAATTAGGGAGCGAAGATATGATTCGAAAAGTATAATTCAGTGAGATATATTTGAAAGGAGAAAGATAGAGAATTCAGAGGGTTAGATTTTGAGAGAACACAAAGAGTGGATGCACCTGCGCCATTGCGAACAATTCTGAGCCATGTCGTTCAAGGTCTCTAACCACTGGTGACTTTCGTCTCGCGGACCCCAACCACGCAGCCTACATCTACCAACATGACTCAGTCCACTTGTCAGTGACTTCATCGATTTCTGCCATGTTTTGGTTTGGCCGCCTCTAGCTTTCTTCCAACCCATTCCTACGCTGCAAAAGATAGCTCGTCGAGGCAGACGGTAGTTAGACATGCGTAACACATGTCCCTGCCACCTCAACTGATGAAATTTCAATACCTCATCTATTGATTTGCCCTCCTTTCCTAGAACCCCTTTTCCTAACGACAGCATTGCTCACTCGGTTGTCCCACGATACTCGAGCAATGCTTCGGAGACACCTATGTTCGAAGACCAGTAACCTCCGAATGTCCTCTACTCTTAACGGCCATGTTTCGCTCCCGTGTAGTAGGACAGAGCGAACTGCTGCACGGTACACTCGTCTTTTGGTTAGCAAGTGGATATCTCGCCTGCGCCATAAGTGACGCAACTTGGCAAAAGCCAATCGAGCTTTCTGTATCCGTGCTGAGATTTCGTCAGTCACCAGGCCATCAGCACTGATGAGACTCCCTAGATACGTGAAGCGGTCTACACGCTCGACTACTTCACTCCCTATCACTAGTTCAGGTGCCGATGCGACCCAATCCTGAAGCAACATTTTGCATTTCGAGGGGGAAAATCGCATCCCGAACATGCTTGCATTGTTGCTCAGGATAGTCAGAAGACTCTGCATTTTGTCAGCGTCTTCACCAAATAGGACTATGTCATCAGCATACTCTAAGTCAGTAAGCGAGGCTCCTGGTAGTAAGTCAACTCCTGAAAAGTCAGACGAAGATAAGGTTATATCTGAGAGCATGTCTATGACGAAATTAAACAAGAATGGGGAAAGTGGACATCCCTGACGGACACCACTTGAAGTGAGGAATTCCGATGACAGTTCGCCATAAGCTCTCACTCGACCTGTAGTTTTAGAGTAGAGAGCTTGTATAAGGTTAATGTACTTCTTTGGTATACCTTTCAATGACAGACACTGCCACAGAACCTCACGATCAACAGAGTCCAATGCCGCCTTTAGGTCCAGGAAGATAATTATTGTAGGACGCCTAAATGTGTGTCTGTGTTCCAGGACCTGTTGCAGTGTGAAGATGTGGTCTATACAGCCACGTCCAGGTCTGAATCCAGCCTGGTTTTCTCTAGTCTGCTCTTCACGAGCTCTAGTTAGGCGTCTAAGTATAATCGAGGCTAATAATTTAGAAACTATATTAGTCAGACTGATTCCCCTGTGATTGTCACAAGAAGACTTTTGTCCTTTCTTATAAATTGGGACAATCACGGATTGAGACCAGTCAGATGGTATTACGCCCAGTTCCCAGATTCTACCTAAGATTTCAGTCAATCTAGCTACTAAAACTGGACTACCATCCTTAAAAATTTCAGGGGTAAGCCTATCAGGACCTGCTGCTCTACCTCGCTTCAGATTTCCTATAGCCTTCTCAACTTCATAAAGACTAGGAGGAGTTAAGTCGATTTGCCATTCAGGATGACTGGAGATCGTGGGCAACCGAAGTGTGGCTGAAGGCCAGTTGAACTGATCTCTAACGTGTTCTGCTCATCGGTCCAATCTCCTGGACTGAGAATGAACAATAATCCCATCCTTTTCCGAGATAGTCTCACTCACATTCGGATTCCTAATACCAGTTTCCTTGATAAGTCGAAAAAGTTGCCTACTGTTGCCTATCGCCGCTCCCTTGTCCATCGTTTTTGCTTTCGCCACCCACCACTGTTCACGGTCGTTGCGTAGGCTTTTTATCAGCCTGCGCTTAAGCTCACTTCGCTCTTCATCATGTTCAGAGCCAGGTGGAATGAGTTTACGAGCATCCATCAGTTCGGTGGATGCTACTGAAATCCACGGCTTCATCCTAGCCTTATGATTTACCTTACTAGCAGATATCATTGCTGTTTCCACAGCATTTTTGATATCATTCCAACCTGCTTCCGGATGGCAATCGCTTACACGGTCGCCTAACTATTTTTCTAGTTGTTCCTGAAATATATTCTTAGCTTTATTATCATTAAGTAAAACCCTAAGAGGCTTCATTGCAATGTCTTTTCTACGTCCAGTAAGCCTCAAACTAATACGCGCTCGCACTAAAGCATGATCTGAATCTAAACATGTGCCCCAGAACGAGAGACAGTCCTCTATCGAACCCCTCCATCGGTGGCTGATGGCAATGTGATCTAGTTGGGTCCAACGTTGAGACGATTTTGGGGGTCGCCAGGTCAAAAGATGCTTTTCCTTATGCCTAAAGTTAGTATTCGCTAGAATCAGGCGGTTATCTGAGCATAGTTACAACAGACGATCGCCATTATCTGTTCTTTGAGCCGTGACACCATAACATCCACCCAAGTGTCTCTCATTTTCACTTAATCTACCTACTTGAGCATTAAGGTCACCAGCCATTATAACTATATCAGGGCGCCTAGCTTTTTGGAGGAGGTCCGTAAGCTTGCTGTAAAACTCATCTTTCACCTCGTCTGAACTGCAGTCATTTGGGGCATAGGCAGATACGACAAAGAGGCAACGACGAGTGGCTCTATCTTTCAGAGTCCTAATTGTCCCGTTCAGTCGGACAGCGCACAAGCGACTATCTACAGGGATCCAGTCTAGGAGAGCTAGTTCTGCCCTACAACTCAATGCTATACCTACACCAGCGAGACCCCTGGAAGCAGCATCAGGGCTACCGGATACACGAAAACTAAATCGGGCTGCTTCTTTATTTTGATACGGTGAAATCAGGTTAATGATTTTGCTAGGATCCTGTATGCGCGTTTCCGAGACTCAGCATACATCGATTGAGTGAGATTCTAAAGTCTTAGCTAAGGAAGCCTGTTGCCCTATTTGACTCAATGTCCGTACATTAAAAGCTCCAACATGTAGTCTAGAACGGGGTTTCAAGAGACCAGGAATGACTTTTCGTGAGCTCGCATCGTTCGCATTAGCGGTGCAGTGAGATGAAGGAATGTGAGTAGAGTTAGTCGTAGAGATAAGAGAGATATTATGGGGTGTAGAAAGGATTTGATTTTGACCAATTTGGACTCTCGTGCTTTTGCGGGTATGAGGGCGGTTTTCACTTCCCGGCTGCCCACACCGTGGAAGGGTGTTTTTTGAGGAACCTGAAAAAGAAGGCAGATTAGTGTCGGTCTCAGAGACCTGAGAGCGTGACCGCAGAGCCCAAGGCACAACTGCTTGAGGCCTGTCACGCACGGCCTCATTATTAAGGGTGTTTTGAGTATTAGCTCCGCATTTAAAAGCCCTTAGTGGGCATCCTTACCGCCGGAGACGGAAATCCGTGAAGTAGGGTGAGGTGTGACATTTTTAGGGTCGACCTTTTCTAACCCTTCCTTCCTTGTGGGAAGGCAGCATCGCTGCAGATGCTGGTTGTCCGAAAGAAACACCTTACTGCTGTCACACCCCTCTGCAGTCAGCAGTGCGACTTCGCCCTCAGACCTTGAGTAGCTGCTTTTAGTCTCATCGTTCTCCAATCGACCTGCCTGGCATGGTAGAACCTACAGGAACATATGTTTCAGCCAATATAGCTCGGTTGGGTCATCACGATAGGCAAGCCCGACCACCACGACAAGGTAGCAGCTACGGTCGGGATATAAAACATTAAATTGCTATCAAACCTTAGTAAATCCATCATGCTTTACTTCAAGACATATTTTGATTCTGGAGAGAATAACCTTGATTACCCATTAAAATGTTGGCATTTTCGTTTAAGTTCAGTTCATCGGTAAAAATGTTTATAGTATAACCATGTGTTTACAACTTTCGTACAAAACTCTTACGTGCGTTTATCTCATGGCTAAACTGGCCGAGTTGATTTTGTTTCCTCACAAAAGTGATTGTATATTTGCCTTCTTTCGGTTAATATATCTGAAAGTTTATTCATCTGTTTGTAGAGATAATGCTTTTTGAAAAAAAATTCTATGGAGTCGTACTAGTAATCAAATTTCGCATTTAATATGTTGAATCATCTTAATTTTTTTCTTGGTTCTTTCAGTTTCATGTAATTAATATTCTTCAATTTTAGAAGTTAGAAGATTGGTAAATATTTAATTAATCTACGGTCTTTCTTCTTAGAATGCAGTAATTTACTTGGACTAACCTTATGTAAAGGTTTTCAGATTGCACTGACATGTTAACATTTATTATGACTAGAGTGTAGCGAAAATGTTTATTACAATCCCTTGTGTGATAATTAATAGAACCGACTAATAGCCGATTTACCCCTAGTATCAAAGTTCCAGAAATTCCCTGTTTCCCTTTGTCATTTTTGTTTACAAGTTTTAATAATCAAATGTGTTTCTAAAATCGATATAAGAGAAGGTATATCTTGGCGTTTGATGGCTAACTGAAGTTTATATAAACAATGATGAAGAGGTTGGCCGCTTTGACCAATATAACGTTTCTCACAACCACAGCAGTTTATTTTGTGGACTGCGTTCGGTTTGTTTTTTTTTTCCTTTGGTTTGTATAGAGTTCACTGCTATCAATTTTATGCAATAAACATGTTGAGATAGATCCAATCTATCAACTCATTAGAAAACTGATGAACAACTACAGTATTATAAGCTAGATCAAGAGAGAATGAATCAAAATATATATGCAAAAATTGACAAGTGTCAGTAACAATCAATCAGATTTTAGGTCGATATAACAAGCTGCTAATTATTTGTGGCAAAAATCTCATAGCTCGCTTCTATCAGCAATTTGTTTTAAATTACGTTGCTTATGGTATTTCGTACCAAACTTTTAATCATGTTATCTAATCGCGCATATACCGATATTTCTCATTTTCTCTGTTTTTTGGTTATATTTATGTATACTTCTATTGTCTGTCCTCTTTCCAATGGTTTTATTTTTTCTATCACTCAGCCACTCATTAACAACGTAGAACCTGGCATATGTGCCCATAGGTTCAATTTGCCATACCATATTAACACAACGAGATAAAATTCACAAGAATAACATAACATCAAAATACAAAAAGAACAATGTAAAGGTATGTATAAAGGAATATTGTTTCTTAAGATCTAGATGAAGACAAAGAGCGAATACACAAGCACCACTGTGACCAATTCTGAGTCTTGTTATACATTGTCTCCAGCCACTAATTGCGATTATGTGCGGACCCCAACCAACATAGCTCAGATAAATAGTGATAGACTTTATGGACTGATGTCATGTTTTAGTTTGGCCTACACTACATGTGACGCGAATTGGTAAAAGCCAAGCGATCTTCTTGAATTTGTGTTGAGATTTCCTCAGATACTCACCCACTGGAGATGACTTCCTAGATAGGTGAAGTGGTCAACATACTCAACTATTTCACTCATGATTGTAAATCTGGGCGTTGATGCATTTGCCTGGTGAGAAACGCTATACGAATTTTCTTGCATTGTTACTTAAGGTGTTCAAGATACTTCTTCAAGCTGTCAGCGTCTTCACCGAGTAGGACTATTTCGTTAACATATTCTGAATCGTCAAGTGGGCTTCTAAGAGGATATCTATGACGAAATTGAACAAAATAAGGGAGAATAGGAAACAACTCGGACGAACACTACTTGAAGTTGATTATTCTCGTGAAAACTCGCTATAAGCTCTAACTCGACTTGTCGTATCCTAGTAGAGTCGTTATTAGATTTCAACCAGCATAGCTCGACTGGTTCATCACAATAGGCGAACCCGACCACTATGTCAAGGTATTTATATGTTTTTCAGTAACTTAATATGATAGATCAGTTTCAGTTTTTCATCCATTTTCAAAATACACCTTAGAGAATCTTGTAAGCTTAATCAAGATATCTTTCTTTTTGATATCTTTCTTTATTTTGTTCGATCTCAATGAATATAGGAAGTCAATTTTGATTTTTATTTACCTAAACTATTTTCCACCTTCAACTTCATTGACTATCTTACTTGTGTTATTGTTACTGTCCTCTTTTTACTCTTTTAGTAGTCCATATACTATTTCTTGCACTGAATTTTTCTTTACAATCAATCAGTGCGACTAAGTTCAGGACATACGATTATTCAGCTGCCTTAACTTCCTTAAATAGATTGGTATGCTTCAGTTATCAATCATTTATTATAATTAACGTTAATTAACTTATCTGTATGCAAATTTCTCCTTTTTCCTATCTACTAAATAATCTATATTTTTATAAATACAACCCTACATTTGATTATTTTATAATAGTCTAATTCATCCTATCGCTTATTTATCAAGACCAATATGTATTAATTTTGTTATTTTCAAGAAATTATTTGAGTATAATCTCTTGTCACCATTTAGTTCATCTTTATTATCCCGCTTATATTATTCCACAGCCAATTTTCGACAAACAGTGGTATGTGTTGGAACAGAACTGAAAAAATATGAAACGTTAATTATTCTATGTTTTTAAGCACCAAATTAATTGAATAAAAATAAAACTATCTGTGAAATTTCTTTATTATAATGATTTCAACACGAAACTTTAATCTAGGAAATCGCTGTAAAAGAACAAATATATATTTTACCTAACGTCACATGAAAATAATATCTTTTTATCGTATATTATGAAAACTAGAAAAGACGTATCTTTCGTTCTATTCAAAGGGATAATGTTATTAAGGTATTTCTCATGTAACTTAATTTTCATGTGTATTAGAGTTGGTTGTGAATGTAAATAAAAATCATCAGGCACGTAGTTGATGGTGTATTCTACTATTTTAAAATGAGAGTTGGTTTATAGTGGACTGTTATGTCGAATTCACAGTTACTGAATGAAGTGAAAAAATACACAAGTTGTATTGCGTTGATTTATTGTTCAAAGAGGTGAAATTACTCCTAGTTTCATTGATTTTCATAACTACCTTTTCATATAATTTTATCACGTTAATAACCCTTCTGCGAGAAATATTTAGAGAAGCTATAGTTCAAAGTTTTTTTTATGTATGATTTCCGCACTGTGAAGCATTATATACCTATATTTTATTCTCACTTTTCTTATATTGATGGTAGGTAGTCTTATCGTAAAATGCGAAAATCGTGCACTTATCAAAAGATAAGAAATTTTCCACCATTTGCTGTCGATGTATTATGCCTATTATGATTCGTAAATGAATGACTGCATATTAGATAACAGCTTTTTTGTACATCGGCCATTGTAACAGATTTCATTCACCTAATATTTCAAATGAATAATAAGTTCGACTGCTGTTTCTAACTATTCATAACACATTAATTGTTTTGTTATGATATCAGTTTCCTGAACAGTATATAACTGATGTTATTTTTGCTAGTGTTTTTATGATATTTTATTAATCACAAACTAAAATTCATCTACTTGCTTTCACTAAATTGTGTTCCACTTGTTTATCTTAAAAATTTGCTATAAATTATAGCAATTTTACCATCATATTTTATCGTAGTAAGCTTTATGTTTGAACATATGGAACACTATCACATAATTCATTGAGATTTCATGCTGTAGTCTTTCTGCTTAACATTTATTACTAATGGAAGCTAAAGTATTGTTTCTTTATAGTAATAGTCCACGGCGTTCCTTAGTATGTACTGTTGATTTTCATGTAGTTATTTTTTTTTGCTTATTCTAACTAATGCCGAAAATGTATTTAATACTAACTTTTCTTTAAAAAGGATTTACGCGTATTCGTTCCAATATATCAGGGCAGTCATCATTGGCCTCCGGGTTATCAGCCACTACTTATTTGCCGTGTTGGGATACCTGGATTGAGTTTTGAATCAAATCTAAGATCAAGTACTGATCCAGCGTTTTCCTGTCTTATTCCACCACCATCTATCACAGCTATCAGTATGAGCTCAGCTTTTAGTTTGTAAGTTTCAAATTTCTTAATGTTAGGATTTTCGTTTACTCCATTTTCATCGATTCTACTGTTTCATTTGAAAAAAAAACATGTAGTCATCTAATCATATATTTGTAAAAAATAAACACTATCCACCTAATTCTACTCAACTCGGAATACTTAAAATATGTTTAATTCATGAATCCTTTAAATCGTACAAAATTCATCTAGTTTTGTTAGGTCATGTATTCCATAGCCTTTATTATTGTTTCTTAAGGATACGTTAGCGTTCATAACTTTCCCTCCCAAATTTGATTATTTCGTGATATGTCGGGTCAATAACGGAAAACAAGCTTATGTTCGTCTATGTAAAAAAAAACCTTGGCTTGAGCCATCATATTTACACTTGAAAGGTGTTCATAATAATATCAAACTTTTATATTCGACAATAATTCATTAGTTTAGAGTACAAACTTCAAAGTCAATTTAGATATATTGCTTATTTTCAGGCTAATTTTTCGTTTATACATTCGAAATTTCAATCTATTGTGATACTGATTGTCTTTGTCTTTCATGCTGATATATTTTTTCAATCGTTGCATACAGAACCACTTTTAGATTTATTTATAACCGTTTCGATTATCATCCTTACCGCGGAACAATTACTTGTTTTTAGAATGGCGATCGGAAGTGAATTTGGTATTGCTATCATCGATTATATTCACAAGTTTTGCCTAGTATCTGTTTCATCCTCTGACCTATTAAGTGAGTTGTATATTTTATCTTTGGTATAAAATTTTTTTTAAATAGCTGTTTGTTTTAGCTGGAAGGTTTGTAGATGTTTTTGTTCGACTTTATGTTAATTCGTATAGATTAATCTTATTTGAAATATCAATTATAAATAACTAAAATGGCGTTTTGTGTGTTGGTACTACCTAGTTTTCTAGTTTTTGTGCCTTGGTTAATAGTAAAAATGATAGTCAAATAGTTATATCAGTTCATTTTCGACAGATGCTGGGGAAATCACTCTTACTACACTGCCACCACATAGCTAATAAAACCTGAATTATGACGGTTTCATTAAATCTGTTGCAATCTATGTATTCCATAACACATTTTTACTACACTTTACGAAGGTCCATTTTCAATTATTCTGCACTGTTAACTTAATTTTTAAGCATTTGTGGACACTGAAATCTCACTGATATCTTAGAAGTATTCAGTTATAGGGAAGCTTGTCAGTTAGTGAATGGTAAAGTTACAGTGATCTGCTGTTTATCATTTTCACTTGACTTTGTTGATGGGTTTCTTTTTAAACTAGTATTTAGTTATCTGGTGTAAATCTTTACATCTAAAGTAATCACAATCCACTGAACTTTAGGAAGCATTTTTCAATCTATGCCTAAATTTGTTTCAATTAGGAATTCCCTATTTTTTTATGCGTCCTACAATTTCCCTAAGGTATGTCTCCTTTCGTCTACTTCTTCATGGCTTTCCTGTTTTACGAATGCTTTTTTATCATAATTTACATTATTACTTAATACACTCATATGAGTAGTATATTTAGTTAACTAACTATTTGTTTAAAAATTCCCATGTTTATCAAAAACAAAGACGTTTGAACGAAGAATATTCTTTTCGATAAATGCTCATCAGGTTCTACATTTATTAGTTCAAAATTGTTAGTCACAAAAATAGCCAGTTCTGAGGCAGGTAAAACATTATTTAGATATCAAGAAGAATTGGTTAATTAGAAGTTTTTTCTCATCGAGTTATTTATAAAATACGAATGTTAATGTTGAAATACTCATTATCATGTAACTTGTGAAACGTAAAAGACAATTCAGATAAACACGATTATTAGTCAAATATATATAGGTATCGCTGTATATGGGTGACATAGGAGATGGGGTGGTAGGAAAATACGATTAGATCAAGTGTTTGTAGACAAAGGTCAAATTCTACTTAAAATGAAACCGGATGGTTAAGAGTTTGTAAAATGGAGTGAACGATAATCAAAATTCGTCAAATAGTAACAATAATAGACATAATTACAATCAGTTCATTTGTTTGATCTTAAAATGTGATATTCAAATTCATTCTGCGTACTTTGATTAATAATAATAATAATAATAATAATAATAATAATAATAATAATAATAATAATAATAATAATAATAATAATAATAATAATATGGAAATGCACATTCAGAGGGAGAATACATATGC
This sequence comes from Schistosoma japonicum, assembly GCA_025215515.1. Lineage (NCBI taxonomy): Eukaryota > Metazoa > Platyhelminthes > Trematoda > Strigeidida > Schistosomatidae > Schistosoma > Schistosoma japonicum. The sequence goes on from CM046069.1 coordinate 54,712,086, forward strand.
ATTAATCCCATTAAATCGTCGCATGATTAAGGTGGTATCTAAATAATTTATCGAAAAGAATATTCTTCGTTCAAACGTCTTCGTTTAACTAACTATTTTTTTGTCTAGAACCGAATTTATCGTTTCCATCATTATTCACAAGCTATATTTTGTTGTTAAGTGTTTATTCATTTGACGATTTTGCATTTTTCTTCCATATTTTGATATTTTACTCTTAGACACTACTTTGTATCTAGTTTGTTCTGGTAAACGTAGCTGAAATACACTTAAGTCTTTGGACTAATATATAGTATTAGCCAAACAATTATTATTACATTATACTTCATTAACTAAGTAATATTGAACTCTATGCGTCGAATAATGGCTCTTTAATATATTCTTTGTAACAATACTTCAATTTACTTACACACTTCTATTATTTTTTATAAGTATCTAACCGATGTCAGTAGTGTGATTGCGATCAATTCTGTCTGTGGATTCTTTGGTCAATTCTTGTTCCATTAAGATATTAACATTATTAGCCTAATTTAATAACAGAAAGATTCCTATCGTTTTTATTATCTCATTCTAAACATCAACCGTCAGCTGAACGCGCTGTGTTTTCTTCTCTTAAGAGAAATGTTTGAACTATCTTTTTTGTTTTTATTATCTTCTAGAAAGTTTATTTACCCATATTATCATATTTTCTCGTAGGATTTATTACCGTCGAATGGTTTGAAATATATTATTTTGTTGTTAGATCTTTACATCTTGCTTACTGTTCTACTTTATGGAAAGGTCTGTGAAATATTTATCCAGCTGTAGTTGCTTTGTATATCAGTTAATTTTTGAACATTGTTAGCTGAATCATAATATCTAGGACTCGTTGTATTATCTCACACTGGCATCATTATCTTAGTAAATAGATATTTAGGAAGCTGATTATATCCTTTCGTCATTTCATCTAGTGATAAATATCTCATTATTATACTAGTTAAAATGTCTAGTCATCACTGTCAAGCAAACAATACTCACAGTATTTGTCATTGTTAATGATATTGTTGATATCCTTTTTCTTTACACATTGACCAACTTTATCAGGTGGGGGTCTTGTTCATCCAACTGGATCATCTACTACAAGTGACGTTAAATTCAGTGATCAGGTAAATGTGTCCTCACTAGTTGAAGTTCCAGTAATGAATGAGTTTTATTCAATTGTTATTTTTAATAATTATGTGAAATAAAATAATGTATATCTAATGTATTCATTTTATACGTAGACGAAATAATCTCCATAGTTGTTGTGTTTTACTGTACTTTTATTGATATCATCGTGATTGGAAGCTTTCAAAGTGATTGGAATCAAATTCGCTTCTCTTGTCAAAAAATATTTCATGCGTATTCTCCGTTTTTAGATATTATTATATTTCCATTATATATTCACTAAGACTAATTTTAGAAATATTGCTTCTATTTAATACTGATTTTTAATATATATTGGAATGTACTGCAAGAAACTCATTTCCAAACCAATTACAAATCTGTTGTATTTCAAAGTATGTGCCTTATTCACGAAGTAAACTCACTGTAGAAAAGTGGATTTCCATGAAGACAGAAAATGCGTTCGTAAGACACCATTTAGATGTCAGTGTTATAGTCTACTACTAGGAAGTAAAATGGAAGTATTTGTTCTTGAGCAGTTCTAAGTAATGTATTTCCGAATGCTCATTTCAACAGTATTGATAAGTAATTTGGCGCAGTATCAGTGAACTAATGAATAGACTGAATATTTTCAGCGACTATCTTTTTCACCTCATAAATATAACTATCACATCCCTTAGATCTGTAAAGTAATTGTGTGTGTTTCCAAGTGAGACTTTAGAATAAATTACAAATCAACGTTTATTAACTAATCTTTTAAAATGGAATTATGTTGCCAATAATTTACTTGAATAACTACCTAGACCATAAACTATTATGATGTGATCCAATTTGCTACACAAAGCAATAGTTTTCCTTTTCTTAACTACTTCACATTAAACATTTTTGTTTCTTAAGTAAAATATCTTCTTTTTTTTACTGATCAAAAAGAAATTGTAGTCAGTTGTAAATTACGGTTATTGACGTTATCCATTTTGATGTGAATATTCTTAAACTACAAACTAAGCATATCGCTTTTTTATAGTACCAGAAAATAATCATTTAAAGCTTCTGATTTGATAGATAGTCATTCAGAACGAGAAATTGTCTAATACATCTTATAACTGTCTGTATTCATTCAAATGTTACAATCAAAGTTAGAAAAACTTGCCATCTTATAGAGTTTATATATGTGATGAAGGCATTTATTCACCGACTGAAACTGGAATTTTCAATATTGGGCATTTATCACTAACGTAGATTTACTATACTTTCATGAATTGTAATGATTAATAGTATTCAATTTTGCCTGCATATTTGCCACGGAAACCAGTTAATATTTTTTATCGTCTGAATAATTACAATTTAAGTAAGAAGTATGTCTAAGTCTATAGAATTTCCTATAATAGTACGAATAAAGTTGATCCGAAGTTTCATTTCTTCTATGTCGTTTAAATAAGTAAGAGCATACGTTAGTACTGAGATGGTAATCGTATAAGTTTTAATGATGATGTTGATGATGATATAACCAGCGATAGTAGTGTACGTTTGTCCACTAACTATATGCAGGTAATACTATTGTGACGTAAAAAAGTAATCTTAATTTCCAATTCGATCAATGTATTTCTTTTCTACGATAACGTATGACTGAAAATAGTAGTACACAATGCAAGGCAGTACATAACTTGACATCTAGATTATATGTTGCTAATATGGCACATGATACATAATAACATTAACTCCGATTAAGAGCCAGAATTATTGTTAAATTAACACGAGCTCAAGCGACCACTTGTCGAAATGTTTACATATGAAAAGGAGAAATATCTAGGTTACATTGCCCTCTGGCATTCAATTGTTGTGCGTCACCTGTCTGTCTTTGCTCTCATTCACCAATCACGAATTCATAAGCTTCGATATATCAAAATGGTTACACCAGTCTCCTTGAAATAGCTACTTTATTATTATTAAGTATTTTGTTGCTAATGCCATTTGCATAATATTTAAAGGAAGAAATGCTTAAGCTATTGTTTTGTTTAACTCAGTTAATTAAGGAAGTTCACAATTAAGGCAGATTATTTCACTGAACTTAACTACTTTGCCTTTTAAACAAATCAATTATTTTAATTTTACATATATTTTGCATAGACATCGTGGCAGTCTGTTTATGTCCATAATTTGCATGTTTTCTATATTTCTACATTTTGTTAGTTGTGCTTTTTTATGAAACGTTATCTCGTACTTATTTATAGCATGTTTTCTAGTCTGAATGTTTTTTTGTCTTATATTCGTCATTTGTCATTGTTTTATGCATGTTAAATTATTAGTCTTTTATCATTTTTACTGCCCGTAGTGCTTCTGTTTAAAATCAACTATGTTTTTCGGTAGTAGATCTTCTGTGAAATTCCGTCGGGCTTTAAGAAATAACTTATGGAGAATTCATTGACATATCTAGTTTCAGGGAGGTTCCTCACAACTGACATTCACAAAAAAATATTTCCGTAGATCAAAACAAAGTCATTTTTTGAAGTAGAGTTTTTCGTCAGTGGAAAAATTCCATTTACAGATATCATAGACTAATTTCAAAGTTTGGCCACATGTGTGATGATAAAGTTTCTATTGCACTACTGAAAGTTATAATTAATAATGAATTTAGAGATGATGGTATAAATGCGCCACATGGATTTAGAAAGAATTCTCTTCGTCAGTTGAAAAGTATTGGTCTTTTAGTGGCTTTTTCTGAGTGAGTTTCATAGTGCAGCTTGGATTTATATATACTGTTCATTATATCAAAACTTGTGTTTGTGATGTTTTTTGTCAGTGCTCCATTTTCTGCATGTATATATTTCAATATTTCCACTGTCTTTTTTCTTAGTGTCTTTATTGATATAGTTTTATCGAATACGACTGACTTCTGTGTACTGTATCCATAAAAATTAGTAACTACTGCTATTACTGATTAATGTCGGTGTTATGCTACTGCCACTGCCTCCAATGGCTACTAATTATTCACTTATCTTCCTTTTCTAACATATAACATTTTATTATGTATCAGAATTATAGCTCTGGCGGTTCAATTTCGCTAACTAATACAAGCATCGTAAGCAGTCAGGCAACATTGAAAAGTGTTCACTCAAATTCAGATGCTGTGCAGTCCACTGAGTCATCTAATGCTAGCTATGCGACACGCCATGTATTGACAAGAACTTCGGCTGTCAAGGGTGAATTGAAACGTGCCAAGTCTCAAGGTCGGTTAGTCGATTCATATATATATATATATATATATATATATATATATATATATATCATAAATAAGGTTTTATTGCTGTTTGTTTTTTTTTCCTTGTTTTGTGTTATTATGGTCCTGCTGTACTAATAAATCATTTTCACTTGGCTTCGACAACGATACAATAGCACCCTGTTCACTGTAACTACTGAATTATGTATATGTGTATATACCTTCATTAAATGTATTTATATTCGTATTGTTAATAAAATGTAGAGAAGTTTATAGTAGTTCACTAGTTTTCAGCAACAACGATATGTTGTTTAGTTTTTGAATTGCTGATAAATTTATCTTTATCGTTTAATAACGTATTAAGTCTATCAATTTTCTTTTGTCATTTTGTTAAATTAACTAAAATAGTTGGTAAAATTAAAAGACTATTGAGAGTCCTCGAAATATTTATGTCGAAATTAAATATATTTATACTATTGGTTATACAGTAAATGATAATTTACTTGTGTTAACACTAAACAACGACAATATTCACAACAACCTGCTGTTTGAACACTCACGCACAAAAATAGCTAGATGATTAAGTTGTAGCTTTGCTAATAGGAAATCAAATTTAGTCTATAATTATTCAACCGAATATAATAAGAGGATACACGTTAAACGTTTAGTTACTCTTGGGTAACCTAGTTACCATACCTAAATTTTAATGCAAATTAACTTTATAGTATTCGTACGCTCTTTAATAAACTATGTGTTTGTTGCTCCTTGTGGTAATTTATTTGCCTTTGTTACATCTAGTAAACTATCTGTATGAAATGTGAGGGCTACGTTTTAGACGAATTATTGTCTTAATTATACCGTTTGTTGCTTACTTTGTCAAAACGTTAGTACATAAAGATTGGCAAAGTAATGGGCTTCGAACGATAGTTTTTAAGTTCTGTTTTTGTATTTCTTATATTATTTCTATTAATTTCTGCATTGTTGGCATGTGTAATTCTCGTAATCAGTGGTGTATCCGAAAAAAAAACATGTCAAAAACATAGATTACTACTTGACAGAATTTTCTGTTTATTTCCCTTATGGTCTGTGATTTTGCAAATCTTTCGAAATATCTTCAAGCAGATACATTATTTAATGAATATCATTGAAATAACATGTAAACTCTCAGTCCGTGTTTTAATTACTAGTGGAGAAAAAATTAGTGAAAGTATCGTGTAGTGTAACAACACTAACGTTCATTAAGCGTAGAACCTTTTATTTATAATATGTTTACGAACAATTTAGCTCAGTTATTTGTTGTACACATGCATCCATTTACAATAGTGGTTCTGGCTTGTCGAACAAATCAACCACTTCGTCAACAAGGTCAAAACCCTTCTTCAGGTTGTTTGATTTTATTATGTTTTTTGTATTGGTTTACTTGTGCCTGTTACTTTATGTATGTCGTCGAATTATAACCTTTCTTGTAATATAAATTTTAACTTTGTCTAAGCTGTCTGCTCATATTATATCGAGATTGCTTTGATCAGCTTATGTTTTTAAACGCACTCAGTGAATAACTTTATAACTGTGATTATCTATTTATAAATATTTTTCTGAGTAAATATGTTTACCAGTTCTTTCATAACCTCTTTATTTCCTACTTACACATGTTCTGTCTTTGGATCCTCGTGTAAGACGTAAAGTCGATTTGAAAGGATTTTAACCACTATTTGACATTTTTATTTTCTCCATTAGTTTACATTGCATGGCTAGCTTTGTTAAAGGTGGCATATAGTTGTGCTAATATATTTTTGAATAAATAGTACTTCATTATTCGTCATAGAGTATATGATGATATTAAATAGCTTTGTTCATACTACGATCTGTTGCTAAAATCTCTTTAAATAAGTTATTGTATTAAGTCTTTACAACAAATTGAGATTTTAACTTGTAAGGGATATGCATTGCTGTTGACAACGTTTTATGATTGTTTAATGAGCTGAATTCTTGTACATGTTACATAATGATCTATAATTTAAACTGCTCTTTTATTTATAAAATAGTGCTAAACAGCTAGTAATGACACATTTCTATTGTAAGTTAATTTGTGGAAAGTACAATTTAAGGATTAGTTATCAAAGGTATATGAATGAAATATGTTTATTCACTTCAATGTATCTTAACGAATTCTCAAATATTTCGACCTTTTTATTCGAAAATTGTTTTGTCAGATTACCGCACTAAGAAAACTCGTAAATTAGTAAACGTTTTGAAATTGAAATTTGTAGATTTTCTCCTAATTATGTGCATAGAATTTGATCCTCCTAATAAAATAGCAGATGTCAGCTGACCATATCAGTATTTCATAGTTTTTACACATCATTGCCCCTTTAACTTTCTGTGCTAGTCAAACAGCTACTCATCCTATATTTCATTCTCTCTGTGCCTTAAAAACTTTTTCCTGAATTGTTTTATTATATCTTACCTCATCTGCTAGTTGTGTTAGCTCTATTTTTGAATGTAACATACTCTGGATCGGTTTACTCCATTCCCTCTGTTGATTATAAGAAGTAAAGTATTTGAAGTCCGGTGGTGTCTGACTAGATGTCAGGATGAATTAATAAATCTTTGTTTTCTTTTTCTAATTTTCACCACTTGTGGCGTGGACAAAACTCTCATCTGCCAACCACAAAATGACTGCACTCTACAACTATGACTGCAGGTATTTGACCATAGATGTCATCGAAGCATTTTTGACACATCGTGGAATGACCTTTTCAGCAGTAGTGTGGTTAGACATGGGATATTAGGCTACGAAATGGAAGTAGTTGTTGAGGCCGTAAATTTCCACGGATTGAGCCTGTTGGGATATGTAGTACGTGTATCCAGTCACCGTCTTCTTTGATGTTCTATATTGATGGGTTTCGAAGTAGATCGAAAGTTATGAGCGTTAAACTTAAACTTGCCACCATTCCACGAAGCCGTTGATTGCTGGTCCAAGTTATATAGTCGCAGACTAAACAGTCGATGGTTGATATTGATTGATATGACTTAGAATCAATTATCGTGTCACAGGTTTTTACTTTTCTGAGTTTCGTGTTCAGTTCTTCTTTCATATATACCCATATATTCTACTTTATCGAAATAAATTCGAAACCTTTAACCTCACATTTTCATTGTTATTTTAACGTTATTTCCACTCTCTTCCTGCTAATAAGGTATAGTAAATTGAATTAACTCCTGTCAGGCTCTACGCTGTTTAAAACTGATTGATTATATCCAATTTTATCATGATATAACACTTCATAGATAGCTTACATTATACGCAAACTTTTTTTCTTTATGTGATAATATCATGTTATACTTCTCATCATTACAGATAACTATAGACATTTCATTTCCACTCTGGTGTCTACAACAATAATTATGCCTTTATCTTCTCTTCGTACACAAATATGTGTTACCATAGTCATCAAACATTTCTATTATTGCACAAGCATCTATACTATTTATTTACTCTAAGGAATAAACTAATGGTTCATCTTCTGACTATACACTCATTAATTTTCAGTTTAAGATTCATGATATCCTACATTTGACGTGATGTGCATTAATACTACTTGTTTTCATATATGCGTCTAGATTTGTGTATACATAATAATGTCAACGTTTTCTCTGTATTTGTATGTACATGCTTCTTTTTCATTGTGATACTCTTTAATGCTGTTATCATCTTTTTTACTAATGGCGGTGCATGATATTTGTCAATAAATAGATGAACTAAAAATCTAACTCCTTTTTAAAAAAATTTTTCTTCCTTGATTCCCATGTATGTATACATATCTAGAAAAGTGCTCCGAAGTGTCACAGTTTTCTCATCCGGGAAGTTTAAGTGCAAGTTCTAGCTCACTAGACAATCTGAACTGTGAAACAATTAAAACAATTGTATTTAGTGAATCGTCCTTTCCTAAACAAGGTACGTTTTACTACTGAAACCGATATTCAAAATACGCCAAACAATTCCCGCCAAAATCCTGACCGTATATCTTGTGTATTCTATGTTTAGACTTATATTTCGCGCCGAACCTTTGGATCGGAACATCTCGTGGATGTGTCCTTTCTTTGAATCTAAAGTATCGAGTTTTGAATAATTCCCCAATGAGTCAATCATACTCTGTTGGTAATTCGTGTTATATTTATTCCCATTAAAATGATATATTTTCCATATTTATATTTATTTCCTTTTATTACTCTGTCATATATTTTGACTGTTTATTGTTTTTGTTGATATTTATGTCATTAATCCCAGTTAGTTAACTATGGTGTCGACGTCATTTTGAAATTACCTCTCCACAATTTTAATGTGAGATGTGATAACAACTTCAACTTTGGCTCTGAGAGTGGTACGTTCTCATATCTGAGAAGAAGCTGCGCTTCCGTCGTATTTCTTACTTATACTTATGAATATTAACAAGCAGTAGATGTCAATTTATTGGCAATCACTTCTTGCTGCATTATATCCGACAAAATATCTGGAGTTACTCGGTGTAGTGAATATATTTCAAACTTCATCGATATTTTGTATTGAGCAATTAGGAATAAACTACGGTTATTAACTATTAACTAATGAGTGAATTATGTCGAGAAATTTACACACCTATACTGTGGAAGAAATTGTCAATTTAAGGGCACATCGATTCTCTTTGATTACACTATGATAATCGATAAAAATAATGTCACTACTGTCAGTTTATTGAATGCTAGAGTTCGTCATTATGCAAGGTATCCTTTGCAGCTAAAAGGAAAATGCTAATAAGATATTCAAATTGCTTGAAATTCTAACAATTTATTACACTTATTGTACTGTATGGGTCTATTATTTTCCTTTGTGGAAGGGACGTTATCTGAATATGTGATTCTGTTAAGAGACAATAATGTTAATATGTTTCTGATCACTATTCTAATCAGAATTTTACATTGATAACATGGATAAACTCCCTGTTATTATTCCTTCCCGTGTACAGTAATCTTTCCCACAAAAGACGCTATTAAATGAATACACTTTAAAAAATCTTAGAATATTGAACTATTTATTTATGTGCCCTAGCTCAGTAACCTTTAATAACTGTAGGCTTCTTATATTGTTTGGATTATGCTATTCCATTGTAGTTTTATGTATGTCTCTCTCAGTTCTCTAAACGATACAGTCTGAAGTACCACTTTATAGCTTCAGAATATTTGAAGCTTACATTTTGATAAGCTTAGAAAAAATCGTCTGAATTACTATAAAAACAAAATGTTACATAGCTGTTGATAGTTGTATGGTTATTCTTACTCATTCATAGTAATAACCGCAAATGTTTTCCTAACTATATGTTAGCTTTATTTATCCATCGTTTGATGATAGTGCTAAAATTAATTCATATTAGCTTTATCTGTGTAAGTCACTAAATAAAGTAGAGAAAGAAGTGTGTGCATATATATATATATATATATATATATATATATATATATATCATTTATGTAATTTGATCACTCTTTAAATAAATGTCACTTTCTATTTGATTAGTGCAATCTATCATTTATACTCAATGATGAATTAAGACGAACACATTTTATTTCAAGTGGTGATATTGATTTTTATCTTTGTCATGTATATATATATATATATATATATATATATATATATATATATATATATATAAAGAGAGAGAGAGAGCTTAGAATGTTTCAGAAATGGAACTCATAATGTTCATTTTTGTCGATAAGCTATCTTGTTTTCTTAACACAAGTTTTTTGAAGAAATGGTTTATAAACTTTTTGGAAATTTATTGACTCGTAACTAATAGTTTATTTGTCGGAAATTTGGATTTTCGGAATATCTCTACTTTTCTTTTGTGTAGTCGACAGGAGAACTCTAGAGCCTATTTCGATCATTTTATTTATGCCTCTGTTGAATACATGCATACTATACTCGTTTGGTAAGGTACCCATTCTTCTGATGATTGAATTTAAATTTTTCCGCAGTCATGTTGTAGTATTGTATTTGAACTGGATGAGATAAATTTAACAATTAGCCCATCTTTCAACCCTAAAATAAATAGGTTGTTTTTAATGTATAAGAGTAAAACCGTAATAATATCAGGTTCTAAACTAAACAGAAATGCATTTTGGAATGATAGAGACGTAAATATTGATATTTTACGAAACAGTGACGAAAGTCTTCATCAACTTTATAGTATTCAACACTTTTCTGTATGTATATCCTTATCTAAATTCTTTATTCTTTTTTCCATCCAACTAACTTCTGCTTGCGATAACTTTATATATATTGTAAAAATATTTCTGTCTCAAACTCAGTCCATAGTCTTTTACAAGTTTTCGTTGTTGAAGGCAAGTTAATGTTCGGAGAACCAATCGTTCTATTTAAAGAATTACTTCGTTAGAGTGATAAACTAATTGTGCCACATTTTTGAGCTATATACTCCTGTATCTTTAATTTTACAAAAAAAGTGGGTAGTGGTTCTTTTCCATGTAGAAAGCATGAAAATTTATTTGTCTGTTGTTCAAAGTGCTCATTGAAACTTATTATCCTGATAATCGTTTTACGGACTCCGAAATGTGATATATCAATACAAATTATTACCGTTTTTATTAGTAAGTGAAAAACTTTATACAAGAAGCTAAATTACATATGAGCAGCACCGTAATAGTATGATATTGAATAATTTTAACAAGGTTCCAAAGTTAGGTCTGGTTTGTTAAAATCCATTTCGAAATGTGTCAGTTTATTCAAAAACTAGATTAAAATTATTACAGATATCTGCACTGCTGAAGCTAGAAATCATTAATTGTGAGATTCTTTAATAAGTATTGTCACAAGTGTTTTAACACATTCAGAATTATTGTAACTTTGAATTATAACCAGCAATCCTAATTAATATCCTGTAGAAAGTTCTCTTATTTATTTTAGTTTCATTGTATCGTTTGCGTGGAGATATAGTTCATATCAGCTTATTGGATAGTACCGGTGATATTCTACCTAGTCCTTCTGAGCGTTGGGATGATTCATCTGTTTTCAAAGGTAGTAATGCATCTGAACTTTCTAAACAAGCATCTCTTTTATCATCTTCATCTATTTGTTCTGGAGGAACTCCTGCGTCCCCTATTTTTGACACGTATAGTGTGACTGATACTGGTATGAAGTCCGCTGGTAGTGGCAATAACGGTGCTCGCTCACTGAAAGAATCGGTTTTCAGACAAAGCACAGTCACTGCCCATATATCTTCTGCATCAACATCAGCCCATTCTAGTAAGCACGTTGATATTGTTCTCTCCATTTTATTAGTAATTTTTACAAGTTTCATATTTTTGAATACTGGATTTATTTTGCTTTATCATTGAACAATTAAATAATATTGCTCTCCAACGTTAATGACTTATTTCTATTGAAAAGGATAGACTGACTACATTGTTATTGTTATAATAATCGAATTTACTGATCACTTAATGGTTAGTGGATAATTACTTAGTCTTTTAATATGTTAACTTACTGATAAACACTTTATTAATTTAAGGATGGATTTCTAGAAGAAATTAATTTAGTAACTGTTAAGGTTTATAAACGTTATGAAAATTTCTTTAGCTACATTCAGCTCTCCACCATTGATACTGCTATAAATGAAGTTGGTTTACTTGTCGAATATTTTAAATAGCAACCTACTGACTATTCATTGCAGTCTGTACTGTAGCGTTATACAAATTGTAGTCGTTGAACTGGAATTTATTTTTCTTACCTCTCTCATATATATATATATATATATATATATATATATATATATATATATATATATATATATATATATATAATCTTAGCATATGCCTTGTTATCTGTAAACTACAGTAAACTGGATAGCTACAAACCAGGAGGTAATTGTTTTCAGTGGTTCCTGGTGAAATTTTGGTTCGAACTTAGCTAATCTTCACAAACTCCCTAAGAATTTCAATATGCGTCTAAATTACGTTTTCAGATCCAGATGATATTTTAAACCAAACCCTATGGGTTATATCAGATCAATTTAGATCTCAGTTTTTTCGATTTCATTTACTGATACTCATTGACTGTTTGTCTCACGTAATAATTAGATTTAGAAAGTTACGGTATCAGTGATTTACGTTGTGCTTAAATTCACGTACCTCCCAGTATCCGGCAGTATCTATCAGCTGTCCTGTTTTTCAAATAAAATCGCTAGATGATTTTTTGTGAAATGATCATGTCAAACATTTGTATCTGTTATTATCGTGGATTTGTTTTATGGTTCGTTTAGGTACTATAATATCAAACACCATGAGCGGTGGTGGTGCCAGTACATCACAGTCAAATATTACAACGGGACTTGAATCTCCTATAACTTCCAAAGGTTTTATTGATTGTGACCGACAGTTACTTGTTCTTTGTTCAGAAAAACAAGCCCGCGTTGTAGCGCTTCCCTCACAAACTTGCCTTTACAAGGTAAAAGTTAATTTTGATGATTCCGGATACCACTATGCTATATTGGTTTTTAGCTTTAAATTGGATGTTTGCACTTATGCCTTTATAAGGCTGTTTTACTTATTTTTCTTATAGGTCAAGATAACTGAAACAAGTCAAGTGGTACGTGCTTCTGTGCAGCGTTTTCGACCAACACATAACAGTGGTATATCGGCAAGCTCCAGTTTCCTGGCATGTTACCTTGCAAATGGACATTTTGCTGCCTTTTCATTGCCAAGTTTGCGCTTACTAATGGATGTGGATTATTTGCCGTATTCAGAATGCGTAGGTCGGTCATTCGCGTTTGGTCAGTATGGTCAAGCTGTGTACTTGGTGTCGCCATCAGAACTAGCTAAAATCACATGGGCATCGGATGTTTGGTAAGAGTTGACTTTTCGTATTTATTAATATTTCACACTAGCACGACTATTATTGTCATGCATATATATATATATATATATATATATATATATATATATATATATATATATATATATATATATTCAAGTACTCATAATAACTTTTCAGAATATTCTTTACTGTTCGCAGTACTTTACCGGAATCCTGGTTAAAGTTTTTTTTTATTCATCTTATATAAGCGACGTGACTTTCTGGAATCCCATTCAGATCAGCATACCACCCTGCATGATGGTGTGGGCGTTGAAAGTGGCAGGTTTTAACATCTCCTGTTTTTTCAAAGTAGCTTCTTCGGATATCAGATTAAATAGTTGTCCTTGTAATACAACCCTTTGACTACTAAACAATATTGAAGCCTATTAAAACTTCTATCACAAACTAGCTATTGATTAGGGAGTTATAAAAGTAAAGTCTTGTGGCACTGTTTGTCATTAAAAGGCATACCTCAAAAGTACATAAACCTTGTAAAGGCTCTCTACTCAGTCACCACCTGTCAAGTCAGAGTCGATGGCTAATTGTCACGAGAAATATCATCCTCAAGTGGAGTTCTTCAGAGTTGCCCCTTATCCCCTTTATTTAATTTCACCAAAAATGTACTCTTAGAATTCTAAATCACTTATTTTAATTCCTCAGGAATTAATCTCCTTTCAGGAGGTCCTCTCGTCGACTTAGAATATGCAGATGATATAGTCCTATTTGGTGAAAACAGGGACAATATGCAGTGTCCTGAGCACCTTGAGTAACATAGCAATAATATTTGGGATGTGCTTCTCCCCTTCTAAATGTAATGTTACTCTTGGACTGCTCTGCTTCTTCACCTAGATTATTTATAGGAAGTCAAGTAATTGGGTACGTTGACTGCCTCACTTATCTCGGAAGTCTCGACACCCCTGATGGGTCGGTGTCTGATGAAAATCTTAGCACGGATTCGGAAAACCAGACTGGCATTCGCCACCTGTGGCGCAGACAAAATATCCGTCTCTCAACGGAAGGCCGGGTGTATCGCGCTGCAATGCGCACCGTTTTAACATATGGCTATGGAAATCTTCGTAGCATCGCTCGTATACCATAGAACAGTCGAATAAGTAATATTAAAGTTAGAAAATAAGGTCGTTGGGAAATATGGTAAATCAGTTGAAGAGGTCATTAACCTTTATAGACTAAGATGGTTGGGATATGTATTGCGCATGCCCGACCACCACTTGCCTCGTCGCGCAATGTTGGCTAGGGTTTAAATAGGATGGAAAAAGGGTAGGGGCGGTCAAACTAGAACATGACATCAGTCCATGAAGTCTTCGACTGTTGATTTAAGCAATGTTGGTAGATGCAGATTACCTGCTTGAGGTCCCCGTGATAATCGCAATAAATGGCTGAAGATACTGGGCGTCATGGCTCAGAATCGGTCACAGTGGCGCAACTGTATTCACTCTTTACCTTCATCTGGATCTTAAATCCTATTTTTCTTTTCTGCATACCTTTACTTTACTCTCCCCTTTTGTATTCTGTTATTGTGTTACCTGTGTAATCTCGTAGTGTTAATGTAGTATGGCAACTTGAACCTATGGGCGTATGTTCCCGGTTCTACGTTGTTGATGATGATGAAAACTACTTGGGAACCAAAAAGCTTTAAGGTTTATGGTTGCTTCAAACCAGTTGACTTATAAAAATAACAATAATATGTAACCCACTGTGTTTGTAAAGCTAGTGGTTCCTGTTGTTTATTATAACGGTAGTTCTTAAGGCTACACGTTTATGCTTTGACGTCTTTTCTAGTGGACCATCGGTTGATCCTTTGACGAGATTTCCTAACCCACAAAACTCTTATGATGCTCCGCAATAGTTTCGTTTATTATTGATTACTTCACTAATAGTGCTAACGTTAGTGGGCAATACTGATTTTGAACATTATTTTTCTGTCCCTTCCAAACGGAGTGTCCATACCAATCAACCCTTGGCTATACAGCATGTTGCTGAGTCATTCAAGTGATTTCCCATTATGTTTAAATTATTTGATATTATGCCACGTAGCCAAAGTCATCAATTAGTCGAAGGCCATTATTTCTCATGCACTTCATTATAGTTGATTTGATGAAGCGCTTACCAAGACTACACTGACTTGGGTGCCCAAGTTTTGTAAAGCTATGCCTTTAAATTTGAACGAACGTTCGTATAATACGTTAATTTAGTCATAAATTAAATTGGTTTGTCAAGGTAGATGCATAAAAGCGTCATAGTTAAATGGCGAATAACTGAGATCGGACTGTTATTTCTATACGCATTTTGCATATTTTTTATCGTAATTGGTTGCGCACCTCTTACACCCACACATACTTAATCTAGGCATAAAAAGCAAATAGCTATAAATATCGATTATTGTAGTAGTAATAAATACAAGAGTACTAGTATTTCTTAATAAAGGATATTTTGTGCTGATCGACTAAGGCTGTTGCTTATTATTATTATATAACTGAGCAAGCAAGGCAATTACAGGTAGGATTATTTTTGTCTATTGTTAATCTGAACATTTTTTTAAATGACTGCTACTTAAGAATTTGAAGTTATAATTGATTTTTTTTAAGTTCTATGTTGGAAAGGAATTTAAATGTTGAGTAAATAATTTAATGTTCCCACTTCTAATCACTGAATATAGAACAAAATTATGATAACATTAAGATAGTTGTGATGCTGCTTGATAAAAATCAAAACAGTGAATCAGCCTAGTATTGATTCTGGTTCAAAAGCCATATATTTGTAAGGACTGAAGCCATTATTTTGCAAATATTAACATAAATTGGTTTCGAAATAGTTTTTACTAAGTACTTTATTATATTTTCTTAGCTAAACAGGTACATTAATGTTTTTCATACCTTACTCCATTTTTTGACCTTCAGTGCGAATTTGCGTGATATGCAAAGTGAGATATTTTTACCAAGTAATATGCCAGAACCTCCCAAGAAAAACTTTTTCAAAAATTTACTAAGTGGGACTTTGATATCTTCGTTAGATCGAGATGAATTGTGTAAGTTCCCTTACTTTGCTAATAACTAATGATTCCCCCATTTCGTTATCATTGTTATTTTACACACTATACCATATTGTGTTTCGCAGTGTTTATAGTGTTTGTAGTCTTAATTCCAAACACCTGAAATTACTTTTCATCATCCACCAGCTTTTATTTGTCCGTAATAGTTTATTTCTAATATAGTTGATTATTATATCCTATGGTACATAGTAGAACTTACAGATGGTCTCAGTATCAGTCGTCATTGATAGTCAGAATAGTCATTTTATTTCATATTGTGTTTGTGAATTCGTGTAACAGTAAACTACTTTTGCTGAATGAAACTAACCGAACATTTCATGTTATAATCGACACGAAGGATGTATAAACAATCTTAAGCCGTCTCTATCAGCATAACACTTGCAAATGAGTTCATTAAACTTAACGGAATTATCACTCTACGTAAAGAACAAAGGATCAACGGAAGCATTAACAAATTATTTTGAAGATACCTTAACCAGGGGACCTACAGCATGCGAAGGCCACGTCGATCTAGTTTTCCATACTGTACTGTGGGATGTCATCAGTCCCAATGCAGAAGATCTTTCCTAAGACTAACAATCACTGTTGTTGATTACGGTGGGAGATATAAATCAGACGAATTCTCTATGCAGTTGCGCATGATCCAAGTATGCTTTCTTTAAACTTTCGATTATTACCGAACCGATTTCTTTATTTTCATTATTAGTCATAGTAATGTTACAATGGTTAACGGGTGATAGTCACAAATGAATATCTGCAGTTTATTATTTAGAAAAGCATATAAATTTAAATCTCGTATCCTATTCTTGGTTTAGTTGGTGAAGCAAGTTCGGGGAAGGGGACACCTGGAGCTACTACTTTATTACCAAGTGCTCGGATGGAAAAGTTGTCCAGTCAAGCTGGTACTGCCACTAACGAGATTGCTCGAGCTCGAGTTGCTGCTATTGAACGTGGTGAGCGATTGCAGCAATTGGACTTACAAACTCAAGAGATGGCAGATCAAGCTAAAGGCTTTGGCCGTTCTGCTGCCATTCTCGCTGCTAAATATGAAAAAAAAGACAAACGCTGGGGTTTGCCATTCTAATGAAAATAATTGTTGCAATAATTCATCTTTGACTACTACTACTATTTGACTGCTCTCAGGTAACTTCGTATTTTGGGGCCTATAAGAACAGATTTAGAAATTGTCCCCAATATGTAACCACTCGTAGAAAACAAAGTCTAGTGAACGATATTTCACCTGCATATTGAGAGTGCAGGCGCATTGTTTATATTTTCGATTTTGAATTTTCCTCCTAAACATATACTGAGTGTAAGAACATAAACGTGATTAATGCCACTATAATCGTCGTTTTTGTATTAACTTTGAATTTAAGCTTCACATTCCTAGCTGATTTATAACTTCTCATTTTATTTTTTGTTGTTGTTTTATGGAAATGTTTTCATTCAAAGCAATGATACTTTTCAGCATCATACAGAATTATTCTACAAAATGTATGTTGTCGGTCACCACTCTATACTCATCAGAAATTCAACATAAATGTTTGTTTTTATTTCAAAGGGATTCAGTTCCTTCATTAGCCAATTTACTTGTAAAATTTAAATTGCTGTTTCTGTTAAGTCATAGAACAATTTTGTTTCACCATTCTAACCTTACGTATATAAAAATCTAATCTTCGTTAATTGAATCTTGCCAATTATCTTATAAACTTGTGAAAGCGTCAAGTGCGTTATTTTCCGAAGTAAATTCATCTCCTCAGAAGTTTCTTGTTATATGCATTCCTAAACTTATCGTACCATTTTTCGCATTCATTATTTTTCATGGCATGTTCTATTTAATATCACTAAAACTTAGAAATAAAACAACAGACGATCTGCCTTTCTCACTTCTATAGTAGATTTTTTTACTAGACAAGTCAGTAAAAACGAGAACTCTGATTAGTAATTGACTTGTTATCATCATGCCGCTATGCAGCAATTAGATTTATAGGATAAGCTTTTCTGCGTGAAGACAGCTTTAATTAGTCTAGTAATTATATGATCAGTTTGTATGGTAAACTTTGCAGTTAAAAAATTGATTAGTTGTATGAACTACACTCACTCATTCTCGCTACACAACTTTCATTGGATTGGTTGTGTCAAGGCTGAACTAAGCTCAAATGTGTTCAAAAAATGGCTAGGCATCATTCTCATCATTTCTAATCTGATTAGTATTGGTAGTGGATTGAGCTTGACAGCAATGAGAAGTTTAAAACCGAATTTACTTGTCATGATGGTTGTTTCCGTCATACGGATCAGTGAAGCAGCTGTGGTATCCAGTCGTCATGTATACAGTCCAACTACATGGGGTGGCAGCATGTATCCGGTACCCTATGGAGCATCAGAACGTATACCATACTCAATGACAGAACAAGATCAACAAATGAGCGTACCGACTCCTAAAACAAAATATGTCAACCGCTACCAAATTCTTCAGTCCAACGAACCATCTTATTCACTATTTGTACAACCAACCATGAATCCTGATCTCAAACAACCGGGATATTTAGTTGGTCAACAATCTCTACCGGGTCAGGCAACGACCGCATATTCTAGGGACCATCAAATCCAAGCAGCTACAGCAAACGCTGGTGTTGATGAAGTGGAAATCGCTCCTAGGACAACCGCTCAAAACTCACAGTATTCAGATTCGTCTGTTGTTGGTAGCCCGGATGACGGAGTTATCGGCAGTAATGGTGGGATTCTAGGAAGCCCACAAGATGTGGCAGTAGTTGAAAGTGCAGGTCAACCCGTATATACCA
This sequence comes from Schistosoma japonicum, assembly GCA_025215515.1. NCBI lineage: Eukaryota > Metazoa > Platyhelminthes > Trematoda > Strigeidida > Schistosomatidae > Schistosoma > Schistosoma japonicum. Next base: position 54,731,216 of record CM046069.1, read on the forward strand.
GTGATATGAGACAGAACCAATATTTGTATCCTAATACAGTACCCCTGGACCGAAGATTGTATAATCCATCCACTAACCCGCTTCAATACCAATTAGACAACCGTATGAACACTATGCAATTTGAGATGAGTCAATACGAACAGCCGTTGTACGGTCAAGTATCCACTGGGACTATCCCTTCACCACAGTATGCAAATGGACTTACAGCCACTAATATGTAAGTTTTCTTAAATAGCATAGTTTGATTTGTATAATCTTTTCTTACTTCACGCCTGGCTGGGATAGTACATGCTTTACACTGACGTGAGATATCTTTCACGAAACACTACTCCCGTATCATGTATCTAGCGCACTAATAGAAATAACACATTAAGCGATATGTCAGAGTGCTGGACAATGAAGATAACGAAAATTCTGGTATAATGCTTTATCAGTTACTAAGTAAATACAATGTACCTGCGGAGCAGCAACAAAATTTATAAGTAGTGTAGTATGCATTCAACATGTGTCCAATATTTGAGAAATTACATCGCAAAGTGACTTTTGCAAGAGTTATTGAGATGGATTAAATTTTAACAGTAATGGCAATAAGATTTTCTGGTTAAGGTTTATAAAATAGATAGTTCGGGCGTAAGTTACAATATACGTGGAAACTTAGTCGACGCGAAATGAAAGACAGTTTGTGGAGCATATAAGCAAAGTTTATTGAGCTAATGTCCAACTGATACAACCACGATTTCATCTTCTGTAGTTAGGTGAATGCGCCAATCAGAGGGCTTTAGTGTACAGCCATTTGAATCATGCAGCATGTGTAACAAACGGTTTTGTTCTTCGGTAAGATTATCCCTGAAAATTAGAAAGTAAGGTTAAGTGACTATTTTTAAGTTATTATGTGCTCATCGCAAAAAAATTTCTCTAAACAAAATCTGAGTAGACTCATGATGTATTCAGGAAAATAACTTTAAAATGCAGCATATTGTGGATTGGTATTTACATCGCCCATAAATTAAAAGATTCACAATTCCGTGAATGTTAGAACTTACTGAACTTTCAATTTACCTAAAGCGCTATAAGCTATCATGTAAAAAAACTTTTTTTGCGTAAATTACCCAGCTCTAACAAATAATTGTGAAAAGCTAAGCGAATTAAAATGATGCTGTGTTGTACTTCTGTGCTAAAATCAACACGTAACCGTTGTGATCTTGATGTATGTATGTCAACCTCCCTGTGATTACACCGTACAACAGTAGGGTCTTATCGTCATTAAATTTTTAATCAGTCTTGTACTATGTAAGATCATTAAGGTCTAATTAGTTGCACTAAAGTAGTAATAAAAAAACTAACCAACACTTTCCGCAACTATTGCACAAATTAAAGCTTCACTAACATTCACATTATTGGAAGATGATAGAAGTAGGAAAAAATATCTTAAAAAATAGATTTCCCAGAAAACTAATCTCTAAGTTTACGTTTCAGAAAAATCAAGTTGTTTGTTACTTAAATATCGTCAGTAGCACTGAATACGCGTGTGCACATAACACAAGAGTCTTTCTTATGTCAAAATATTTAAAATACAGTATGTAGAGTTCACTACTTCACTTTTTTAAAATAATTCATCAAATTGTGCATATTCCAACGCCTTGGAAAAGCATATCGTGACTTATTTTATGGGATGAAAGCTGTTGGCAAGTACGATGAGAAATAGATGGACTTCCCTATTTAGGCTACTTATAAGTAGTTGGAATGTTTAGACAAAGTGCCCAGAATAGCACAAACGTGATCATTCTCAATTGCTATCATCGCCATTTATTTCGTCACTGAATACAATAAAACACCTTAATACGTTTGCAACAATGATTTACCCAACATATTAATGAGCTCATAATAGTGAGATAAACTGGTTGGTGGCTAGAACTGAAGTCTATTGATTAATGGATGATCTTCTATACCTTAAAACATCACAAATATAACATGCAAGGTCAATGTAAGAAAGTTGCTTAGGCGGTACTTACAAAGCCCTACATTTTATAGTCCATTCCGGAATATTTCGTAGAATATCCTACTTTGGGTTATAACATTTGGTTAGCAGTCTTTAAATATCTTACTTCTCGACCAAAGATAATGCAGTCGACAAAACTATATCAAAAAATATGCATATGACTGCCTTGACAATTGGCCAAAGTGGGGGTAAAGCAATTCTTAGGCTATTATTTAAAGGAAATGAGAGGATTGTTTGGCCCTATGTAAATATTTTTACAAGACGCCATAGGAGGTGGACAATATTACTTTATTTTTAATATTAATACACAAATTGTGGTCGTTTATGTGATTTGTCAGTGGAGAAACGTTTGTACTCCCAAGTTGATTATGATTATTAAAATAGGAACAAAAATTTCTGCATATGAACTATAATTTTTAATACAATCGTTATTATTGTACACATATATTCTGTAAAATATCCAAGAGTTAAATTCTTACGGATATGCACATACTAACGTATTCTGGATTTTCCATACCGTTGTTGGGTTTATCTATCGTGATGAACGAATCGGGTTATACTGGCTAGAACAATTGTTCCTTAAGGTCCTACCATTTTATGGAGGTTGGTTCAAGAGAATTAGAACTGAAATAAGAAAATCCAAGGCCGGGGAGCAAGCCGTATTTCTGGAAACCATCATTCTATCCTGTTTGGTGAAGGCACTAGTAAAAGAGAGCGACTTTGGTAGCATCGAGGAACGATTCAAGCATGCTCGAGATACGTCTCACTCCCTCCAAGTGCAAATTATTACTTCGTGATTGTGCTGCGTCGATGCACGAACTAAAGATGGTTGAGCACATCAACCAATTTACATATCTTAGAATTTTAATCACTCCTGATGAGTTGATATCTGACTAAATCTTGTCATAGATTCAAGAAGCTCGTTTAACTTTCGACATCCACGGCGTAAATGAGGTGTCTGCCGGTTAGTCAAAAAAACGGGTGTACTGCACATCAATTGATACAGGCGCAAACCTTCATCAACTGAAGTGGGTGGCATAGGCATTACATAAGCCCATCTGCAGCTTACCTTGATGAATAATGCTGACTAACGTTGGACCAGGATGGAAGAGAGCCAGAGGTGATCGAACCAAAATGCGCCATCAGTCCATGGAGTCAATATCTGCTGATCTGAGCTGTCTTGGTACATACTGATTACTAAATATGTGTCGGTGCGACTATCGTAACCAATAGTTGGAGACTGAGTCATATGGCTCAGAACGAATCAACGTGATGCAGGTGTATTCACTACATATCTATTCTTAAATCGCGAGCTTAAAATTATTTTGTAACTATGTTTTCATGAACCATATTCTCGATGCGCCTTGTTTTTTCTTATTACAACTAATGTAACCACTACTTTAGTGACTGACTTGAAAAGCATACAATTATCCGAATTCGAGTGTACACAAACCGTGGTAGGTGCTTCAGAGTAGCTCATTTATTATGGTCATTTGATAATATAAGCAGGCATAATAACAGGCATTAGCTTATACCTCCCTTTCTAAAAGTATGAAATTTACCAGTTAATGCATGAAAAAAAATACAGGCACTTTTTAAGTTATTACTACATTCCTGGAAAGTTTGGCAGTATAATTGACAGCACAATTAACTTCGTGAAAAAACTGGCTATAGTTTTGGGTACTAAATAAATGAATCAGTCACAGAAGAATATAATGATTTTTGACCAAACATTGTGTACAACTGTATTACCTTGCATTACGCCTGAGTTGACGAGCTTTAAACAGGCGTTTAGTAAGTGCCTGTCTTTGTAAGCGAAGATCAGCCAAACGTTCTGCTAATTCATCACGAGCAGCAACCTTAGAACGGCGACATCGTTCAGCCGCCTGACGGTTAGTAGCTCGTCTGCGTGCATCCGACATAGCTGTCAGCTGAAAATAGAGAAGAAATAAGCTAACCATAAATTCAACGGATGTATTTATTTACCATATATGGTGGGAACATTTCTCCATAGGAGTCATCACAAACGTATTCTAAAATTTATAGAATCCTTAGCCATTAGAAAATTTAAGCTCTCTTCGTGTATACAGAAATAGTTTGCTATAACACTGGATCCACCATAGTAAATTTAATCATTACCATTATTATTGATATTTGTGATGGTGTGAAAAATTTTTAGCTAATCTTTTATTCCTTAATTATCACATTGTAGCCATTCGACCTTTTATTTAACTCAATCTTTATTAGTTTTCAATGTTTATATATAAATGTTCTGAGAAGTATATGTGACTAGATTGTTCGAAATGTACAGTGCAAATACATCACATTTTTCAAATCAACTCCGTCTTTTCATCACACTATCAAAATAAATATCAACGTATATGAACTTTTTCTATATAATGATTTAACTTATTTGACAAACCGATAGAAATTTCAACACTAGGTGAATTACCTGTTCTTCCGTAAGACCACGAGTTGCTCTTAGATTGCGAAACTCTTCATTTGTCGAATATACAACATCTTCATATGAAAAGGGAACTCCAGCAACTTCAAGTACATCAATATCGCGGATATAACGATCTGGACGTTTGCTTATTACTGAACTGGAACACGTTGAAGATGAACATTTTTCGTAAACACTGTCATTAGGATCAGAAAATTTGGATGAGCTCTGATTACAAAGTGATGGTGAAACAATCTGTGACTCTTTGTCCAGAGACTTGTCAATATATTTTGAGCGGCTTACTTTATGTTCTGTTCTTGAGAGTTCACCGCTATCTAGTAACCCTTTACCAAGAGTTTGAACAACGATATCTCCATCTACTGACTTCAGATTTTTAAAATTTTGATTACTGCAATTTAGGGAATATTCCCAATCAAACTTGTAATCAAGTTCAGAATCAGAGCTTGGACTACACTGTACATTACTAATTAGTTCTTTGTTATCATCAAGGGACTCACGACGATAAAGATCACTTAAACTGCTTGAACTTTCCGATTTTCGATGTGCATAGTTTTCTGGCTGCGTCACATTGAAAATCCATGAATTAGTATCAGTTTTTCGCGTGTATACTACTGGTTGAAAAAATCTGTCGGGTTGTGTCAAAGTGAAATTGCTTTCAGCTGAATCTCTCTGAGAGGTATTTTCCGAAGATCCCAAAACCTATATTAAGTAAGTGAGCTTCAATCAAATAATTTTCACTTGAACCACAAGTATAAGTAATATATGCAGGATAGGGGTATAACTTATTTGAAGGTATAGTTAGTTTATAACTTGTTAGACTTTGAAATAATAATTTGTTTGGCCTTAATTCTGTCACTCAAAAATAGTATTTGTATATGACTAATCAAGCACTGGATAAATTTCACAGTGACATGCGCTTGATATTCTCGAGTACCACTCACATAACTAAGTAACAATTTCGTTTACCATTTGAGTTTAAGTAACTTAAATAAATTGTTGCGCTATATATCGCAAAATAATGGAAGTGGGAATTCGACCATTGGATGCCAGCCCAGTGGTGCAGAGGTGTTATCCAACATTAGGCCCCCTCCCCCGTGGACGGAACCTAGGCTGCTTACTTCTGAGGAGCCCCATACTAAGACGAAACGGCTGTCCAGAGCTTCATGGCTTTTTAATGGTACCCTGCCAACATAAATACAAATACCAACCATCTACATTTAGAACTCTTTTTGTTATCTGGGTTTGATACTAGGATAGAAAATGTTACAGTGTCCACAAGTATGATCGCAACTGACGATAAATAAGCTCTCAACGCAATATACAACTACATTAAGGCAAGTTAACTTCCAATCTAGAAAATAAAAACCTTAACTCATTACATCAGCCCATAAAATTAAAATAAACACGAATAGGATGCTGTAGTTGTTACAAACAATTTATAGGTATACAAAATCTATCAATTTTGGATGCATTTTTATACGTTACACTACTTAGTTTCTGTTTTTATGGACGTTTAAATAGTACGAAACAGACATGAAAAAGAATAACATACGTATCACTGACCTGATGATGAATATTTGTAATTTCATTAAAACTTAAAAAATTTCTCGAATGTTCAGTAGAAGAGGCAAACGAAATATCTTTTGCACCTTGCACAGAAGCTGACTCACTATTAACTGATTCGATAAGAGAAACCCGGTGACTAAGGACTACTGGTAAATTAGGAGTTGCTTTTTCTTCATCTGAATCCAGATTCAGAGATTTCAAGGAGATAGACTGAGCGTCAATTGCATCTCGGTTGTTTTGCTCAACCAATGAGTCAGTTGGAGAAATAGGTGGAAACGCCGTAGTAAACGTTGGTGAAGTGCTGGGAAGAATACTAGGTGACAAATCAGAATCCGCGACAGCATCGACTTCACAATTCTCAAAGGATGATGAAGTGCCAGGTTTACAGTGACTTAACGGATTCTAAAATACTAAATTGAGGATTATATAACTTACTGATCTTGTAGATACTCCGGGATGTATTGATCTAAAAAGTGACAACGGTAGGTGGTTCGTTTGGAAAAGGAAGTGAGCCTCCTCTACGGAAAGTTCTAGATCCATTTTATGCAACGCTGTGATAAAGTCCTGTGGTCCAAAGTAAGTAAACAAAATTGTACGAACCTGTGCCGAAAATACTCCATCTCGATCTGCTGAGACCGTTGATGTTTCTTTAAGTGGATACTGTGAATAAGAAAGTGTTCGCTTACAATAAATATGCTATTATTGTGTTAATAAAATAAAGTCGTAGATTGATTTCATGTTGGGATTAAAAATCCATCTAAAATCCACAACAGTTAGTCTCAGACGTGAAATATTTGTATTTGGCTAGCTTTCTTCATTATGTATAGGCCCGGATATATGGTCCAAAGTCATATTTGTTAGGAACCATTTCTTCCTGTATTTCATGAACTGTCTTAATCAAGTCCTGACAAAATATGGATTGAGACATGTCCCAGTTCATTATTTTATGACTCTAGAGTAAAACCAGAAGCGCATATAATAACAAAGGGAAAGCACACAAGTTAATCAAACAAGTGCCAAGTGGTTTTGATCTACCAAGCTGTAATTTAGTCAGACGAATACAAGCATGAAGTTATTATATCAGTGAGTGATATAGAAGCGCTTCTGTGTTGGCAGTTGAGAAGGTAGATGGTAATGAAATTATTTTCGGGATATGAGCATAATCTACTTTCAGATCGGAAGACTTACATGATGAATAGGATAATTTTTAAAAAGTTACCCACCGCCCCATCGCAGAATAAACGGAAGATTGAGAAAGGTTTATTGTTCGAACTATCGAGTAAACAGTATTAAGGTTAGATTGCACGATACCAGATAAATATAATATGTTAGTTGACCAGGTTGTGGATCTTTATCATCTAAGGCTCTTGGGGTGCGGATTACATACCTTTAACTATGTCTTACATTTACGCTAGACGAGTACTTGTACAATTAGATGGAAGAAAGTTAGTAGCAGCAAACTAAAGCGTGGTATTAATTCGTGCAATCGCTGGCAGTTGGTCTGAACATGGCAGCAGGTGCAGACTAACTGGTATCTGTGCGGTCGACGCAACCAATGGTGCGGAACTCTCTGTTATGACTCAAAACCAATAGCGATGGTGCAAGTGCATTCACCTACTTTTACTACAACTGGGATTAATCAAAATTCTATAACTTCTTATTTCCCCCAGTTGTGCTAATGGATTGCAGCACCTTGGGTAACGAACATCTACCAAGATATACGTTGTATATGCCTGATTGGTTTATAGACGTTTATGAAACAGTAGCTAGCTTAGTGCGAAGAGGAAGAAAGGCCTTATGAGTTATGTTGAAAAATCCTCAGGAGTGGGTGGAGAACATTACCATCTAACCCGACCGTAGCTGCTACCTAGACGTGGTGGTCGGGTTTGCCTATTGTGACGACCCAACCGAGCTATACTGGCAATTTAATCTTTATCTGCTAATTGAGGCATGGCAACTTGAACTGATGTACGCATGTACCAAGTTCTACGTTGTAACTGACTGACTGACTGATACTGGCTTGAACATATGTTCCTGTAGGTTCTACCATGCCAGGCAGGTCGATTGGAGAACGATGAGACTAAAAGCAGCTACCCAAGGTCTGAGGGCGAAGTCGCACTGCTGACTGCAGAGGGGTGTGACAGCAGTAAGGTGTTTCTTTCGGACAACCAGCATCTGCAGCGATGCTGCCTTCCCACAAGGAAGGAAGGGTTAGAAAAGGTCGACCCTAAAAAATGTCACACCTCACCCTACCTCACGGATTTCCGTCTCCGGCGGTAAGGATGTCCACTAAGGGCTTTTAAATGCGGAGCTAATACTCAAAACACCCTAAATAATAAGGCCGTGCGTGACAGGCCTCAAGCAGTTGTGCCTTGGGCTCTGCGGTCACGCTCTCAGGTCTCTAAGACCGACACTAATTTACTATCAAACCACTGATATACTGAGTAGTATATATTTTCACCAATAGCTGAACGCGTCTATGAGGAGGCCCATATGTCGATCACATAAAGACCAGTTTGACTACTAAAAATGTTTGGACCTGAGCGCTTAAACAGCAGTCAGGAACTAGGAGGAACGATACTGGTTCCTGGCCTTATTATCCTTATTATTTAAGCATGAAATTTGGTACAAAATGATATCAAAAAAATATGCGCCACATAGGTACAAAAGTAAGTGAAGAAAATTAAAAAAAAGGCGGCCGGGGGGGACAATATGGATTCTGCAGAACAACAATAGAACTGAGGCAAGAAATGCAGTAAAAGTCATTTCTGATCTAGATATTAACATACAAGGTATAAAACAGACTTGCTTGACAACACCTAAATAGAATCGCATCTGCTATTTATCGGTCGCTACTAAACGCAGCTGGTTGTGTCACAAGTGTCATTGAAATCGTACGAAAAATGGTTATACAAACCCCATGCGTTCGAAATTTGAACATCACTGATTAAATGAAAGCTTATGTTCAGGAAAGGGATTTATTGGATTGACTATGAAATGTCAATCATATGTAGTGGCTGAACAAGAGTTAGGTATATGAGTAAGGTTATACTCTGTATCCGTACACAGATTTTTGTAATGCTGAGCTTAGGACAGAAGTAAACGTGAAGAGCGATTATAAAGACAAGTTTAAACAATTGTGATACTCTGTGAGTGTGAATTGAAGATTATTTACTGACTTTGTGAAATGCAACTACGTTTTGATCAAGCACTTTATTTATAAGGGTATAACAACTACAGATACAAAGATAGTGGGGAAACACCCAGTACCGTCGTGACAAGGTGGTGTAAACACGGCGGTTCACGATGTTACCGGCTCGGTCGGGACTTGACAATAACCTGTAGGCAACTGACCCAATGAATATCTATGCATTTTGTACGGCAGTTAATGACACTAGCCTGTCATCAAGGGCAAATGTATGTTAATCAAAGCTGGAGCCCAAAATACAGTAGCTAAACGTTGAGCGGTCGGAACACTGAATACTCAACATATTACCGCAGTGACACTATCTATTTGACACAACAAATAGGTTTTTGTGGCTTAGACAGTACCCATCGCACTGAGGAGGACAATGTAACTGCTGTTGAAACGCGTAACTAAATCAACTATCTGAAACTTTAAATGCAATCAATAAAAGGCCACAGCTATAGTTATTCGTTCCTACCACAATATAGCCATTTGAATAGGAATGTTGTCTGTCTTTTATAAAAATAAAACCAGGTCCCAGTGAGTGAGCACAAATGAACACACTTACCAGTTCATGGAATAAAACAAAAACTGAAATATTTCTTTGTAGGAAAATGTTTACACCCAAACAGAAGTTGAAAGCCTTTTGTTTGTTAGGGTTCACCAGTTGATTTCTAAATACGCTGTCGCCTTCCCAAATGATATCTTTGATTTTAAAGTAACCTTCTGATACTAGAACGAAGAAGCACCAAAAATGGCCCATCTATGCGCATAAATTTGATCAACCACAGAAGTGTTCAATGAACATTCAACAAAAATGTGTGAAGTTCCAACATCCAATATAAGTATGACTAGCTATTGTAAACCGACTGATTTATTTGAGCTTACACCTTTCCTGTTGTTGTTTCGGTTTCAAGTCTTCAGTTTCTTTTCACAGTCGGCTCACTACACCACCGCTTTAGCCCTTTACTTTTGTATTCTTCCCTTTCCTCCTTTTTTATTCAATTTTTCATTCAGTTTTCCTCCTTTATCCTCTCTTTATTCATAACCCTTGTGGTTTTATGAGTCAGTCTTCGTCCCTTTATTTCGCCTGTAGCAGTAAATAATCCCCCTAAATAAATAGTTGTCTAGGCTGTCGTCACTGATACTGACCATGTTTGCTTTAGCAGATACGACTAATTGAAAGCACTCGGTCAAGCATCACCCCCAGATATTAACACGACGCAACGTGGGAAGCAACTCATTCTTTAGTTAACCAGCCTAGACGCTTTTCGTTCCATTAGAGCTCTACTCCTGATCCAATATACCTTCTTTTCAGTCCATCACTGCCTTCTGCTTTGTTCATACTTGCACATGTGGGTTTAGTTCGAGGCCACTCTGGTTATACAGCAAACGTAATTTAGTCATATACCTGATGTGCTTCACGTCCTAGGTTTCTGGTTCGTGAGGAAAACATAAAAGAGTACCGTAGAATGAGTAAAAGTTAGGAGTGCAAATTTTCAAGGTTAGTAACTAATGTTAGGTTTTTAGCCACTGTTTCAGGAGGCTTTAGGTGTACCATAATGGTACATATAGTCATCTTGCTTTTTATCAGCTTACCAAGGCGGTGGTTGCTGGTTGCTCCTCGGCAGTGTGTGAAGTAAGGTGAAGCGAGCTCTTAACGACATGAAAATTTCGCTCTCACCTGTTTTCGTGACCTTTTATTGGCAATACTTCGATGGTTTCTTTGAGATATATAAGCATGTAAAGCATTTAGTATGCTTTAATTTGAGTGTCTGAGCGTGTTCAAAATGTTGTATGTGGTAATTAGGTCTGTAAAGATGAATACCGGTATAGAAGAAAAGAGGTGTCTACAAAAACGCGAGAACTACATGGGCATCACTCTAATTTCAGTACCAAGAAAAGTCTTCAACGGGATATTATTGAACCTAATTAGAGATTCAGTCAACGCCCAACTTTGAGATCAACAGGCTAGATACTGTACGAATTGATCCTGTACTGACTTAATCGCATCACTAAGGATCATCGTTGAACAGTCAATTGAATGGAGCTCACCAATTTGTACCAATTTTCTCGACCATACAAAAGCACTAAACAGCGTGGATAGGAAAACATTATAAAGCCTTCTTCGACATTATGATGCATCCGAAAAGATTGGCGATATCGTGCGAAATTCTTATGACAGACTACATTACAAAATGGTGCATGGAGGACAGCTCACACATTCATTCGAGGTAAAGGCCAGTGTCAAATAGGGCTGCATACTCTCACATTTTTTATTTCTGTTAGTGGTTGACTGGATTATGAAAATCGCAACATTTCAATGAAGGGGCGGAAAATAGTGGACAACCTGGATTCAACTGGATAACTTGAACTTAGTAGATGACTTAGCTTTTGTATCCCTCTCACAGCAACAAATGCGAATGTAGACGGATAAGGCAGTAGCAGCTTCTGAAGCCAACATTAGGCTTCAATATACATATGGGAAAAGTAAGATTCTCAGAAACAAAACAATGAACACCAACACCACTTCACTTGACGAAGAAATTCTGGAAAATGTGAAAACTTTTACATGCTTGGGCATCATCTTCGATAAACAAGGGGGACCTGATGCAAATGTAAAGGCAAGGGTTCTTAAAGCAAAAGAAGCATTATTACGAATAAAAACCTTCGGAACTCAAACCAACTGTCAGCCTATATCAAAGTCAAAATTTTCAATACAAATGTGACGACAATTCTGTTGTATGGATCTGAAACTTGTATGGAGAACTACAAGAAGTATCATCCAAAAGATAAACAACTGTCTGCGTAAGATACTTTGGATTCGTTGGCCAGATACCATCAACAACAACCTTTGGTGGCAGAGAACAAATCAACTTCCAACTGAAGAAGAAATCAAAAAAACACGCTAGAGTTGGACAGGACACACATTGAGGAAATCATCAAACTGCATCACAAGACAAGTATTAACATGGTATCCTGAAGACCAAAGGAAGAGAGGAAGACCCAAGAACACATAACTTCGGGAATTAGAGATAGGCATGAAGAGAATGAAGAGCACTTGAGAAGAATTTAAAATAGAAGATCATGAGATAGTTGCAGTTTTTCTTATATATATAAATATAAATATATATATAAGTTGAAATTCATCCGTACGCAACCCTAAGTAGTTAGGTTCGTGGATAACGTTTTAGTAGTTGCCATAGAATGAACAAGAAGAGAAGCCAGAATTCAGGGAAGTAATGTTAGTGTAGTATGCAGTGAGTCTACTGTACTCTTATTTGGGTGTTCAGGTGTGGTCATGTTATTGTAAACCATAAACAAGTTCCCTTCAAACCTCCTGTAATCCATACAGAACAACATCTTTTTTAAAGGTAGGATCGAGACAACTTTGTGGGTTTCATAATTCTGTCTGACGTACGCTTCAAATATTTTCAAGGACGGTTGAGGTGTCAGCTTACCCAGCTTCCGATGAAGTTGGTGTAGTGTGACCTATACCTTAGTGATGTACAGTTGATAGTTCGCTCTAGTTTCCAGTTTGTTTGTTAAAAGTAAACCTAAATTTCGTTTCTCAGAGCACTAGTTGTTCGTTTTCCACTTTTGTAAGATTACGTTTGTGGTGTGATAATGCATCATGTGACTTTCTTGAATATTGATGTTTAGGTATTTTTCATTAATCCAAGTGTTTATCCGAAATAGGTTTTGTTGGAGCCCATTTGAATCACCATCGTTTTAAGTCTTCATCGCAAAGAACTGTCGAACAAATACTTAGTGAGAGGTCTTTGGTGAGAATGAATAACAACAGTGCCTCGAGTATCGAGCCATGCAAAGCTTCACGTATTAAAATCTCTTCTGTCTGAATAGACCCTGTTCACCTAGGTATAAGACTCTCTTCCTAGAAAGCAGTCCTGTAGTCTTAATAAGAATAGTTTTCTTAGGCCTGTAGAGGTTGCCCTATGAGTCAGGCTGGTATGGAACACTGTCAAGCCCTTTCGTGAAGTTCAGAAATACTTCAGGGATTCAGAATTTCGCCTTTTTGTAAGCAGATGACTTGAGAATTGTCTACTGACGCGACAGAGGTGAACTACACATAACTGTTAAAATCGTACAACGAAAGTTAAACTAGGTCGCTGCTTGGTGCAAAGAAAAATAACTTCATTTTACCGTTAACAAATGTGGCTGGATCAGAATTGGGTGCTGCAAGTTAAATCCTCACTTTGAGGTAGACGGTAGGATAGACCTTTGGATGTAAAACGATTCTGCATTTAGGCTTAAGATATTCTACCTATCTTACATTCAGAAACAAACAACATCTATCACCTCAAAGGCACACAGGCTCATGTGTTAAACAAAAACTATTATTATTATATATAACTATTGTAATCTTTAAGTTTATACTAAACCATATACAAAAGTTAGCAAGTGTTTATCACAGTATTAAAACTGTATCTACTGACATTCACTAGATGTCATTATACTATGTTCTATGTATCAAATTGATCACACCTGTGAAACTAGTATGTACCTGTTTCTAGGAATGAATGATTACTATTATTGTTGTATACAATCAGTATTATAGTCTCTAACTTTACACTAAGCCTTTTACAAAAAAATAGCATGTGTTTGTTACAGTTTTGAAACTTTATCTGTTTTAATTCATCTGATGTCATTATATTATGCTTTACGCATCAAATTAATCACGCTTATAAAACCAGTGTGTATCTGTTTCAAGAATAAATCATTATTGTATGATCCATTATTTCTACCAATGTGAGTCTAGATTGGTACTATATAAGGTCATTGTACTCCCGCCACTTGAATACTGTTTGCTTATACTAAGTAGCCTCCAAATAAGTGATAAGCTGAAATTGAGAGATACAGAGATACTTCACAAAAAACTTTGGGGATGGATTGTAAACTAAACTACGCTACACCATGTGATACACTAAACTCAGAACCACTTTGAAAAGGCCGAGCTAAGCTCAATCTGTCATTCTCTTTCAAACTTATGCACCGCCTATCATACTGCCTTGACCCTGTATTAAGATTCATCGAGGCATCTAATCGCAACTTCAGAAACCACACAGGAACAGTCCAGGCCTGAACATTGTAAGACTATAATTAGATCCTATTTTATCGTGCACAAATTCACTGCCATTCAAAACAGTTCATTAACAGAGATCCATAAGTTAGATAACATTGATCACTTTATACAAGTGATAAACAAACTATTTAGTGAAACTCTAACATACACTCTAGCATAACATGCGATGTACTCGGCCCTCTAAATGTGCAACAGGAGTATGTTCTCTAGATACTACTGAACAGTACTTGGAATAATATATCTAAATATCTGTACCAAATACTCCACGACTTGCCACTTAACCTCGACTTAAGCATAAATGACCCATTAGAGTTTTAAAACTTTAAACAGTCACGTATATCAAGGAAACTGAACACCGATAACGTTAGGTGTTGTTTCGCTGAATCGAGCTCCTTTGTTAACAGCTATTAGTTCTGAAAAAAATGAGCGACCGTTCTTGTCACAGTTGGTGTCAACATTATTGAGAAGTAAATTTTCTAGTATGCAAATTTTTTTCTTCATTCCATATATCTTTCTATATCACATTTTCCCCGAGCTTATAAAATGCTCTTATAGGGAATTAGTCTCCTTTAGGCAACTTGTTTCTAACATTGATTAACAGCATGCATAATTCATCAACAACTCACCGCTCAACTTCAACCCACATAGATTCCACCATCACGGATGAATATCCTCATATAAGTGTTTGTTAAACGCTTTCATCTAAGTTTAAAATACTCCTGGTTTTATCTCGTGTATGGATATCCTCTATGGTCCATTCAGTTTACTCTTAGCCTTTTCCTTGAATCGTAGATTTACAAATTAAGGCGCGCGGTTGTTTGTCAGAATTGCACTATAGTTTAATACAAACATCTGGTATTCTAGTCCTGTAAGCTTTGTTGTCTTCGGCTTTGTCTTTGGTAAATATCTCCATATAGCGTGAATTCCCTAACAGTGACTCATAATTAAAAACTTTTTATACAGATAAACCTATATCATTCTGATCATGCCTGTAAACAGGTGTGCTCTCATGTACCAAATCCTGTTTGAGAATAAAGCTATTACTATTATCTTAACAACCTTCCCAATCAGCTGGAATGTTGTCTGGCATTTTTTAGTCTCGTGGGCCTGATTCACAAAGAATTTGTCGCCGGTTTCTCCAGTGGCAGACAGCCATAGTGACTTAAGCCTACTTTCGCAACATTGAATACGACCGCATAGGCCACGCTTAGCTACACACCATGTCCGTAGGTCTTTCGTGAGATCCTCAAAGTTTCCCAATTTTACATCTATCGAATGGGATCAGCCTAGTTTCCATAGACGAGTAGTGTACGGTAACCTACAGACGTTCACTGGCGTAACTCGGCTTAGGTTAAGCTGGTGCGAAATTTACTTCAATTGTTTTTCGTTGTGCGAGTAGAGCACGCCTGGGTTAATGTCGGACGATTCGGAAACCCCAGGCACTACCATGGAAGTTTTCACTTCCGAGCCTGGTGACGTTTCTTTAAGTTTTTCTCTTTATCTACGTTCTATCAGGCTAAGCCCTAACATGTGCCACTCAAGACGGATGGTATTTGAGAGGCAAGTAAAATTATCTACGCCTCTTTGAGTAAGTCGAAAGACACTCTCATTGGTGTAGGGCCTGTTGGTGCGGTGTTGTTTCATCGGCATAGCCTGGAAAGTTTTACTACTTAGTTTCAAGCCCTAGAAATTGACTACATTTTTGGCACTGTCATTTGTCGAATACGTATCAAATTCTCGTCAAGCTACTGCTGAGCCTAGAGGTGTTGAAAGTAATCAGAGGACCACGTCTGTGGTCTTTTATAACATTGATTACAATTGGTGTCCTGGTGAAATAAGTTGAGTTATTGATCGTAAAATCTTAGCTGCGTTGACCAGCCACACGTGAATGCATCGAAAGTTAACGTACATGATGTAGTCGTCTCGTTGCAGGTTCATAAATTTCATGCGTTAAGGTTATTTATCTAATCGAACTGATGAATTCAACCCTAAATTGGTCTTATACTACTTTACTCGTTACAAATAATTTATATTCGAGTGAACCTTTTTGATGTTTAGTTTACGTCTTTACAAACACTTCACATGAATACTTAAAATTACATTCGATATGAAACGACCTAAACTACGTCATTCATTTAATTCTTAATGTGTTGTTGGTTTCTTATACTTGAAACACCTAGCATTCGTTTTGAAATATCTGAATTCGCACTTTGAGCATACACATTATTCAGATGAAATTTGGTGTCAAATTTTTCCTCATCTATGTAAACATAATCGAACACAGTCGTCTTATATTCTTAGTTATTACTGGTTTAAACAATGAGTGCCTACAATGTAGAAACGTATCTTGTTACATTAACCTTTTATTATTTGTATTACAAATGAAATCCCTGTAAACAACCTCAGGGTATTCCCCGTATAGTTCAGTTTATTGATTGCTTACAAAACACACTCTTGAAAGATATTCTTCAGAAAAATATTCTCAAAGTCCTCCGTTTTATGTTAACGAAATGAAAGTGTGTGACCGTCAATATGCTAGTGAATACTTACTTGATAAAACCTTACTTTTCTAGCCTCTGTGTCATTTATTAGTATTTTCTTGCTAAAGTTTTCCTTTACATACTGCATAGCTCCGTACGACTACAAAACTAGAAGTGCAGATCTTGAGTTCTTCTTCTCCTTTAATGATAATCTTCTGTTCTATGAATCACAAAACACCCACTTACTGGTACGATAATGATTGCAATGCATCTGGAAAGATTTAACAGCACATCCAGTAAGTTGGAACGAAGAGTGAAAAATTGATCCACAGTTAAGAAACTCGAAACTGAAATATTATTAATAAGTTTGATGTTTAATGGTATTCTGAGAATTCTTATTTCTTTTTTCTTGCTCCCAACATACCTCAGAACGCTGTAAATAAAAATTTAAACTATGCGTCAGTCATTCTGTAGCTTACAACATGGTGTAACGCGAATAATCCCCAAAATAAATAGTTGCATAGACTCTCGACATTATTGATGACCATGTTTGTTTTAGCGGACACAACTAGTTGGAGGCGCGCGGTCACGCATCACCACCAGATCACCACTCGAATCACCGTGGGTATCATCTCTCTTTAGTTTGCCAGCCTAGACGTCGCTATCCCATTGAAGCTCTGTTTCCGATCAAGTATAATTTCTCTTCCATCCTTCAGTGCCTTCTGATTTCTTCTCATTCATGAGAGTGGGTCCATTCGAAAGAAGTGGCTCTGGTTGTACGACAAGCGAAACTTGGTCATATGCCCGGGTACACTTCAGTGGAAACAGGGAGCATACGTAGCATAAAGTTCTATAAAAATATACTGCACTTTTTTCTGGGATTTCTTTGAGTTATTTTTCAAATTCACACTCAGCTTGGGATCCATTTGCAAACAATTATTCGTTGAAAGGTTTTAGTTAAGTTAATTATCTTAGTTTGTGAGTAATAGATTTTCCAGTCATCAATATGTAGGTTTGAAGACAGACACATAAAATATGTGATTATTATTCAACTCACTAATTATCAGTGAGTTCTTTTCCAACTTCGAATTGTTAAGTAATCATACACACATATAGTCTCTAAATGTTATTATGCTCGACTACAAATGCTTTTAGAAAATAAAAATAAAAATTATTAGTGGTTTAGCGGTAACTAATCAAGTTTACTTTTACATTTCCAAAAATATATGTACTACCCGAAACTTTTTAAATTTCCACATATATTTAAGCTACCTGAATACATGAACTCTGTGCAACTACGAACTTATATACATTTAATTGGCTTCAAGAACTTAATACACACTGATGTGCAAAGATCACCAGTCACTAATTCTTTTCACAAAAGACTACGAATGATCAACATCTGCTCCGTAGTTATGCTGTAATACGGTGTTGACTAGTGTCTAGGCGTAACAACTCAGCATATAGGACAGATAGAAAGAGAAATTATTTGGTTTACAGTTTAATTTTTTTGGTGTATACTTGACTGTGTAAACGACGTTGAAACTGAAATAACAAGTCTATAGATAAATCCAAACTACAAGGGTGAAGTGGTGAGTTTCCTGAAGACATTCGAGTAACAGCGTATGCATCACATTGATTCAGGTTTAGCAGCCTAAATATACGCTGCAGTTGATGAAGAGCGGTTTGAAAAAATTACTTAATAATGCAAGCCATATACAAATGGCCACCGTTGAAAAAGAGAGGTCAATTTGACTGAAGGGGGTGACTTATTTTTGTGTGCCCCAATGACACTTTGTTGTGCTGAGTAATTGGTGTGATTTTTTTCTCTCTCTTCCTTTGGGTGTGGTGCATAATTGTTCTGATTTTTATTGTTTTCTAGATCTGACATTAACGTCAGTCGAGGACACTAGGTTCTGAATATAAACATTTTTACCTAGTGCGATCATACATGACCTCCCACGGTCACCGTAGGTGAAGTTTGGATGTTCTCCAAATAAAATAGGGATTCGTGATCTACTATTAGTACTAAAACCATAGGCTCAGTCTGCCTCTTTAGTCTTTGCTACATGAGAATGGTATTAACCATGCTACGAGTTATTAATGCCTTAATTTATGAAGAAAGGTACATCGGTAGAATACGAATTGAATGAAAAGTGGGATAAGTAAATTAATGAAAAACAAATTAATAAAGTACCTTGAAACGATATATCTAATAAACTTAGAGCTTCGCCTTAAAATGTTCCTTAGTAGTGTACATTACATTGATATATGCAGCTCTGATACAAAAATTACAGCATCTAAGCGTCAGTTAGTCGGCAGTTTCACAATGTTGACTGGATGAACTTTCAAAACTGCATTAGTAGTCACAGTTGAGGAAGCAACTATGCCGAAAACAGCATTTACAATCCAAGTGATATTCTCTACCTTAGCACAAATGATGCTTTAGATAAGATTGCACCATTAGGGCATCCAGACCGAGAATTCCCAATAATTTGTTTATCCCAACGCATAAATGAAAACGCCTCCGGCGACATGATTACCAATTTTACAAATCTAAAGACTTTTTATTGCTAGTTACAATCAAAAAATATATGTAATGACTGTAGAGATACGCGTGGAAAAAGCCATTGAACAAGAGAAGCAAGCTATAGTAAACAAAAATCCCTCTGCTCTCCTAGAAACGTTTAAAAATAAAACTGAGGGTTTTTAAATTAAAGGAGGAAGCAACTTTATTTATAAAAATTAAATTTGCGACAACGCTAAACTTATTGCTGAATCATTTAGTGGACACTTTAGTACAACACCTACAAAGGAAACTTCTGGAGATGACTACGAATTCACCATAACGCCATCATATGAACTCACTAGACAAAATATTGATAAGGCAATAAAAACGCTAAAGTACTAAAACACCAAAGGGCCTTATAATATTTCGACAGGCTTGCCAAAAAGCGGGAACGAAAACCCCTATCTGCTACTTAAATTGTCTACAATATCACTGTCTACTGCATACTACCCATTAACCCGGAAAATCCCATACATTATCCCCGAAATCAAATGTAAAAAACAAATGACCAACTAACCTAACGTCTGTTATCTCCAGAGTGATAAAAAACGCTGTCAAGTTTGGAATATCTCAGTATCTCAAGAAACGGAATCTGATTTTCATCACATAACATAGGTTTCTATAAACTAGGTCATGTGACACGTGCCTATTAGACAATCTTAATGATGTAACCACTCAAAGCTACAAAGGAGATAATAGTATCGACCTCTTTCTCAACTTCAAGAAGGCTTCTGATAATACTCATATCATAAACTTCTCCATAAACTAAAGTTGTTGAGAAATGAAGACGTACTACTCTTTTGGCTTAGCTCATTTATTATAGGAAGGAGCCAGATAGTTAAATATGCTGACTACCTCTCTTCACCCATACTTATTACCAGTGGGGTTGTTCAGGACAATTTCCTAGGTCCTCTTTTCTTCATCATTTATGTAAATGATATAAGTATAGTCATACATTTTGGCAGACCTACCTGCATGCGGATGGCCTAAAAACGGGTGTGTCACGCATTTCCAAAAACAAACAACCACGTGTACACCTACAAAGTTCTGTGTTCTTCTTAAATAAGTGGTTGAATAATTTTTGCTAGCATTAATTTCAGAAGTAAGCATCACAAATACGGACGCTGATGCCCAATAATGAACATATCCCTGCCTATTTTTTTTATTAACTCACTGAACCGATTCATCAAATATCTTCATCTACTTACATTATAGTCTAATAAATTTGGTTGCTTTCTTTAGAACCCCTGCAGAGATGCCGTCTAAACACCAACTTTAAGTTTTTCATTCACAGTCTCACTTTACCAATCTTTCCTTTCCCTTAGAGGACTCCATCCCGACATAACCTAAAGAATCTGGCTTGGACACTATATAATAAACTATGCAAACACCAACCCGAAAATAACTTTTTTATAGCACTCTACAGTCTATTATAGAAAAGGTTGCTACTTTCTATCCGCTCCTGTGATAATTTGCTAAAATTTGAACTCCAGCTAAACCTATTCGTCGATAACAATGGAACCCAACAACTCTTTCCTGAATTCTCTGAAAATCTAGACATGATAAGTCATGGAATGCCCTGCGTCTTGCATGAAAGTTCTTTGCACACAGGTCTCTATGTTAATAATAACTTACGATGTTTCCCCTTCCTCACTAGTTCAAACAACCAACAAAATATCTTCTTTATATTTTCACATCCTAGCTTGTTCGCTCTCTTGTTATCTAAATATTAGTTTCCCTCGAGTACTTCATATATTTTCGCTTTTCATATAAACAGGTCATCTACTATCTTTATCTTTAACTAGGACAATATATCACCCTATGATACAGATGATTTTATTACATAAAGCACGATTTCCGGCCAAAACGAACATCCATCCCTGAATGCTACGCTGGTTGTTTGTCCAATAGTCTTAAGCGATGGCATAGCTCCTAGTAAAACAAAACAAAATTAGCTGCTTGGTTATTCGATCGTTTGGCATACAGTGGTGAACCCATTTTATTTATCATCTATTCTCGTACGCTGTCTGTTTTATTCTGCTGTTCGTCTTCCTTTCTCACCCTTTTTAGTATCTCAAAATGCGTAACTGGCAAACAAACTAGGCAGATACCCATAACTTCACAAAGAGCTGTGGAAATATCTTACCTCGCCCCTCCAAACCTTTGGACAAGATAGATTTTTGTAAAACCCAAGTCCCATAACCAATGCTCGCTTGCTTTCAAACAATCGAACTTTATCAACCGATTTATCCCTTTATAACAATATTACACTCCGTGGGTATGAGTTTATTGCTCCATGCAGTTTAAAAGTTTAAATTCCGTCACTTTCATTAACTGTACCCATGTGTATATAAGCCTTTCCATTCCTGGTAATTATCCATACAATCGATTGTCATACTACGTCAATATGCAATTTAATCTTGGGTGTTTATTTGTCGCAGTAAAATTCGTTTGTGTAACTACTCAACTCTGCTATGTTTCGATATGTTTTTGTTGGTCATACCTGTAAAAATGGCTAGCTCCTGATATCAGAAAACAACTCATTGGTAATATTAGTTATGCCTCATAACCAAGTAACGAACTGCTCAGTAGTGTTATGGTCGCTGGCTCTAGCAAAGTCCCCTTTCTTAGAAAAACACACACTCTCACTTCTACATTTCAGCCGCCACAACTACAAAGAGTTACATAGTTGAGCGGCTAAACTTCCTACATCAGACGTCAATGAAGACCAGTAGCTACACTCCGGCACAGAAACTCAAGCATAATAAAATCAATTAGTTTAGAGCAGTTTGTTAAAGAAGCTGAACATTGGTAGCACTGAATGCTGTTTGGTTGTAACGAGTTTCATTGTTAGCAGCCATTGTTTCCGGAACGATCAATCGAACGTTTCTATTATTATTGAAGTTAATACTACTCAAAAGTACACTTCTAATTATTTTGTAAATTTATTGCATTGTATTAGACCATTGTTTTTGTTATTGTCGTCGCTACTCCTATTGCTGTTATTGTATGCAGTGTAATTATGCATTCTTACGAAAAGTTGGAGTAATTAACCGTCTTTTGACGAATTGTTGTTATTCCCATGGGTTGTGGGAATAAAATTCAAGATAAATACTTGATTAATTAGAAGCACTTGGTTGATGAAAAAAATTAAAAGTATTGTGAACTTCAGTAACCGCTCAGTCGTAGCAATTCAGTGGTTGATTTGATTTAGCTCTTCATGAAGATTTCGGTAGTTTGAATCAATAACCAAGAAACCCTGACGCACACACTCACTGGATCGGAATATAAGTTAAACGACTGTATTAAACAACATACATTTAATCATAATGCTACGTTAAAAATATACAGTGCACAGAAAAAAACAACACCTTCAAACAAACATTACGAACTTAACTGCCACTTGTTAGGTGGGTTACAGAAAATGTATCAGCAATTTATTACAGTGAAAAATTACAACACTTAAAAACTTACTAGGCTTATTTCACATAACAGTGAAAACAATTCATCCGAAATATGCACAATAACAATGTTGAGAACAGTGAATATATGGCAGGATTGTTAAATAAAAAATCAAATAAAAATATAACGACATCAAAATGGACTGAAAATGACGAGCGAACAAAGTAAGTCATAATGTATTACAGAGTAAGCGAACTCGATAAAGTATGCCACGGATGCTCTCATCTGATGAATTACTATGGCCCGTGTCATGAATTCAAAGAAGTACTGCTGACTACTGCTGGCGGTATTGTTTCGTACTCCACTTCTAACAAATTCACGTTTTAATTGTGAGAATGTTTTCGCTTTAGGCTTGCGTCACTCCTTATTTTGATCGATTGTTTTGTAATGAACCCAAGGAGAATCCATGGCAACTTAGCTTGATTAGTTAAGAGTTGACTGTAAACCTGAAGCATACGCTAAAACAATAAAGCCTAAATATTTATTTACATTCTTATTCTTCATAGGGATTATATTTCCTAATATATAATAATGAGTAGTGAGAAGTATTGTGCTTGAACGACTAGGATCTCGCCCTATTGTCTCCTGTCCCACGATAATAGGATAAAGACTTATTTCCTAATAGTCTGATTTTTCCTGTCAATTAAACGGGAGGTACCAAGGCGTTAAAGATATAATATACCATTGGGTTTTGACTAACTTTTACTACCGTTTTCCTGTGCAAGTTTCTAGCACATTGCTCTGCATATTCCCTTCAGCATGAAACGTGACTTAAAGCTGGATGCAGACCACCAAAGTTGGATACCCAAACAAATAAATTTGGTGACATTTTCGCAAGTTTCTAAAAAAACTGTAGGGAATGCTGATTAAAATGTCTTAAAAGAAGTTAGGGGAATGAAACACTCAGGAGATTTTACCCAAGTGTAGGTGGAGGAACTCGAATTTTCCCACCATTTCTTCTAATCCATAGTTCTTAAATCATTCAAAGTTTCAGCACGTTGCCAGAATTCAATTTCAAAGATTTGCCCCAGTTTTTCGATGAAAGCAGTTGTCTTTCCCAACATTTGAGTATAACTTTAAGAGGTGAGGATTGCTTTTTCCATGATCTCTAGATTATAATCAACTTACAAACACAATATTATAGTTATTCGTTACGTTTCCTCGCACTAAAAAAGCGAACGTTATGAAGATAGAAATCAAACTTCATACAATATTGTAAAAAAATATGTACATGGATATGATTTATTCACTATACACAAACAAGTAATATATTCACCATTTACTTATTTCCATTAGGTAATAACTAACGCCGTGAATAAAAATTACTGGTCAAATAACATTAATATGTAATGTATTAAACATATCATATTAATATTACAATATAATAATAACAATAATTTATTTTCTAATATCAGAAGCAAGCCATTTTTACAGGCAAGATCAGCAAAACATATCAGACGGTAAAAAAGGTTCAGTTGTTGCGTAAACTCATTATACTGTGGTACAAAGAGACAGTGGAATAGTCGACTTTATTATGAATTGGCATTTAAGTAGCGTCCGTTACAAACATGACTTTGGAAAAGGCTTGTGGTGCAGGAGAATAACAGGATGGATTTATTTCACCATTTCGAGGAGTTACATAATGACAGGAAATGTAGATATTCAACTTTTTTGGGTAGTATTAGGTGTTCTCAAAGTGCTGAAGAAAAGAAGAAAAACAAATGGCAGAACGGAGTAACAGACATGACATTTACGGCCAAACTTGAGCGACTGTCAAATGCCTTTGAAAGCCCAAATAGTAGCGAACCATTCAGGGCCCTCTTAATCAGAACCAATGGTTTTCCCTCGATTCTATTGATTTATAAGAGAATTCCAAACTAAGATTCATTGTTGTGTGCCTTCTTCACAAAAAGCTTCGGTAAACGACGAAAAACTCACCGTTTCAAGCTATATATAAACAATATCAAGAGTTGACTATTACCCGAAATGTAATGAGGAATCCTTAATATCTAATGAATCATTTATAATTAAAATTGAAAAGTCATACATGATATATTATTTTTACATAATCAAAAAATTTATGTAAGTTATTCTCGAAATCTCCATACTTTATGTTAAGGAACATTTTATGGAAATATTCATATAGAATAATCCATAGCATCCTTCGTTGCAACCCAAAGTACGGTCGAAAGTAACACTTAACTTGGCTCCACATTGATTCGATATTGTTGGTATGAACTCCCACTGATGGATCAACAAAGTGTTTGGGTTTTGAAAACTGTCATTTCCTTATCACATAGACAATTTATTGCTTTTCTTAACAATCCCATAGTTTGCAAATGAATAACAAATTTTTAATCACTAGTAAGACCTAGAACACACTCCGTCGTTAATATGCTTCTGTCAGGTGTTCGTCGTGACCTGAAACGCTCCTTCGTTCCTCATTGGTTCGGCCATAAAAGTCATGTCCACCAACGAAGCAACAGTATTATGCTACTATATTTTTCTGATTATTATTTAAGCAATCAGAAAGTATAACTGTTTGAAATGGTATAAACTTAGATAGTTAAGTTTATTTAGTATAAGTTAATTTGCCGTACTTGATAGGCTAGCTATTACGAAAGTTTACAGTAGTAATGTTCAGATCGGATTTCTGTGAATGGTGAGATTTGATAAGAGGCATATTTTTAGTGGTTGCAGTAGTTACGAGGAAAACTTGATGATGATTAATTTAGTCCAGCGTATGTTGATAAATGTAAAAATTGTTTATGTATGTGAATAAATTTATTTATCTCAAAATTATTAGGTATCAGCATCATAGTCTGTAACATATAAATCGGGTTTATTTTGCAGTAGAGTTACCTGATTGATATGTAGTGCCAATTAAACTTTATGTGTTAGTTCGAGTAACATATATTGATGCATTTCAAACATCATTACTGAGTGCTTGTTTTTGTCAGAACCGTTGAATTTAGCCGTAAACATAAATCAGATTCCGCCCTACAGACATAGGGAGTTCGAAATTATCTTCCACACTGTCATATCTGCTGTCCAGAAACTTCATCCTCCCTCCTTTAATGGTGTTAGGCTCGCAAATTTACTGATTTGATATAGATTGTATTGTTTTACTCGTTGCTTAACGACAAAAGATCTGTATTAGTCAACCTTATCTAAGCAGGCATCTTGTTACAGGTCATACATACTACTAAGGCTACTAACTAAAAACTAAATGCTTAATTGTTATGACTGGAATCTGTTCGGAAAAGGATAAATTAGCGTTGAAGATGGAGAGGAGTTTAGCATCTGGTGGCTACAACAGTGGTTACCAAAACTAGCATATTGTTATTAGGTATTAGAAGACCAGTACGTTATTCGAGTAGTAGATTAAAAAGGTGTGTGGATGATATAGCAGAATATATAAAACTGACTAAAAGTTGGTTAGGAGTAATACTTGTGAACTCATTGTAGGTTCTGGTCACTGATACACCATATTAGTAAGATACTGGGTTCGGCAGACATTGATCATTAGGTACAGAGGTTCATGGATGGTTGATAGTCGGGTAAACGTGTAAGTGTGCTATGTAGGCTGAATTAAGAAAATATGTTGTAAATTGTAGTCACTAATGCACATTAGTAGCAAGATATTAGGTTCTACGTACATCTATCATGAGGTAATTTGGTTTGTGCCATATTTGTTGAATTAGGAGAATATATCAACATAGCATATAAATAAGAAAAAATGAAGAGAAAATTTTTTTCATGTGTAATGTACAGGCATAAGGTCGGTCAGTTGTTTGGGCTAGTGAGGTAAGAGAAGCATAGTAAGTTGTTAACAAAATATAGGCTTTTGATGTGAGTTGTGAACTCGTACACTAAATGTGGGGTGGTCCGTGACTTATCATGTCTAGATTTTCAGAGAATTCAGGAAAGAGTTGTTGGGTTCCATTGTTATCGACGAATAGGTTTAGCTGGAGTTCAAATTTTAGCAAATTATCACAGGAGCGGATAGAAAGTAGCAACCTTTTCTATAATAGACTGTAGAGTGCTATAAAAAAGTTATTTTCGGGTTGGTGTTTGCATAGTTTATTATATAGTGTCCAAGCCAGATTCTTTAGGTTATGTCGGGATGGAGTCCTCTAAGGGAAAGGAAAGATTGGTAAAGTGAGACTGTGAATGAAAAACTTAAAGTTGGTGTTTAGACGGCATCTCTGCAGGGGTTCTAAAGAAAGCAACCAAATTTATTAGACTATAATGTAAGTAGATGAAGATATTTGATGAATCGGTTCAGTGAGTTAATAAAAAAAATAGGCAGGGATATGTTCATTATTGGGCATCAGCGTCCGTATTTGTGATGCTTACTTCTGAAATTAATGCTAGCAAAAATTATTCAACCACTTATTTAAGAAGAACACAGAACTTTGTAGGTGTACACGTGGTTGTTTGTTTTTGGAAATGCGTGACAAGGCCCCTGAGGTCAGACGGCATGTAGAGTATTCTATATGGGGTAGGCCCCACACTGAAGTGTGTAATAAATCATGGCAATAAACTGTTCCGGGGTAAGAATGTTTGACTACCTTTGAATAATGAGAAGCGCTTCACAGGCTCCAACTGCAGCCCCCCATCCGTAGTTTTTGCTCACCCTGAAACTACTGGTTATGGCGGGACTTTAATTATGGGATGTTGTACTGTTAGTGAGGGAATGTGTAAATAGTATTATTTGCAGAAAATCATTAGATAGCGTTTCCAAACTTGCATTCAATATTGAAGCCTATGCAAGTTTCCCTGTAATGTCGGTACGTCATCGTCACAAAGTGTGGCTTGTCATAGCTTGACGTCATCCATGAAGAATAAAGCCGACAGGCCTATTTTCTCAGGAAAGCCGCTGGTAAATAAGAAGAAAAGTGAGAGAACCATTACAATTCAATCAAAAAAATCTCTAGCTGATGTTTCTTCTACATTCTGACGATACTCTGTTTATCATACTGCACGACTATGTTTTTAGGTAGCCGAACAACTTTTATCAGTTTTTAAAGTATCTTAGTTCCTTTTCGTTTCTTGTGTCCTATTTGGAATGCAGAATTCAATAAAATCGGAAAGGTTTGTGTAGTTTAAGCAATGTGTAGTTTGCTTTAAACCTTATTTTGAGGGAGAAGGATTTTCAGAAGTCTTAGTTATGATAAATGAGGGACTGCGAAATGTTCCGTCTAATAGTGTTTTCATTAAAAAACCAACGTAAAGAACAATCTTATACGCACTTCAGCAGTGATAATGATAAACTCTAAAACTACGCAGAAACATGAGTGTACCAGGTGCATCTTAAAAATACAAAATAGGACATGATGAAACAATGAAATAAAGAGTAAGAATGAAAATGAATTTGACTGAATTGAATCAACACTTTAATTATATCCAATCAACAATTGTGCTGTAACACTAAAACTTAGATTTCATGATTCCTAGTTTGTAAACATTTGATAACTGTGAATATTAGGAACTGGTCTACAATAAAGATTAGTCAATTTAATTTAAACTTCTGTATGGCACCGTCAGAATGTGCATGCACGAAGCCGGGTGATAATAATGTTCTAGTTGCATTCGATTTCGGAACTGATCAGGTAAAACACAAGTTAATTTGACTTTTGGATATCCAGAATATTAACAAATAACTTACATAAAAAATTTGCAGTATCACCGTTCTTCTTGCCTTTATTTATAAATTGTTAACAATTATCAGACTATACAATTTATTAGTTATATAAAATGAAATTGATCATTTTCTATCTGCATACACAATGACTGGTTATCTGACAAGAGACACTGTTTGGTTGCATTGATTACGCATGGTACACACTGATATGCATCTCTGTATCCCTAAACCTCTGAACCTTTTGAATTAGTGTTAGTTGTATTCACTTAATAAACATTCCCACAATGATCAGCCCTGACTTTTGTTATGGACTGCCTGTCGATTTTATAATGCCGATGTCCTAATCAGTGTATTAAACAAATGTCAGGAAAAAAATATTTTAAGGAAACATGCAGCCTTTGTTCGTAGGCATAATTTACTAAACATTGACCTAAAAAGTTATGATATGTTGTTTACGAATTCAACTTTTGTAAAGATATACATAAACACTAACTGGATTGCTCAATTTGCACTTAAACATTAATACGATATTGTCGGGTTTATATAGCTTACTTATATTGAAACTCTAACAACATATGTCCAGTGTATGTGAAATCTTATCATATGTTAGCCATTGTACCAGTATTTCCCTTTAGTGGATTTAATCATATTTAATAACATTATTAGTGGAAACACACAGTTCTTCGTTCTCATAAAATTGATATGTTGATGTCTGGAGTAAGTTCATTTTACTTCGAATTATCATAACAATTTATTGCATTTTGGCCACTTTATTTCGTATTTATACTTTATCCTTTGTTGTTATATCACATTATTGTTCCCTTCGTTTCTGACTTAGTATGCACTTTTACATCAATTACACCTCCGTTCGTTTTTAAGGCCCACTTTTATGGTAAAAAAATTGAAAATATTTTTTTAAGTGATGAAAAAAGTAGCCTGAATGTCGAATATACTCGTCTAACGTCTGAGCCAATAGATAAAATATTCAACGAACTACAAAAAGTTACCTTTAAACCATGACCAAGAAGAACCCCATAACGTTCTTAAACAGGAACTTATCAAAGTCACACGATTATCAGGTTGTCAAGCCCCAAAGCAGTTATTGTTAGATGTAGGGACTGAGGACTAGGTGCTGTTGCAGTCTGAGTGACCTGTGCTCACCCTTCATGATAATCGAAAAACAAAAAATTGTCTTACATATGCTTTTAAGCTTAAGCGTCTACTTCAGATTTTTCAACAAATTTTCTGGTGTCGGTGAAGTTGTAGATATCGGTTAATCTCAAAACATAGAAGACTAACTTTGTGAACGTATAAGCACTACTCCTGTGCTACAGTTACGAACTAACAAACAATTAGCTGTACTTCATAAACATGTAAAATGTTTTGCTACATAGACTGTTTTCACAAAATATCGGTTTCACAATAAAAGACTCTGCAACCACCACAGCCCCTATCGGCTCATTACTTGTTGGTATTATATAAATTTTGGTACCCGGGTATGTCGTCTAATGTCACAGTAATGGAGTCACAACGCCTGAAGTATACCGCATTTTAATACTGAAAGAACACACTTTTGTTTAGTAATACCTTAAAGTCTAAATCGCTCAAATTTTTATTAGAAATCCGGTTAGCTTTCTCGCTCTGGAATCCTGGATCGCGACATGCTCCGAGAAGTTTATGCTATTGCTAAATCGAACCCCCAAATCTTGAAAAAAGCCTAGAGGATTTATTTGTGTTTTGTATAGGTGGAGATTTAGGTTAGAGGTGCGACCAATGTAGATATATCAACTTTTGTCTACGTTTAGAGGGAGATGCTGTATTTTAGTCCAATCCTGATAACTTCTCAATTTCTTCTTGGATTATTATGGTGATCTTGGTTTTATTTGTGGTGGGTGGTAATAAATAGGCTACTTTAAAGTCATCAGCAGAAACCAAGGTTTTATTTGCACAAATTGCTGGTATATATCATTGATGAACAGGAAAAAGAGAAGTGGTCCGATTACACTTCCTTGTACAACTCCGTTAACTACATTTACTGGCTTTGAGTAGCGGAGGCCAAACATTACATTTTGAAGGCGTCCTGTTAGAAATGATTTAACCAATTTAGCAGTGAGTTCCGTATGACATATGAGTGTAGTTTTCAGAGGTAGGAGGTTGTGAGGGACTCTGTCAAATGCTTCGCTGAAGTCAAAATATAGTGCAATTATTTAGAAGCCATTGTCTCTTCCAAGTGTTATATAATTGAAGAATTCTAAGTGTGAAGTGGTACAAGAGCGTTTTGCCATAAACCCACATTGAGATGGATTTATCAGGTTTTTAAAAAGTAAGAATGATGACAGTTGTTAATAAATGGCTTTTTCAATAATCTGGACAGCACAGATTTCGAGTTAATTAGCCTGTAGTTTTCTATAAGATTGCGTGATCCACTTTTGAATTGCGGAGTTATAAACAATTTTCTCCATATAGTTGGATAACACCGATTGTCCATAGATAAGTGAATAGTTTCAGGCAAAGAAGTGGTGATTCTCTACAGCCATATTTCATGACATGGGCTGGAATGCCATCAGGTTCATTATTATTAGATTTTTTCAGGGTAGCTATGGCTTCCTTGATATTAGAGCTGGTAAACTCCACTGTAGAGAGACGCTTGGATGTCATCATGGATATAAGTTTGGCTATAATCCCTGTTTTTATGGTACAGCATGTGGAGAATTAAGTACTAAATTGTACATTAATAGAAACTGGGTCGTCTTCAATACCGTCCTTTATGATAAATAGTGCGGAGAGTTTATTAGATTTTGGATCAAGGCGAGATCTGGAAAACTTAATCACTAAGAGAATTGGGTTGGTACTCTTCAGTGCTTTAGTTTCCATATTTAGTAAGTATTTGTGCTGGGCAATGTCAAAATTTTCGACAATTTTGTATGTCTTATATAATACAGTTATGTCACTGTGCTTGTAGTATGGAAGCCTCAGGTGCCTCAATTTTCTCTTAAGGCAATTCGGAATATATGGACGTGCCCTATCAACTTCGGACACACGTTCCGTGTATGGAGCTATTCATCATACAAGATTGTTATAGAGTACTGAGATGGCTGTGTCAATGTTTCCAGTGGTGAGATATGAATCTAATCTTATACAGCAAATGAGTGCCTCGATATGCTTCGACTTCCTTCGTTGTACTTTTCGGTATTTGTGTTTTTTTAGGTCCCTCCGGATTGAGATTAGTTGTGGATTGGTAACTAAATGTGCTTAATACTACTTTGTGACCACTATGTTGGAATTAAGAACTGAACTTCACTGAGGTTGGATTGAAATTAACAGTAAAAAGGAAGTCAAGAATATTATTTCCCGTGGTTGGGGTTTGGACAAGGTATGTCCATTCACTTAGTTAGGAGAAGTATGAAGTGGTATTGGATGTGAGAAGGAGTGTAGTATCTGGTGGCTACAGAAGTGGTTACTAGAAATCAGCATAGTGTTAGTAATGCTGTAGGTATTACGAGACATGTAAGCCATTCAGGTAATAGGTTTGAACAATATCTTGATGATAAAGTAATAAATAGAAAACTGACTAAAAATGGGTGGAGAGTAAAGTGTGTGAACTCACTAGGTTCAGGTTAATGATGCACCTTAGTAGTAAGATGCTAGGTTTCGCAGATATCCATCGTGAGGTATTGGAGTCTGCGAAATTAATACTGAGGTAAACGTCCCAAAAATAATGAAAAAAAATTTTGTGTGTAGTGTGCAGATATAAGGATGGTCCGAAGCATGATTTGATTGATTATAAGTCGTTTTGTTTCTAGTAGGTGAATTGTAGATAAAAGTTTAGTGGTTGATTGATATCTTCGATTAAGACAAGTCATCGCTTTGTATATCACCGATGTCTAATCTATTCCAGATATTAAGGGGACCTATTAGTTCTAATGTGTCTAAATAAGTGACCTCATCAGCCAGGAGGTTAATGTCTTTGAGATCTATATTAAGTAGCTTGCAAAAATACTGGGAGATTGTCTGCAATGCTTACTTCTGCTGGCAGTTTATACCATATCTGACCATACCTAATTAAACAAAAGTTTGCGTGAGCTTTTGTTTTATATTTTTCAATTTGCACTTAAAACAGCTTGCTTCCCAGATAATATTCCGGATTGTAGGTACGGTAAGCAAGATTAGTTGAGGTGTGGGTCATATTGTTTAACAGTTGATAAAAGAGGATTAAGTTTGTTCTTAGTTTTCTTTTTCATTAAGGTTCAAATTCTGGTATATGACATCTTGTGTAATAGTCTATCGTAGAATTATCGTTAATCATCTGACGTGTTAAGTAGCTCTACATACTCTCTACTTTCATTCTGTTGCTTGTTCGTAGATTGCTAAATAGGAGAAATTAGCTCTCAATTATAGGTCTTACACATATTTTTCAGAAAGTATGTCTTGACTTATTTTCATAATAGTTCCTTAGAAT
The DNA here is from genome assembly GCA_025215515.1 of Schistosoma japonicum. NCBI lineage: Eukaryota > Metazoa > Platyhelminthes > Trematoda > Strigeidida > Schistosomatidae > Schistosoma > Schistosoma japonicum. The sequence continues at coordinate 54,764,153 of CM046069.1, forward strand.
GAAACCTGGAAGCCATCTTGATTTGGACAATATAGCCGAAATGTACCCAGAGAAGTTAATGCTGTGGAAGTTATATGTCTAGATAGGTTATAGTATTAAGTTTAAGGAGTTTGTAGTTGCTAAGTACATGCTGCATTTTAAGTTTTAGGTCCCCCATACATATCCACCCATATTTCTCAGCACTGAATTCTAGAAACCAGCCGTAGCACCATTCACCTAGGTTGCTTAGCTTGTCCCCGATATTTTGGATGTAATGTGCTGCGTCCTGTTTTTCAGTTTTATAGACTGCTTTTAAGTCGTCGGCATATAGGTATGGCTTTTCTTCTATGATGCACCTGCATTTGCTATTGATATATAATTAAGAGTAAGGGCCCTAGAACACTAACTTGAACAACTCCATTGGACATAAGTTGTGGTGTTAACGTCTCGGTGCCTACTTTCGTTGTCTGATATGGGTTTGTGAGAAATGATCTGAACCACCCTATGAGAGTATTAGTGATTCCTATGGGCTGCAGCTTAGTTGATTATGAGGTACCTTGTCAAAAGTTTTTTTAAGTCGAAGTTTTGTATTATCACTAACTGCTTCCGATCACGGTTTCGAGTAATCTCGTCAAAGAGATCATTAAGGCATGTGACACATGACCTTCTCTTGATAAAGCCATGCTGGGTCGCACTAATTAAGCCTCCATTTAGTAGGTAGTCAGACGTTAGATCTTTGGTTACCTACTCCATTACTTGTGAGATCACTGGCGTGATAATAATTGGTTCCGGACCAGATCCCTTGCTCCTGTCCTTTGTTTGAGGAGCATATAGGTGGATTTATAGATTTTAGAATAAGTTTCAACTACTAGTGAGACTAGTGAGACGCTCACAGGTCGTTTCGGACTTGTTTCTTTTCACAAGGAATGATAGAGTGCGTAGAACTATGTTGTGGTCACTGTTATAGAGTTTTTCGCCATATTCTATGGATATCGGTGTTATATTATGACAAAATATCAAGTCGAGAGTGTTGTTGTATCGCGTAGGTAAATGCATATGTTGTTTTTAGCCGTGTATGTTGAGATGTCTAATTATACTTTTATAAAATGTCGGGCCAGAGAATGTGCGCCAATTGACTCCTGGGAGATTAAAGTCTCCAAAGATTATTTCATAGTCGAGGCTGAAGGTAGTAGCATGTCCAAAAGATGCAATTATTGAGGTGTTTATTAATTTAGCAGTATTTGAAGCCTTATATATACAATCTGGTAGTAATTGGTAGCTGTTAACATGTACCTTTAGCCATATCAAATCAGATACTGTGTTAAGAATATCGCCATTGATGTTTCTCACCTTTATAGTCTTTGATACGTTCGCCAAGCAACTGTCAACTCTTTTACTGGTTCTATCGCAACGAAATACAGCGTGGTTATTTATGACAAGGTATGAGTAGGGAACATCAGATGTCAGCAAATTTTCCGTTATTAGGGCAAATATAGGGTTGTACAAGTAAACCGGGGTTCTCAGAGATGTCATTTTATTTATCTATTATTATAGAGAGGGTGAATTTTCGACAGTCTATAAACTCGACTAACGTTGAAGAAATTTGCTGAGTTTTCTTGATCTGTTGATTCTAGTCCCTGATAGATATCACTTAAGATTCTACTGCTCTGTGGATATCTTACCAAGCAGCATTTAGGTGGGTCGCATCTTTAAAGATACCTAAGTAATTTGTTAGCTGAAATTTAATTTTGGCTTGCTCCTTGCTGAACTAAAAAATCCTAACAGTTTTTCCTTTAGTGGTTTTTCTTCGCCTAGTAAAGTGCAAGTAAACTTGTGTTTGTGCTAGGGCATGATCAGAATCTAAACATGTTCTGCGAAAGAACTACCAATCTTTTATTAAGCTTCTTTAATGGTGATTGATGGCAATACGGTCTATTTGAATCCACCATTGAGTAGGTCAAGAATGTCACCATACTAGGCGCTCATTATGCTTAAGGTTCGTGCTTGCTAGAAACAAACGAATGTCTGAGCATGATCACGGCAGACGGTCAACGTTTTTTGTTCTTTGGGATAAAACACAGAGGTACTAACCTAAATGTCTTTTAAAATGATTCAAGCCACCTATATAGGGGTTAAAATCACCAGCCATGAGAACAAAATCTGAGTGTATATCCGTCTGATGAAATTCAGAAAGTCTTCTGTAGAATTCATTTTTTACTTCATCCGGACTGCATTCAGCGGGAGCGTAGGCAGAAGCAACAAAAATAAAACAGTGTGTTTCCCTAACCTTCTAAGTTCTTAACGAACCATTTACTCGGATAGCACATATGTGACTGTAACAGGAATTCATTCAAGAAGTACCTGTTCTGTCCTCATAATTAACTTAATGCCTTCAATAAGTTTACGGTGAGCGACCAACTAAAAGGGTGTTTCGCGTAGGCGCTTCATTCTGACTAAGTGAGGCCAAGTGAATGACCATGCTATGATCTTGCATGCAACTTATAAAGACTCAACATACATCAGTGGTACGGGATTTGAATGTTGTGACTAGGGAGGCTTGTTGTCGATTTTGACACAGGGCTCGAATATTGAGTGGATTGATGTGATGTTTGAAGCTTGATTTTGGGGATTTAGGCCTAAAAGTAGAGATATAGAGAATATTAAGAACGAAAGGATGAATTTGATTAAAACAATGATGATCTTGTGTACTGTTGGAGATTGGTTAAGGGGTTAGTCTTAAAGACCTGGAAGTGTGACCGTAGTGCCCAATCAACAACTGCTCGGGTCCGGTCACACACGGCTGTTTCAAGGGAGGTTTTTCTGTTGTAGCTTTGTACTTGTTAAGGTTTTTCTGTTAGAGAAGGAAATCTTTGTAGCGAGGTGAGGTGAGCATTATTAAGACCGACCATTTCTAGCTCCAGATTTTCTTTGTAGAAGGGCAACATCGATATTATGCTGGCTGCCTTAAGAATAAAATCTTACTGCCGCAACACCTCTGTACAACTGCAATACAAATTCGTTTTCGTATTTAATGCTCTTAGTCTCACCGTTCTTCAACCGACCTACTTGGTATGTTGGGACGCTGAGAAGTAATTGTTTCAGCCAGTATACCCCGATAGAATCATGACGGTTAGTGAGACCGACCACCACACCAAAGTAGCAGTTCGGTTGAATAGACCAAATATTTATCATTCATCAGGCTTTAGAACATGAACATAATTTTTGGCACCCGACAATGATAGTTTTTGTTGATTTGACAACAGAACTTGACTCTCTAGATCGAGAAATTTAATGGTAATGTCTTTCTTTGAAATGCGTTTTCCAGAAGTACATCAATTATTGTGAAGGCGATTTACTTAAACACTATTAATTGTGTTGGACCACATAGGGAATTGTCACTGGAACTTGTGACCTTAAATGGTATCCATCAAGACTGCTTACTGTTTTCGGTTTTGTTTAATCACATAGTCGATTTACTGTTGGCAATGACACTTTCATTATTTGATTTTACAAGAAGTGATCTCTCACCAGGAAATTCACATGTTGACTTAGAAAATGCTGATGACATAGTCCTGTTTGATGAAGAAGCCGATGAAATGCAGGATCTTTTAGCAGCAATAAGGGCCAAAGTAAGCATGTTTAGAATGCGGCTTTTTTCCTTCGAAAACAGACCGTTACTTTAAGACAGGTCTTTGTCACCACCTGAGATGAAGATTGGGTGTAAAGTAGTTGAGAGTTACAAGGCAACAATACACATGCACTGAAATTTAACCACGATTTCCACCTGTTTGAGGACCTGGGTTATTTATACCTAAGTAATCCGCCTTTTTGGAGAAGACAAGTTGTTTTCATCATTACTTTATTTTTAAGTTTTTCCCACGCTTCACAATATGTTTCCTAAGGTTTTTCAGATTCTATTGTCAAAGTACCCACAGTTTCTAAGCCTTTCCAAGTATTCTAACAAATGTGAATTAATAACTGTTAGAGACATTTAGTGTATTCATGACACGAACTCACAAGTTATAGTTATGGTCTTCAGACCACACGTAACTACCAACCACTACAGCAGTATGATGGTGCCCACATTGTTCTTGTTGATGTGAGTGGTACTAAACCTTTCGGAACTTGAATGAAGACGCGCTCCAAATATTAGAATTAATGTGCATTAGACCATATTTGAAATATGAAATGACAGGCATATCAAAGTTAAACCACGGTTTAGGTTAGAGCGGACATATGGCTAGCCAACTACCAAAAAAAGCCAAAGACCAATAACCGAAACCGTGATACTCAAGATGCAAGTTGGTTTAAAAGTGCTCGTCATATGGATTTTAGATATACCATATGATTCTACACGAACATAAGGACAACCAAGTAAACGTTTAGTGAAAAACTAATGATGTTTCGGATATTAACATATTACAACAGAATCAATAAAGTAGTTGGTCAACTAAGGCATTTCGTTAGAAATCGTCAAACATTCCCCATATATTCAATCACACTAAAAACATGTATGCCTATATAGTGTGGTGAAACAGGTAACTAGCAGTTCTCAGAAGAGTAACTCTTGCCTTTACAATCATAAAAGTATAAACTTTGAGATACTATTTTCCTCCTCGACACAGGTATAAAAAATGGGATTTATTTTAAATATATAATACATTTAGTGGTCCTGGTCACATAAATAAGAAAACCTTTAGAGAAAGAATGCTTGGTGAATAGCGTGGTAATTCCATTAAAGTAATCAAGAGATGCAGACTGCACAAATAGGCCTACCATTGACAGGCTCCTTATCTAACGATAGATTGCCCATGCTGCTTAACGGGGTGTTAAGAAGAAAGATAAACAAAAAGGTCCTTAAAATATATTTTTTTAAAAACAATAAAGTAATCTCTGGGACAGTAGCAGACGACTGGCCTGATGGAACATACAACAAGTGCTATCTACTAAAACACTAAAAAACTTCAGTCTAGAAATCATTTAGTTTTTTATAGCTCGTAACCAAGAAAGGTTAAATCATATGTATATTCACGATATATATTCAAGCTCTACCTGAGCAAGAATATGTAGGATTCATGATTTAACCAAAAAGATGAGAATATTAATTGACTGTTCTATTAGTTTATCAAGTCAAATTTATCAGGTATAAAAAATAATTATTATCTGTTTTACTTTTTCGAGCTGAAGGTCAATGTTTAGGGACAATTTTAAAATTTTTCTAAATGTCATCTTTCCCCGCATCCCTAGTAGAAGCAAATAAGTTGACTACTATTAATTATCCATCTGTTCCAAGTCCTATTCGTTTCGCAAGGCGAGGGGCTTTGCGTGAAAAGAACGTTTCCTTTGTTAAAGGTCATGAGTTTGTTGCACGGTTTTTAAAACAGTTCACTTTTTGTGGGCATTGTAAAGATTTCATTTGGTATTTTTCATAGTAAATCTTTATTATTTGTGTCATAGGGGTCTCGGAATACAAGGTGTGCAGTGCAAAGTTTGCCTATTTACAGTTCACAAGAGGTGTTTCCAGCTAGTTACTTTTCAGTGCCCCGGAGCAGATACGGGACCAGATACAGATGTATATATTGGAATATTATCAATTCACTTAATTTAGTTTGAGAAAAAACATGAATTTTTGTTGTATACGTACACGAGTCCTACTTTCTGCGATCATTGTGGTTCACTTCTTTATGGTTTGATACACCAAGGATATAAATGCAAAAGTAAGTGGTTTTAAATTGTCACTAAATTTGTGTAAAAAAAATTGAATTTTCGAATTGTCCCAGTAGTATATCGTTAGTTATCAAGTTTTGGTCGCTTGGTATTCGTCTGGATTTTACGCGCATCAAAACGCTATATTAAAGAAACCAATATATTTATCTTGTTTATGTCATGAACATATTAAAAGTGAATAGAAAAGTAATTAAAACCACTTAAGCCACCGTCATGTGAAGAGATTTTAATCGTTCTGCGTTTCAACTTTGAGGAGGTTCTCTCTGACAAATCGTGATAACGCAGATTTTACTTTTATTGATAGATTTGACATTCTATATTCACTCTGTAAATCTGGAGGAAAGTAAATACAAATAATTGTGATTAAAGTCAAGAATACAGTTTATGTGCTGTTGTTAATGAGTTGCATTATCATTTAATTGATTGTAAATAGCTGAAGAGAAACTACGAAGGAAATCAATTCACTGCATTCCACTACAGTTATTGTTCCCAACTTACTGAAGTTTTATTAATGTTAGCTTTGCGTTTATATTGACTTATTTGCTTCTATAGCCGTTAGCATTGTAAATATAGACTTTTGATTACCCTTGTTTCAGATAAATGTGATTCCATGAAATATACTCTATGGTCACTTTACGATGAGACTAGGACTCGAGATTGTTTCAAAATCGTCGGAATCATATAAAACTAACCAAGACTACATGATCGTTAGGGATGTCGATATTATAAAAAGTGAATTTTGTTGAAATGATTGTAAGAAGGTTTTGTTGTGTTGGTGTGTACACTAATTTAAAGCACTTATAATTGGTTAAATGTAAGCTAATCTGAATGCAAAAAAGATGGGGGGGGGCGTGAAGTTTATTAAGCTTTTGTATTAATGGACCTATTAAAATGCTTATCTGGTCGTTCATTTGACCGTATCAAACTAAAAACTTTTTATTCGTTATAAGGCAACTTTGATCCACTTGAATTAATAAAGTTGATGGGATAGTAAGATACAATAATATGCAACAATGCGTAGCGAAAACCATCTAAACGTGTTTTATAAAAAGTAGTGTCTTGCTGAGAAAATATAAACTAGGATTTACAAAAGTCATAGATCTCTGAACATGCTTGAAATGCCTTGTGGTACTTTACGTCGTAGAGGGATGGTGTCAGTTTGATATTAATTTGAAATATAGAAATCGGAAATGACAGTAGAGTATCTAACTAAATAAAATAGTAAAATCTGAGGAGCAATAAAAATCAGAATAAACGTGAATATAGACCAGATTCGGGAGGACAGCAGACTTTAAGAATAGCTGTCAATTGAAGAAACACGAGTTACCTAATGACAAAGACATTCAGTGTCGATTTCGAAATAATTTCTAAGTTGTGTATTCGATATAGTCGGCGCCTAGGAATGATTTCTTTTGTCTACTTTTCGTGTAGTTTATTTACATTTCGTCATTTTTATCACTGTTTTCAAGTTGTTGATTTTATTTAAGAAAACAAGGATGACTATTCTCTCTTAAAGTATTGCATTTTGTTAGTTAATGTTGCTTTTATGCAGTTAATCAGATTTCTGTCGTTCTACATTACAGACTGCAATTTAAACGTTCATAAAAGATGCACATCCAGAGCGCCGCGGCTTTGTGGAATGGATCATACTGAGAGAAGAGGTCGAATGAAAGTTTCAGTTACAGCTGAGACGGGAAGATTGAAAGTTGAAAGTAAGACCATGTGCCTAATTCTCTTACATATGGTTCCTAACGAATCTGTTGGTTTTAGTACAATCAGTTTTTATGTATTTTGATTTTGTACACCTTAAGTATTTTGTCAGTGACTAGCCTTATATATAGATCATGCAACCTAAAGATGGGTTTCACTTTTTAACTTGAATACTTACTTGATCCTTGGTTTTTGTACTGAACTTGTACATGTGATGTTAGTATTAGTTTTGTACGTACTGTAGATTTTAAATAACGTTTCAAGTAATTATTCTAAGTAAACTGTAATCTGAATTATCCGCCTGAAACTATTCTTTAGTCTAAGAATTATGCTTTAAAAGTTTATTAGGACTATGTTTTTGACTTTCTTTCAATATTTTAGTGTATTAATAATCTGTCCTGCTATAAGTGTAATTACAGAACTGAACAGAATGTTAATGCACCATGTCTACTGAAGAACGGAAGGGAATTTCATTCACCCTTTCACAAGATTCATTCATTACTACTACATATTCTCACACTGACTAATTGGTAAATTATGGTCACATTGCAAATGAAGAATATATACAGCTGATCATATCTATGCCTATCCATGAAAAGTTTTTTCGACAAACTCAAACAAGTGTTTACCGTATTTTGAAGTATTATAGTAGGTGGACAGGATAATATTTTCTGAATTAGTTTTTCGAAGTAAATACGATTTCAGGTTTGAGATCAGAAATTTTCTGTTTTGATGTAATATCCCGTTCTTTTACTTCGTTTATTCATATTGGTTAACTAAGAGCCTCAGAAATATAAGAAAGACGAAATTTGATTGAACTTTAGTGTTGATATCTTAATAATTTTTAACAACAATGCTCCGGGTACTCACAAACTTAAGGAGTTCTGGTTTTCATTGAGAACTCAATCGAATTAGTTGTAGTGTTTCCTTGTTTTTCGATATATTCTCTGAAACTGTTTAAAGTATGGTGAATAAGGGAAGTGCAAGATTGTTTTGACGGATACTTTTAGGTTTTCTTTTGTTTTAACTATGTGTCGTTAATAAAGCGTCATCTTAATATCCTAAGAACACAGAAAATATTTTATTTTGTTTTTAAAGTTTACACATTTAATCACACTTCCCCACTAAGTCGTGTCGTCACTCATAGTCTTTAAAAATTGAGCAGCTGGAAACCGTTGATAGAATATTTAGAATAAAATAAGCAGTTCATTCGTGTTATAATTTTAATTCAGCTTTCACTTTTTTTCTTACCACGAAACACTTTAAAAATCTATTTATTTGTTTTTAATTGGCTGATGTTATTTTAAATCTTTATACATTATTTCAATCAAATTTAAGTAGGCAGTACTAATCTTTGTAATTCATAAATTAATATGATTGCAGAGTGAGTCGGGCAAATGTAAGCCTTCTATTTAATTCTTATTGCCATAATAGATTTCACGTTATTTTGTGTACTGTTTGTTGATGGAATGTTTCGAAAATGATTTCAGCATTTTTAAACGATGTGGAACCCGCGTTACTAATGTTAAATTCTCTAAGTATTATAAAAGTCCGATTTTTTCATTTTCCTGCAGCATACACCAATCAGTAATGTTTTACTAATACGTATAATGACCCTGAATAGGGTTGTGTGCACTTTCAATTACATATGTTTATGTTCGTATTTGTTAAGTAGTTATTTAAATTATTTAATGGAAAGTTTGTTCATAAAATTGTCGGTTAACTGCTGTATATGGTGTGTATTTTGTTATCGCTAGTGATTTATTTAAGATTTCGGTATACAAGTCTACTAAGTCCATGTCAAATTTTAACTGTGATTTCTTCTGCTAAATTCAGATAAATACGAGGTTTAATCTGTACTCTAATCCATACTGTTTACAATTTATTCTAGAAAAAAAATTAAAACAGTAAGTGATGGCAGCGTTAATATTATTTCATAACATTTAACTTTCAGGTAACATAAATTTGATACTTACGGGCATATGTATTGGTCAATGTAACCTAATCAGAAAGAACGTCATTTCGGCTATTATATCATGAAGATATACCTTGCTGTTTTCTTCTTATAACTAAATGTTAAGAAAAGATTTACTTAGTTGTAGGGAAGTTCACGGAAAGGATTTTAAAGTAAATTGCTTGTTTATACGTTAACATCCTTAATTTTTGTGCATACAGGGAGCACAGAAATGTTGAAATAAACTAAAATTGCCTGGTGTCCTTTCAGGTTGCTTTTTGTAGTGAATAGTACACAACAAGCGAGTTATCAACGATCTTCAATGTAAGTTATAATGATTACTCTGATTTTAACATATTAATAAGTGCAAATAAGTTTTAATTTTTAAAAATCCCTCTCTTAAATTTGATAGATCGGTTTATATATGATGTAAAGCTAAATTAAAGGCAAATAATAGAAATTGTTTTTCTGATGTGATATTATTTGCGTATTAGTTAAACAAGACGATGAACCAAAATTATAAGTGAGTAGTTTTTGCCATAAGTTATTATCACACTGACCAGTTTGAAAGGTTCTTATCATAAAATGCTTTGTTTTTTTCTTCGCATATTTCTAACCTTAAATCCTACTACCAGAGTTTTAGTTATCGTTTCTCTTTATATGCCAAACGTAGGTGAATCATTGTATTGAAACATAATTAGGAACTTTGTAAGATGCTACTAGGTTTTTATAAGTACCTTCTCATTTTCGTGTATTTAGCTCTAGTGCGTTATTTTGTCTTCTTATTACTTACTGTTTATCCAAGTATTCCAATACCTCATATGAATGCACTGTTTCACAATTTATTTATCGTTGACTATTTGTTTAAAAAATAAGAATCAATTTCCTAGCTGTTTAGTTATGGTTATTTACAAATTTGTTTTAATCAGTGCCGACGACTTGTTGGGAAGTTATGTGTTTGTATTGGCATTTTCTGAGTGCATATTGGCAACAAATAAGTTGTATAAGTTTAAGCTATGAAATTATTGATGATTACTTTGATAATCATTTACAGTGCGTCCTTAAATAAAATGTATATATATATATATATATATATATATATATATATATATATATATGTAATACTTGACTGATTAATAGGCCTTATCTGGTTCTAAAATAGTTATGATCATAGCATCATATTATTTGTAAAACAATACACGAGGGTCATTTAACACATCCGATTTTTAAACACTAGGTCCATTCAATTAATTTTTCGAGGGTAATATAGTTAGGACTGAAGGCTTTTGTAGTGTATTAATATAGTGACTAAGTGTGAAGAAAAATATTTTGTCACTTATATAAGTAAAAATAGTATTCAGGCTGCTTACAGATCCACTTTAAAACACTTTCCATATCGATGGTCTAAGCATTTAGTAAAGCTATTTTTAGAAAACTAACTTACTTATTACACAATGTAAAGTGGTTATCACTGCTACGTTTATGTATTGTATTTCAGTTATAACAACACGTCTAAATAATTAATTACGTGAGGTTTTTCTTATTTTGTTTTAAATGTAACATACTTATTTTTTATGTGCCCTATAATCGAACATTTAAGAAATCGCCAGTATTCGCATCGTAATTATAATTAAATCGACATAGTTCCGTAATACTTCAGGATAAGTTTTGAACCATGGAAGCCGTTCTACTTATGTTTATTAGTACCAATGAATCTAGGATGAACATACAAGACTCGATCATTTTCTATATTCGTTAGAAAACATGGTTGTCGAGTGAAGTTAGTATTAGTTGGCAAAATATCCCTTGAAGTATAAACTTAGCTTTTCAAATAATATACAAAGCAGAGAATATTATTGAAAATGATGCGACTACTGGTGGTGATGTTGGTTACGGTTTAGCTCTGTTATTTTATACCACGTTATCGTGGTATACTGTCTTCACTATTGGAAAGAATAGTTTGTTCTTTATGGAATTTATAGAATCCAAAAGATTGGTTATAGAATACTTATTCTAATATATCATGTGTCGTTGGCTAACTCCTATGCTGTTTTATGTATCCATTGTCCACATGTGCGAAATTAGTCAGTATCATTTATTTTCTATTTGATTCCAGTGATCGTTGTTCTAACCACTGTGAAACTATTTTCTTGTTATTTATAAATTATTCGAATATATTATTAAACAAATTTCCGCAATGTACACAACAGAAAAGCTTAAATCATTTGATGTTTCTAAGCGGTTTTATTTCACTCATGTTTGATCATTATTGATTGATTTTCGCATCTCCATCAAAATCTATCGATCAACCGGTAATGCAGTCTATGGATAAATATCAAATGTAATTGTATTCATTCAGCTGATGTATATCGCCTGATGTAACTATTTGTTTTGGTGCGTGTTTTTCTTAAAAGCTGTACAAATAATTTACGGAGTGAATAATCATACACGTAAGTCATAAATCAACGAAAAGAGCTTTCAAAGTATACACTGATGCATAGAAGGTAAATTTGATTGACGCAAATCACTTGAGATTGTTCGTTGCTACTCGGTGGTTACTTGTTATAAATGTCTTCGTACTACACAGTTGGTTAGTCATGACCTGAATAATTCAGCTTTTGACAGTTACAGTGGCTTATGTTTGTTTGTATTTCACAGGAAGCATCAATTTTTCCAACGATTTCATATACGCCTCGCTGATGAATGGCAACTAGTACGAAACATGTTGGTTACTTCTAGCCACTCGACGTTGGACACAAGTGTAGTGATATTTAGAACTATTGAAATTAGTAGCTGCTTTAAAATATAATCATTACTATGGAATAGGCAATACAGTCCTGTTTAATGTCACACAGTGATCAATTGTTTTAACTAGTAAAGTTACTAACGTATGATATTTTCAATTTCCTGATACTGTTAAAATGTTTCTGTTACATTCTTATAAACAGTATATAATGAGGATATTTTAAATATTTTTATTAGTTCGGCACAAAAAATCATAAACTTATTGATCTGTTTTTTTTTGGAAAGAAATTGTTTCGTTTAAAAACAAGCGGAAAGTTAACAGATGCAGTATAAGCTTCATATTTCACTATTTGATTCAGGGTACTCATCTGTGTTCACAACTTATGCACATATAAGGTATTTTAAGTTGGTTGGCTGAGAGGAGTCAGTCAAGCTAGTGTTATTTAATTTATTTTCCTAGAAAAAGACTGAAAACGAAATAGTCTACCGAAACACATAATAAGCTTAATTCCGATTTCCTTTGTGAATCCTTCGATAGATTGTTCTTTTTTCAAGCACGTGCATTATTTAATTGTTAACATGCATATGAACGGATTTTCAGAGGTAATGATAGTGTCTTTTTAATGAAAAATAAATCTATCTGATGAAAAGATCTATTCATGTTTCATGGTTATCTACTTACATTATACTTAGACAAATAGATAAAATGATTGATCTTGCAATTGAAAATGACATATTTCTATTTACTATTTTAAGTGAAAATTTCATCTTGAACTCTTAATTTTGTCAAAAACACCTTGCATATTTAAATTTAATTACTGATTCAAGTATCATCAAAATAAAAAATACAAGCTGAAGCACAAAGTAAATCATAAGACTTTATCTCTTGTTTATCAATCTGTCGTTGTAGTGAAAATAAATTTTTGGATAGGTAAGATAAATAAAATGGCGACTATTATGTGTGTATTATTTGGCACATTTGCGATGCAGCTACCTACTTATGTTTGGTATTATTTACTTTATTGTTTTCATTAGTCACAGATTTATGTCTGTTGGGTAGAATTGGGAATCAAGGAGCACATCACTTTGACAAGTAAATACGCCTACATAATATGCATCGACCTTGTATATTTTGTCTAGGTCGATTACCTGTATTTTTTTCTTAACATATATGAAATTCCTGAAGCTTATTTATCCTCGTAAGTTAATTTATTGCATAATGCACTTTATTTGTTGCTGGTTCTTAGTTGTTTCGTTTATATAGTTCGTTAAATAAATTTATCAACTATCCGCTTCATAATTTTTAATTAAACATACCTAATTACATGTTAAAGTCAGTGGTTAAGGGTTGGATACACAGACGTTTTGAATTATCCTTCAGTTATAAATTTTGAATTAAAATTCTTAGTATTATTTAGATGCATTTTGTGTTTTACATTTGTGTGTATATGTGCACTTGTGGAAATGTATCGATATTTACTTCTATGGAAAAGTAAAATATGCTGGACATAACTTAGGTTAAATATCAGGGCAAGCACTTTATTCATTTGTGTGTCTACGCGTGCATTGACTAAGTTAACTAGATATTCATGTGATTCTATCAAAAATACTTGGAAATCGGTTTTGTTTTTGTTCTTCTAATTTACGAATCTTTTACAATAATTTCTACCGATTGAAGTTCCTTTCAATACATTAAAACAATTTGTCTTCTTAAATAACCGATTTTACTTATACACTTGCTGTAACATTATCTAAGTATCTATTAATCGAATTAAAATGACTGTAAGCTTCTTCTTTTGTATAAATGTTTTATGAAGTTTTCAGAGTATGTTTTAAGGAATTCACCATTGCAGTGTTGAGCGTATTTGTCACTTACGAGGCATGTGTATCTCTTTCTGAGGGGACAATGAAGTAGTGCATTTTATAGAGGACTATGAACTAGACATAATGTTCTTAAGATTCGAATTACAATAATCCTAGATAGTGAAAAAATTAGGTAGGTCTAAGTAACATGTAATCAGAAAATCAGTAAATGAGTTAGTTATTGAATTCAAACGATATAAAGACAAAGTTTGTTTATTTTGAGGCGATTCGCACAGTGTTTTAGCTATTGATTTGGAATATGTCTTGGAGTACAGCACAGTAACTACGATGTGCCGATGTTTCACCACTCGCCAGAGTATAAATCGACATCCTAATATTAAATTGGTGGTTGCTTGACCTATGAAACATGTGACAAGATTTGTTATTTTAATATACTTTCCAAAGAGAGCTCACCCACTACCCTTCAATGAACAATTACTTTCAATGTTGTGCTGCGACAAACACAAATTTCTCAGAAACTTGTTTGGTGTAAACGTGGTTCTGGTTAGATTTTCTCTGTACCTTTATTCCTCTCCAATTATGAGTTTATTTGTAGGAATTCCGATAACATGTCCATCGGATACCGTATTAAATTAATTACCAGTAAATAACCTCCTAGTAAGAAATTAGTAAAGGTATAATTATTTTCGAAAGTAGTTATCCAAAATTAAATTAGATTTCGGTCTGAGATCATTTGGAAGAATATCTTTTGATATTTTATAGGTATCTTCGTCCAAAAATGAACGAAAATATTTACAAAACTTGGGCTCCGAGTGTATGTAAGACATATGAATAGAATATATTTGTTAATAATCTCAGCGGATGAAATTAATGAAAAATTCCAACGTTTCGCTCTGCAGGTTGGTCCGAACTTCTTCAGGGAAATAACCAAAATCAAAAATTATCGAATATAAATGTAAATAAGAGGTCAAATTGATTACGGATATCCAATTGCATACAGGGTATGAAATTGTCATATGAGTCATTATAAGTGAACTAATATTGAAATAGTGTGGATGAAGGAAGGTGTGCATTTTTGTGTGCAGTTCATGTTACAATTATGTGTGTACCTGTACTGTTCTGAGTTACGTGCATGAAGAGGGATAGACAATCTGAAGATAGGCTTATTATCAAATCATAGTTGGAGGAAATCAATGTAATGATGATTATAGGTCAAAGGAAGGGAGAATATTCGTAAATGGCTACACGTTGAATGTGAATCGGAATAGAGAATTCTAAACAGAATTCATTAATCAATAAACAAATAAATGGAATGCATTGGAAATTGGAGTAGTAGAGGTTGTTAATTCATTTTTTAACCATTAGTTGCCATGGTGCAGCTAACTGTACTCCATCTCGTCGGTTTATATTATTCGGATTAGCCCATAGGTGTAGGGAGTTAAAACCTTTTTGAAGGATTTTAATTCCATCAAAATCGATACTGTGCCCTGATTCTATTGAATGTAGTGCTATTGCCGATTTATCTTCAAGTTTCAGTATATTATTAGAGGATTTGGGAATATGCTTTGTGCAAAGTATATGTTCCTTCATCCTTACATTCAATTGTCGTGATGTTTCTCCTACGTATTTGGCATTGCAATCATTACATTTTATCTTATAGACACAGTTTGTTTGTTCTTCTTTTGGTACTCTGTCCTTGATATTTACAAGTGCAGAGCCCAGTGTATTGTTTGTTCGGAAGAAAACGCGTATGGCATGTTTATTCAAAATTCTTCTAATCTCTTCAGAAGTCCCATTCCTGTAAAGCACAACCACAGTGTCAATCCACTCTTTCGGTTGGACCTTCGGCTTGGCTTCCCCATTGCGTTTCTCCTTAAGTATCTTTTTTATAAAATTCTTTGGGTAGTTGTTCATCATTAGTGTAGACATCACTAAGTTTAATTCAGTTTCTTTGTCCTTATTATCTGTGACTAGTTGATGGATTCTGTTTATCAGGTTCCCAACAACTGTCACTTTCGTTGATTTTGCATGAGCTGATTTATAGTCCGGGTATTTACCGGAATACGTTGGTTTTCGGAAAATGTTAATCTTAAGATAGTTATCTTGTTTCCTTTCGATCAGACAGTTGAGGAAGGATAATTTATGATCGGCAGTCTCGATTTCCTTAGTGAATTTGATTTTGTTGGATATACTGTTGACATTTTCAAAAAGTTCATCTAGTGCATCTCGTTTTGTAATAATGAAAGTGTCATCTACGTACATTAGCCAGAGTTTGGGTGGATAGACACATTTTGAGAGTGCATTTGTTTCCAGTGAATGCATAAACAAGTTGGCAACTATTGGAGACACCGGAGATCCCATCGCTACACCTTCTGTTTGTTTATAGAGATCTCCTCGAAACTTAAACAATGTAGAATTCAAGCATAAACCTAAGCATTTAATAATCTCTGAAGGTTCTAAAGGACACCGTAGACTTAAGTCATTGTCTGCGAGTAAATATTCATTTATAATGTCTAACGAATTGTTAATGTGAACATTAGTGAATAAAGAGCAAACATCAAAACTTGCCGTTATTTCATCTTCTTCTAAACGCATGTTTGTAATCATGTTTCTAAAATCAAATGCATTTTTTATTCCTTCATCCACACTATTTCAATATTAGTTCACTTATAATGACTCATATGACAATTTCATACCCTGTATGCAATTGGATATCCGTAATCAATTTGACCTCTTATTTACATTTATATTCGATAATTTTTGATTTTGGTTATTTCCCTGAAGAAGTTCGGACCAACCTGCAGAGCGAAACGTTGGAATTTTTCATTAATTTCATCCGCTGAGATTATTAACAAATATATTCTATTCATATATCTTTTGATATGCTTAAAAAGTGCGATGTATTTGTGGTTTTTTACGGTTATATTGGAATTTACTAGTGACAGTTGTTTTCGAAGTTACCAACATGTGAAATTCTGGTGAATGGGGAAGTAGTTGTTATCTAGCTTTTGATATCATTGTAGAAGCCATTGAAATACAATTGTCATTCCCCAATTACGTCCCCTGATACTTTTCATATTTTATATAATTATATGCGTATCATTTTCTTGTGATCACTCAAATTTTAGTGATGATTTTGCTGACGAATTTTCGATTCTCACTCGAGATTAACTATTAAAATCTTCTTTGTAACAGGTATATTTAAAAACAAAGACGTTTGAGCAAAGAATATTCTTTTCGATAAATGCTCATCAGGTTCTACATTTATTAGTTCAAAACAAGTAGAAAGGTGATTCAGACTGTAGACAGAAAGCCACTTTTTGTAAGACTAGCATTCACAGGAGATGCGCCCAGCAAAATGCTAACGTTGAGGTTACACAGTTTCATTCAAAGAAAATGTAAGGCGGAAAAACTACAACTGGTGTTTTCTGCCCGTCCTATGGTGATACCGAAAATGAAGGATCAATTACCTAGGCTTGCCACTTCATTTTGTATTTATCAGTTCAACTGCTCCTGTGGAGCAAGTTACATTGGCAGATACTTAAAGAATTTACTCCTTCGTGCTTGTGACTACCTTCCAGTTTGGTCAACCAAAGGTGTTGTCAGAAGTATCAACAGTTTAATATTAGCTCACCTAATTCAAAAAAGTCATGCGGCGAGTATAAATCAGTCATTTGCAATAATATTTTGTGTAAACCATTATCTGCCAAGATCCGTTGAACTCAAAGTTTTTAAAACGACAGAGGCGTTATCTATATGGGTCAAGAGGCCAGAACTGTGCATACAACTCCTTCTCTTGACATGGCCGACGTAAGATCCATCAAGTCAATTCCCACCTAAATCATAGGATGACTTAATTTTAGTAATGCACGTGTATCGTTCTCTCTTTATGTTTATTTCTATAATTTAAATCTACTCTATCCAAATACTACTCTCTTTATTCATAAATCTCCATATTATTATTATTATTATTATTATTATTATTATTATTATTATTATTATTATTATTAATCGAGGTATTCAGAATGATTTTGAGTACCACTCAATCTTCTCTATTAATTTTATTGATTTAGTAACATTTTAAGACCATGCAAATGAACTTATTATAATTCTTTCTATTATTATTTTTACTATTTAACGAATTTTGATTATCGTTCACTCCATTTTACAAATTCTTACCTATTCGATTTCATTTTAAGTATAATTCAGCATTTGACTACAAACACTTTATCTACTAGCCCATCTCCTATGTCACCCATGTAACAGAAATACCTATATATATTTGACTAATAATGTTGTTTATTTTAATTACTGTTTAAATTTAACAAGTTGCATGATGATGACTATTTCAACAAATGACTGAAAATTTATATCTAATTATCCTTGATATCTAAATAATGTTGTATTTTCCTCAGAACTGGCTATTCTTGTGACTAATAATTTTAAACTAATAAATGTAGAACCTGATGAGCATTTATGGAAAAGAATATTCTTTGCTCAAACGTCTTTGATAAACATGAAAATTTTTAAACAACAGGTATATTTAGTGTAATTTTCGTTTATTTATATAATTCCCTTTTCGATTTACTCATCTGTTGAATTGTATTCAATCAGGTTTAAGTTTAAGAATGCTCATCACCAGTAGCATGCAGTCTTTCACCTTAAAAGTTAATTTATTTTGGATTGTGTATGGCGTAAAGCCATAACAATATTTTCCACTAATCATTATTGCTGCTGTTTTTTGGTTTTGTTTTTCGTGTTCTGTTGTGAACGTTTTGACTTATTTAACAGCATATTGAACAGTTGTTTTAAATTTCGGTTTTTATGTTACTTAATACGAAATTGTCTTATTTGGAAGCTAACTGGTTTATTAACAGACTTAGGATCGTTGTTTTTACAGTAATAAAAGCGTAAACTTTTAATGGTTATATTAATTTTGTTTCATACCGTTTACGTAAACAGGAATATTATGATTAGAATTTATCTGTAAGCTTCAATGCTGTCATGAGTTCTCAGTTATTTATTTGACTTACAAGTCTGATACAGTTATTTCCTTCAAAAAGGGATTCTTTAAAACTACAAAATGTGTAGTAAGTTATGTCTCGTTTACGTGAAATGTTATTAACTATTGCCTAAATCATGAATTTTCATTAATGCACTTTCATTGTCAAAGTATGTTATTAGCAGAATTACACATAAGTCTAAGAAGAAAAGAAATAGAAAATATAAAATCTTAAATGATCCTTAAATAGTATGACTTTTTGAATTGATTAGATAGGATGTAGTTGTTATATAACGAAGATATTAGGCATTTACATGAGATTTATTTATGTTTGTATTTACTAAGGGCTATTCGGTAGTTGATCTATAAACTTGACTCAAGTTTTATGGAAAGTAGAGCACTGTAACTTTATTGATGAATTAATCAACTTCAAATCTCTGAGGGAGTTGATACTTTTTCATAGTTAAAAATTAGTATTCAAAACTTTGGGATACATAATTTTTTTCTCATTCAACTATCTAACATAAAGATATGTTGTCAGTGATTGTTTAGTTAGAAACTAGGACGAATATGATAAAATACTTCTATGTATTAAATTCATTCATCACAAACTGAACTAAGTTAGGATACCAATGACAATCAAAAGCTATCGGATAACAGTTTCGTCTTATTATCGGGTTCTTCAGGAGCGTACATGTCACGAATATCGGATGCAGGACGTTCGAGTTTCGTGGTAGGGGCTTGCACTTTAAATTAATGATCCGGTTTTTAGTGGTTTGCGTTTCTAAGTTTAACTGGATAGCTGTTCAACATTGGAAATGGTTGTTCTTCAATTATCATTTCTGCCACTTAGAGATCCAGAAATTGCTCAGCGCAAAGTTGAAATGCCATTGATGTGACCCTCAGCGAGCCCCTGGGGTGTACATCGCTTAGGAACTCCGTACTAGGATGAACCGATTTCAGTACTTTCTGGTTTATAGGGATTTTAAAACTAGACTAAACTGATGATGTATCATTAAAATCCAACAACCTCGATAATATCTAATCCATATCATTTTGTAATTTAGTTTTACCACTTTCATTCAAAGACGAATTTACTCAAAACAACTGTGCAGATGTGTGTTGTTCTCCTCAGGAATGTCATCGATTTCCACATGCACATTACAACATGTCTAAAAGTATCAATGAAGGAGATAACGTTGGCTTATTTAAAGTTTACAGGTCTTTAGTGTCTTCGGTATTATTTACTGGGCGATTTGATATTTTAGAGTTTGTATACACTTTTTCTAAGTAGTAAGCATAACATTTTATTATGGTCACTCTACATTCATTGTTTGTGATAAGCTAAATAACTAACTTACCATAGATGAACAGTTTTTTGTTGCAACGGCACTGGATACATCTGTGTTACTCAGACAACGGAGGAAAATTATCATCCTTCTAATTAGACCACTATTTTAATTTATAACTTATTTAATAATTTATTGTTTATGCTGTAGCAAAAAGACAATATATCATTAGGCAAGAATGGTGAAATCCTTAGATTTTAAAATAGATTTTACCACAACTGACAGATGTATTTATGGCCACTAGCTGTGTATTTGTTATATTGTTCCAACCATTATACTTTTTACTTATTTTTTCTACCACTGCTACTACCCCCCTGAATAGTAGTGTACGACTGTGTTCCTCAAACTTCGTTTCTCTTATTATTTATTAAAGTATCCTGGTTCAAAATAATGTACTGGGAATAAGTCATCTTTAGCAGGCGGAAAAATTAAAATATTTTACAAAAATGAATATGTTTTGCTCATTTTTTTTTGGTTTACTTTTTGTTAGAGGTTTGAATACGGCTTTAGTAATTTTTGAGTATTTTTAGAGATACTTATTTATAACTTGACTAACTTTTGTATTTAGTACTTTCGGTTGCCCCCTTGTGTTGTTTTTTTCGATGAAGGATAAATTAGATGTATTACTGATGTTTAACGCTGAGTAAGATCGTGTAGTGACAGCAGCATAATGCTGATTTTAGTAGCACTTTTTATATTTAACGATTGGAATTTCAATGTCGTTATTTCGGATTCTATGTGAAGTTTCTAGATTGAACTGATATAACTCAATGAATACCATTCGTTGTATTAATTGATTAAGTCATCTAATGTGTCATCAGCTGGGATATTGGCATTGTTTGTGAGGAGACATAAATTAATTCTGTAAAAATACTTTGGTGAGTACAGAATGTGAAATTAGTGAGAAATGCTGTGTGTGTGTTGTGTTTTGATCCTGGACAACTCCTGTTCAACTTTTCTCGTAGATCAGTGATTGTATTACAATAAAAACAATTTGATTTCTTTGTTTTTAAAATACTAGAAATTTCTTTTATGCGGATTAAAACAAGGTGTTGGATATCAATATTGTTTTCACTTAGATTTTCAGCCTTTACTTTAATATATGGTAATATTTATATGCAAATATGAAAAAAAGAGTTAGACCAATCCAGACAATTCGTGAGTTAGTGATGACACCAAAATAGACGGATTATGTGACTAATCGTAATAAGTGAGGAGTTCAGATTAGTAGTACTAGTATTAGTAAGATTATTAATTGCATGAATAGATATTTTAAAATAAGACAGTAAATGCAATAATAACTTGAATAAACATGTCAACACAGGAATTAAATTAAAACTTGGAAAATAAGGCTTTGTTGCCCAATCTCACTATTCCTCTTCAACTTTGCCTTCGATGACATTCTAGAAACAGCCCTGAGGGAAGTACATGTTGGTTCTATGAATTTGTTGTCTGCAGAAAGACTTTTCAACCTTTAATATGCGGATGATATTGTCTTACTATACGTCAACACGCCAACCATCCAAATCGCAGTTAAACAGTTGGGTATTTGCATCCGTAAGTATGGCACATCTTTGACACTTTCTAGGAGTGTGTACCTGCTCTCACTCCTTTTAGTGAGCCCCTAGAGGTAGTTGAAAGGTTTGTTTATCTCGTTAATTTTGTGAGTGCTGGTGTTATGCCGAAAGAAATCAAGTTACGCATAATGAAAGCCAAATCAGTCTATCTCGGAATGATCTGTCTTTCTTGCCGTCGTGGTATAAGTCTGACTGTAAAAGGTTGAGTTTACTGCGTCCCAATGAGAGCGGTTTCACCCTATGCTTATGTAACCTTGTCTCCGACGAATCGCTGACACCAAGTGGGAACATCATGTTAGTGACGCTGAGGTTTAACAACGTATTTTCGTGCGCAATGATGACTACCGAATTAGTATCGCCATCTTGAAACACCGACTTCAGTGGTTCGATCATGTTTTGCAAATGTCATCACAACGGCTTCCACATCCTTCATTACTTGCCGACGCTGAGACTAGTTAGGGAAAGCGGAGAGTTAGTCAGTTTATGACAAGGCACTGTAGAGTGAAAGTCTAATGGAACAGGCATCTGTCAGTTAATCCTGACTTCCCGCTTGGGTCCCTAGAAATGACGCAAATCAGTGATTTGAGATTTTATCAGATATGTAACGTAATAGAAGTCAGTAAACAAGATCTTGCTGTGGTTGTCTATCATAACCTTCTTGAAAGTGTGATGACTTCTATTAGTTGAAATAATATCTTGTTTATACTTCCTCTTGGACTGTGTCTCCTGCCTTGTATTTTTCTTGTTATCCTACAAAATTTTACATTTTCCCATTGATTGCCTCCTTCATCAGTCTTCTTCACAACGTTACTTTTGTACTTGTGTGAAACATATATTCTTGGTTTCATTTTGTATCAAATTTTGTGTTTAAATGAATAAACGGATTCCGGCTGTACTATCATACAGCTTAATTAATGAGTCAACGAGAAACTACTATCATTGTTTGATAATCCTCTGACCAAATCTGTACGTATTTTCATCCTGTCACACTTAGTAGATAGTAAGCATATGATAAATGAAACAATTGCATTTAAAGTGATGTATCGTTTATTATCAAGCTTTCTGAATGGGGTTCGCATTTGTGATCCCAGTCAGTGTTCAAAAGAAATACGTAATACCCCCATCCCTTCTATTACCACATATATTTGCACAAACTTGGTAGAATAAAGTTTTAAAATACCTTATTTATGGGGCATGTGTTAAAATTAAAATGTAAAATGATCGCAGGGTTATAATAATGATTATTGCAAGTTTGCTTGTGACTGACAGTAGATAAACTCGTACCAATAGAGACTGATTAATTATCGTCCTTAACATCAACAACTGGAAATTAAAAACTCGAATAAACATTACCTGTTGAACAAATTGTTGAGTACATGAAATCATTTCCTTAGAAAATAATGTATTAGTGATAAAAGTGATAGTTATTGGGTTCGAACGCAAGTGTAAACATCTATAGTGTGATTGAAGCATTTCATCTGATTAGTCCAAAATTAGACGAATTTTAAGTGTAAGGTTCCATTTGTAGCAACAATTCATATTTACTAAAATTTTATCACTATATAGTGATATTGAAAAAATTCATTCAGAATGAGCGTGTCAGTAAAAACAATAAATATTAACCCTTAAGATTAGTGATTGTTGTGTTCACACATTTTAGTTGTGAATGCCGTAGTTTTAAATAGTTATTTGGCATAGTTGTTTCAAATCACATTTATTCATTAAACAAGTAAACTGTAATGTTGGCTTTTAAGTATTATTACTTGATATAAAGTACTAGTTGCTAACTGTTTCGTTTTTCACTTTACCATAAATTCTTCTGTCCTTATTTTATAGGTGTAAATGTTAAGTATTTGACACGTAACAGGGAAGCTCTGAATTTAGTCTGACAAGATGTATCTATAATTCTTAAGTGAACTGTTACTACTCGTTTGACTTTTATCGGTTTTTAGTAGGTGCAAATGCTTAGCTGAAAATCAACAATAATAAATTTGACAAACAAGTAGTTATTCATTTTATTGATTGGCTTTTGTTAGAAACTGATGATTATCGAATTTATAATTTGATGCAACTTTGGACTCTATGCTAAAAATGTCGAATTCAAAACATAGTTGTCAGTTTTTTCTAATATTTTTATTAATGAAAACAAGACATCTAATCATTATATTACTAGAAAACGGCTTCATACATGTTGGTTGTGATGTTTTTAGTTTGTGTTTTAGCATTTAGTTTTATTTCTACCCACTACATGGATCGTAAACATTATGAAATAGAATTTAATAAATTTGTTGAAATGCGAAATCGAAGTAAATATTCTTGGCTCAATATCTGAAATACACTGTATTTATCTGAAATAGAGCTTAGGTGGTCATTTTATATGAAAAACTGGACACTACCTGATACAAGTTTAAACTGAACCACTGTTCACAATGTTTAGCGAACCTTACAATATTATATGTGTAAATAATCAAATTCGAATAGCTTTGTGTATTACCTATCCCCAATGTTTCCTAGTTATAAAGCTTGAATAATTAATTATAATAACTGGTTGTTGGAAACACCATAGAACTTGACACTATAATCTATTTATATAAGTTGTTAGATATGATCAAAAGCCAATTAATAAATTTCTTAAATAATTGTGCAATATGCACGGACGTCAAGAAAATGAAAACTTTTGAATAACTAGACCATACTCTGAGTTGATACCAATTTACCTCAATAATCTTTTACTGGCTTTCCGTATAATTGGATTTAGCAACCAAAAACTTCAGGCTCTATTTCTTGTTATTCTGTGGCTACTTGAAATCTTTTTACAGTTAGTATTTTGGTAGATTAGTACTCGATGTATGTATAACAGAGCTTGAACATGTCAATAGATAGTAGACATTATGATTTCGTCCGTCATTGGTAACTAAACATTGCGTATATCGTGATTTTCATTTATCAGCGTCCAACCATCGACTGATATAATTGGATTATATTTTCTACCTTATGATTTCATAGTTTTTATTTCACTGGTAACGTTTTGCGAAAAATGATATTATCAAGTGGATTATATCTCTCTCTGTGCCGATGAGTGTGATTTTTGAGTACATTGGTGTATATAAACTGTTTAAATTGTTGTATTTACTTATACAGTTGATATTTTCCTAACTGCATTGTTTGTTCATATACTTCCATTCAGAATGAACATGTGTCTACATAACATAAATTGAATTCAAACGAAGTAATTTCTTAATGAATATGTATGGTCTGATTATACAGCTTTTATTTCCTTATTATTGTTGTTTTCTCTTTTGCGTTCCACGTGTTAACCAAACTTCGTGTCTAAATGTCATATGCACAGCTATTTCCTTTGATATATGAACCGATATTTTGATAACTGTTTTTATTATCTTATGTATCTAATTATTTTGATTAATCAAATATTCTGTCAATCCCAAGAATCAGTTAATATATTTGTTCTTTTTGGTTGGTTCGTTTATGGCTGTAAAGTTATTTTTAATTTGTTAAAAGTTGTCTTTCTTAGATTTTTCAATGGCTTAGCTTTCATTATCTAACATGATCTAAGCCCTTGATTATCAGTATGCGATTGATGATTCAGATCGAAAAAATTCTGATTCATGATAAGGTTCAAAATTTAACTTCTACGTTTCTCTGTATTAAACTGTATTGAACATATAGTAATTATTTTTGCTACCGAAAGCTTCGAAAGTAGATCATTCGCAAATTTGCCAAATAATGACATTAGTTGTAGGAAACAGCCTCTAACTAGTTTAAAACTCATGAGGATTTTGCTGTCTGACTCCATCACTAAGTTTCAGCTGCTTTTATGGTGTGAAATCATTCATTTTACTAATGACGTTTTCAAAACACACATCTTATAACATATATACAATAAAAGCGTAAATTGAACTTGAAATTTATTTTTCATCATTGTCGGTGTTTTTAAAGGTTGATAACACGGTTTTTGTAAAATTATTTGTTGACATAAAAGGTTAATCATTTTTCCTTCTATCCTAATTTCCTGCTTGAAAAATCGCTTTTTTTATTTTATGTGCACTGTACAGAATTGCAACTTCTGTAAATTCTCTATATTTGTATAAGAACTTTTTCAACCTATTTCGTTGTTGTGCACTTTTTTTGAAGTATGTACAGCTTAAGTACATTATTGATAACAAATCTAATTGAAAGTACTCTCTTAGAATACGTTTGTTAATATTTTACGGATCGCGATACTTTCTTACATCATTCTAACATCGTAGACAATCTACTCACAATGTGTAACTTTAGTAATGAACACTAGGTGTTTGCAAAATGTGTTGCTATGTTTGTCGTATCGTATCTGTAATCAAACTACAACTCACAACTGAAAACATTTGAAGCAATACATATTTATGAGCTACCCTTCTTAGAATAACCAGTGTGGAATTTTTGTTTATCATGTGCATACACCTGACAATGTTCAAGTGAATAAGTCTTTTCACTTCGAGATTTCAGGAGATTCATATTTCAATGATGCGTACAAAAGTATGTCCAGTTAATATTCACGTTTTATCTCATCACAGGCCTGTTCATAGTGACTTACGCCAGTTACAATAATATTTGTCGCAGTGAAAGATAATTGATGAAGTCGATAAACTTTTACTTTACTTTTACTTACGCCTGTTACCCCTCTCGGAGGAGCATAGGCCGCTCACCAGTCTTCTCCATTCAACTCTGTCCTGAGCAATCCTTTCCAGCTGTCTCCAGTTACTGTTCATCCTTCTAATGTCTGCTTCCAGTTCTCGACGCAGGGTGTTCTTTGGCCTTCCTCTTTTCCGTTTTCCAACAGGATTCCAAGTTAGTGCTTGTCTGGTGATACAGTCTGATGATTTCCGCAGTGTATGTCCTATCCATTTCCAACGTCGTTTCCTGATTTCCTCTTCAGCTGGAAGCTGATTTGTTCTTTTTCAAAGTAGGCTGTTGTTGATGGTTTCCGGCCAACAGACATTCAATATTCTACGTAGGCAGTTGTTGATAAATACCTGTACTCTCCTGAGGATGTTTGCCGTAGTTCTCCATGTTTCAGCTCCATACAGAAGAATTGACTTGACGTTCGAGTTGAAGAGTCTAACTTTGAGATTGGTAGACAGTTGTTTGGAGTCCCATACATTTTTCAACTGTAGGAATGCTGCCCTTGCTTTGCCGATCCTTCCCCTTACATCTGCATCGGATCCTCCTTGTTCATCGATGATGCTCCCCAGGTATGTAAAGGTATCCACTTCTTCCAGAGTTTCACCATCAAGTTCAATTAGGTCGGTGCTCTCGGTGTTGAATTTGAGGATCTTGCTCTTTCCCTTATGTATGTTCAGGCCTATTGATGCTGAGGTTGCTGCTACTTTGGTTGTCTTCACTTGCATTTGCTGTTGTGTATGGGATAGGAGTGCTAGATCATCCGCGAAGTCCAGATCATCAAGTTGCATCCTACTTGTCCATTGAATCCCGTGCTTCTCCTCAGATGTAGAGGTTTTCATGATCCAATCGACCACTAGGAGGAAGAGGAAGGGCGAGAGCAGACAGCCTTGTCTGACACCGGTTCTTACTGAGAATGCATTTGTCAGTTGTCCTCCATGCACAATTTTGCACTGTAGTCCGTCGTAAGAATTCTGGATGATGTTGACGAGTTTCTGTGGTATACCGTAGTGTCGAAGAAGTTTCCACAATGATCTCCTGTCTACGCTGTCAAACGCCTTCTCATAGTCGATGAAGTTGATGTACAGTGACGAGTTCCATTCAATTGATTGTTCAACGATGATGCGTAGTGTTGCAATTTGGTCTGTGCATGACCGATCCTTACGGAAACCAGCCTGTTGATCTCGAAGTTGAGCATCCACTGAGTTTTTCATTCTGTTCAACAACACTCTGTTGAAGACTTTCCCTGGTACTGACAATAGTGTGATCCCTCTGTAGTTCTCGCATTTGCTCAAATCCCCTTTCTTTGGTATCTTGATAAGGTATCCTTCCTTCCAGTCTGGCGGCACCTGTTCTTCCTCCCAGATCCTCTTGAATAAAACGTGGAGCATCCTCGCCGTTATGTCTATATCTGACTTAAGTGCTTCGGCTGGTATATTGTCAGGTCCTGCTGCTTTCCCACTTTTGATCTGTCTGATAGCTATCTTGATTTCTTCCATCGTTGGTGGATTGACATCAATCGGGAGGTCTGTAGATGCTGCTTCGATGTGTGGTGGGTTTGGTGGAGCTGGTCTATTCAAGAGTTCCTCGTAATGTTCTACCCATCTGTCTCTTTGTTCTTGAATCTCGGTGATTAGCTTGCCTCCTTTGTTCCTGACCGGTCGCTCTGGTTTACTATATTTCCCTGCCAGCTTCTTCGTTGTGTCGTATAGCTGTTTCATATTTCCTTCTCTTGCAGCTTTTTCCGCTGTTGTTGCAAGGTCTTCGATATACTTCCGTTTGTCGGCTCGAATACTCTTCTTTACTTGTTTATTTGCTTCTGTGTATTCATTTTGTGCCTTGATTCTTTCTGCTCTAGTTCGGCTGTTGTTGATTTCTGCCTTCTTGTTCCTCCTTTGTTGAATTTTGCTCAGGGTCTCTGTGGAAATCCATTCCTTATGATGGTAGTTCTTGCAGCCCAGAGCCTCTTGACAAGTTGAAGTTAGTGCCTCTTTGATTCCTTTCCAGTTGTCCTCCATAGTGGTTTCTTCCTCGTTCAGCAGATCTTGTAAGGCTTGGAACCTGTTGTTGAGAATTATTTTGAATTCATTGAGTTTGTCAGTATCCCGAAGAGAGGCTGTATTGAACCGTTTTAATGCTGTTGCTCCAGTTATCCATTGCTTCTTTAGCTTCAGCTTCATTTTGGCAACCACTAGGTGGTGGTCTGAAGCTACATCAGCTCCTCTCCTGGTTCTCACATCTTCCATTGATCTTCTGAATTTTTTATTGATGCATATATGATCAATTTGATTCTCTGTACTATGATCTGGTGAGATCCATGTAGCCTTGTGTATGCGTTTGTGGGGGAATATTGTACCACCTATGACCATTTTGTTGAAAGCGCAAAGATTTGTAAATCTTTCACCATTTTCATTTCTTTCCCCCAGTCCTTGTCGTCCCATGATGTCTTCGTAACCGGTGTTGTCCATTCCGACTTTGGCATTTAGGTCCCCCATCAGGATTGTCAGATCCTTTCTTGGACACTTCGCTATAATTGACTGCAGCCTATCATAAAACTGATCTTTGTCCTCGTCGTTGCCGTCGTTGGTGGGTGCATAACACTGGATGATATTCATTGTAATCCCCTTCTTCATTGTCTTAAAAGATGCTATGATGATCCTGGGTCCATGTGGTTCCCATCCTACAAGTGAATTGCGCGCTTTCTTAGACAGCATCAGAGCAACTCCTTGGGTGTGTGGGGCATTTTCCTCTTCGTGCCCGTAATAGAGTAGCACCTCTCCCGTGGCTAATGCTTTCTGTCCAGTTTGAGTGCAATGCGTTTCGCTGATCCCGAGCACAGTTAAATTGTATCTCTTCATTTCTGCTGCTATCTGGCTGATCTTCCCTGTCTCCCACATTGTCCGAACATTCCATGTACCTATAAAAATTTTTGCTCTGGTCGTTAGAAGGGGTGGCATCGGCCTCATGACTTCCGAAGAATCTCGGCTTTCATCATGAAGCGTCATATAGGTTCCTTCTACTTCCAGGGCAGAGTTTAAATCGTTAGGTTTGTTTATTCTGGTTAGCGTTTTTTTAGCAAACTTGAGTTTTACGGGATAGGGGTACTAGCCCTATGCCCAACCCTCCTCCTTTACCCGGGCTTGGGACCGGCAACAACCCTAGAAGAGCTGCGGGCGGAGTTAAGTCGATAAACTGTCCTATATTTATTGATAACGAAATCAAGAATATAAATTTTAATAATAATTATTGTTTTTTTGAAAGTAAAAATGAGCATATTTTAAAATAAAATTCTGAACTCAATGAAGCTTTTAATTACTAAAGATTCAGGAATAGATACAATATGTCAGAAACACTCCGACAGTCGGATTTGTGGTTATTGTCATTGAAGAATATATATAGTGGCAGCATACAAAGCATAGCTGTTAGTTCTACCAGCTCTGGTAGTTTTTGTCTTATAAATTGGGAAGCATTTGTATAAACTAGCAACAACGTTGACAATTCGATAAGTTTCCTTGAGTTATGGTACAATAATTGATTGAATTTATTTATAAAAAATGTTACTTATTAAAAAATAATATTGCTGAATTATTTTTTTAATGAATTATATGGCATTTAAATGTCTGTTAAATAATTGGACATTTCTCTCTCTATATATATGTTTCTTCTTGAAGACTTATTTACAGCCTTATTGTAGTGTTCTACCTGACATTGTTATTAAAAATGCCTAGAATTAAGCTGAGACGTAACCCAGTTAGAATTTTGTTTATTTGAAAGTTTCATTCAACTCACTGTTTTTAATTTTACTTCAAATTTCGGTATGTAGTAGGCATAATGATCAATAAGAATCTGTATAACAAGCGAATAGTTTGAATATTTGTGCACGCAATCGCCTATTTTTTATTCATCTAACTTCCCTGATTTTCTATCACTGTACAGCTCAACTCTTATTGGTTAGGGGTCTTCGTATGTACTTTTAATCAACCGAATATCCATTGAAGATCCAGAGCTTCTGTATTTATTGTGTATTTTTGTAGAGTACTTCTTTGTGACGGCTTTGGTTACCTAGAATGTTACCAATTGATTTAAAGTTGTTTACGGTTCATGCAAACTAAAAATCAGACATTTATGATTCAGTACACTCGTCGTTGATATCCAGCATGTTGCTAAGCTATTAGAATGTCGTCAGTTGCGAATTCTAGTTAGTACAAATTTTAATTTATTTCAACTTACGAGGTAACATACCATCTATACAACATTGCTTCGGGTATCAAAAATGTTGTTAATTAGTTAAACTACGGATAGCCAAGGCTGCTTGTGATGGTCTTCCTTCGAAGTTTGATCTACGGTCTTGGCTGAGTTTTGGGTAATTTTTCAAAATATAATAAATAAAACATTGTTTTGTAATCTATGGTTAGACATTTCATGTTACAAACATGTCTTTTTTTTCATTCTTGGCGTTTTCTTATTGATTTTTAAATTTTAGTTTTTGAGGCTAAAAATCTTGTCCCAATGGATCCAAATGGTCTAGCAGATCCGTACGTGAAAATTAAACTGTTACCCAGCGATGAAGGTGGCAAAACCAAACTGAAAACAAAAGTTTGCCGATCTACATTAAATCCTGTATGGAATGAGACATTTTATCTGTAAGGTCACCTATTAAGTCAGTTTTAACGTTTTCATTGGAATATTGTCCGTTGTCATGTGAATTTATTAAAACGAGATTTGTTTTGGAAGGTTTTTTAGATTTCAACTGAATTTACTAGACAAATAGACTAGTTTATTTGTTTTACGAATTGCTAATTTTTACTTCGTTTTATAGTGGCATCGCTGATCTGTTAAACTTGCACTTACATTTACACATTCGGCACAGGTTAACTATATACAGTTTGAAGTCAGATCTATTTGGAAAAGGCAGTTTATATGATGACGTACACTTAAATATCCGTATTGTTCTTCTGTAAAATATTATCTTAATCTATCACATTCGTAATTTAGTTCACCACCTTATTTTCTCCTATGATCAAATTTTATTCTTGTTTACAATGACATGATTTTAAATTTTTATTCAGTGGAATATTAAAAATATATTTATTAATTCTATAAACTACTTACCTAATCCTCAATATATTTAAAAGAGTCAAGTTTGACTTTAGCAATGACACGTGCAACCTGGAAATAATTAGGATATAATTCGATTGGTTGTCAAACCAACGTCGTCAGCTGTCACCTGCATTTTCACAATCTGAACAGATAAACTCTACTCGTACTTACTTTGAATTATTTATTTACATATTCTATCATATATGTTTTCTAAATCCAAGTTCATTACTATCGCTTATAATTATTATTGCATTTAGCTTTATCATTGTATATTAAACTCTCGGTATCGCATGAATTAAATGCAACTTGAGATCACATACAAGCTTATAACTTAGACCAACATTTCACTTAGTTTTATTAATTAACAAAATTTGCAATCATAAAATCGATTTGGACAGAACCTTAAATACACCTGCTACCTTAATTTATATCGATTCTATCACATCTTTCCTCACCTTGGTGTGTTGTTTTGATGCTCAGGTTACCAGCGATTATTTAGAAACCAAGGGGTATATTGAGTCCAGGTAAGGTGTTCACCAAAGTGTTTTCTTTATCGCATCAGACACCAACATTGAGATTGGATTATCTGTTCATTCTTCCTCGTTATGTTTATTGTTTAGGGCTGGATGATAGTTTTCATAATAAATCGAAACAATATTTCATAAATGCATATGGCCGCTATTTTTATACCCTCTTTTTTACTGACCATCGTTGTTTGGGGTTCAGTAAGCATACTTTTTGTCTCTTCATTTGATTTACTTCTTCCTACTGTGGTTATGTACGTCAGTGTAGGTGAATATCTGCGTAAGTCTGAAGATACTTTGGCGTCCCACTGACCTTTTATAACTTGACTAAGGTTGTTAACAGTTGTTATTATTCTGATAGTACTTCAAAGGCCGTATTGTAATATCTTTTTATAAACATCACTATAACCTGCTAAGTAATTTATGGTGTTCCAAAAAGTCCTGTGTTCTGTTGCCTTCATATCTTATTATCAGGGTCTCCGGAATTAAAGTATTATAGTGATGCGAGCGAAACAAGAAACAATCACCAACGTCACGAATGACACTGAACGCAGCTACGCGATTCTCTGCTTCCGATCCGCTAACTGGAACAAGAAGTCTAGCGTCAGCAAAATAATTTACAAGCAGACTGGAAGGCGAACGCAGTTCATTCAATTCATATATATATATAAATCAATAAAATTGCAGTGAATTATTCGGGAAATCATCACGAAGTTGACATGAACAATTATTATGCAAAAATTACATTAAATTGATGCAATAATTACCTTTTAACTTATTATACTGGATTAAATTAATTGTGATGAAAGTTAATCAAAAATCAATCTTGATTTTGTGAATAATCATTTTGGGGATCTACCATCCCTAACACTTATTTGTCACATGTTTTCGCAGTAGTACAGCATGCGATGTTGAATAATTCTTAAAATTGACATCAAAATAAGGCTTTGGCTATATTAAAATATTCCTGAATTAGGCTGGTTTGAGGATGGGGATTATAAAAACAATCATCCTGTTTCCAGTTGGTTAAAGAGTTGGTTTTATTTATTATTTATCATATACATCTTTTTGGGCATCCGTTAATATTTCGTAGTCGTTGTGAAGCGTACAGATATTTATCGCTTTCTATAACTTTACTTGTTTTTCTATCAATGTTGTTATTGACATGAAACTATTACTAATATTTCATAATATATAGCTATTCAAGTGAACAGGAAAAATAATCGAACCATGTGACAACTAAGCATTTGTTTCCAATTTGGCTTATGAGTATTCATGCTATTATTTGAGATTAACGGAATTAATTTTTCAAAACAAATACAAACGATTTAGATTATCATGAAATCTTCAAAATTGCTAATGTTTGTAGAATGGGGCGAGAGCAGCATGGGATTGGAATATTTTCCACTAAATTTATGCATATTTTCCCAAAATATCCTATTCTATTGTGATATTAATTTAAATTGTCGAATAAAACCATTCTAATTTATTCATGTTTTGCACAACTAGTCGAAATATATGCAGAATCTCATAGTTTGACGTTCACATGATTTAAAATACTTTTGTAGATATCTTAAAGTTTTGTTTATCACTTAGACAAATGTTTGTCTTATGTTTTTCGAATTTCGACCTAATGTTACTTTTCATGTTTTTTAGTAATCGCTAATGGTTCGAATAAAAAAGCTTACAATTTACTTTGTATGGTGTAATACATATAATCAGTACAGTATTCGTAAAATCGATATCTTTTGTTTTAAACATAACGATTACACGAATTTTCCATTTAAATATTCCTTCATAGTGACTTTATACAGTTCGCAGAAACGATAACCTTTTTGACGGTGATAAGTTCTTACTATTACTTTTACTTTATTTCAGAAGTATTTGCTTGGATTTATGGAAGATGAATCTACCAGTAATATCTTTATTTCAAATTGCAATACTTTCATACAGCAATAGCCTGCTATTCCTAGTTAAACTGATTTTTGAAATATAAATATATTAATTAGGTCTAACATAAAGTTAGCTTGATATTTATCCATTGTTTATTTGTTAACATATTTCTGTTACTTAGTTCATTTTTAGTCGGTTGTGTAATGTATGTCTTTTCAACAGCTTGAATAAATGTATTGATGACTATCGGACCAGTGTTTGGGCTTATGATGACTTCCAATGATGCGAAACCACTTGCTGGATTGTTTTATTGATCATTTACCTTATGTTCAGGGATAAATTTAGTTATTTTAATTTCCGTTATTTATAGGAATGATAGATACTTTACATCTCGCTGAAATACAGGATCAAAATACAATTATTCGCCTGACCTCACCTTGTCAAAATAAAAAACTGGCCCAAATCACCCTTCATGTTTCCGGGGACCCCACTGCTACTACTCGAGGCCGTGCTGGTGTAGGTATAGCGCCGAATTCAAAAGTTATATGAGCTCTCCTTGACTGGATTCCAATGGACAGTCGTTTGTGTGCTGTCTGTTTAAACGGGACAGTAAGAACTCTAAAAACAGGGACACACGCTGTTGCCTTTTCGTTGTCTTTGCCTACGCTCCGACTAATTGCTCCCCAAATGAAGTAAAGGATGAATTGTACAGAAAGCTTTTCGACTTTCTTTGAAAAGCTAAGCCCACTGATTTAGTTATGATAGCTGATGATAATAGTGCCCAAGCAGCTAGACTAAACGGAACCAAAACGCACCTAGGTGATTTCTATGGTATTGCGAGTCAACGAACAGATAATGTCGACCGTTTGTTAAAACTATGTTCAGAGAACCGTCTTTTTTTCGCAAGCACCGACTTTAAACATAAGGAAAGATATCAGTTGGCATGGCGACCTCCACAATAAACTCAACATTGGAGTCAAACAGACCACATCGCCATCAGGCTCGAAAGAAGACTGTCACTCATTCTGAACTACATGTTTAAATTCAAATCATGCTTTACTACAAGCACGTATTAGTCTGTGTCTCACTGAACGTATAAGATCTACATCAAGGACTCCTCCCCAGAGTTCAACATTAAAATGAAAAAGTCAAGAATACATTTTAGGAACAACCAGAAAACTAATTAGTCAACTATGTAAACTATTCTCACCCTATGACAGTTTGCAACGATATCCAAAAAGCTGTTGAAACATTAGTAATATCTACTAGTAATGTAAACCAAAAGGTTAAGAAAACTCAGTGGATTTCAGCTGCATCTACTGAACTGATAGATGCTCGACAAAACATCCCATCTGGTTTTAAGCACGAGGAGGAGCGAAGGCAACTTAAATATATGCTTTTTAGAAGCTAACGTAGTGATTGTGAGCAGTGGTGGGTGGCGAACGCTAGAAAGATTAAAAAGGCAGCGGCAATAGATAACAGTAGGCAACTGTTCATACTTATCAAGGAAACGGATATTAGAAATCAGGTAGTGAATGAAACTATTGTTGAAAATGGAATTATTATTCATTATCAATCCAGAAAGTTAGATCGATTAACAGAACATTTTAGGGAACAATTCAACTGGCACTCGGCCTAACCTCAGTTGCTACCATCCCTAAGCAATCTGAATGGCGAATAGATGTCGGTCCTCCAACTTTTACTGAGGTTGAAAAGATTATAGGCAGTCTAGAGTTAGGCAAACCCTCTGGTCCTGATGGATTAATATCTGGTGGTCCAGTTCTAGCAGTGAGATTAACTGAGATCTTGGCTAGGATCTGTGAACTGGACGTAATCTCATCTGTTTGGTCTCCATCACTAATCGTGCTGGTCTATAAGAAAGGACAGAAGTCCTCTTGTGACAATCACCGGAGAATCAGTTTAACGAATATAGTGTCTAAAATATTAGCTTCAGTGATATTTCGACGCCTAACTAAAGCTCATGGAGAGCAAACTCGAGTAAACCAATGTGGTTTCAGACCTTATACAAGCTCTCTACTCCAATACCACATGTCGAGTTAGAGCGTATAGCGGATTGTCGTCAAAACTGACTACCTCAAGTGGTGCTCGTCAAGGTTGTCCGCTTTTCTCATTTTTATTTAATCTTATCATTGATATACTTTTAGAGTTAATATTATCATCCTCAGCTGAGGTGGTTAGGATATGTGTTACGTATGCGAGAGCACCGCCTACCCAGATGAGCAATTCTGTCTAGTGTAGGTGTAAGCTGTGAGAAAGCTAGGGGAGGACAAACCAAAATGTAACACTAATTCATAAAGTCATGGACGGTTTGGCTAAGCCATGCTAATAAGTGCAGTCTATCTGGTTGGCGTCCACGTGAAGATCGTAACAAATGGTTAGCGACTTTCGGTGATATGAATTAAACTCGTTCGCAATGGCGTATGTGTATCCATTTCCTGTCCTCCCTAAAATTCTGATCTGAATTCATCATAACTTTTTATTTATTGAATTATATTTTTTTAAATCTTATCTTTGATCTCTAATCATCTCCATTAATACCAATACTGTTACATTCACCACTACTCTTCGATTCGGTCAGACACTAAGTAAATACATCAATTTTTTAAGAAACTAAATTTATTTTTATCCACATGACCACTAACATTTCAAATCTAGGGTTGATTGGACCAAAATGTGCCATTAATCTACATTGTTATTGGTTGTCTGTTAGTTGTGTGAGTGGTTACAGACCACTTAGTTGTGGTCCCAGCAATTGTCATAACTAGTGGCTGCAGTTTTGTCTCTATAGCATGCATGCATTCACACTACTTTTTTCAGATGATTAGCATAAAATTATCTTGTATATTTCTTTTCGCGAAATATATTTAGTAACGGGAATATATTCTCTAAGCCCAATTTCTTTATGATCACTGATATTATTTTACTACTTCTACTACTTTGGTATCCAACTTTATAGTATTACAACTTGGACCAAGACACATGTGTATCAAATCTTATTTTTTACACGGGTTGAGTCGATGCGAAATTTTTACCCCATCTGAATGAGATAACGATATTACCCGATACATTAATCTTTTAATAGAAAAAATGAATTTGTAAAATCACCGTTAGAAATATCTATTCCTAAGGTTTCTCATCTATTTGATAATTTTAGACGTTGTAAGCTTCTTAAACAAAATTGTAGCTAGACTAAGGATAATATATCAATAAAATATGAGAAAATATTGTTTACACAGGTGCGTTGAAACTTGAGAATTGTCTCGGCTTTTTAAATTCTATTTTCTCATTGTTACTTTTCTTAACTCAGTGTTTAAATATATTTGCCGTAGTTGCGTTATTGTCTCTTCAGTTTGTTCTTTTTAAAGTTAGTTTACACTCCCATGTATTTATTTGTTAGATTGAAATGTAAAATGCTTAAAACTGAATTCATGTTTATCATTTATTTGGTATAAAGTGCCATATCAAATGATGATCATTCGAAGCGTCTCTCAGTTGAGGTTTGGGATTGGGATCGTACTTCCAGAAACGATTTTATGGGTTCATTTTCATTTGGTGTTAGTGAAATCATTAAAGAACCAGTGTCTTCATGGTATAAACTATTAAACCAAGAGGAAGGTGAATTTTATTCTCTACCATGTATCGATGAAGCCGGTACGGCGGTACTAGAATTACGCAAACGTATGGAAGTAAGTAATGTCAAGTTTGTTTATTCTGAATTAAATAAATACCCTTTTTCATTGTATACGTTATTTGTGAATTTCTAACATGTTTTATAACATTCTCTTCTTTTCACAACATGGATTTCACTTGAAGTCATTCTGAAAGTCTTTAGTACGTTCACAACCTGACTTGCAACTATTCTTAGCTTCATTTAATGTACAATCATTATAACTTCCCATGTGTAATATTAATTGCTATAATCCTTCTATATATTTCATTAGTTTTGAGTGGATGAACTGAGGTCAGTCAGGAAGTCTGAACTTGACTACAAAACACATTTGCTTTTTCTTGATTGTCCAAATTATTGGTGCCACATTATTATTTATCTTACAATGAGATCACCATTAGACCCACTCCTTGTAAACTTTCCTCTGTCAAAGCTTTAAAAAGATCCCCTTAAAAACGAAATTAATCGGTTAGGTTTTTATTCTTAATACTCATATATCACTTTCATATTTCTTACAAATGAAATGGACAAAAGTAGTAAATGTAGATTTGACAGAGTTCATTTATCGACCGCATGTACCTTAGGCGACGAGTATAATGATAGTATCAGGTTTCTAGAAATTTC
The DNA here is from genome assembly GCA_025215515.1 of Schistosoma japonicum. Taxonomy (NCBI): domain Eukaryota; kingdom Metazoa; phylum Platyhelminthes; class Trematoda; order Strigeidida; family Schistosomatidae; genus Schistosoma; species Schistosoma japonicum. The sequence continues at coordinate 54,802,526 of CM046069.1, forward strand.
GTTTACAAACTTGGTGGTACGTTTAATAATGTGTATAAAAAAAATCAACATCAGTCTGTCAATATACCCGTATTTACAGTCCTTTAACACTGAGTTACAAAGAAAATTTAGTGAAATATTCTAATATACCTTGCGAAATGCATTTCCTCCGAAGACACAGTTGAAGGAGAGTTAATCACTGTCCGCAATGTATCCGGATTGAATGCGTATCTACTGGTATTCACCAATAAACATATGAGACAGTTGGAGGAAACAGCAGTTCCTGAGTAACTCATTTTCCCTAAATCGCAGTTTGCAAATTATAATATTAGTGAGCTTACGACGCATGGAACAAGAGAAGTGCTGCGAAAATCGCTTACTGCTATGCCACATGCAAATACTTTATCATTTAAACACGAAATAATTACAGAATTGATCTGTTTGCCGCATCTACGTACCAGTTCAACTAGGCTCATGATAAGGCTAATCTGTCACAGAACTTCTAAATATTATCCAGCCTGAATAAGTAGGAGACAAGGTGACCGATAAAAGGCTCTATATTTCCACATCTAATTGATAAGAGATTCCCAGTGAATATGAAAAATACTTTATGATCACTAACTGGATTCCACCATATTTTCAGCTCAATTTGTGCATATGCCTTTTATGTGGTAGAAGCCATTAACACATTTTCTTAATCCTGATCTATGTTCTTAGGAAATGTGTACAACCATTTTCCCTCTCTTGGGCATCCGAATATCCAAAACGTTGGGGTGGGGTGGGGGGTTGCAAATAACTCATTACACGTATCTTGACTACATTATTACTATTTTTATTATTATTATCAACATAATTACTACTATTTTTCCTTTCATGACTCAATTTGTGTTGTGCTTTTATGTTTACATAAAGCTGATACTTTCCTAATTCTTACTTAACGTTTATGATAATCAAGGTTCTAATGACAACTTCAATAGTCCTTTCGACGGATGTATATAATCTTCCATGTAACTAATCCACTTACTAATTTATATTTTCAGATGCTATAAATACTTTATCTACTGTCTCGTCTTGATTAGTTTGTTCGTAATTATTTTCATAATCACTTTAATTTGTAGCGTACTTATCTAACAATTCACTACTTGATTAGTAGTGAATTTATTATATATTTTTAGATTTATTATATATATATATATATATATATATATATATTTGTAGATTTCTAATGTAAACTAGTTGAAAAGAAATATTTCTTCACACTTTCTTCTCCTAAGTATTTAAATAAGGAATTTTCTTCCTCGTCGAAATTATTTATTGATGATTTTGACAATTTTTAAAGTTTTTATATAAAAGCTGTTAAATGAAGCTATTTTTAGTCTATTGCAAAACATGTTTTTAAATGTGGTTTGAAAATCACTATATTTTTGTTGTACATTTCAAAGTTTCCCGGTAACTTGTTAGCGTTATGGTTGTACAACATTCGATTGTTTGTGAATTTCTATAGTTTTAACTAATATCAATACCAGTGGTTTGTATATTTTGCCATTAATTGCATAGTTTTATTTCACTACGAGATATTGATTACTCAATTTGAGCGTTTGAGTTGTACATTAACAATCATTATTCGTATTGAAAGATAGTCTCAGTCTATATAATAATGGTAAGTTATTTATTCGCTTCTCTTTACTCCACTTTCAATTTTAATAATGTTTAAGTCCATGTGTTATTTTAATTAGGTGAGTTCATAATATAATGAAACCAATTATAAATTCATAAATTATTCATGGAATAATAAATAATCTCTCTTAAGGTACGTTTGTAAACATGAGTGATAGCTCTACTTTTATGGGCGGCTAGAAGATTGTTCAAGTTGCTGCAGTGATCGTTTGGAATGCCACTTTCATGCTCCTCTAGCTGACGTTTGGTATGCAGCTACTCAACTAGGTGCCAGTGATTCGCAGTTGATTGAAATCATCTTTATCTCTATCCATTATAAATAGTTACGTAGTTACAGTTTCGAGAACTAAATTAGGTCTCTCAGGCAAACCGTGGTAACCATTTAGAAACTCTTTGTTCTTATCCTGACTATTTTTGTTATCTTAACGTAGTATTTATGCTTGTCTATTGTGACGAATCAATCGGACTATACTGGTTGGGGCTGTTTGTTCTTCATGATCGTACCCTCCAAGGCAGGTTGGCTGAAGAACGACAAGACCAAAAATACCTAGCTCAAGGTCCGCTATCAAAGTTTTACAGTGGTGCCAGTAAGGCGTTTCCCTTAGATGATTCTGCCTATTCAAAATAGCTGGATTGAATTAGAAGAAAAACCTTTTCACAGTGTGGTCAGCGTTGAAATGATACTCTCCTGTATACCTTCAACAAGGCTCTACTTTCATTCTCGTATAGATTATCTGTTTGGTTTGAAACTTGAAATGCTAGGCTTTCCATAAATTTAAATAATGAAATAATTGTTTTTAAGTTTTCTAACAGCTTGTCAAATCTTCTGAATCTTTTGTTGTTCAGCAAATCAGTCACCATTTTGTACGAAGGAATCAGCGAATAAGTATGTTGTATAGTAACATATGTATTACGAATATTCACATATATGAAAATTACGAAAGTGCTTATTTTCTAAATTCCTTAACATTCTGTTGCTTGCATCACTAGGTGACAAATTTATTAGAAAAAACTGATTGAAGTTGAAATTTCACCTTTGGACACCGGCCTAGTGGCTAAACACCGCAAGATCTTATGGTTCTGGGATCTATTTACTGGTGGAATGAAGAGTGCGCACGGCTATGAGGTCCACAACGTAAACTAAGCAGCTGTCTAGTATTCCGTTAATTTTAATTGATACCCAGGCAAAATCAGTCTGTGACGAATGCAAACAGCAGAATTATCAGGAACACTTTTGATAATCATTTCATTCCGTCGTAATTGAATAAGCTGTGACATTCAGTTAGTTATGCATCTTGCTACTCGATCTTTCGGTTTGAAAACTAACCATTATCTCATGACTCATTTGTTTCAAATCGTCAATGGTATGTAATTTTTTTAAAGTATTGTTTCGTGTTGCAAACGAAAAACAAAAAAAAATGACTAGTCAGCTATCGTATTAATTAACATGAACGTTACATAAGTATTGCTTAAAATAATTATAATTTGTAATTCAATCAACTTACGTTAACTACTTTGAAGAATATACGCTTGGTTCTGGCATTTAATTTATTTTGACAGATTTTTCTAATTGTAGAATTTACCTGTTAATAATTTGATATTACTGCCAGTATACATGATATTTAAGAATGATTATTCACAAAATTTTGACAGAATTACATTTTATTTATTTTCTAAAATGGTTCAAGAGACTACACTTGTGTTTATTGAAGATTATCTCTGACTTATGGAATAGGATTCCAAATTATTATAATCATCCACCATTTGTTATCTTACTTAAATTCATATTTTCTGCTTTAGCGTATGTCTACTGAACATTTAAATTTGGCTGGTAAGCAAAAAAATGTCTTATCGTCTTCATCAACAACACAGCATAAACCAGATATTCCTCGACCAAGCGATTTCAATTTTCTTGTTGTCTTAGGGAAAGGTAGTTTTGGAAAGGTTAGTTTAATGAAGTTATTTTAAATATTTTGTGCCACTTGAACATCGTTGAAAATGGAAATCGAACTTGAGTCATTATTGTAGTAATTATATTGCAACGAAACAATTAAGTTCTGGAGATCAATTTTCCACTTATTGCACAAGACTATTTGAATAAAAATTATTATTACTGCTTTAATGTTAATTCACAATGATCTCTTAATAAATTTTAATGAAACTGCCGAATAAATCTAGTTTTCTACTTATTATTTGTTAAGGATATCGAAGATTCATAATTGGAACAATCAAAATTATTGTTTTATAATTTGAAGTGGGAATGATTTATTCTTTTGTATAATCCCATTAAACTAGTGTTTATTGATCATTTATGGTGGAGACCAGTTATATTTCCTGTAGACACTTCAACTTTCAGTATGACTTTCCTAAATTCCTTGAAAGTTACTATTCTATGCATTTTCGGTAAACGTTGAGTTCGTCAGTCTCAGTTTATAATCTTTAAGTATTAATATAAGTTTGGTTAATGGGTTAGCATAAATTATTTCTGAATGGTGTATACTTTAGACGAAGTTTAATTATGACATAATATGTAACCTACATTAAATATGTCTTCTTCTTTTTCCTCTTAAGTGCTATGCATTCTTGTTTCGTTAAAATACTGGTAGTGCATTGTGTGATAAATCAGTTTACCTTCTCTTTTATTTAAGGTTGTGTTGGCTGAACAGAAACATATGGATGAATTGTTTGCTGTGAAAATTTTAAAAAAGGATGTTATTTTACAAGATGATGATGTCGAATGTGCTATGACAGAGCGTAGAGTGCTTGCTTTACCAAATAAGTCGCCCTTTTTAGTTCGATTACACTCATGTTTTCAGTCCATGGTTAGTAAATGTCTTTTTTTGAGATATTTAGTTCTTCTCTTTTAAAGGTTTTTGCATTTCTGTGTAAAACTTTAGGCGTATACCTTTCAATAAACAGCTTATATTTCTAATTCATTTCCTTTAATCATCTTGGTAGGTCTTAATGTAATTATATCCAAGATCCATCACCTAAGTGATTGGTGTGAATGTACTAAACAAATTGATATCCGTTTCTTGCATGCGTTACAAATTTATCTCAGTTGAGTGCCCTTAAAAATTACATAACAGTGGCCAATCGTTTCATCCGAGTTTGGGATTCCTCAGTGATGCGACTGTGCTAGTGATCAAACCAAGGATTTTTTGGTCTCTAAAGAGACCCTAACAGACAGACAAGCTATGAGTGAGTCAGTTGTCGTTAATGACATTAAATGGTTGTCGCTCTGTTTCACAAATTGATTCCAAGTGAGGCTATACCTTGGAGGTCGTGTTGCTGGTTATGCGTTTACAGATAGACCTGCAAGACCCTGAATTCTACCACTGCTGAGGTCGTGGGTGCATACTACTAAGGAGCCCTGTAATCGGTTATAAAGGCTGTCCAATGTTTCGTAGTTTTCAATGGTACCCAACGGCGATCAATCTAGGACATAGAAAACAACTATGCAAGCCCATTCTTCACGAATACACTTTAACTTAAATAATCGTTTCTCCGCGTATTTATGTGAAAAACACAAGTCTTCATGTAATTAGTGTATATATATAACGTATTTAATTTTGAGGTGGACCTTTGTGATCAAGAGATGGTAAATTGTTTTATTATCCATGTAGAAGTTTACTTCATTTACAAATCTAAATTTTGAGTCAGCTTATTCCTTTGATTGCTATTAGTCAGCCTTGTTTAGTGACCTTCAAGTACAGTGAGATTAGTGTTTGTACCTTTATAGAACCTTTATTTTCGAAGAATTAGCGGAAGTTCAGTAAGATGGCGAACTGTTTTTGATCCACGTTTAGTTCTGTATGCAGTGAGACAATTGTGTTATGATGAATAATCTGAATTTAGCATTCTTAATTTAGATCTAACTTTATTATTACTGGATAGTAGGATACTAACTCTATACTTGGTTGTATTTTTGCTCTTTTACAGGACAGACTATACCTTGTAATGGAATATGTAAATGGTGGAGATCTTATGCATCGAATTCAACAAGAGGGGAAATTTAAGGAGCCTGTAGCTGTGTATGTTTGCAGTCCTTGTTCCCGATGTCATAGCTATTAAAATTATTAATAGTAATTTCACGATTCATATTCATAATTTCATTTTTTAGATGAAACAAAATAATACATAGTTCATCGTTTTGTAGGTAGCTTTACTTCTGAATTAATTGTGTTTTGGTGCGAACGTTGTAACTTAAATTGTATCTCCTAGTTGATAAACAGTTGTTTACTTATTTCTGCGTAATTTAATGGTTATGATCCCAATCTTCCATGGTAATTAGATATTATGTAATTTTATTCTATTTTTGGTTTGTTAAGCTGGTTTTATCTCGTCCATTTTCTATCTAAAATTTACTAATTAGGCTTATGAGCTACTCAACAATTAGAAACCTGTCTTCAATATTCCTTTTACTCTGAACATTTATGTGAGAAAGGATACATTCGAAAAGTAGTCATTATTAAATATCCACCTTCGAATATGACATATATTTTTTTGGTAAAATAAAAAAGATATGCATAACCAACACAGAATTTCAAAATTTTGAGTATCGACTGGTGCTGTATGTTAAAGTTTCATCCCTGGTAAATGATTTAGTTAAAAATTGGCTTGTTCATCATTAAATGTAGGCAATAAGATATTTGTTACACAACATCTTCATATTGCAACGCAATCTGCGATTCTATTTGGTGTTCTCCTAAATCGAAATTTTTCCATTTTTACAAACGATGAAACTAATTAGGATGAACTTGTATCCCGATGTGAACATCAGCATTCGGATCTAGGTACATCCAACCGATGTTTATCTCATCTCATTTATAATTAAAAGTAGGGGGTAACATTTCGAAATTTACAATCCTTTTTCACTGCTGCATACTAAATTAGCAATATAAGGATAAATATATATTGCTTCTCAGTATGATTGGTAACCGTTAGTGAGATTTAAGAAACAACTGTTTATTTTATTGGAATTAGTTGCACATAGTCAATATAAATCAACATAGACGGTAAATAAAATTTGTAGCTCAGAAAGTTTGTTTTGGTTGATTTTATTGCAGATAACTTCAGCGGTGCTAACTTCTGATGAAAGTGAACTGTCAGATTTTTTCCAGAAGTAATTAGCATTTTGTTCTGTCGACCTTGAATTTTATTGGCTGTTGTTGACACTTGTTCTGTCAAATTTGCACACTTATTTTGGATTCTTTTCCCTTTTGATTTCATTCATAATATCGTTATTGTTTATTAGTTATCTAGTTGGTTGAAAAGTTGCATCTATTTCAATATGCTGATTGATTGCCGATTGACCTGAATGCCAAGTTTCTAAAATTTATCTGGTTTTCTAAATGTTTCTGTTTGAAACCACATCTCCCCAGTCAAACCTGTGTCCATAATTGTCCGTATGTATTAATATAAGAGAAAATATATTGTAGCGTTTGACGGCTAATTGATGTTTATGTAAACGGAGATGATAAGGTCAGCCACTCTGTCCAGTGTAGTGTTTGTTACAGTTGGTTCAGTTTATTTTTTAAATAACGTCCTACTTTTCTTCTTTTGTTATTTTATCCTTTGTTTTGCATTAGAATTGAGTGTAGTAAACGTGTTGGCTTTTAAGCAACATTTATTCATAATAGCCTTAATAGTTTGGTTGTAATTACTGATATGTCCTTCATCTATGGTAAAGTGTTTCGTTTATTGGTTTCGACGTTTGATTTTGTGTTTGTCGGTGATCTTGAGAGGTATTCATTGATGAACATGTGTGGATAGGCTTTCTTTCGGAAGACAATCATTAAGTTATTTATTTTTTTGTGTTGAAAATATGAAGCATTATGTTTTCGCTCTTTTGAAATAGAGTTTTCACTTATTTGATTTTGTAAATTGTTTTTGTTATAATTAAAAATTTGGTCTGTGTGAATTAGTTCTCGGTACACTTTAGTATCCAGTTTTCCTGTGTTGGTATGGACTATCAGCACATCCAAGAATTGTAGTTTGTTATTTGATTCCTTTTCCAATTCAAATTTTATGACTTCAAGGCTGTAGGTATTTTTTTGATTTTTTGTTTTTGAAAATGACAAAGGCTTCGTCTGTAAAACGGATTCTTTATTTCGGTTCGAACATTGGTAACTGATGTTTATGTTTTCAGCATCACTGCTTTTTCAATAAGACCAGATATTAGTGCTTCGATTGTCATATGTAATGCAGGGTATTAGATTCGACTGATACTACTTTTACACGCAATACGATATATTACATCTAATACAATATATATATATTCAAGACCTAGTAACTTACCCTCAAACATGTCTATCTCATGATCATTAACCAATCACATGTCTTCCTCCAGACATGCCACTCATATATGTTTCTTTTGTTTGTTCGTGAATTGAGAATATGCTGTTAAGAACATCTTGATGCATTTCAGCAGGCTTTGACTTTAAAGCTTTGTATATTTTGTAAGATTGGAATTACCGGTGAGGAGAAGGGATACAGTATCTTTTGCCATCTGTGGTTTAACTTAAGTGAAAAGAGCCGTGACATCAAATGCTACCATCATTTCGTTATTGTTGATTTGAGTGTCCTAATCCTGTCAAAGTAATGTATGGAAAATTTGATAGGGTGATTCTACAAACCTATTAAATGCTTCCATATCCGTGAGATTTCTCTTGATATGTTATAAGTTGGAATCCCTGAAAGAAAGATCTTTGTTTATAATGGGACGCATTGTTTGTGTTGTTTCAGTCTGCCATAGAGTCGACGGTGAATTAGACCATTAGTTTCCATTTGAAGTTAATTTTGTTTTGTTATTCGTCCTGTCAATAGAACTTAATCCACACAGAAAATTAAACAGATCTTTTTTATTTGAGAAAAATATCAAATTAGCCCTTTTTAGAATAATGCCCCTTATTTTTTATAATACGACAAACAAACTACTACCGCCGCTGTTTTATTCTTCATTGAAATATGATATACATTTTATGGGACGAATGATTTGAATGGTGAGAATGTTTTATGCTTTATTACGGAATTTTGTTTAGTGTTTAGTATATTCCCTGCTTTTCTCAGTACGAAATTTGGGCTTTTCATTCTATAACTACTTTTAGTCTTGGATAATTAACTGGACATGTTCTTATTTTTATGAAAGTAATATTTTGGATATACAAGGAAGAGATTTTTCATTTTGTCTCTTGAGATTGCTACATCGTTTGGTCAATTCCACGTTTTCTTCGTTTCCATTAATGATTCACTCTCTTCCGCTAAAATTATTTTTGTTAAATCCACAGATTATTTCAAAAGAAGGGATTTTTATGTATTCTAATGACAGTCACATAATAGGATTGGAAATATTAAACAGTTGTACGGCATTTTTTTATTTTTTGCGGTTCTGACACAAAAATTATGTCGACTTTTACCCAGCTTTATTCTCTATTGATCTTTGCATATGTGATTAGAATTTGTGGGTATTTCTGTTTCAGTTATTATTATTACTCTTAATCACGTCACTTTATCGTTTCCTTTTGTATTGTTTGTTTTAGCAATCCTCGTTACTCTTTCATTTACATTTACAAAACGACAATCTAAATTCACGTTTAACCTTGTCGAACGTTGGTACTATGAACAGTACACTTTCTAACTACATTGTAGATAGGAAGAAGCGATTGGCTAGTGTCAGTTTATCAAATACAAATCGTTTTCTTCCATTTGTATATCCTTCTGCAAAAGAGAACTCAAGGGCATGAAGATATATCCACATACTTTTAAGTAGGATGGCGTCAGGATACTAACATTAATAATGTATGACAAAAAATCTGTGGTAATACCTACCCTTAGCTTTCCCAGTTAAAGGTAGACAGTTGTTAATCATTTTCTGAACAGGTCTCTCCTTTTATTAAACACTGAACAAAACTTTGTATGATCTACGGGTTTTTGAACTTTTCTCAATGAAATGTCTTTTATAAGAAAGAATGATTGGTGATATTATATTCTAACGACTCTTCTTGGTATTTAGACATTTTTAAGTTACGGTATCATTATTAATGAATTTCAGTTGACAAACTCTTCCATTAGTTTTCGTTCTGTTTGAAAATTCTGGTGCTTAGCATACTTTACCTGAAACATCAAACCATTTTTTTCACCATAGTTGACACTGTTGTGCGCTAGGATTAAAAGTGTGAGAGATTCATTTGTTGGGAATCCTTTCAAACAAGTTTAATTCATAATACCACCTTGGTAAATACATATTAGTGACTAAATTCAAGAAAGGAATTTCCTTGAAATTCTAGTTGAATGATTTTACGTATTTTTTAACTACAAGATGAAAATTTCCTACTTCACTTTAATGAGATAATTCTTTCGGTTATTTGTCTTTTACCACATTCTATTTGTTAATTGAATATTATTTTTGCGCTTATGCTCGTGGTTTCATTTATTTTAGATTCTATTCAGCTGAAATCGCATTAGGTTTATTTTACTTACATAGTCATGGAATTATATACAGGTACGTTAAATGATTATTTATTTGCTTGTGGTTTAATTTGTTTTCCAGTCATTTACCAGGTTTGGATACTTTTGTTAGTTGCAAAGTTAACATCACAAGTAAATATTGTTAGTCGTTAATGGAAGTTCAGTGATTTATTTTCCTGTATATATGTTGTAGTTCAGACATACTGATGCATTCACACTAATGAAATGTTACCTTCTTTTGATCTGAAGATACTCTAGTCATTCGTGATTGATCTCTTTCTACATTATTCATTTCCAAACGCTTATATTAAAGCATACATTGCAACGTAATAGTACTACTACTATTTGTAAGAAGCTGAAATTTGATTTCATACAGTTTTTTTCGTTAATGTGGTAGACTAAAGCATATATGACCTATGGGAGTTGAATATTTTGTTTCCACTCATTAAATCTGCATTGCTAAAGGTATTTCGTACTAACTTATATCTCTAGCTGACTGGATATACACTTACGAGACGATTACAGTTTTCAATCGGAATATCATTTCTCATTATATTTAACAAACGTCCTAGGATGACTGGTGATCGTGCGAATTTCTGAATTGAAGATGCGATTGACATCCGAAACAGATTACTTCCAAATATTAAAAAAAGGTTCCCTTAGTTTGAATTGATTATATAATACAATGAGTTTTCAGCTCTTGATTCCATTACAATAACTTTAGTTGTCTAATAATTATCACAATCTTTCGCACCAAAAATATTTTACTCACAATGGCAAACGTTTGAGCAAGCATTCAACCCATCATAATCTAAAAAGGTGATCCCTCCACGCAAATTATGGTTACTTTCACTAGTGTTGTTTCTAGAAATGCTGTTGGTTTATTAAATTTTTGCAAAGTATAGGACTAGGGGATTGTTGATGTCCAACCAAAGTTGTAAAATGAGGTACTAATGTCTTGGTAACTACCAGAAAGGTTTGGGATCTAAATGTTTTGTGTTTGACTGTATATAGAGTATATGTTCTACTGTGCAACCCTCTTGACTTCAAATGCTGATTATGTAATTAATAGTGAAAGCAGCTCTAAAAATATCGCTTTTGTTTTCTAATTGGTATGTTTAGTTGTATTAATTTCAGCTGTTGTGATCAACAGTAATTCATTTGATTTTAGTGACTAGTTTAGCTAAATTATCCCGTTTGGAAATGATGAATATAGTAATCACATTCTTTTATCTTAATTGTCAACGTTTTTGATGTCACTCGTTTGTATAGTTTTGAATATTTCAGATAAACTCTGTGCACTCGTGTATTTTATGCATCCCCAATGAACGTTCACCACGATGCACATAGAATAAATTCCGTTACTTAGTGGCTAGAGTAGAACATACCAATAGTCCATGCAGTGAGGCCTCAAAGTATCAAATATTTGCTTGTTTTATTGTATCTCATCGGAAAGTAAAAGCTCGAAAAAAATTGATTAAACTATTCCGTTTATGTAATGGGACAGTTAAATAATCTCCAAATCTATATTAGCACTATAGCTTAATTGATTTAATTAGTTTGATGATGTGTTGTTTAAAATGATTGTATGATAGTCTCATCTATTGAAGAATTTTACTTACTCGTCGTTAATTTAACTCACTTTTCTAATAAGTTATTATTTGTAATTTTTCGCTAAGTTATTATGATAATCATTATCATTGAGATAGTGAAGTTTTTTTCATCCCAATTTGATATAATTCAATTAATTTTAGTTGCTAATTCTATTGTCAAGTTGGTTTTTGTGAAATTCAAAGCTGCTATATTCAATCCTTCTGATAAGTAAAAAAAATATAATTTTTTGTTGCTTTCTTGACTCGATTCTCATAGGGATCTTAAATTGGATAATGTTCTACTTGATAGTGAAGGTCATATTAAAATTGCCGACTTCGGTATGTGTAAGGAGGGTATATACGATGATAAAAAAACACGTACATTTTGCGGCACACCTGATTATATTGCACCTGAGGTAATTGATTTTGATTATTTGCCGACCAACATTAAATTCCTTAGCAATGTTATCATTTTCTGTCAATTACTAATCATTTTTTTCGGAATCTAACACGTAGTAATCATCATTGTTCAGTATATTTTTTAATTGATCCCATCAAACTGATATAGCATGCCATGACCCTCTTTTGTGTATAAACATTCCTTTGTTGGCTAGCAACCTTTTACACACTTAATAGAACAATTATTCTCATATATACATCAATTTAATACAATTAAATCGTTAGTTACAGGTCCATATACTTGGTTTTATGTGAAGTATGTTGTTATCATCCAATTATTTGGATGGGAATCGTTAAATCTATTACCAATATTACGAGTCGTGTGTTTCTACCATTGTGCTAACGCTTGTTTGCATTGCACAAAGTGTTTGTCAAAAGTAGATGAACCTGTTATTGTTTAGCTACTACATGTACAATCAAAACGGCCCACCGTCCCATATGATATCATCACAAAACAGTAATATTTATTTGTTAATACATACTTATTACTCATGGTGACGACCAATATTCCTAGTTTAACATTTCATAAATTATTTAAAATCATATTTCGCACCACAGATAGAAATGAATATCTTATAATGTCATTTTGTATCATACTCAGTTTAATATTAAGTAGAAATTGTGACAAATTCTCAATAAAAAGTAATTATTTCTTACGTCATTAAGGGCATAAAATGAATTATGATTTCTAGACTGGGTTGACAACACCTATTACAGTGATTCATACTTATTTACTGTTTGGGAAATTAAGTTTTGGTACTAGTTCATAGGGAAACACGTCAATAATTGAATACTAGAATGTTTCTTAGATGAAATCTCTAGTGAAATGACAAAACTAAGTTTACTTCCACTAATAAAGTAGTTTTCATATTATTCATTTATTCAAGGTATGGTGATCAAGAGCCTTCAGATTTCTAAAAATGAGCTAGCACTAATACCCTACTACTCTCTGTTGACAAACATACAATAATTTGATATGTTACCCAGAATTACGGATTTTTTTTTCCGATTTTTTGTGCTCACCCAAGGTTGATACCCTGGTAAACAAGTCAAGTTGCTTTAAATTAAAAGGAAAGTGATTTAATCCTATCTAACTAAAGATCAGTGTAATTCATCGACCCTTAATAGGCATTGATAAAAAAACAGTAATGAAAACATTCGACTTTGCATGAATCTTATTACTAGATGAAATACGAATTTCAGTTTATCGTCTAAATTCTACTTAAATGTTCAGTTAGGTTTGATTTACAGTCTCTAGTAAAGTAGTTACTATGGTTCAATAACTGCATATAATTATTTCTTTAACAGATTATTGCATATGAATTGTATGGAAAATCTGTTGATTGGTGGTCATTTGGCGTATTAGTTTATGAAATGCTTGCAGGTCTGGTAAGTGTGCTTTTATGTCACAATCATTTATTTGCATTTCCGAAATTTTAATCTGTATACAAAAAATAATGTAAATGTAAAGTCTCAATGACTCAAATAGAGAGGAACTCTCTGTCTTTCAGCGACACTATTCTTTCGTTTACTTCAAGCTTGAAATGCTTGATGATTCATAGATGTTTAAATTTTTTCGTGAATAGATTATTTAATTTTCTATTCAAATTAGTATTTTCTTAATTTTAGGTTAGTTAAGAATTAGTATAATCATGACTATTAATGGTGGTATCGAAATCTGAATATCGTGTACAGATGACTCAAAAACAATCTTTCATATAGTAGGTGTTAACAATAAATTACATCGTTGAGAACTAAGAAGTAGGTTATTACTTTCTAAAAGGAAAAATCAAGAAAAATCGATATGATTGGAAGCCATTTAAATACTAAACACATGCGATTGTTAAAATAAAAACGCAGTTAACAAGGTTGTTAAATACAAATAATCAAAGTTTTCGCATTTTAGAACGATCGTTTAGCAGAGGCTGACTGTAAACTTTCCTGTCACCTAATATCCATTACACTCCTTGCTACTAAAAATGATGTTAGACACATAAATGAGCTGATACAACTCAGGGATGATGTAGCACTTTACTTGGTACCTCTTGTTACAAGAAGCCTTCTTCATCAATGAACCAGCAGGAGCCTTTTCCAAAAATGTCTAGTGGGAAATGGAACTTAGTTTAAATCATTGAGATCAAAACGTATGCACTAATATTACACTGAGTCTTCGACTGTGCATCCTAGATTATCAACTTCTAAATTCTTTTGTTCTAACTAGTCTCAACAGCTCTAGTTTATTGACTAATTAGTAAATGACTTGAGGAAATAATCAGAGAAGGCCTTAGCTGTTTGTTTCGACTGTATTAAGTAATTTTAAAATATTAGTGTCTTTTATGAAGTTTGTGTTCATGTAAAGTATCATTTCATTTAAACTTTAGCCTCCGTTTGATGGTGAAGATGAAGAAGAATTATTTCGAAATATTGCATCCCAAGATGTTGCTTATCCTCGACATATGTCAAGAGAAGCTTGCATGTTGTGCCGCGGTGTAAGTCGACATGTATATATTTATAAAGTTAGAGAAATAGAAAGTGTGTGTAGGAGGGAGAAATTGACATATGCAAAATTGTCTTTACTGTTTAGCTGTTCTACAATAACGAAATTTATATGATGCAATCTCTATATTTAATACATAAGTTTGTCGTGTTAGCCTCAAAGTATAGTTTATCGCAAAGTACTAACTTGTTAAACTATTTAAGGATCCAGATTGATATGAAATTGCACAGATTTTCAATAAGTAACTGTTCTTGTTATCAATCAAACGTTTTGAATTCATCAATGAATAGACTAAGAATATATTTTAATCTACCCTGACTGCTTGGTTTTATTCAAATATTAAGGAATGGTGATATTTAGGGCTGCATTGAGTGCTCATTTAAGAAAAGTTTCTCTACTTCTGGATGGCATCATTTATACCATAGTTGAAAATTGTTTAATTCACGCTCCCGATCTTGTAAACTTGTGTAACCGATTTTTTTTAAAAACTATCATGTCTTGCTAACTAAACTACTGTTCTAATAATATGCTTCGTTTGATTAATTTGCTTTTGATTTATTGGGTGTAATTTAAAATATTACATCGAGATTCTCGCTGTTTCACTGCCAAGCATCCTAAACTAAATAATGTAAATTGCCAGGTTTGTTCAATGAGGACATTGGTTTATTGACGGTATCTTTCATTGAATACTACAACAATACAATCTCTAATGTCTCAAGTGGCTCATAATACATAAATATCACATTGTCTACAAAAGGAAACTGGCCAAAATGATATTACAAGGGTTAATGGATAAAAAGTTGTCACATATGTGGTACACTGTCTATACATATTGCGTATTGTTTTTGTAATGCTGACGGCGGCTAAATATTTGAACTATAGCTTCGGAGTTTAGAATTAAGAAATACTGTCATATAGGTAAAATTATCATCAGCACTACTTGGGGTTTTAAGTAAACTTATTCTATAATACTACTTATGTTTAATTTCTACAGAATTTAATGACTAATGAAATAAAGTAAAGAAATAACGAATTTGTTTTTATGTGGATGACTTAAATTTCGCTGAAGAAAGTGTAAAGCATCAACAGATATTACCAACTAAATTGTCTTTAGTTTCCATAAGTATATTATTGGAAATAATTTGTTTTTCCAAGAGTGAAGCTTTCGTTTACAAGATAAATATATATGTTGTAGATTGATAGAATTCCTTGACTTATTACTAATTAATATTTACTTGCTTAATATTTATGGGTAATTTTTCGTCAGTTACTAGTACGAAATCCTAAAGAGCGGCTTGGATGCGGACCAAATGGAGAAAAAGATATTCGACAGCATCAATATTATCGGCACATTGATTGGCATAAATTATCAAATTTGGAAATCCAACCGCCATTCAAACCCCGCATTGTAAGTAATGTCATTAAAATGAGTTTGATTTCTAAATAATCATATCCAACATTGTGCATCAGCTTGATGTTAGACTTAATTCAAAAGTATTTGTTGTAGCCAAATTTGGTTTACTTATTTAAACCGTACAATCGACATGCACACACGTTAAATACGGAAACGAAGGCTTTGCTCTGTACATAGTGAGGTTCTCAATTCGTCAACCGTTTTGGCATATAAAATCCAAAGCAATAGAAAGTGGACGTTAATGGGATGATTGATACAAATAAGCAAAGGTCCATTTAAATTAAGCGGTTACAGAATTTCGACTAAAAATTGAAAGGTAATTCAAGTATGCTGGTAGGAATGGTTCAAGCCTAACACTGACGTTTGGATCCAGATTGAAGTATGATAAGCTAATGTTATACAATGCAAACTACTACTAAATATTTAGTAGTATAAATGAATACGCAATAAAGGAATGAAGTAGTCTAAGTGAGTCGAAGAGATTTTACAGTTATATTCATTTCTAGTTTATGCCATTTTAGGTATTTTATGGACGTCAAGGTTGATTGGCTCTAAACAACCAGTGTAAACTAGTAGCTATGTCGACAGAACTCTCTTATCACTAAAGGACTTGGTAAACATCACATCGATCAATACTCAGTAATTAATCAATGTTTATTTCTAGTCACTAGTAACTGATATTGGTTCAATATTAGGATGTTTATAAAATAAATTGTATATTATATGCCTTTACCTGGAAAGTTTTTTTACACCACCTCAGTCAAATTCCCATGGGCAATGTGGTTTTGTAATCTTATGGAAGTGAGATATTTACTTTCGGAGCATATACATAAATATACAAACTATAATTGGCTGTATTCTAAAAACAAATATACTAGTTGCTTTTGGTAAACTTTTGCTCATATTCATAGCTGCAAATGATATATTTTTTGTACACGATAGCGCTATTCTTAAGAGTTTCTATGTATGAGAAGCTGAATATTGCGTAACATTTATTTGTGTATGAAACTTGAGCTTTTAGAAAATAACATAGTATAAATTAAATTGACTTTATGTTTTAGAAGAATAAACGAGATGTGAATAATTTTGACTCTGATTTTACCAAAGAACCACCGAAATTAACTCCTACAGATAAGTTATTCATAATGAATTTGGATCAGACTGAGTTTTCTGGATTTTCCTACGTAAATCCTGAATATATATTAGAAGTATAATTGAATAAAATTATTGTACACATACATGTATGTTCATAGTTTTTTAGCATTTCAATATTCAGTCTTGTTTAACTTATCATTATATGGTCTATTTTCAGTTGAATAATGAGTATGGTTATTAAATATTCATCTATTGTGATTACTAAGAATTTCATTTTCGATAAAATTTTTTGAAGAAAGAAGAACATATTCTTTGCCATTCATTGAGTACAATTATTATCTACGCCTGCTTTTTTTATTTTTCTCCGAATAAAACTCGTAATATTTGTATACAACTCAGTATCTTATTTCATGTTGATATGAAATCAATGAGAGTAGCAGCAACCTAAGTGTGTACTTATTTTTATTTTGGCTACATAATCTCCATCTGCATATAGGCGTTTTAAAAAGCTACTCCAAAATATCAACCTCTTGTCACTTGCTGCTTTTTTTTCTTAGTTATTTCTAAGCATTTTTTGGTGTTGTCTTTATTTCACACAATTTCTTTACCATTCTCGTAAATGTTAATATCTAACAACTGTCATTTTCATCTTAAATTATAGTGTATGTTGTCTGTAATTAAAACAATTCTCATGCTATCTATTTAAGATGAGTGCAGTAATATTCATGTCCGATTTACTCATATGCTTGTTATATTATTCATGAAATATAAATTCTTAATTTTATGAATTTTCCGCGTTTATTAAATTTTGGCCCATATACTTCTTCTTCATGTTCTTTGTACCTTACAGATGTATGTATGATATGATAATATTTTACGGAACATTTCATGGTATAGTTTTTTCCAGTTTTCAATTCGATTATATGGAAAACCACATTAGTGGGACTTTTCGGGAAACAAACCTGTATATTGAATATAAGGTGTATTATCGATTTAAACATTGTTATTGTTTTGCCGTCATTAATTGTTCATAAAAGTACGACCCTCTAAACTTTCTGACATGTAAAACTACCAGGTATAGTTACGTAGTAATAACTTACATCATTCCAGTACCTTGTGCCCGGGGGTGTTAATTAATCACATGTTAGATAAACAAAAGTGCTATTAAATATCCCAAGCTCGATACTAAAATTTGAAACAGTTTAGTAGCAGCATTTATAACTAACTCAGTTAACAAGAGTTCTAAATTGCAATCCTGAACATGCATAGTACTTCAATAAATCCTCTATAGGATAAGGGATACACCAATTATTTATATTGAATTTCATTAATTTTACATTGATGGAATCCCATCAGTTTTTGATTTATAAAACATCACTCTATATCCTATTTTCTCATTACATCTAGTTATTTCCTACTAATATGACTGGAGCGTATGACCAATCAATACGCACATGCATTTGTTCTGTAGCTACTAGTCCCCAAAACCTGGATAAAGAACACAAAACAACCGAGCCAACCACCAGACAATCAAACTATGTTTCAAACAACTCTTTATATATACATAAAAATTCTGACGACCCAGTCAACCAATTAGTAAATTTACATCAATACAAAATAAGAGTAACAATGACTGTAAATTGAAGTGATGTGTGCATAATTGATTAACCATAATTCATCTATGGGAAATCATATACTAATATTTAATATGATAAATGGATGGATAGGGAAAGGGGAACGTAATAATAATAGAAGTAATATATCCACTTTGTATACAACCAAAATAAATAAAATAGCCTACTTAAACATAGTTCTAGGAGATAACCAGTCTTCTTTGGGTACCTGACATATCATTTATTACTTTAGTTAATCTCACAAGGATAGTTTGACTACACAGATAATCTTGTGGGTTATAATTGAAGGTTCCTTTTACTAAACAATTTATAACCCGAAATAGATTTTTATCAGCAATCGATAAACTGAAAAGTATTTATTCTTTTGCGAAAAAAAAAACTTATTATAATGAACCTTACTGTGTTGAAAACTATCTCAAAAACACCCAATTATAATCAATATCAACCCAGTAGTAACTAACTCCTTAAAATAATTCTTGGAGTTCCAGTGTGAAGACGTAACCAGTGGAGTTAAACTGTGTCGGTTGTGAGGTAAATACCCACCAATAGCAAGGATGAGGTCGCGCAAACCTAACACGAATCGACTGAATTAGAAATATCAACCGTTAGGAACCGACTCAGTGGACTAATGGTAAAGAGTTCGCCGCGAAGCCCCATAGTCCTAGATCCGGTTCCTGGTATGGTCGTGGATGCACACTACTGATGAGGACGAAATAGCTATCCAATACTTCCAGATGACTAGTAGTAGTCTAATTTAAACCAGTTTCGCGATTTTAAAATTGACAGTCAACTATCTTCACAATGCTCAATCATATGTTTACTTGTTGACATTTTTGATTCAGGCTTTTGTGACATTAGAAGAAGTTATAATTTCTACTGCGAAATTCCAGTGGTTTGTATCTCACTATATATACATATATACGCATGAGCGAGCACCTGTTGTTGAGAGTCACTTGTCAGATTGTGAATTTCGGATGATACATTTGATTATATTATGTATACATGAAATGATGACGTGTAGTAACAACTGAGCATATTCAATCAAAGGCATTGAAATAAACTGATAAGATATGGAACGCCTTCATAGAGAACTAGTATAGACTAATTAATTTCATGGTTCTCCTGCATCGGTTCTTGATGAGGAGAAGTTCTCAATTTTATTTGGAATCCACACTGATGATACTGCACATAACTTCTAAGAAATCAATAATCAAGTCATTTAGGCCACCCAGAATATCCGTGTCATTTAGACGTAAGGGCACTTTGCGTTCAATCGACTAAAGAAAAAGAATTTAAATGTATATAACATTAGCGCTGTCTAAATTAATTTGATTATTACTTGGAATGCAAACAAAAGAACCATCTGTAATCTCTTTATATTTGTATTTTTGAATTATTGTTTCACGAATTCGGTTGTTAATATAGCTTTAGCAATACTACTGGCAATAAAATCTGTTAAAATAAACATATTATGCTGCTTTTTAAAATGGGTTTTTGTGAAAATATGTGTATTAGTAGTCAGTAATTATCATACCACGGAAACTAATTATGGGAAATAGTTAAACGTCTTAGATTAGTGTGTGTTTTTAAAAGCCATCGGGTTCTAGACTAGGCAACAAATAATGCGTTACAATATTAGACAACGGCTTTTGCCCTTTATTTTGAACCATACAAGCAATAATTTCATTCATGGAACTTTACTATACTTTCCTGTTCAGATATGCAAATTCGTCAGTACTGCTTGGTAGTCAATTTGGTTTTATGAAATCAAGATTTATAGTTACTTTGCCTGGATTTCACCTTTATGTAAGATACGTACTCCATGTTACAATATTATGCGCTTTTTCTTATTCAAGATAGTGTATGGTTTCCGTTATGTTGGGGACTAGAAATCCCCGAAAAGAAATTTTTTCATAAAAGCGAGCCAAAGGCGTAGTACTGATTTTTTGTAAACTTGATTTGTAAACTTTCATCGCATTAATGTAAGTTATACTCACAGAGCATATTTGACTATACTTCATTTGTAATTATAAAATGTTTATAATTTCAATTTTATGATTAGTCACTATAAATATACGAATATCATGTACATAATTGACTCCCTCTCTCACCATCTTACTTAAATAAAGTTCCTGTCTACTCGTCTTTTGTATTCTAAAATTGCGACTAGGAAGGTTCAAAGCGTTCGCGTGCTAAGGTAGTCTGAGGCTAGTTAAGCTTCCAAGTACGAGTTATAACATGTTATCATCATTATTATAATATAAGTATTTGCATGTTTTGGTTGAATTTATTACGAGAGTTTTCAAGAATTTATCATATTTGATAATATCATAGGAATTTTTTATGCCTAAAACAATCACGATAGGTAAACACCGGCGCTGTCTCAAGTGAAGCTCACCTGTCTGACATCTGAAACAATTAAGACACTTTCCATCGTCTCAGCACACAACCACTGGTAACCGATAATTTTATCTTAAGAAAATAATATTGAGAAAGGGGCAAATAAATTGGTAAAATACACCACTAATGCACCTGAAAAATCTAAACCCGACACATCTGGAGCTTAATTTTTCAAGTTTACATACAGTAAATCATAAAAATGGAGATACTTATTAGATAGTGACGCAAGCCATTAAAACTTTATTTTACCTTGAGCGCCATAAACAGGGATATCCTAAGTTGCATATGTCGGCCGTTTATTACCAGAACTTCCATGTGCTAAACAGTAGCTTGCTGAAAATTTTATACCTTCTCGAAAAGTGAGTATGAAAGGATTACTGCAAATTTTTTGGGCCTTATTTGTCATCGCATTTATGTTCTATCGTCTGAGTCATGACAACTACAAAGAATAGTTCTCTAAGTTTGAAGTGCTATTTAACTCAATCCAAGTGATCGAAAGAGCTATGCAGACTTTTAACTAGTCAACTTGAAGAACCCCAACAATCTAAGGTAGCAAGCAGAAATCCACCCGACTTTGGAGGGCTTGCATTTTCGGTGGTTTATGGAGATATTCATCTTCCTAATAACAACTTCACGGAATGCAGCTATGAAATTTTCCATTATGTCAACTGAGAAAAAGCAAAATAGCATTATTCTTCGTCTGTGGGCTCCTTTGTTTTGTTTAATTGCAGAATAATAAGCTTGGTGAACATAAGATTTTGGTCATAAAGACCTAGCAGGACCCCAGTGAGGAGTGATGCAACATCAGATATGAATTTCTTAGTAACATTCGATGTTGCATATGCAAACATGAGTCACTGGAATAGACGTGACTAAGCAGATCCACCTATACAAAGAATTTACTCTAGCCACCGTCGGCTATGTAGTGGATTACATTCATCTGTCCGTGTGTTCACCGAAGCTCTAAAAGAAACCAAAGATGCCTTTGAAGCCAGCAGTGGCAATTCACCAAATCTTCCCCACTCAAGGCCTGTTAACTGTGATTAGATAGGATAATATACAGTAGCTGAAAATTAAACTGTCGAAACTTTGCTACATATATCTTGATTAAGACTGGGATTATTACCCCCAACTGTAACATGCTAACACGCTAAAGTGACAGGCAATTTAGCATGTGAGCAAGGCATGGTATTCTTCTGAGAGGATGAGCAGCTGTCGTCACTGTTGCGCGTAAAATCTAACAAAGAGAAACATATCTGGTTTTCTTTATATTCCGAATGATGACCAAGATACTGAAAACGTCACACTAAACAGCTTAATCCCACCATGCAATCAGCGTTACTTGTGTATATGAAACATAATAATAACATTAAGTACAATGCGTTCAGGACCAGGTATCCCACTGACTAGTGTCCCACATTAATTCAGTAGTGTCTAAATATGCAACTTATTTATTGTGGCGGTCAATTGATAGTCGCATCCTATGAGAAAAGAGATATTATGTACACTTTAAATATAACGACAGCAACAGGTCAGAAGCAAAGAAGGCAAGCCAATCACCATTATTCAAAAACAAATAGACAAATAGTTAGAACACTTTGAGGAACTCTTAAATAGAACAGCTCCATCGAACCCACCAGACGTCGAAGCAGCATCTACGGACCTTTTAATAGATGTCACTTCACCAACGATGGGAGAAATCAAGATAGCCATCAGATAGATCAAATGTGGATCAGACATAATCATAACGTCAAGGATGCTCCACGTTTTATTCAGGTGAGTCTGGGAGGAAAAGCAAGTGACAGCAGACTGAAAAACAACACTTTATGAAGATACCAAAAAAGGAGATTTGAGCAAATGTGGAAATTACAGACGGATCACACTATTGTCAGTACCAAGAAAAGTCTTCAACAGAGTGTTGTTGAACAGAATGAAAAATTCAGTTGGAGGCTCGATTTTGAGATCAACAGGATGGTTTCCGTAAGGATCGGTCGTGCACAGACTAAATTGCAACACTACGGATCATCGTTGAACAGTCAACTGAATGGAACTCGTCACTGTACATGAACTTCATTGACAATGAGAAGGCGTTTGACAGTGTAGACAGAAGATCTCTATGGAAACTTCTTCGACACTACGGTGTACCAGAGAAACTCGTCAACATCATCCGGAATTCTTACGACGAACTACAGTGCGAAATCGTGCATGAAGGATAGTTGATAAATACATTTCCAGTGAGGACCGGTGTCAGACAAGGCTGTTTGCTCTCGCCTTTCCTCTTCCTTCTAGTAGTTGATTAGATCATGAAAACCTTTACATATGAGGGAAAGCAACGAATTTCAGTGGACAAGTTGGATGCGACTCGATGATTTGAACTTCGTGGACGACTTAGCTTTTCTAGCCCACACACATCAATAAATGCGAGTAAAGGCATCAAACGTAGCAGCGATCACAGCATTAATAGGCTTGAACATACATGAGAAAAGAGCGAGATCCTCAAATACAACACAGGGAGCAATAATCAAATTTAACTTAATGTAGAAACTCTGGAAAAAGTGGATACCTTCACATACCTGGGGAGCATCATCGATGAACAGAGAGGATCTGAAGCAGATGTCGAATCGAGAATCGAAAAATCGAGGGCAACATTCATTCAGTTGAAGAACATATGGGATTCCAAACTACTGTCAACCAAGTGCAAAAATAGACTCTTCAATTCGAACGTCAAGACGGTTCTTCTCTATGGAGGCTGAAGGTGGAGAACTACTGCAAACATCCTCAGGAGGGTACAAGTATTTATAAACAACTCTCTACATAAGAAATTGAATGTCTGTTGACGGTGAACTATCACTAACTACCTACTATGGAAGAGAACAGACCAACTTCCAGCTAAAGAGGAAATCAGGAAACGACGTTGGAAATGGATAGGACATACATTGCGGAAATCACCAGACTGCATCACGAGACAAGCACTAACTTGGAACCCTGTTGGAAAACGGAATAGAGGAAGGCCAAAGAACACACTGCGTCGAGAGCTGGAAGCAGATATTAAAAGGATGAACAGTAACTGGAGACAGCTGGAAATGATTGCTCAGGACAGAGCTGAATAGAGAATACTGATGAGCGGCCTATGCTTCTTCGAGAGGGGTAACAGGCGTAAGAAAGTAAGTAAGTCACTATAATTTACTTCTTAGAAATTTGTACTAACTCTCTGAACACAAACAGCTGTTAATCGTGGATATTACCACTCATGAATCTGTGTAACCTACCACATCATCAGTAGAACATGAGTTATCTAATAGTGAATCATCTGTAAATGGATGCACTAAGTCCCTCTTACTTGCATCAAGGAAATTGTACAAATGTAGAACTTCATAGGGAGCTTCTAACCGCTACGCCTACTTTAAAATGCAAAATACATGAAATTCACAGGTTTCTTACGGCAGGACATATTTTTGTTCTGACCTTGTACTGAAGCTTTAGTTTGAATACATTGGTCCATGCCAATCAAATTTTGCCCAAACACTTGACTTGTGGCGACTGCAAGCTTACAAGGAAGTATTTTCACAAACTTGAAAGCAGCCAAAGCTTATAACGCGCAATTTTCGACACAGAGGTAGGCCTTCATTCTTCATCGTCAAAAAGTAAACGAATGATCTAAAGTAGTAATGTATCCTGAACAGTAATACTTGTAGGCGGAGGGCTTATTGAATGTCCATTGGATAATCATATTATCAGTCATCACAAACCTATTACATGAGGTTTGACAAGGTTTCTGGGAGCGTAGGATTCGTTGCATCACTGCGCCTCTGAAACAGCTGCACAATAGGTCAAGGTTAGAAAACACCAGTGCAAGATTTTCTTCTAACTTCTCTAATGTGATCGACGCTTTCGCGTGAAATTCTTTTCAAAGTTGTATTGCCCAATTGATTTGTCAAGGCTGCAGTCATCTCACATAGGATTAGAGTTCTGCACCAAGATATACAGTGTAGTATCTAATTGCATAGCACCTTTAACTCGAGTGTTTCAAGAAACAAGACTTGGTTCCATACAGACTATTATTATCACAGAAAGTTTTTAAAAAATATAAGCTGCTCAATACGTACAGCAGACTTGTGTTCTGTCGGAACGATCGTAATCACTTACATAGTAAATAGAATAAGACAAGTAAGATGCGGGTTTATAAAACAATCTATGTAAAGATCAGCGGTGCACATGTCAGGAACGATCCGCATTACGAATGTAGTGAAAATGGAAGCTACTTACGTACATACTTGCAGCGCGAAATAATCCCCTAAATGAATAGTTGCATAGGTCTCCGTCATCGATGCTGACTATATTTGTTTTAGCGGACGCGCCTACTTGAAGACTCTTAGTCCCTCATCACCACCGGATCATGATACGACAGGACGTGGTGGGCAACTTGCTCTCCAGTTAGCTAGTCTAGACTATGCTATGCTATGGACGCTCTACTTTACAGTAAAATATACATTTCTTACTATTCCTCAATGTCTTTTGATTTGTACTTATTCGTTCAATCGCTTAAAGTTACTTTACTTATCAGACAGGCGTAACTTGGTGAGCACAACGTGATCTAATCACGACAAAATCTATAAGTTACTTCCTGTTTATAGCAATTAGCATAGTCTTTTATACAATTACATTTTATTTTATCCTACATTTTTCAAGTCTACTTTATTTCCGCATATATAATTTTCAAGTCTACTTTATTGCCGCACATATAATTTTTTTAATAAAAATTAATCAAACATCAAAGATTATTGGGAACAAAATACTACCGTTTCATGTTATTAGACTCATCCTTTTATGACCAAACAGAAAGGCGACGTGGTTCCGCTATGCAAAAGACAAGTTTAGAAACCACGGCCTAACAAACAAATGCATTTAGTTCCTAGCCGTCGAAAGGTCACATTCACTTGAATTAAATAGGTACGTCACTCCTTAACAAAACGACTGCTTATAATCTTATCATTAGCTCAACATGTCCATTCTTAAAAGCAGATATTTTCAAACAAACAGCGTTCAGATAAAAAATGTAACATACGATCGGGCTAGGTAGCGTCTTGCCAGCATTAATGTTGTAGCGCATGTTATAAGTAATAGGTCAACTCACGAAACTATCTCTTGTTAACTATTCCTGTCGAAGGTGTCACAACAAATAAAAGATGTAGCATTTCATTACAAGGAAGTAGACGAACAAGGTTCATCTGGTGATCGAATTTCGAGAATTACCAGACCTCAACTTAATAAAGCATATTCCGCTACTAAATAACATAATATAAACGTAAATGATTTACGAAATTGTGCTATACTCTGTCTTGTTCACTTAAGATACGCGAATAACGCAGATGAAGCAATCTTTAATAACGAAGTCCTACTTTGAGAAATTTATTTCGAAGAGGACATGGAAACTCACATTGGCGTTGGTACTATTAGTAAAGCCTCATAAATGTGCAGAGACACCTGTTTTCTACCTGGCTACTACCGAAATCTGACTATCCTGCAAACTATGTCGCCGAAACGCGTTGACAGCAACAATAGCCAGTGTACACAGCCTCTTGTTAATCATCGATGATAGTGGCCCAGAATTTAACATCCTGCCTATAACTTAATCAAATCTACAACGTGAAGCTGCATTCGATCTACAGGCGGACGACGGGAAAAAAATAGCCACGCATGGAAAAAGATATGCCTATTCGGAGGCGGGTTTACGAAAACCCGTACACCGAGTTTGTACCTTCACCGATGTGAAAAATGGATTGATTGACCTACCACAACGAACTTATCGACTTTAGTAAAAATGAGGCTAGTGGATTTACTGGGCCACCACAATTCGCTTGTGGATACTACCATAAAAAGGCTAGTGGACAGCAACACAACGCTATACGTTTAAGGAACCACTGCTTAAGGTTGTGGCCTATGTCACCTGCTTTTTAAACATTTAATAAACCCTTCTTTTCAGCCGATGCTTGACAAGCATCTAGATCTGAATAAGGTAACGTCGAAATTACCGCGTAACTAAAAAGTTTACACATTGCAAGAAGATTACAGGTCAACCTGTATACTGCATAGGACGCCGACCAGCGCCTAAAAAGGTTAAGGATTGAAATGAATGGATTAAATAACCTGAATGACCTAGAATTGATCCGCCCATCCAGTAACCCACTAACAACTCTATTGCATATGGTCCTGGAAAAGATAGCAACGATTGACATCCCACCGGTTATAACTGATGACTCAACGCCAAAACTACGCCTAATCGTTACCCGTCATGAAATATCCACGATGCAACGGTCATCTTGAAATGAATGACTGTATTTTTGAAAATCGATTTTGTAAAGATGTTTTTTCAAATACCGACAGCTAAGAACGACATCACCAAAACAGCTTTCATAACTTAAGGTGGTTTTTACAAGTTCATTCGAATATATTTTGGCTTGAAAAATGCAGAACGGACCATTCAGCGTTAAAAAGACCATTTTGGGGAGTCATTATGTATAAGCATGCTTGAATGACTGCTTGTTGGCAAGCCAAGACGAGAAGACGTATATTAAATATCTGGACACCATTTTTGGAAAACTGCAACAATATTGTATTACAGTTTGGAACAACCCAGTTGAAATTTTTAAGGCATACCAGTGAAGATAATGGCAAGCGATTCCAAAACTACAGGGTGGCGGCTATTCTTGAGTATTTAGAACCAACCACCACTAAGTAGTGGCGATTTTTCAATGGATCTATGAGCCTCAATGAATGATTTATAACCAACTGTGCAATCATCATGAAAGTATTGACAGATAGTCTTCGCGGAAACAAAATAGCGGTCACAATGGATGCAGAGTCAAAGAAAGCCTTTACTGAAAAAAAAACAATAGTCAACACGACTATCCAGGCACATCATATTACTGCAGCTCCACGTAGTATCGCGGTTGACGCATCTGATTTAGCCATTGGTGCAGTTTTGCAAAAATGGGTTGGCCAAGCTTGACAAGTGAAGGCATTCTTTTCTAAACGGTTGCAGGATACTTAATCGAGAGACAGGACTTTTGAACGTAAACTATTGGTCATGTTTTCTGCTGTACGACATTATCAGCACTCCGAAGAAGGCCAAGAATTTTCTATGATTACCGATCAAAAACCACTGAGGTTTACTCCGAGGTCATCTGCAGACAATTACTCTTAAAGAAAGTCGCGTCATCTAAATTACATTTTTCAGTTCTCTACTGATATACGTCACATCTGGAGTTATCAATGTAGTTGCTGACGCATTCTAGCGAATACAAAGGAATCAAATTTGTTGAACTTGGGATCTGGAATTAAACAATAAGAATCTTCAAAGAGTTCTACAACGCAGAAAGCTACACCTTCATAGAAAGCTGTGCGACAATACAGACATTTGATTAAACATTACACGTATTAATTTTTTCTGAATTTCCTGCTTACTACGTGTTGTGAAGTTTCTTTCTGAAAAATGATACCAGTTAAAATCCTTTTTTAGTTAACTTGTGCGTTTGTAGCGGTGAATTTACTTTTATATAAATAGTTCCATAGGCTCTCGCAATTGATGCTAACCATATTTGTTATAACGGACACGTCTACTTAAAAGCTCTTAGTAACACATCACCACCAGATTACGACAAGACACGATGTGAGAAGGAATTCTCCCTCTTGTTAGCCAGCCTAGACGATGCTACGCTATTGACGATCTACTAACAATCAAATAAAGTGTTTTCTTCCAGTCCTCACTGCCTTCTGATCTATTATTATTTAAACGTGTTTATACGGCAAATGCTACTAGGTCATATAGCGGATGCTTCCCACATTTTACATATTTGCGTGTTTTTTTAAAAAAACGTCTTATTTATTTGAATGTTATCAAGATCGTGCAAGTTTTATTAGCTATTTTGAGCTTCCGCACTTACTATTTTTAATAAAATTTACAAATACTTCAGAACTTTCAATCTTTGTTTTTCCATGTCTTCGGAAATCCAAAAAGAAGAACGCTAAAGAAAATAAATGTGTTACATGCAGCGCTACCATGGCGTAATCTCAGACGTCCAGAAGCTGCACAACATTGCAAACTATCTAATGTACGTTTACCAATACCTAACTCATCGGGCTTTATCTTTTCGCTAGCATGTTTCATGAAAACAATCACAATGTCAACTATTCTTTCTACTCAAATATATATTTATAGCAACTTTAAAGCATATTGCTCGGTCGATTTATTTAACTCTGTTTTCTCTTTCTTCTATTTATATATAAATAATAAATTTTCTCATTTCATTCTTATTAATCTATTGTTAAGCCAACCACAACCAACCTGGGTTACATCCAAGGGTCAAATATTAACTATGACAGAATATTATGAATCTAAAAAATGCAATAGTGATTTAAAAATCTTTTAAAACCACCACAGTTTATGCGTCAATGTAGTAATGCAATTTTTATTCGAAATAATCAAGGAACCCTACTGAAATATCAAGAAATTTTGCATAGAAACTAGTTGGTTTACATTAGCTTGTTGGAAAGATATTGGACATTGGATACAATAAAAAGCGTAAACTTTCAAAAACATGTCGATTATCCGTGGTTTCGTCTTTTTATCTACAACTATTCTGTGTTTAATGATTATCTATTTCTCTTCACGCTACAATGGCATCTTTTCACTTCATCCCTTTTTTATGAGTTTTGGATTTCTTTTCCTAATGCTGAATGGTATAAATGCATTGGTATCACAAGGTGAAACCTTTTTTGGTTTGTTGAAATCTAGATCCCAAAAGGTCAGTTGTTTTTATAGGTTTGCATTACATTCGTATGCCTTTTGGGTTTTGATTGTTTGGTTTTCAACGATGAAATCTTAATTGTTAGTGTAGTTTCATATTTCGTATGAAAATTTCTGAAAAATCCGATAATATTGAAGTAGTGAAACGTTTGCCAGTCTGTTCTGTTGAACTGAAAGTATGCTTGACATCTAGATGGTTTATCAAGCTAAATAGACCAATAAAATTAATCATCTATCTTTAGCCAATGCTTAGGTAATCGATTATATGTTTCACTTGAAATATAAAAGTCGAAAAATTAGATATAAAACAATTCATTTCAGTTAGCAAAAATATGGGCAAACAAAAACCGGAAGGTGAGAGTAAGGGACGTTTCTTTTGTCACTGACACAGTAACATGTATACCATTATTATAATGTACAGCTGAATTACTCTGTTGAGATTTATCAGTGGCTGATACATATCACACAGTTAGAATTGATGAAAAATATGTAAGTTTAATATCAAAGTAGGTCTTTATCGTGCATGTACTCTTGATGATTTTATTGGATGCAAGCTAATTTAGGGTTTGTGTATAATGTTTTATCTCTTATAACTGGCAAGTGTAGTTACTTAAGCTGCACAAACTTATCGACTAAGTGAAGTATGAAGTTCCCTTTCTACACTTGCTGACGTGTATAAGTAATTCGGTTATAAAATTGCAGTACATCGTCAGGCGATCAGTTCCAAGAAGTAACGGATCAATCTAACTTGATGTTACTTTTGTTTCTTGTAATTTAAGACTATTTAATATTTTCCTAACAAAACGGCAAACTGCTTAGTTTTTAATATGGTGTTTATTCTATGTTAGCTTTATAAATAGTACCAGTAAACGGGAAAGTCCCAAAAGTGATATTCAAAACGATTTCGTGCAGTTGAAAATGTTATCCTATTTTGTTAACATTTTATTCAACGTTGTACTTTTTAGAAATGATTGGACATGTGTGTAACAGACTGTTCTGGCAAATATCCCTCTTTAAATTGTTGGGAGGTATATTTTTTTATTCAAGTATACGTTTAGCATGCGAAGAGGTTTTATGCTGTACACTTTAAAAAAAATTTATTGATAACTCTTAGTTATTTTTATAATTTCTTTGCAGATAAAAGCTCATTGGATATTTGAATCTCTGTCAGTATTATTTCTTTTTTTTGGTTTTCTTGCAATTTTCGCTAACAAAACGCTAAATGGAAAACCACATTTTACCACATGGCATGGAATTTCAGGCGTAGTTGTAGTATTTTATTCTATATGTCAATTTTTTGTGGGCTCATTGCTCCATTGGAGATATAGTTTGTGGAGAAGTATTTTGACATACAGCAGTGGGCGGTATATTCATGCTTTATCTGGTGTTGTGCTCTACTGCATTTTATCTTTCACCTTTATACTTGGACTTTGCACGAATTGGTTCAAATCATACATCTTTATGTATTTTAATTCACTTAATACTTTGGTATTGTTTTTATGCATAGTTGTGGCAATTTTAAATACATTCATAGTTTCATTGCAAGTAATAACGAAGTATAACAAATTCTTTGGAATAAAGTTATTTGATTCACATGAAGGTGCGCAGGGATAAATTGTCCTGTTGTTTTATGGGCTTCCAATCTCCTCATTTATTACCGCTAATTATTGTGTAAATTTTTAACTTAATTTATCTATTATTTTGCCCTATAAATTTAAAGTTATGAATTACATTTTAGTTATTCTTTTTAACTTTTAAGCGTTTTAACACAACCTGACAAAATTTACTGAAGAGTATTACGTACACTGAATTTTTTTTATAACTTTCTTTATAGATAAAGTTGTATTTAAAGCGAACTAATAATGTTGCGGAGTAACATAACATAATTAATAATGAAATTAAGTCTAGCGAATATTATAATCATGTGGTTTAAACTTATTGGAAAGTGCGATTCTGAGGTATTTTTGTACGTATCTGTTATTATTTTGCCTTTTCAAACAGGTCCTTTGATCTTGATTCAACAGCTTCCCTAGAGAAGAAAAAAACAATATTAGTGTGTCGTTGTGTGCCGTTAGGTATAATCTTAATTAGCTTGTTTGTTTGAAGTTAATTTAGTACTTTGGTACCTCGAGGTTTTTTTTTTGTACGTGATTTAGAGTCCCAAGCAATTTACCTTCATCTTTCAACGAGAAAGGCTACTGAAGAAATTAGGCACAACATTGTCATGCTAGTAATTATGTTATACACATACCATTTTACTAGCACTTTCTAAAATTTTGTAAACGCATATAAGTCAAGAGCGAAAGCATGTATACTTCTTAAAGTCGGTATTCAATCCTGAAGTCAATACACTAACCAAAGTAACACATTTTATGACTAATGTGCTTTATGTTAACAATACAAACGTACAGCACACTGAGCATTTGGTTTTACGTATATCTGTAACTTTGCAGCTTCGTCTGCATATTTCTTTGGATGAAATAACAAATTAATATAGATATTTGTGAAGTTTAAATTTCAAGAGCAAAATGCAAACTTATATTTTGTATTTAAGTTTATGCATCTCTTGTTTTAAGGCATAGATAGCAAACTTAATTAGACGTTTTTTATAAAGGTATCTTTGTCCAAAAATGAACGAGAATATTTACAAAACTTGGGCGCCGAGTGTATGTAAGACATATGAATAGAATATATTTGTTAATTAGACGTTGCCGATAAATTTTTAACTTTAAAATTTGCTTGTAGCAGCCAATCATTCCAAAACTAAGCTGAGATAATTGTTCTCTTGATTTTAGCTCAACTAACAAATACTAACAACTGAAGTTTTGATGTACTGCCAAGTAAAAAATTTGACCGAAAATTAACTTCGTGGCTGATGGTACCAACTATTTGCTAACCGAATTATTCAGGAAAATGTATCTTAATTCCCTCTTAGGTGAGGGATATTTTTAGAATACACGCAACTAAATGGACTAGTTTGTATAAGACTCCAATGGTAAAATATTATTCTAATGCAACACTGGAAGCTAAATTTTTCAAAAATTTTTTCTCATAGTTATGAGAGAATGCAAATAGCAGTTGGCATAAAATGGTATATTTTCAGCATTTTTTGAAGTAAATCTACCAATGTGTGAAGACATTCAAATCAGTCAAAACAGTCAGTAAATGTAATTCATTATTTTGTGTATTGAAAATGCAAGTATGCTACGACGTATACGAAACTTTTCTAACGTTAATATATTTGGTTTAATATGGCTTTTAACTCACCTATATTTTTCAATAATATAAGCTATTCCATCGCTTATACTAGTAGAGAACTGAACTCGAGACTGTATGGCAATTTTGTGAATATGCTTAGCTGTAAGTTTCCGTCTAAGCAAATTCCCAGCAATAGTGTATATCTGAAATTAAGTGTAAAAAGTAGATAATTAGATTTTCGTTTATAACCTAATCACCCGAGCTACCAAAGATTATTAATTGATGCCTACAACTTGTACTCGCTTTTCGAATTACCTGTACTCAACAAACGTGTTCATAATTTTTAAGTTGTTCATGTTACACCTTTATAAACCAAATATGATTTGGGCGTTTGGTTCATTTGTTCGCAAGTTCAAAATTTAGATAAGAGCAAATAATAAGCTTCAGTACTTTCATTTAAACAAAAGCAACTATAATATGATGCACTATAAAGCCGTGATCGTACATATACTTTAATCTATTATTTTATACTGCATTGTTGATTGGTCCGCAATCGCAAAATAGGTACTTGATGTTTCTTATAATGAAATCAAGATAAATATGGCTTGTCTACACATTAAGTTGAATGGATATTTAACATCAAATCACGTTTATTAATAAGTGTTTGAATGCAAAGTTGTCTAAAGTAACGCTACATATAGGTAATTTGTTGGAATGTATGCGAAAGACTGTGCACTAAAATCATTGACCTTTGGTCACTTGATAAATTTGAAAAGATTGTGTTTGTCATTACCAACTAATCATGAACAACATAGAACTTGATATATATGTACACCAGTTCAAGTCATCACACCACATTAGCACAACAAGATGACTTTCAGAGTAGTTGAAGTTATAATAATATCAGTGGTAAAAAGAAAGAGATGTTGGAGATATGATAAATTAATTAATGGAATGAAAAACTAATTTCAACGCCCAATGTTTAAGTGATG
Source organism: Schistosoma japonicum (assembly GCA_025215515.1). Classification (NCBI taxonomy): domain Eukaryota; kingdom Metazoa; phylum Platyhelminthes; class Trematoda; order Strigeidida; family Schistosomatidae; genus Schistosoma; species Schistosoma japonicum. Next base: position 54,836,738 of record CM046069.1, read on the forward strand.
ATAAGGATTGGATACATCTACTCAACTGAGATCGATCCTGAACCATATTTTAAACATGAAGTCTTAACAGACCTAACTATAGACTTTTTTGTAGATAGAATTACATTGGAATGATTGTGCGTGCATATCTTTTGTGATTAACACCGTATATATATATATATATATATATATATATATATATATATAACAATGGATAGAAAATTTCCACTGTGAAGGTTAGTCAATTTCACGCATAAACCACATAGCCTATTTAACCTATTTATCTTATTTCTTATTGGTTACTTCTAGAAAGTCAATTCTATATTTCAAAAATTCACGATATGATAAGATAATTTATCGATTGGCAATGCGTCTGTGGATGACTAAACATAATAAGGGATATTTATAACTAGGCATAACATTTGGATGCTGTTGCGTAGTAGGAATTACATTCAGTTTTTTGCTCACGAAAATAAGTCTATATTGCTTTACATAGTATAGTAACGATGTTGAATTCACCTCTCGTGAAAGCTTTCCAGCACATCATAACGTAGTTTAGTGGAACATAAAAAATACTTCAAATAAATTTAGTTTGGACAAAGGGAAAGTTTACACTTTCAAACTGCTCATGATCTCAAACGCTTACTAGCGAAATCGGATCCAACTGAAGGAAATACAAAAAATATGAACATCAATAAGATACTCAATTTGAAATGATCATGCTTTAAAATCCACTAACAGAAAGGTGAAAAGGAACATAAAGTATGTGAAGTGGCAGGAAATAAATCTGCATTTTATTAAGATACAACGTTTTGGAACAGTAATTAAGACTCGTATGCAAGCAATCGCTACTTATATTAAAATGTGTTACTAAAACATTTCCTCAGCAACGAATGCCACTCCTTTTTTTATGGTTCTTATGTATAGTGTCTTGCTTTTCAGCTAGTATTAGCTATGTTTTGGTCTATTATTGCATGTGTCATATGTCAAATTAGACAGTGGGCTAAAATATGCAATGTGTTTCAGCCGTCGTATCTGGTGTATGATCACAAACTCAAATCGACTTCTGTTTGATAAAGAAAATCATACTTTTGAAACATCCGGATTTGAAGAACTACCTACAGAATTAGCTTATTTTATTTATTTTCATATGAGATTACTGACAATTTTTTTATGACCGTTACAGAATAGAGTGGCAAATCATCAAAGCTCCTGGAAGTCAATTTATGTTAGTGTAATTGGTCACTTTTCGTGTATCAAGTTTCATTATTTCATGCATTTAGCCTATCTATTAAGATTAAAACCTGGAATAAGCAATCACTGAACTATTGCCAAGTACAATTAAAATGAACATTTTTCTCTAATTAAGTAGGAGTTAAATCGTTTACATAAACAATATGACGAATGATTGGAAAAGATTTCATTTTATATCTATATTCTTCGTTGGTGCTAATTTTGAAAATACGAATATCATAAACAAAGGCTTCTGTTTAAGAACAATAATTATAATACAGATCGAATTAATAAATTTAGCTATATACTAGTCTGTCCTGAGTGTCTATGTGGTCTTTTTAGAGGTTTCGGTTTTAAAATAAACACAGACCGATACCTGCCGAATGATTGTCTACAAATAAACCAACCACAAGTTTCTAATTTCTAATGAGATATACGTACTAAGTATGTTCTCATGTTTTCTGTAGTGCATATTCATAATTGTATTCTTATTGATTAGAAAAATTATAAATACATTCTTCATGAAGTGAATATATTCAAGAGCAGCTGATTTTACGGACTGGAGAAAAAACAGTATTGTGAACAACATGTTTCCTGATAAGAAATCGTTTGAGATTTTAAAAAACCTTTGAAACAAAATTTGAATTCAATAAATAGCTCTGTTCTAAAATACATTCCTTTTTATCAAGTAAAACTGCTGTAAAACAAATTTATGGTTATAAGTGAGAAACGCTCAGTGTATCTGTTCAGTAAAATCCACTTTTCATCTTTTCGTATTAAGAATTAAGATATCGATTCTTGAATTTCATGAAGCTTCTACATGTTCACTGTCACACAAGTAATTCAATGAGTTATTCAAATAAACAATTAGTGCTTCTTCATTATTCACTATTCCATAACAAATCAAATGAACTGTATATAAAATAATGCAATTACTGTATTTTCATTATATCAGATCCAGTTGATTAGTTATTATTTTAATAATCTTATGTACTAGACTGTTAGATAAGATATAAGACATTTAAGAGGATACGCACATAGGTAAATATAACATAAAAGCGATATTCCACTAATTAGTTAACATTGTGATTGCTTATGGTTAACTGGACGCAACTTTATGAATTAATAAGCTGCAATTAAAATGTTTTTAAATTGCTGAGAAAAAACATGACTGCTAATAGTATTATATTTTTGTCTGTATCTATGCATCATTCCTTAACTGATTTTTGTCTCATATGCTCTTTATTAACAGTAGTTGTCCAAACAAATTGGTGTGTAAACTGTATTTCAGTGATGCATCAATTTAATAGTTAGCCGATTATTTAAGGCTAACAAACCGCTGATTATACATAGTACGATAACTGATGATAGTAAGCAATATCTTCGGAATTCGGTTTCATGTCCAATAAAACATCAGCCACCAGTGTTTAAGTATGCAATTTCTTTCTATATTTTTAACCTGTATTTATTTGGCGATCGGCATATAGCATCTTTTTCAGAAACCTAATCATAACAGCAATCTTTAAATAATAATAATAATAAACTAATCAACGACTACACGATAAAATTAAAATAACTTACGACTCCATCATCTTTCGAGTATAATATTATTATTTTGCCTGATTCTGAATGACAGTGAGATGGCAGATTCCATTTGTTAAATAAATAATAAGAGAATATTGCGGCATAACTTAACAGTCGATCCTCGTCCATATTACTAATGAACAAAAAATGCAGAATAAATTTTTACGAAAGTCAAAACAATGTTATAATGGTAGCATGTAAATTGCCTTACTGACGGACAAACTAAATAAAAATTAATAAATATCTTTTCCTGACAAAGTTTTTCATCAGTTTGAAGAAAATAATGCTACAAGTAACCGGGGACACTTAAACAACATTGTACTGTAAGGTTGGTGGAAACTGTTGCTTACATTTTTTTAAACTGAACATTCAATCAAACTATTTTACTCTTAATTCTAACGATATCTGCTTTATTTATTACATGTAACTAATATGATTTTGGTTGATACCTATACAATTTGCTCAGGTAACTTGAGAATGTCACACCGAAGTTTCGATTTCTATACTACCTGACTCGAAACCTACAAAGATACGAAATTTATTTTCCATTTAATTACTATTAAGTTATGAAGAAATTAATTTTCAATGAAGCACGCATGCATGTATGTATATATAAGTCGAGAACAATGCAAATAGTATTATTAAGTGATACAGTTTGAAACTTACTCAACTTCTACCTTTTTAACTATCGCCACTCCTATAACCGGTCGTGGATTGTTTACATCACAACTGGGTTTGTCGAAATTTACGGAGGTTTTAATGTGATGTAGTTTACTGTTTAACATGTTGACTAAAAAGTAAGAACAGTAGTATAATATTGATTAAACTACTAACAGTAATATAACTTTTAGTTTGATAAAAAAATCATGGTTAAAAAAATATAGTTTATTGAAAGAATGCTTAATTAAGTGAAAAGTTTACCTCAACTTCAGTTTTGTATTCATAGTAAGTTTACACTAATTTTCTTTTTCTCAATTTTCTCGTTGTTGCATTTGTTACCTCATGTCGTATGTCAAATAGCACAAATCATGCTTTTCTTCATCTGTTTTTATCAGAACTAACCATAAATATAGCTACGTCTGAGAGTTACAAGATATATGGGAAACGTATGTGTGAGTAACTAAGGGTACTAAAGATATAATATACAGGGGTAATTGTAAGAGCCTTCCTTTGAAAATAAAACAATAGCATGTGTTTTGAAGTTCGCGCTTAAAAATTAATCTTGCTTACACATCACAACTCTTACATTTTAAAAGATATCTGTAATATTCTTGTTCTTGTAGAGCACATATTATTTTTTTATGAAGAGAAAAATAAATACCGAATATTGTGAATAATATATGTTTTTTAGTACATATATTTCAATATTAATAGGTTCCACAATCAGTGAACAGTAGAGTAGAATAACAGACTGAAGCTCCTCTGTAGAATAGGAAATATTTAGAAATACATAATTGCTACCAACTAACAAGGCTTATCATGATTTCACCCATTTATTAACCATGGAAATAATCGAAAATTGAATAGATTCAAAATTTTAATATTTTATGCAACTGGAAGGCTATTTTTTCCATTTATTCATTCAGCATATTTACTTAGATAATATGAATAGTTTGAGTTTTTTCCTCATTTATTTCTTGGTTTCATAAAATGTTTCCTAAATTCATATTATTTAGTGAGCTGTTTGACTAAATGAGTGTTGCTACCTCCAAAATTTAACTGATTAACTCCAAAACTAGATTAGTCCAATAAATATAGACTGCATAAAGCAGCTACATATCACAATATCATTAATGTACACAAGAGTATTCCATCTATAAGTTTAGGACCTGTGGTGGTACACTGAAATAATTTTCTCGAGCAGCGTAATTTCACTTACATTAGATCTTCAACTGGTTAAGTTTACAAAGTAAAATTTGTCAACTTGTTAGAAGTATGAGTAACTATAACTCTCTTAAGATGGCAGCTCCCGGTTTCGGCTGGGGTTGTTTGTCCTTTTGGGGTTATGGTCACAGGGTATCAGCCTCCTTGTGGTTTCCGCTGGACACTATACACAATCGTAGTGACTAAGTGATACCGAGATCCATTTATGGGTTCCAAGTTGGACCCTTGTGAGTTCGGATTAAGTTAAAACTCCCGGCTACACTTGGTTCCTGCCAGTTGCGTTATATCCCGTGAGTGTAGCTGTGGGAAAGTTCAGCTCAGCGAGTTACCTTGACCGTCAGGTGCTTACTTGGTCAGTGGAGTCAGCCTCGGGACAACATGTGCGCTCTGGTTTCCTTACGTTAGATCGGTCAACCCCAAGGCTTAATGTGGGTTCTGTGCGACTCGGTTGATTGTTCGGTAGGGGCGACAAGGAATCAGAGACAAGTGGCTCATTTGGTCACTAGTTAGTTTATTGCTTCGCGAGCTCAGCAACTCATATAGGATGCCAGAGATAGCTGAGACAAGTTCGCCTTGCTGCCGTTGGCGAGAGAGTAAGTAGGGTATGGATTGAATGGAGGGATTAAGTTAGTTTATAAGGGTCCGCATGGGAGTACCCGTTCATGTTGAAACTGATAGGATGTCTAAACCCTCAGCAGACTAATTTATTCACGCGTGTATTCCGAAAGGTGAGGGCTACCGTGCGTCTCCGGTGGCGATGAGAAACTCTTGTGCGTTACAACACATACGCTCTAGCAGCAGGTGGTTTCGGTTAACACAAATAATTAGTATGAGTATGAAATTGATGTTTTGCATTTGAATTTACATTAATTTCCTACAAAATTCAAGTCGCAAATATAAACGAAATTAGTTAATTGTTTTTCCACACTTTTAACACCGTTTTTTGACAGTAATGGGAATTTTCAAACGATAATTTTTTAATGATATTTTTTTTACAACTTTATTTTATCCTACCTTTTCTTTCAGTGAGTCCTAGCTGGCGATCGAATGTATCAACTATTTGAAACAAAAATACTTAAACGAAGAGTATTCTTTTCAATAAATCGTCTTCATCGAAAATATTGTTCTTTGTTCATACATCTTTATCACGGACTATTATAGTCCATATTTTGCGCATAACATTTAAATATTTGTTGTGTTTATTCTAATTAACATTGACTTGTATAATTTATATATAAGTTATATCTCATCACAAACAAGAGGATACAATAATCAAATGTCTAATATGGAAAAGTGGCAGATTATGGAGTAGTGTAGTAAATAACACATTTTGCCAATCACAATAGGAACAAGTACTGTAGACAACTTTGACCAAGGGTAATTAAAAAATGGAAAATAATATGATTGAGGAAAGCCTGATTCATTGGACCGTACTTTTTTCCAGCATTGCATTAATCCCAATAAGATGATTAAATACCATGTTTAGGCACGTATATATGCTTTACATGGTATTTCATTTTATTCCTGACAAACTACATTATAACGAATATCCGTAGTTCATTGTAAAGAGGAAAGTAAACACAAAAGTAAATAAAATTGATTCAATTCTAGATACCGATAAGGAATACATGAATATTTTAGTAGAAAAAATTAAATGATTCGATATACGTTAGTCAGGATAAATAATAATAGCATATGCAATAATAAATATTCTGAAAATGTCTGTAGATTCAGCGTCATTTTATAGATATAATCAAGTCAATAAAAAATAAGGAACGACACTTGAAAAAGAGCATACATTTTGAAATGACATGATAAGAAAATTAAATTTGCTGGACAATCACTCAAGTTTTTAACAATGTGACGTTAACGTAAAGTACGATGGACAAAATACACATAATTTTGTTGGAAACCTTGTAAGAATGAAGTATTGATCACTAAGAAATGTATGGAAAACGTATACACACTCAAGTAAATATACAAGTAAATTAAATAGTTTACTCGTTTTATCCGACTTGATGTTTAATATCACTTTTACGTTTATTAATGAGACACTTTTGTTTAGTCAATCAAATATGGAATTAGTCTACTCTAAATTGAAAAGCACTTTATAATTTCACTTGAATTATTAATCTTAATAGATGATTTAAAGTGGCCACAAAGATATTATTCGCTATTACAGCAACAATTAACAATTCAGGCTATGAATAATAGAGTTGCATTAGCGTTTCTTTTGTACTGGTTTCCAATCTACTATTTTTATACTATTCAGAGATCTGGAGCAAACGAAGAACACAGTTTTGGCTTATCTCCAACAGAGAAAATTTTATATTAACCATGATCTATTATTTACCAAGCAAGTTATTAAAAAAAATTAATCATTTTAAAGGAAAACTCTCGAAGAGTTAACAGAAATATATGAGAAATATTTGATGGATTATTTTTCTTTGTCTGAATAATTTTCATTAAAAAACGATCAGTTTAACCTAATAAGTTAATTATTGTTTTCGAAAGATACTCATTTAAAATTTAATATTTAATTGACTTATTATGAATCATTCAAATAAAAGTCATTATTATATTTTAGATTCCTACAGTTCACTGATTTTGTTTGTGCATGTTAATGTTTCCAAACAATTTCGCAGCACATGATAGGTGTACATGTGACGACTATTTTATTATAGTCAGTTGTCTATCACGTTGTGACATTGTAAGCATGCACACCTAGTATTTTAAACAGCGGAGAAGACAGAGAATTCTTCCAGTGAATTTATATTCATAAATTAGATTGATTATGACTTTATTTTTTTGGCACTAATCGAACCAAACTCAATGCTTCATATTTACCATGTAAAAATGTAATTTTATCGACTATATAGCTATTATCTAATTGATGATGCAACTGCAAAATGCATGACAACTGCATTGGCCTTCTAAAATCACATTTTCTATTTGAGGCTATTGGTGAATCTTGCATTGTTTAAAAAAGCAAACCATTTTACTTTGATTCATTGTGTAACGATGCAAAATGATAGTTTCTCAACCGTAGAGTAGCGAGTTTAGACTAATTTTCATATGCATGGTCCATTAGTACTGTTAGGAAACACAGATTATATTTGTTGGTACACATATTTGCTCTGCGTTTACGTTGCCATGAGAATAAGAATTTGATAGCGTTTGTTAAGAAAGGTGAATCAATGATTCGTCGTCCTGAAGCAAAGTAAATATTTACAAGACGATCAAGCGGCTCATACAGCTCATATTCACTGTCTTTATGGGTTTTCAGATCCATTGAAATAATATGTTTATTATTTACTAAGTCCATATTTCCTTCTACATACAGGTGAGATTTCTCATTTCCAGTAAATTACAGAATGTGTAACTAATAACATCACTTTCAAGGTAGTATTATGCAGAGACAACTGAATAAAAGGTGTAATTCGTAGTCACATGTGACTAATCAGTAAGCACATTCGAAAAATCTGACTGAACTGGATCGTCATTAGGCTTTAACACACTAGACAATCATATTCACACACAGAGTTGGTAAATTAAATTGATCAATATTGGCAAATGACAAAAACAACTAGATGAAATATGAATTTTGTGTGTGCGATGACAAGTGTAGTAATGTTAGTATACTGTTTATAATAATAATAGTAGAATTGTCAGTAGTAGTAGTGCATGATTTATGAGAAAGTAGAATAAACAATACTACGGTACGAAACTGACTTGGTTTAGTTTAATCTATCCAACTACTGCATCACCACCTTTATAAAACATGCGAAAGTCATTAGTGAATACGTGGTTATGTTAGTGGCAATTCATCATTTTGTTTTGCTACTAAAGTGCATGTTATCTTAAAATATCAATAATCTGAAATATACGTAAATTTTCATTGTTCTGAGGGCAACAGCTAACTAAATGATGATCGATTAATAAAAAGGTACTAAATAGAGTAATTATATAAGTGCTAATGCATATGCAAGTTTCCCAAGTAGTTAGTGGATCAGGATTATTAGTTTCAGTAGTTAAGTTACGGCAAGTGTGGAAAATTAAGTGATTTAATCAGGATACAGTTTATTTAGAAAGGAATTTATCCCCTTCCAAAGCATTAACGCTATGTATAACGTAATAATCTTCAAACGCTATCGATTAGTGAATGAAAGTCTTGGTAATAATATCTTTTCATTATCTTTGCCTTTTATTTTTTAGTTTCATATTTATATTAAAACTATTTAAAATATTTTCAATCCAGTTAAATAGATCCTTTCCAATGTTAAGTAATAAGTCTGCAGTTCAAAGAAATAGTTAACTAACACTACAAAATATCGGTATGATGTTTGTAGCTACTTTTTATTTTGCTGCTAATGGCACTGGTTTAATAAATGTATTAGTTAGAAAAATATTACGAAATACTAATTCTCGAGACTTAAGAAAATGAAACGATCAAAGAAATTAAGTTTAATGATGGGTGAAGGTGTAACAAGTAGTTTATTTAAAAGTAGCTGGCTAAAGTTATCTGAGCATTACTAGTTTCGTCAATTAACAAATGACTGCTTCATTTTTCTCTTGATAGAAAAAATGAACTAAATATCCGAAAAACAACCTGGAAACATTTAAAATATTTCTGTATGTTTAATGAGATTATAATTCTCATTAATCAATTAAGAGTTATTTTGTTTTTCAATTAGAATGGTTTTCTTAGTGAAGATTGGTTATTTAGTGGATTGATTATGTCACAGATTAATGTTAGTAGAGTACCACTGAATACCAGAGGGCACTGGACAGCTGTTTCGTTCTAGTATGTAACTCCCTGGTTTTCAATGGTGCCGTGCCAACATTAATCTGTGACGTAGTCAATAAACTAAATAACCAATCTCCACGAAAATAACCATCCCAACTGAACCACAATAATCAGCTCACTAGTGACTAACTCCAAGATGTTTCTAAAGCTCTAATAAGAAGTTGTAACTGGTAAAGTTCAGACTTGTCGGGAGTGAGATAGTTATCACCAATGACAATGGATGATCGTCGAGATGTGTTTCGCATTTGTTAATTTCTGCAATCATGATAAACTTGATAAGAAAAATGACCGTTTATTAAAATTCACTCATACACTTACTTAAATAAAATCAAGGTTCAGGAAAATTTTCGGCTGTTGTTATATGATCTTATAATCGGTTTCTAGATTTGGAAAGTTAAGAAATCTAATAAACGAAAATCTGACTTCGTAAAAATACTCTTATTAGGAAACCTAGGAATGTAAGCATTTAACCGGTCTTCTTAGTAAAAGTATGTACTGTGTTTGCTGATAATATTTTAGAATGATTTACACAGTATATTGACACAGTGACCTTAATAACATGTATCTACGAGTTTTATAGTTGCATCACGTCATCATTTACTCACTACATTTAGCTAATAGTTACAATGTAGTAGCAGTCATTTGATGAATGTGTTTTGAAAATGTCAAACTCTTAGTTTATTCACAAGACATAATAAGCTTATAAAAAAGAAATAAAAATCTAGCTATTTAAAGACGTTAGTTCACATTTGCAGCCTATATAGTATTTGGAATCACTTTTTTTTGATAAATGCATTTTAATGCAAATGTAGGAATCCTAGGATTCACTTCTTTAAAGCCAGAGATTAAAACCATTTCTTTATTTCTTGATAACATGAAACACGTGATAACGAATTCAAAAAGTTTCTTATTTCTAATCTATTCAAAAATCAATCTACATAAATCAAATGTTTGCAACAACTTCTCAATGTGCCAAAAATTCTGTGAAAAATTTGTTTATACACAACCAGTAAATTAAAAAATCTATAAATTTTAGGAATAATAAAATTTTTTTAGTTTCTTAGATATGTCACAGACTGATGTTACTAGGGGACCATTAGAAACCAGGGGGCACTAGGCACCTGTTTCGTCCAAGTGTTGGACTCCACAGCAGTGTGTTTATCAATTTTTCCCGGAAATATTTGGTTGTGCAAATTAGGCAGGTATTAGCGACACTGCATAATAAAAATGAAAAATGGGGAAAATATATCTTTGTTCTCAAAACATATATACTTGCTTGTTATATAGTGTTGAATGTATAGTGTCTCAAGTTTTTGGTTAATATTCATATTATATACTGTCTTAAGAATCTAATTATAAAATAAAACATATGTAATGTGAGATTTCATCTAATTACATTTAAAATGTGACCACGATGAGTGTGATTCCATTCGCATTTTTCTTGTTCCCAATAAACATAAAAATGCCGATGAACTTGAAAAATCGCATTCAACGTTTCGGATAGAACGTTGAATACGATTACTATTTGAGACAGAAGAGACCGAAAGCTTTGAATAATTGAATAATCTATAAATGACGGTTCCTAGTTGATAACGAGAACTACGAAAAATAATCTTTGAGAATTTTCACAAAAAATAATAATACAACTTGCAGATACACAGTAAATGGAATGCCAATTCTTTATGTAAACTACACCAATCGTGATTTTGGCTTGCACCGTAATTCGCGTGTCTCTGATATTTAAAATAAGAAGATATATGACGACAGAATCTTATTAAGAGTACTCAAATAAAATTATGCACGAAAGAAACGTTATGTATTTATAAAATACTGCTAAGATAACTGAATATATGTGACAGTGTATTTTCACTAAATATTAATTACAGTCTCAGAGTACTCGACCGAGGATTATTGCCAGTTTAAAAGTGAGATTCACATTAGTTTATTCTAGGTGCTAAATATTCGCAAATTAATTTGGCGCTAAAATAATTCAATGGAAATGAAAACGGAACGTAGATCATAACATATGCAGAGAGAATAACTTGAAATCATCACATCATTGTTGCGGTACGTGACTGAAAACAAAAGAAATTGTTTCGTTCTTTTATTCGTAAGAATTATAACTAGCGTTTGAGTAGACTGGCTCAACAGTAACTGTTAATTATTCTACGTTATGAAGAGTACGATAGATTGATTAAGCCTTAAAAAACGTTACTAAACAGATGTTTTATCCAATGTGTTCAAAAACTATTTTGTCTTAACAAAAAATCTAGATGTTAAGTCACCTTAATAATTCAGCTTTATGTTAACTGAAAGTATGCAGATAAGTCTGATATACTTGACTTCTCGATGAATTATTTGGATCAATGTTGTATATTGGTAAACAACGAATTAATTTAAGCTGATCCACTCAGTGATATAGCGACCGAATGCTTTCTATTAAACAGGTCATCTAATCTCTAAATTCGTGCCTATTTCACGAGTTAACGCTGCAATTTATAATTTAAGCTTTTGATACTGGTACATATTAGACAGTTTAACAGACACAATAGTTAACATGGACGGCATATACGTAAATATCTTTTTATTTAGTACTTACGTTGATTTAAAAAATCATAAACGATAAAAACCATGAGTTATTCACTTACTTTGAGCAACAGACAACAAGCCAGAAGGATCACAGACGAGTGTACTCGCAAACTCATAATTTCCTTGTTGAGGTAGACATCGTTCTTTAGATTGCATAATATCTGGGTAGTTTCTCACTTGAGCTTCATACTCTTCAGGAAGACCGATTGCAAGTCCTTGTGCAGAAATGCATATTAAAAAAAGACAGAGGACTTTGAGTGAATGCATTTATGATAGACGAACTGATAGATACGTAGACTAATCAACCAACACGTAAGAAGGATAATTGAAATCAAGCTTTTCAAATGTGATAGTGTTAGATTTAGGTACACATATATTTATATGCTGTATAGACGACAATTAATGAAAAATATTATACGGTGCAGCACGAAAGATATATATATATATATATATATATATATATATATTAACGAAACCAACTTTATTTCACCATGCAAACTGCGTAAATTGGGTAACTGATTATGATGATGACAATAATAATAACAGCAGTACATAAGCTGATAGGTGTGCACAATTGTTTATATAACCAATTTCTAAAATCTCGAAAATTCGGTATATGTGTTCACTGTATACATTGGGTCACGATGCATTCATTATTTATTATCGATAAAATTTAAATTTATTGAAAAATATAATGGTAAAATACAAAGTAGTTAAATAATATAAACTAAATGAATTATATTATTTAACATTAATGTAACCTACTTACCGTCAAATGAAAACTAATTTGGCAATGAGATAGTTAGAATGAAAGGTTATCTGTCACAGTATGAAGTATATAATAGATAACATTATCTTAGTTATTGTCTTCGGATAAAAGGAGATCTATCTGTCTTAAACAGAATGCATCATCTTAGGAAGTAAAAGCGATGCATTAGTTGAAACATAGCAGAATACATGAGAAGTTATCAAAGTAAGAGAGACAATTAAAGTAACATGTATTCCATGTGAATTTCATGTAGTGAAGTCAGTATAAATCTAAGAAACGTTAAACTAGAAAGAAACAGATATAAATGCCAGTTGATTTATGGTGATTCAGTATGTGACTTTACGCTTTGACAAAAACTATCTGAAAATGATTCGATTTACATCGCCAAATTTTATTGGTAAAAATCAAAATGAAATTGTTGAAGCCGACGTTCCCATATTAGTCAGATTAGTCTGCCGTTCATCATTCATAAAAACACTTAGCTTTTTGACAGATAGGTTTATATCTATATTTAAGGTATATTCAATGTGACTGCTGATTCGTTAATGTAGATATTTAGACTAAAGTTTGGGAAAAAATTCATGAGTAACAATAGGGAATTTTAAACCTGCAGGAAAATCATGCATATTGAAGGGTAACGGAATAAAATGTCAGCAAACTTTAATAAGTTTCCCTACAGCTTAGACAGATTTCAACGTTAGGCTTTGCTAGTTATTTAATATTGTACATTAATATAAACACTTATTTTTCCGATTATAAAATGCTGTGATAAATAATGCACTTCTATTATTATCAAATAATTGTGTAACGAATTTAACAAATTAGTATGAAAATGGTACTAAGTAAAATAATTTTGTTTTATAAAATTATTCTACTAGATACTGTCTGATTACGATAATGTGAAAATTCACTCTACCTCAAGTAACAAGGTACGAAAACTAAATTTACATTATTATATTCTGGACAGTTACTTATGGTGAAATAAATCACTTTTAAAACTATTAAATTGGATTCCCTTAGCTTAAATCATTGTAAGTATAAAGAAACATCTAGAGTGAGTCCTAAGTAGTTCGAAAAGTGCTTACAGGATTCCGTTGCTAGTCATTATCTATAAGATAATCAATGTGATGTTATGTGGAGTATCGTGTCATCCTGCCAAACAGCCTATATGTGAACATGGATTGATTAAATAGAGTCCTAAATTTTAATTAATGAAAGATAGTAAGCAGTGATAAATGAATTAGCACTATAACTGAAGTTAATTTAGCCTTTATGAAAAGTTAGTTATCTAATCAGAATACCTAATAATTTATTATGTATTTATCTAATCTTGTGCTATAAGATTGTCTAGAAATTTTAAATCAACCATCATGAAATAAATACCCTTACATTCTCATGGCAAACATATTCAAAGTAAACCCCGTTTAACGTGAGCACTGAACTGGCTTACTAAACTCACAGCTAATTGTGAAATTGTGAAAACACCACTTATTAACCCAATACAGATGTCCAATGCTTCGCAATATTCAGTGGTTGCCTTATGCGGCTAAATCGAATTCGTGATCCATGGTATTATACGTGACCATGATAAATAAATAGATTGGCTTTCTAGCTTTTCATTGCATTGATACATTAGAAAATATTCATTGTGAATAGAGACATGAACTAATAATTTGTATGGTATGGTTGTTACTTATCTTCACTATCCAGTGACGCATAAGAAAGACAGGAACATTTAAATTAATTAAGTGTATGCTAGACTTATGAAGTTGGCTGATTTACTACTGAATGAGTATAGAGTATGTAAAAGGATCATCGTGACTAAGCAAATTGCCCTCTCTTTGGCTGATTCCTATTACAGTTTCAGAGCAAATGTTATCAGTTAGGACCAACCTTTTTTGATATAATTTCCAGTAATGATAGTTAAACTTTCATGATGAGTTTTTTATGATTATACTATAATATTTAGCATCTTTTATTCTTTAAACTTTAAACGTAGCAATGATGTAATCGCTTTTCTAATATTGTTTCGTGACCGATCGGTACTTTATAATAGTAAACAAAATTAAAATTTATATAATTGCTTATTGTTATATAGACTAAAAAAGAATCAATTATTAATCTGAATAAGAAGTAATGACAAAAGTCCGTCTGATTAACTGTACCGAGTATACAGAAAAAAGAGTATACGGAAGCTACGATGGGACTGATGGTGACAAATCTTCGGATTATTAACGACCAAGGTAGAAAACTCCATCGACATTTGTTAGCAATATTTTATAGGTTAAATACAAGAATATTTTGAGTTTTCAAGTGGCTGTGTTAGCAAATGATTGACAATAGGCCATTATTTCTTGGTGAATGGGTACTGATGAAATATAAACAACTTACATATTATTTGAGGTGTCAAGTATTTTCGCATCATAAGACGGTAGACATTAAGGTATCTAACCACCGAAATGAGGCTAAAGATGCTACTAAGGAATACGGAGGTGAAGTCCCACTGAATACAAAGTGAGAGAAATAAAGTAGAATACTTTAACTACTAACAGTTTAAAAGTAGTCTAACTACGAATGCCATTCGTTTTAGAAAACTAATTGTTTATACAAACGGAAACTCTGCTATCAAATCTCCAAATAAAGATTTATATTTTTTAATAGTAAATAATGAAACCATTGGTTTAAAATTTTACTCAAACATTGCCACGTCACATATAAACACCAACAGAATAATTCTTACTTATTGAATAGATACTTTTGTTGACCTTTTTTAATGTGATCAGCGGTAACTGGTGATGGAAACTTTCGAATATCAGTGGTACGCAAAAAAATTTGTAAAGCTAACTTACTTCAAGGATTCAAATGTATTGAGAAAATAAGGTGAATATAACCAAGCGAAGTGTCTGACTTGTATTTCTAAACATGCCTTTTTTAAAAAACTTGAAGAAATGTTATGCAAACAATTTTCTTCATCAAAGACGACGAAATCTAGCTGATAAATATAAACTCAGTTTCTTTCGCGAGAACATCATTGACTGATCACAATCGTTATTATTTCACGATCAAAATGTACACAGACAGTTTAAAATGATTTAAATTAAGTCGTTCAGAAGTCAACGTAAACATGTTTTAGATCAATGTAATGATGATATTAAGAACCTAAGTTAAGAATTTAGTGAGATAACCGTTAAGAATGAAGTATGATAAAAAAAATTTAACAGTATGAAAGTCAAATATAGCAGATTGTGTATTGTATTATATAATCACAAAAAATTTGATGTGTTACTGACAATCAGTAATATAACATGCTAAGTTTACTTAGCCAATATCGCGAACCGTAGCTAAAAAGTGAATTAATAAACTATACTATCTCATGTTACCATCTTAATCATTTTTACTTTCTGTAGTTCTTGGTATCAGGTATCATGAATACCACATAGATTTTTATGGATAAAAAATCCAGAAAATGTGTCCTTAGTAAAGTGTATTGGTTCAATAGATGGTAATTAACAATTCCTATGACAAAGAAGGTACTTCACGGGAATTCCAGGCATTTAAAAGTAAATTTTAGCCATTCTTATAACATTAGCTAATACATATTTAGTCAAAGAAATTATCATGATAATAAAAACCTAGGATGGTATTACTTTTTATTAATCATAACTATTAGCTAGATAATTGTTACCTTGTAAAAATATTGTGTGTTTAGCTTAACACTTTATTACTACCATTTAATTTTATAGCATATCAATTTTGAAAAAGTAAAAACCTCAATAGTATTTTGAGCAGATGAGCATATTTTTCTGCTGATAACACGAAATTTATATCATCTTGAAATTAATTCTACAGTTGTGTTGTTTGGAATTTTAAAGTTACAAAGATATTCAGTCATATGAATTGACGATCGTTATCATGTGCCAAACAAACGTTCGCATTTGGTATTATTTAAGTTGGATTGTGACTGGCAAGTGGAATCCAGGACGCACCTTTCGTCCTATTTGGGACTAATCGGCTAGATATACCTGCATCCTAATGTTGATATTCACAGTGGGATTCAAACTCAGTTTGCATTCGGTAGTCTTGAGTTTTTTTAATACATTATAATAGATATATATTAATCAGTATGGACATTAGTAAAAATCTATTCTATTTTAAATGGTGTTTGCATATAACATGAACATTTATCTTCTAATTATAAAGTTCTTTTACAATCCCGTTTCTGTACACCGCTTGACAAGCATTTAGGCGTGACTGATAAAGAAACTTTTTTATCACTTTAGTACTTATTGCGTTAATGGAAAGTTCTATTTTATCTTCTTGTTCATACATACATCATTATACTTGATTGTGTAACCAAATATGGTAAAACAAATCATGATTTCGCATCATGAATTACAGTTGTTAGTGGAAGAGTAAAACAAGCAATTATATGACTAACTTAGTCTGATATAATTAATCAACCTATCAGGATTTAAGTTAGGATCTTAAGCTCAATGGAATTTTAGAATTCCTTACCCCTTACGTTCCCAAGTATAATAATATATTTTAAGAAATAAAATCTCGTAATGAATTCTCTTTAAAGTCAAAATTCTGATCTGTTTATTAGAAAAGCTAATGTTAATCAATCGATTACTTTTTAAATCTATTGTGGTATGCTTGGTCACAAATCTGTATCGTATTTTAAACAATGATGAAGCCATACTATGTAATTCAAACATTTCGTGCATTCAAGTAAGCGTCTGATGTCAAATCTACTCTTCGGTGTAAATTAAACATTTAACTTCAAAGTGATTAATTTGAAGTTTTATCAGTCGAGCATCTTCATATACACCGCGTAAACCCTAAAAAAACAGCAAATTACTCAGTGTCTATTGTGAAACAATAATTATAGTTGCAATATTCTTCAAACGGATGCATAAAATTTATCGAGTAAAATAGACTGTAATATTCATTTTAGACGGGGAAAACTTCCAATATAAATATTTTTAAGTCAGGATTTCTAACAAGTGACAATGGGATTGATTTCTTTAAAGTGAAAAACCACTGGATTTGATTTGTTAACAATGTTAGCAACACCAGCTATATTTATTTACCTAGGAAATTTGACCTGAATTTTTCAACATACAAGAAATTCATTAAGACTAGAATTTCAGGATATTGAAAAATATACAACACATTCAACTGTGCTGGAGTCAGATTTTAATGGATACACAGCGCTGACGTAGTGCTGTAATTAAAACAAATGAAAGCGGAGTTGAAAATATGCAGTGACAGTCGTTGAGGCAGTTAACAACTTTATTGTCACATCATTTAATAGCTATTTGTGCTGACCTGTCGATGAAAGTTACTACTTAATATAAAAATTATACATGCTTCTTCCTGTTACCACAAAACAAATCTGTTGGCATGAAAGATGCAGGTCAATTTTTACTTTGATGTTGGCATAGAAAGTCATTACCTTATTAATTCATACACTCAACATTTTTCCAGAAAGTAATTTATTTTTAAATCGTTGGAGTATTAAATTTAGTTCATGTTTATCAACAGTGAACGGAATATTAATATTTTTAGCATTCACTTATAAAGTTAGCAGGTTGACAATAGGAGTGTTCGTTTCATCACTTAGAGTTAAGTTTCATTTATTTCATGTCCTCTCAATATTACTTTTATTAAGCACAATGAATCATTTTAAATCCAAATTACTTCTATTTACTTTCGAAAATATTATATCATCCACTTAGTTTAATTCATGGAAAGCATTATTCCATAAGAGACTAATTGTGCTTTCAATGTTTCATACATTTCACAGTTATGCAATATAAGAATGTCAGTAATATATTTCCAAAACACTGCTAAAAGTTATGCAAACATGCCTCACATTCAGACTTCAAACAGAATATTTTATACCATGAACTAATATATTTTATTACTTCAACAATGATGAAAACGACAAAGTAAACTGGCAATAAAGACATGCAGCATTAATTTTTGACACTGAAGTAGTTTACTTGATAGAGCCAAAATACAGTTGAATCAAATTCAAAAATGTGTGCTTAAAATGTACGTATTCATGAGTGATGTAGCACCTATCTTTTGTAGCTGTCTATGATATTTTATTGATTAACATCTTATGATACAAAATGATACATTGTTTTAGAAACACAAACATTAAACTTAAGTCTACTCTTTGCTGTTACAAATAAAAACACCTACACTTGTAAGTTTTCTGATGTAACAGAGGTATGTACTTATCATCTCACTAAGCTTCGTATTGATTTTTTCAAAGACGGCAGAGGTAGAGACAAAAGATGATATAAGTGCTGTTTTAGTATTTATTTGCTAATAGAAAGAAAACATTTGACCTGGAGTTAAGTATCCAGATGCGTAGTTACAAAGGGGTAAAGACTGGATATTTAGGAATAATTAGTAATAAAAGCATTCCAAAGTGAACTATTTTAAAATAGAGATTGTCATGTCTTAAGATAGTGATTATGAATAGGATCGGATGCAAGTAGCACAAGTAGCACGTGTTTCCAGAAAGACTTCAGTAATGAAAGTTCATTGCTGACCATGAGCTATTAATAGGTAACTATTTCCACTCCTTCTTTAAAATAAAGTAAAAGTTGTATTAGATTTGATTATACTTTAATTTATCACAAGGAATATAGAACAATTTAGAATGAAAATAAAGTAGGAAGCAATGTAATTTTGAAGCCGTTGATTTGAATTAATTTATAAGTTGTATGGATATAGAGACTCCAGTTTTACTTAGTTGTTTATTCATGTTTGAGAATATGTTATGCAGCTAAAGTTTGGTGACCTAATAAACGTTCTCATTCAAAGACGTGTATAAAAAACTTAAAATTATCCACACAATTGATTTCCGGTGGCACAGTGATGAAGAAAGTACTAGAATATGTGGCACGTAGTAGAACTAGCTAAACTGTATCCAACAACAAGGAAAGTTTAATAAGCACTGAATTACGACAACAATATAGACAATAGTATAGTATAATCCAACAGACAGATGCTTATCATATCTATAAAAATCATGTACTTTTCAAAATTCCACAGGCTCTTTATTCCAACTACTTCCTTCCTAACCACTAATGAAATCGAAACTTAGCACGCCATAATTTCAACGTTAGTTTTAATGAAAATCTGTGTAAATAATTACACGCATAATGTTTCAAAATTCACCCGGAATTCTAAAGTTACAGAACAAAGGATTAAGTTTTTAATATCACAGGTTATTTGATAGTAAACCTAATTGATTCACTCTAGACTAGTCAGATAAAGCAATAAAATTAGTAACTGAAAAGATTTATTAACCTAACGGGTAAGCAGAAGGTAATCGAAATACGGTAAAGTATATTCAGTAGGTGATATATGATGTGAATAAGCTACTGTTAATATAAGTAAACTGTTCATCTCTAAAAAATCTTTATTTAAAAATTTCTATAAAACATGTATTGTGTTACAAATGAAATTAGGTTAAGGTTATAATTTTGGGTAACATAGAAAAAAATTTGCAAATAGTAAATATCATAGTTAATACACTGAATATTAAGTGAAATTTATAGGGATTTGTTTCTAAGGAAAGTTTTGTGCTGTCATTATCTGAGATTGTCAAAACAAAGCATCAAAGTAAACATTTCGGTATTTAGGTAGAGCAAATAAATCAGAATATATGCAAGTAAAATGCGGCAAAGCTATTCAAAATGTTGATAATTAGATGTTACACTAAACGGTGCATAAAAGGTACACAGTTTTGGCATTTAAGAATATTTCAAGCAGCTATGATGACCATATAAAAAGTAATAGGTCATGAACGACAAGAAGCAATTCGAATAACAAAAACGAAATAAATTATCTCCTTGAGAAAGTACTGCAGTTTTTGCATTTAAAGAACTAGATAATTCACCAACAGATTTCTTATTCATTTCTTTCCTCATTCTCATTATACAAATGTGAACTCACGCTTTTGATAACAGGAAATTCTAAAGCAGAAGGTATACTTGAAGTACTGGAATGATTGAATACATCAGGTTCATAGGTAGCAGTTTGGTGATGTAGTGAGTCCTATTTGTAAATAGAAAGTAAGTGAATCAGCATTTTAGTTGTGGCATTTCGCAAAGTAAAAAATTAAAACTATGATACCAGTGCAGTTAACGACGTAAAATTAGCGAAAATAAAATATATTGTTTCTTGTTTTGGGACAATATAATAATATATGAATGGAAAATAAACAACATGAAAAAAAGGCAACGGCAGCAGAAAAAGCTAATAACGGCAAACAACTAAGTGTAGAATAACAACTACAGTAGACAAACACACTCACATTTACACTAACTAATATCGCTACTTTATTAAGATGTTTTACCAACTGCTTTTATCTTCAGATCACATTTCAAGTAACATTAAAAAAGTAACAAATTAACTTATTGTTCTCTCAATTAGACCATTTAGTGACCAACAAGTACTAATAGCTGGTTTTTGTTGACAATAGAGTTGTGTTGTTTTATGGGCAATAACATGAAACCAGGAAATATTGTAAAGATATAATTTTAGTTGCTTATTTATTTCATCTAATGGATGGAGTTCCATCAAACAGACATGCAGAAGTAGGAAATGCCGGTTAATGTAAATTGTGTATACGGAATTATACAACTATAAACATGCATTTACACCACAAGATCTGCTTAAAGATTAATAAAGCATTTGTCTATTAAATAAAATTTCAGTTTTTAATAAGATTGGATGACATTTCAGTTAATTATGATTTTAATGTGCTTAGATAAAATATCATCTCCCTTATCAATAAACGTTTATAAATATCAAGTGACGTTTCCTACTCAAATGACATAAGTTTGGATCGTTTAAAGAAAATACTGTTTAACTTTTACAAGGACTGGCTTCTGGCGGGATTCTATCAGTAAATTTAACTTTGAAATCGGTAACGGTGTTTATTGAATATAGAGTGACAAAGGATATTGAGCAATGTGAAATCAAACATTAGAGAAAATTGTTTTGGATTTGGTATGGCTATAAATAACAGTAAAAAATTATACTTTATCCTCATATACGTGTTTTATGTTTCCTTATTTTGCAGACTGGTTAACTTAAATAAATGGCCACCAGACATTTCCGAAAATTAAAATACTTATCCAGGAAATACAACACGAAAGCATCCATATATTTAGACTGATGAAAACAAAGTGTGCTAACATAAATAACATGCAATGTTAACTAGAACAAAATTATAAAACAATCAAATGTCAGTAAACAGCAATGATGGGAGTACTATTTGTACAGCATTTATAATAGCGATATTTGTTTAGAATAAGAACAGAATACAATAAGAGCGTTTTGTGCTAATATATTACACATATTTCGATGTCTCATCTTGTTAGCATCATTTTTTCACACGTATGTCAAAAATGTAATACGTCATACACAAACACAATCATGCCAGAGTGTAAAGTGTCGACGAACGAAGTGCATGATAATACAACTGGCTATAAAACTTTTATAAAGTCTTTAGACATAATATTATATTTAGAATGATTACGTGAAAATTTGTTGTGGAATATAGAACAAAGCTGTCAATAAAGGATACGTTTTTCGTCCAAAAACATGCAATATTAAGTTTTATTATCCTTTATTTTAAAACAACTCCTATTTTCCCAACTTAACAAAAGACTCGTAAAGATAAAAAACAATAAGCTTGCAAATTTAAGCGCTTTATCTTTCACACATAACAAATCTCATGCAAAAAATGAAGAAAAAAATATACCACCTCAGTAACCAAATAAGAAAATGAAAATA
Organism: Schistosoma japonicum; assembly: GCA_025215515.1. Taxonomy (NCBI): domain Eukaryota; kingdom Metazoa; phylum Platyhelminthes; class Trematoda; order Strigeidida; family Schistosomatidae; genus Schistosoma; species Schistosoma japonicum. The sequence goes on from CM046069.1 coordinate 54,859,411, forward strand.
ATTAGAAATAACCTTGTTTATAAAAGTTGGAGTGATCACATAATGAGACTGTACAACGTAGAACTTGACATATGTAGCCATAGATCCAAGGTATCACACAATAACATAGCGAGATTAAATTAACAAGATTAATATTACAATATAGTACGAAAAGGAAAGAAATAAGGATGTGTATGAGCGGATAATGAGACTTAAGATACAGAAGAAGAAACGGGGTGAACACTCCTAAGCCACTGTAACCAGTTCTGAGCCGTTAGCTACTACCTTCAACTATTGATTACAGCAGTTGCGTGAAGCCCAACCAACCGCCTACCAGCAAGGCTAGAACAAACTAGCAATAACGTCATGAACTGATGCCACGTATTTGGTTCAGCCATCCATATTATTTCCCCACACAACTTTCATGCCAGTTTACAACGTCATTGACTGATTCTCCATCTTTCCCTAGTACTTTGCGCTTATCATTAATATTACTTGCTCCTACATTACTTACTTAGTCCTGCATCAAAGACATCTACAACCAAAGAACTTCAACCTATCCATATCTTCTGTTTTCGAAGCCAATGTTTCGCACCTATAGCTTAATACTGAAAGGGCTGTAGAACAGTATGATCGTCCATTCGTTGAGGAACTTATATCTCACCGACGCTACAAATGACGTAAGTTGGCAAATGCTAGGCAGGATTCAAGTATTCGAACACAGATTCAGACAGACACCGACTCACCAGAGCTTGTAAGGCTTCCAGGATAAGTAAAGTGGTCAACGAAATCAACTAATTCATTCCCTATAACCAGCCTAGGTGATAACGCGGACCAGTTCTGAGGTAACATTTTGCATTTAGAGAGGGGGGAGAGCATCATAAAAATGCTTGCACTACTACTTCAAGAGTTCAGAAGACTGCATATTTTAAGTCTTTACCAAATAAGACTATGTCCTCCGAACGTTCTAAATTGATAAGTGGATATCTCAGTGAGTCAATTCCCAGAAATATAGATGAAAGTGTAGCTTCTAGAAGGGCATCTATGTCGAAATTAAATAAAATAAAAGATAAGAAACAACACTCATGAACACCATCGAAGGTTGACAATTCTAATGACAGTCCGCCATAAGTTCCAACGATGACTGATGATCAATATGTGTCCATTGCTTTGTTGATGTTGAAGGTCAACAGGTTAGACAACTTCATTCCTTATGCTTGAAGTTCGAATTTGTTAAGAATAAACGGTAACATAAGCAAAAGTGCAAGAGACTGTCTCTGTTAACCGATTGGTGGATTGGGATGTCAATTAAACCACATGTTTTTTAGCCTGATTTAGCTCATTGATTTGGATGTTAAAATCCCCTGCTATGATTACGATGTGCGGCCGTTTAGCTTACTGAAGGAATCCGGTGAACTTTCGGTATAACTAATATTTATTCCATTTTAGGTTTATTTAGTGGGAGATATGAGGAGAAATGACAAAAGGCATTAGAGTATATCTTTATCTTTCCGAGTTTTTACTGTGGTATCTAGACGGACAGCACATAAGCCACTGTCGATATGAATCCACTCAAAAGTGCTGTTGCATTCCACCAAATGAACGAAGAATAAATGGTGTTGGTTCTTCATGATGAAAAAGTGAAATCAGTGAAAGACCAAGCTAGGATCCTGTTTTAAAGACACAGTATATATCAATGACAAGAGATACTAAGGTTTTTGTTTATGAGGTCTTTTGACCGAATTGATAGTGTTTGTATGTCATTAGCACTAGTGGTATATGTAGGGAAAAGTAGATGAGGGTTGGAAGTAAAAGTAGAAGAAATATAAGAAAAAAAGGAATTTTATTGTGAATTGAATGTTATTGTAAGTATTACACCCGTTACCAAACCTCAGTTGCCTTTAATATAGAAGGATTCTCTTTCTTGAGGTATGTGGAAAGCTGGATTAGAAGTGATCCTGTCAACTAGAGAGTGTGACCGCAGTGTTTAAAGTGTAAATGTCGAAGTCGATCAAACACCACTGTTCTACAAGTGCATTTTGATCATTTCAACCTCGTATTTGTTAACATCTTATCATCGCGCACAAAAATCAGTGGAGTGAGGCATGGTGTGAAATCTCAGGGGTAAACTTTTTCTAACAGCGTACTTCATTCAACAAGGCAGCACCGTTGAAATGTTGGTTTTCTGAGACGAGAACCTTACTACCGTTACTCTTTTGAAATATTTGCAGTATAACTTCACTCTCCAACCCTTAGTTTGCTGTTTTGCACTTTACCACTCTCCAAATCATCTCTCAGTATGATAGGACTTAAAGCTACAACCAATATAGCTCGACTAGGTCATTACAATAGACAAACCCGACCACCACGCCATGGTAGTATATATGGTCAGGAATGTAACTGTTTATTCTTACCAGAGTAAAAAAATAAATCAAGCATAGTCTTGCAGATTTCGAACTAGTGAGGTTAATTTCCATTTAGTTATTACTAAGTGGTAATTAGTCTCTCTAGTCCTGAAAGCAATTTAGACACTAGTCTAAGTGATTCAATATCGCATTAACTATACTGTTGCTGTCGAAAAACTGTACGTGGTAAATAAACCCTTAGTTTGTATAATTTTAATGGACTATATGGTTTAAAAGTTGTACCGTATGCTGTCTGTATTTTAAAAGCTTAGAAAATACACGATTAAAGTCCTAAACTCTAATGATGTCATTCAGTATTAGAAAGAAGTTATTCCCAACATAAAATATTCAAAGTTTAAGGTGTCAAGTTGCTCAAAACAAAGACTGGAAATATTTTGTAAAAATGTCGAACAAAAAAAAAATCGATACAAAAGATAATTTGCAAGTTTCATATTTTTCTTAATCTAAAACTGAAATCAGATATTATCATTATCTCTTGTGATGACAATACAAGAAAATTAAACAAGTATACATTTACTCACAAGCATAAATTATCGTGGAGATATGAAATACAGACATTACAAGTTAAAAACTCTTAAACCCTGTATCTATGAATACAGTACGAATTGAGGTGGTTTTGTGGAGATGGGTATTTAGTTTAGCCAGAGAATTGAGGACTCACACTGTTGAGTAACGGAACAACTGTTCAGTGCTTCCTGGTTTTTATTGGAACCCAACCAATATCAACCCGTGATCGATAGGAACAATATAGTTTGTTTGAGAAAAACGTAGTATTACCGTAATGAAGCAACGTATCTACTTGCCTTCCCTAGCAACAATCATTTATATCCTGAAAATAACGTATGAAATATGTGCAACAATAACACTACCCCAAGTTTTCAATAGCATAAGTAGTTCACTGCTGATTAACACATTATTATTTTAATATAGACCAAATACCTTATAGGAGAGTCTTTAACATACAATGTTACATACTATGTGGAATAAATCTCACAATAGTTATATAGTATCTATCAAACCAATGACTTACCACTGAAAGATTGCGCTTCCTTAATCGTCCATCGAGAATGAAACTTGGATTACGGTTTTGATTAATACTCACCAGATTAGAAAAGGATTTACCGATAGCAGCATGTAAACCGATATCTCCTTCTGTACTGCTAAAAGGAAACTGTCGCCTGTCAGTTATTTCACTTTGAACAGAAGCAACCTCTACATCCGTATCATTAGATACTGCAGAAGAAAGCCGTCTACTTCTAGGACGTGTTGGTACATTTAGATCGTCATCTGTGAATAAATCCCGTGGTAATGCTTGGAGGCTGGCAGATCTTAAAAGTGGAGGCCAAACGCCAGCTGACCTGTCAATTTCTTCTCGAATGCGTTCATAAGCCTTACGTTCCACTCGTCTTCAACATATCACAAAAGTAAAACTGAATTAATTAGTTGGAAATTTTAAGTCTTTTAAAGTAACTACAAAAGCATATGAAGAAAAATAATCACTTCAAATAGAGCATATAAACAACTATATTACGGCCTATGAACCTTACGCTTCCATTTGAGATTAAGCGGATCATTGTTTCAAAAGAGCAAGTGACGAATCAGTAAAATAAACTACAAGTTAAAATACATGAATTAAGACTGGTAGTAAACCAGTTCACAAAGATGGGAGCATCAATAAATTTTCTTTATTAGCACAAATATTCACAGTTTCGGACACCGCTTCGTATGCATTACTCCCATGCCATTTTAAAGTTCAGGACATGTGTTATTTTTATGTATTGAATAAAAATGGCATCCAGAGTACTTCATACAACCGCATTAAATCAATAACTTAAAATGCAATGAAAATAATTTGGGTTTGGAATATGAAGTATTTCATAGGAGAGTTCCTTAATACATATAAGCTGCTTTTTGACAAAAATCGGATAAAAAAATATAAATAATGAACATGTCTTGATAAAGCTGACAGTCATTTCGGCTATAAATTACGATTTAAATTGGTCGGGGTTCAAAAAATTGTATTTAAAAAAATGTTTTTTGTTTTCAATTTTTTAACAGCAGTTTACTAAAGGTAGTAGTTAGTAAGAGACCCAGGACCTGGGTCTCGAAGTTTACTCATGACAAAAATTCCTCTAAGTTAACTAATGTAAAATAACTGTTTAAGTCAACTAACTATACAGTAAATGTATTTATTTAGACAGTATCCAGTTATTTTGCAATGGTTTGTTTCTCCCTGTTGCTGATGCTAGGAAGAACGACTGCTTGGTCACCGTAGAGTGTATCTTAAGCGGATTGCCTCAAAAAAATTGTTAAGTTTCATCCTGATTTTAAGTTTGATAAAACCGACGCTTATTTTCAGAAAATGATGCTAGATTTGTCAAGAGGATTTTTTATTATCCAATAGGCATCGGAAGTGTCAAGTGTACTGTTTATAAGCCTGCAAAATGAGTCACTATTATTCTATAGCATTTTCGCTTCGAAATTAAGACTTACGTCATTTAACCATAAGGTGTAGAGCAAGTTATTTCAGTACCACTCTCCAGGGAAAAAAATCAAAAACCAAAAAAGAATTTTCAGAAACTAAAATGATACTGTTTTGTTGCTTAGCGGCATTTCAAAAACTGTAACGTGTTTCAAAAAAAAATAGCTACAAATGTCAAAATGATAATTCACATTCTAGGTGGGAAATCTGCTTTAATGAAGCATCTAAGAGAAAATGAATAAACTGAGTATAAAACCTGTAAGTAATCTTTGAATATCAAGCATAAAAAATGTGAAACTATAATTAGCACATTTAAAAGTGAATGTTATAAATTAAAATCCTAAAAAGCAAATAATTACAAATATGTCGGGTATAACTAACCTTGGAAATAGTGCTCGGCGAATACGACGGATACGACGTCGAAATGACACTCCATCAACAATTGATTCAACAATATAACTAGCCATGAAATTAGCGATAACCATAGAATGTAAGATGCATGTGAACCAAATGGAAGGAATTCGTACTAACTGTAATTCACAAAACAATTCCGTTAAATAAAAAGGAAATTATAATTCCATTCTCCAAAAATATCCCTAGATTCATAAATCATTTTGAATAAAACAGAAAATATAGTGGCTGACTATTACAGTCTCCAAGGCTCTAACAATTGTCATTTAATTCTGCGAGGAAGAAAGTATCTCAGGGCACAGAATAAACACGGAAATACCATTGACCATGTGGCTACCAGCATAACGTGTTTCAAAACTACAATTGTGGTCTTAATACAATCTGAATTGAATAAAAAAGAAAACATCATTCTCTTCAAGAATAATAGTTTAACAAAGTGGAGAAGAAAAAGCTAATTAATTAACACTATTATGATGAAGGAGGGTTAGATAACTATGATGAAACTTAAGTAGCTTTGATCATATCGAAACAGCAGACAGTCAATACAAACTATTATATACATCACATGTGTTAAAAGATTAATCAAAAATAATATAAAAATTTTGAAATTATAGTTCCTTCAAGCAACTGCGGAAATCGCAACTTCAATCATGTGAATAGAAAGATTTTGTAGGACATGAGGTAAAATCAGAATTCTTAAGGATCAATATGGAGGAATTAACTTACTAAGATACCTATGTATAAAATGCTGGATAATTTATTCAGATCGCGAAGGCTGATGCAGCACGTTATGAAACTAGGATTGAACTTCTTTGAAGGTAGCAAATTATTCATAAAATGAATTTTCATTTTGTATTACATGTTGAGACATATTTAGTAGTTTAAGCGAGTATCTGACATCTTTTTGACTTCTTATTACTTTTTAAATGATTACATGGATTAAATAACATTAATGTTGTGTGTTAGTAAAGTTGACGTTTGCCAATTAGAAAATAGTTACAAGAAGGTCATAGTGTTTATTAACTCATTACCAGGTTTTATCTTCACTGTGGATAATGAAGTGTGCTTGCTAGTAAAACAGAATAGGCTTAAACATAGCTTAAGATTATATAGAAAGTGTACGGTATATAATCCTTGCCTCTTCGAATTTACGATGCTTAAAAACATTTCGATAAGTAAGTATAAATGTGGAAATCAAAATTCTGCAATGAGTGTGGAGATTTGCACATGCACTTTAGCAATCGTTGATTGAAAACAAGCTGTCGACTGTCAGACATATTCATAAAAATTTTTCAGGAACTGGACAACACATCTCTAAATAAAGACTAATACAACAATTTTCGATTATAGTAATATATTCACTTCTAAAAGAAAGCAATTATTTCCAAACAAATTGAAGATTAAATATCACATGTCTATATGCCTTTTAATACAAAAAGGCTGAGAAAAATATTAAAAATTCCATATGCATACAAGGAAACTTATGAATATTAGTAAAACGGATCAGGGTGGGTTAACTACACAGCAACAGATTTGTTTGTAACAATCAGTAATAGTAATTAATCAGTATTAATGCATGAAAATGTGATGCAACAAGTGTTAAGGAAAAAGAAAGTCACATCAACTGAGCCAATGTAAAGTAATGAAGACGAGAAGTGGTGTAAAAAGAAAAGCCATTCCTAAAAGCTGGATGGGAGTGAAGTTCATCGTTGAGTTCGAACTCACGTCAAGCAAATTCAGTCTAATTTGTCACTTCTGAGCATTTCGCGGTGGCAACTTACCGCTCTTTAAACTAAGATATTTATAATGACTGATAACTGAGTAATGAATATTATCATGACTAAAAAGTGTCCCTTAAATTTTACGTATCAAGTTGCAATGTCATCTACCGGCCAGATGTCAATCCAAATTTAGTAATACTACTAGCTCTTTTCAACTATCTAGCATCAAAAATAGGTCAAGTGGTAATAAGTTACTCAGATTAGTAAACATATTTCAACAAAACTCGATTATTATGGCGGTTAAAGCAAATATAATGTAATAACTAGTATATGACTGAGTTGAATTTGAAAACAGTGAGCAAATTTGAGATCATGACTAATAATCATTAACTAGTTAGGAGGACAAAATATTGTCGTCAAAAACCTAATTGTGAAGCATTCCCTGGACTTCTAAATAGCGCATTAAGCGTTACAGATTTATGTGCAAACATTTTCGTGCATTCACTTTAAACAAATGCATATTATAAACTTAAACGCCAGTAAATCATTGTCTCTTGTATTATAAACTAATATGAGACATGTTGGTTGTAAATAATAAGGTGAGATTTATCTAGAGTTATGATACCAACATGAAATCTTGTGTGTCTATTCTAAGCTGTCGCAAAACGAGATATATAGTACAAAATATGATAATGTAAATAGGTTTATTTTCCAATATTGTATGGTTTAAAATTGTGAATTGTACTACATACACAAAATTCCGATATATATTTAATCAGTGGGGTTTTCACACTGTTTCATTACAAGCAGAAAAAATATTTAGACATGGTGTAGTCAAAATATAATTTTTAGAATGTGTCGCTCAATGACATTTATCACAGCGAATTCGCATTCACTTGTTCATATACTAATATGAAATATACAAAACTACGTAGATAATCATTCAAACTTAAGCATACTATGCGAGGCTAAAGAGTGAATTTTTTCTCAGTCAATGAGTTTCGTGTTGTGAATATTGGATATTGCAAGAATATGTCTATTACACCTTGTTCTTACTTGGAAGAAGTTTATGTTTATTAGTTGATAATTGAAGAGATACTATGTTTCTCTTACTCTGTACTTCATCTATGAAACGCAAACTATGCTAGAATTAAACTGTTACCGACAGAGTATTATGAAATAAGAGTAATATGTACGAAACATCAGTTGAGCACTACCAAAAGTTTAAACAATCTGCAACATCATCCCAGACTTAACATCAATAACATGTACATTGAGAGGAAAATAATGCGTTATTAGAGCATCTACTTCTAACGTTTATTCTCTGGAATCGAAATTACACAAGATGGTAGTAATACGAAAAAAAGACAGAATAACGGAATAAACTGTCAGTTTTACTAATAATGAAACCTGATCTACATTAAATGTAAGTATAAGTAATATGTTTGCCAGATTACATAGTCATAATTTTTATATATAAGTTTTTAAACCATAAAATTAACTGTTTAAAGTAGCTATGAAGCAATTCATAACTGTTCCAAGACAGTATTAATAATGTGTCATTATAAAATATCTTAAGCCATCTGAAAATCTTAACATAATATTGTATTTTATTGAGTTAATTTAGCACCACAATGGAGGACACTAAAGAAAGATAGTAATTTGTATAGCTTCGGTTAATTAATTGCATTTCACGACTATCAAGTGCATTTACTGATTTAATACACTACTTGTTACTGGTTATATATTTTAAATTATTTTAAATAACAATATATTTAGTGTTTGTTTATTTCTACAAGAAATTATTAACTAATAAGATAATTTATGCAAACGAAGACGCGAATTATTGAAATACACTGAATTACGCATTAAACCCTAAGTTAAGAATATAAAGTATGCACAAAAACGTCGGTGAACAAAAAAGCAAAATGTTTTTCAATTAAAAATTTGGTTTTTACCATTAAATAACATTTATATGGGTGCATGAATTGATATGCAAATAACCCAATAATTCATGAAATAGAGTACGACGATTTATAATTCGAATTGCATAAATAATTATATGTGAAGAAATGTAGGTAAGACAATCTGAAACCTAACAGGTAGTTATCAATAAATACTCCCCATGAGCGCGAGTAAAATTATGAATTAATCAGAAAATGAAATTAGATTTGTCAACGTTTCAGGAAATCTGAATTTACAAGCAGAAAACGATAGATCATAAGAATATGATTACTACATTGTAGGAAACCAGAATAAGCGTAAAAGTTATTCAGTAATCATGTGGTCCACTAAATAAATGAATTTTAACTTAATGCTAGTTGACAATATCTATGGCATCTACATGTGTCGTAAGATTTATATAAAATGTGAAACAATTCGTAAAAACAGAAATAAAAGTCATAAATTGCTCACGAATACATAAAAAAAAATCACAATCAGAATTAAGATAAATTCATGTAAACTGAAATATAATTTAAGATGAAATACTAAACAGTTCCGTAAACTTACTTGTAAAAGATTTAGTATATAATTGACAGGATAAGTTGTCAAGTAAAGACAAAAAACCAAGCAGACAATAATATTTAACACAAAAGCATCTGTTAAAAAAACAAGAGAGTAGAATTAGTGCATAATGAATCGTGTATCACTTGAAAATCAAAATAGAAATTATGCACACTAACTAATAAGTAGATTCATCAAAGTGGATACCGTTAGATAGCAATAATTGCAATACAATACAACACAGTACTTGGCAGGAGGAAACCAGTTACTGCCCTATAAAGTATTTACAGACTGTTACAATGATAATGGGACAAATATTCTAAAAAATTAATACGTGGAATAACTAGAAACTCTTGAGTTCTTATGAACACGATTCATGGTGAGTACGCGATGGTAATAGCTTAGAAATACGTAAAGTTTAGGACTAGTCTTTAACCGATTTTGTGAATTACTTTGTATCAAAGTCAAATCTGGAATTATTTATGTAATAAGCTAAGAACAAAGAAACCAAATCTGTACCAATAACCAGAAAAAAAACAGTTACTTGATTCACCGAGAGAAAATGGTGACAAACTAAGTTACTTAAAAGAATGAAAGACAATAATTATCACAAAAGGTTAATTATATGCTAATTACATCAGTAAAATTTATTCAATGTTAAACGTCTCAACTAAGTCAGCAGATTGAGCATGTTCATAGGTTTTAGATGTCTAACGATTAACGTAATCTACACTACTACTAAGTATTTACGTAAACAACTTACAGTTAGTTAATATTGATTTACGATAAGGGGCTCCTTTCGAAAATGCAATTGCCAAAATTATGTACTGGTAACTGGAGACTATAAACACAGCTGTATTTTCGTAGTTTTGATATTCGGCTGAATCAGAGTACGAAAATAATGGCATGTACCTATTAAAATACGAACAAAGGATTAAAAAGCTTACAAAGAAATTAAGCAAAAGAGTGAATATTAGTTCAGTGTAAACAACAACTCGAAGTACCAATTACTACGAGTCAAAATAACTGAGACATTTCCTGTTTTTGGACTATACACTAAACCATGTATATGAAAGGAAAAATCTTATATATGGTACAGTTGTATGCAATGTCAGTAATATGTTAAACACTTCTTCTTCTCGACAGCATGTGAGTTAAATCTTACGTTCATAAATATCTTTCCAGCTATAGACTAGTCATTAAAAGTATTAAAGAAAATTTCTTTTGTTTGTTTATCAACTGATGTGTATCAACCAATATCAAACCAAAACTCAATGATTCCTGTCTTATGCGTTCAAACATCTGACATAGATTCGACATCTCGTTGTGACCATATTGTAATTCAGGAAATAATCCTGACTTTTGATTAGCTATTTTAATAAAGATGCAACGGGAATGAATGAATAAATTTATATTATAATCCTGGAATTCAGAATAAGGGTTTTAGACTTCCATTACAATAATGAACATAAACAGTCAGTCCTTAACAACGTAGAAACTGGCATACAGGCCCATTGGTTCAAGTAGACATACTACATTAGAATGACGAAACCAAGTTTACAAAAATAACATAACAATAGAATACTATAGAGTAGAATAAAGTAAAGGCGTGCATTGAAGAATGATAACTTGAAATCTAGAGGAATGCACATGATCCACTGTGACCAATTCTGAAACATGTTACCCTATGTATACAATCACTGACTGCATTGTTTCGTGGACACGCCCCTCCCCCAACCAGGATATTTGCATCTACTAAAAGGCTCAGACCAATAATCAAAGACTTCGCAGACTGATCCCATGTTTTAGTTAGGCTGCCTTACCCTTTTTTACATTCTACTCCTACTCCAGCAAACACCAAGTGATGAATCAGGTGGTGGTTGAGCACATATAATACATGTCGTAGCCATCTCAGTCAACGAAGGTTTGCGAGTTTTCCAACTGATTTGCCATTTTCCCTAGCACCGAATGAGTAACATGAGTATTGCTCACTTAGCCATTCCACGATATACAGGAGATGCTTCGAAGAATTTTGTGACCAAAGACCCTAAGAGTACGTATATTTTCTATTTTCATAGCCTATGTTTAGCATCCACAGGTTAAAACAGAGCAGGGCGCTGTAAAGTACTTTACGCCTTTCGTTGAAAAACGGGTATTTCTACTACGCCAAAAGTGGTGTAAGTTGGCGAAAACCGATCTGGCTTTCTGAATCCGCGCTAATATCTAGTCAGACACCCACTCACCAAGGGTGACCAGGTTTCTAATACAAGTGAAGTGGTCAATGCGGTTAATTACAACCCTCCGTATGACTAATCTAAATGATAATGCAGACTATTTTGCATTCACATGGAGAAGAACATATCCCGAACATACATTGGTCGGTAACTGTAAGGTGACCAATTAACTATTTGTCAAATCCTTTTTAGTGCTGATGGATAGGATTCAACCTCTATATAATCCCAGTGATCTTGAGTTACTTAGACTAGTGCTTGCATTGTTACTCAGGAGACCCTGAGGCTGATAATCCTTGTGACAGCTCGCTATTAGCTCTAACTCAACCAGTTGTTTTCAAACAAAGAGCACATTTAATATACGCCTTTGAATGATGAACACTGACACAGAACTTCTCAATCTATGGAGTCGACGGCGTCTTTTAAGTCAAATAATACCACTATTGTCGGACGTTGGTAAGTACACTTGTAATAGAAGCCGATTAGAGTGAACATTTAGTCAATGCATTCTCACCCAGAACTGAAACCAGCTTGGTTTTTCTGAGTTTGTAGTTACCTAACGTCTGACAAACGTTGGGTGATTACAGCGGCTAATATTTTAGACACTATGTTAGTCAAACTGATTCCTCTGTGGTTATCACAAGATTTCTGCTCCTTATTGTAAACTGGAATGATCAGCAACCTCGACCAGTCAGAGAAAATGATGTTCAACTCCCATAATTTGGCTAATATATCAGTCAATATACATGATAAAAGTGAACCACTATCCTTAAAGATATCTGAAGTTAACTTATCAGGTCCCGGTACTTTCTCTAGCTTCGAATTAATTAAAGCCTTTTTAACAACACTAAGAGTTAGGGGGCATGTATTAAATTTTCACTTGGGTAGTTTGGGGATAGTCTGTAAGCGGAGAGTAACTGGGGGCCAGTTAAACTCTCCCATAAGTGTTTTGTCTACCGATCTAATCTTCTAAACTGAGAGTGTAACACAAATTCATCATTTTGAAAAGTTTCACCATTACCCGATTTCCTTATACCAGTGTCATTCATGAGCCGAAACACTTGTCTATTATTCTCTACTGCATCCACCGCTTCCATTGATTTTTTTGTCCACCACTGCTCACTGTCTTTGTGTAGACCTTTTGTTAGTCTTCATTTCGGATGACGTCGCTAGAGGTTACAGAGATCAATTGGTATTTTATTACCTTTGGATTCATGTTAGATGTATGTATAATTGCTGCATTTACATCTGCTTTAAAAACGTTCCAAGCTTCATCAGGATGAATTTGCTATCTATGAAAAACTAAGTGCTTAGCTAAAACGTCCTTAGATGCATTTTCGGCTTTTCCAGTATCGAATTGATATCTAAGGAGTTTCCTTGTTGTGAAATTTCTGCGTCCAATAAAACGTATGTTCATATATGCCTTCATTAGGGTGTTGTCATAATCCAAACACGTTCTCTAGAATGAGCGGCAGTCCCCTACGGAGCCACTCCGACAATAGCTGATATCGATGTAGTCTATTTGTGTCTATCGTTGTGTTTATCTTGGAAGTCGCAAAGTTAAACAAAGTCTTTCCTTAGGCTTAAAGCTTATGTTAGCTAAAAATAAGCGGTAGTCTGAGCATAATTGCATAATGGTGGTCATTATGCACTCACTAGGCCATAATGCCGAATGAGTCATCTGAATGTTATTCAGTCTGATTTAGGCTACCAGCATTGGGATTAAAATTCCCTGCTATGATTACAATGTCTGAGTGTTCTGAAGGAGGCTAGAAAATTTCATGTGGAACTCGTGTCTCAATTTATCTGTGCTACACTCAGTGGGGGATATAGATAGAAATGGAGAAAATACATTGGTGAGTATTCTTGTCTTTTCGTGTTCATATTGAACCACTTAGGCAGACTGCAAATAAACGACTGTTTACAGGAATCCAGTAGGGAAGTGTCTATTCCTCCTGTAAACTTAGAACTATCCCTAAACCAGTAAGGCCACGAGAACTTTCTATCAGGTCCTCAGATAAACTAAAATTAAATCGTGCTGTTTATCCATTTTGACAGGGCGACATCAAGTGAATGATCAGGTTGGAGTGCTGTATGCGTGATCCGTATACATAGCATAACATCAATGTCAAGAGATTCTAGGTTTTTAGCTAGTGAGGTTTGTTAACCGATTTAAGAGTGTGTACGCACATTAAAAGCTCTGACATAAAGTTTAGTAAGCGGTTTCAGGAAATATGTGATTACACTTCGAGAACTCGAATAACTAGTGCCAGTGGTAAGCATAAGAAAGGTGGCAGGAGAAAGTTAAGGATGAGAAGAGAAAGCAGGAGAAACATAAGGAGGAGAATCAGTTTGATTGTGAACAGGGCAATCTCGAATGTTGTTAAAGGTATGAGGGTGGTTATCACTTCCCGATTACTAACACCATGGAAGCGTTCTTCTTCTTGACTCACCTGAAAAAGAAAGCGAATTAGAGGAGGTCTTGAAAAACCGAGAAAGTGCCTTCCATGCCCTGGGGATAACTGCTTGAGATGGGTTACAGACGACAATATTAAGGAATGAAACATGATGAAAATCAACAATAAATGAAATTCATTAACAACCTGTAGTTAAACTGTAAACTTCAACAAAAGTGCATACCAAGATTGGAAACGAATCAATGCAAATGCGGTTGCTTGAATAATAAAGCCGATTATCACTTGACCAAATAATGAGATCATTGTTACCATGCTCAAAAGTCTCATTGTCGGTGGCTCCGCGGAAAGGCGTGGATAGGCATGTGTATAACCAACTAGTGAAGTTCGTTATTATAAAAAAAGAGATCAGAGCACTCATTATATTGAGTATACTACAACATAAAAAAGCACATTTTTCTTATGTCTGATAAACTTTTCATGAATACTTATCACATAAGCCAGATGGTCCAAGTAATTTTAACAAATAGATTAAACATGGGACTGATTATTAATTAAATTTGTGAATCAAGTTTTGAAGTATGTCCAATACTAAATTATTCTAACCCTATTATCATTCAATAGCTATCTGAAAAATTGTATTATGCAAAATTACTTTGTTGGCATGATTTGGGTGCAGTTCTTCACTTCAAATATTTCATGAAGTATCAAACAATTAGTATACTGTGATATAAAATCATAACGTATACGAATGACATTCGCATTTGACGTGTGCTTTAATCTTAATTGATGAATCAAACGAGAAATGAAGTAAACTAGAATTGAACTGAATTTACTTGTCTAAAACTATATTTCGACTAAACGAAATTTTTCTTGAATTTCAAGCCCTGATTCAAATAATCATGAGTGCAATCAGTAAATTTTACTGAAAACAGAAATTTTTGACAAGCTTATTTCTCAATTAAATGGAAAAGGATGGATTAAAAAATTTATCGTTCATTTTTTAAGCTACTACTGTGTACATTACACAATACATACAAATGTATATTTACGGAAAACATAAGATTTATTTGATTTTAACAAACAGTGAAATCTCACTTGGTAGCAGTTAAGTAACACACATGCTGAGTAAAGGTGGTATGTGGAGACTGGCACTCAATTTTCTTGTTTTTATTTGTCACAGACTGGTCGCAGTTGGATGTTACTGAAAAAAAGGAACATTGGACAGTTGTTTCGTACTACTATGGAATTCCTTAGCTCTGAGTAACATCACCACTGATCGTCGTGCTACGTAATATAGTGATTGAGGTGGAAACATTACCATTCAAAGCCGGTCCGGTAATGCTGATCGCTAAGAGTTCGTCACAAAAACTAAAGGTCCTGCTTCATACTCCTCGGTGGGAATGAGTGTGCACTGCTGGGAACGAAACAACTATCGATTGTTCACTCGTTTTCAGTGGTACTTAACTGAGATCGACCTGTCATTAATACAAAAAAATATGTCTTCGAAAAGGCGATTAATCAGTTTTTCTAAAAAGTGAAGCGGTTAAAAAATAAAAAGGCCTTTTACTGCCCTTGACTTGACATAGATATTATCAAGTAGAAATTATTACTTAGAAACTTGATTACTTCTTATTTCCGAGCTTATTTTTATGGTGAAGATTATTAATCTTATTCGCCAGCCCAAACTGACTGAAGTGACGAAAGTATTTATATAAGTTAACAAATAAAAAGTATTCACTATATATTGATATATATTTAAACATTTAATAATATGAGTAAACAGATCGGTTTAGTTTAAAAAATAGCGTGTACTTAAGATACAAATATGTTTAAATATCCTAACTTTATAAATGATATGACAAACAAAGCGAAAGGTTTGATTTATATCCCGGATTAACCAATCTTAACATTACACAACATACTATACTGTTTGAACACTTTGAACATAAACAACAGCTCTACTTTCCCGATATAATTAGTCAGATGACACCATTCACCTATTTTTAAATCCGCCGAATATTAATGAAGGACTGTATCTGCCACCGAAGTGCAATCTAAACTATTAGTATTTACGCCAATGTGCAGATTCTATTCATATAGAATTACATTTTCCCCAAGTTTTTGAGCTTCATTTAAAATACAAAATTATTACAACTTTATATATTAGCAACAGAAGTTATATCCTCGTAAATATAATCCGGGAGTTTATTTAACAACGAACTCAACACATAAATCGAGAATCAAGTAGAATAACCTCAGGAGAACAATGTACGTGGAAAACTCTGAGAACGATTTATTGAACAAGCATAACAAAAGCAAAGAAGTTATCCAGTACACTAAGTCTATTGATTAAAAACTTACATGTTAAACTCAGTGTTGTTATTATAACAAAATCACAGTATAGGAATTCCCATTGGGATAAGTTGCTTCCAATCTGAAACAAAAGCACAATGAATTCTGAGGCAAATTAAAATTAAATTCGCATTTCAGTTTATTGTGACTTCCCAAATGCTTTACTAAACAAAACTATTTCATCACTGAACTAAAAGCTGTATTTTCAATGGTCGTTTTTGAAAATAAATACATTGGGATGTCGACCGATAATGTAAATATAATCGAAATAAGAATATACGTATTTAGAAAATTACACATTATTTCGAATATTAAGCTTCCAACTATGAGTGAGTGAGAAAAGCAACTACTTTTGGAAAATCTTATTATTTTTAGGCCAGAAGTACAGTTCGATATAGGGTATATCACATAGTTTAAAACAACTGATATCGTTAAAAGAAGTTAACAGATATGATTTTATTACTACTGGAAAAAATTAATTTTGACTAGCTTATATAAAGTGAATGAAAAAATATCGTTACACGTGGGACTAGGACTTACTACGAAAAGTATGATTGTGGAAAATGATTGAATAAGGGAGTAACCAGCCATAAATTTAAACGTTCCAAAGCTAGTAACGAGAGCACAACGCCCTTCTCTTATAAGCATAAGTATACAGCTTATATTCTGTTTTTTTGACGTGAAAGGACTCGCGATACTTGCTTCTGCTTCGCTTAGAGAAATCCCGGCATGGGCCGCCTTAAGAGCTCCACAGTCGTTTGCACCATCACCACACATAGAAACAAAGTAACCGACTGATTGAAGAGCTTCAATAACTTGTGCTTTCTGTTCTGGAGAAAAGCGAGCGAATACTGTACCTTTTACAACGAGCTGAAATAAAGCAAAGACAACAAAATTTCAGTAAAGCGATCAGGATATAAAAATAATTTCTGTTCGAATTGGTGGTTTAAAATTTTTATGGAATTACTCTCCGTATAATCACTTCTGTTACAATTTGAGTGATCGTAAGCGATAAATAAGGGTTATTATCTGAATACAGTACGGAAATTCATATTAATATCCGCTATTTCAAAGAGTTATTTATATCAACGTTTGTACAGTATATTACTGTAAATTAGAATCAGTAATAGGCATACAAATGAGTGGTCATACATCACAGTTACCGAAATTATCAAATAACAGACACTAGTAAGTTTAATTAATAGTAAAATAAATAGTTAGCATGTGATATATGATTAGCTGTAAAAATTTAAAACTAGGGCTTAAATATCTCAAACACAAAAAGCAGTAATACATAATAAAAATAGGATCTACAAAAATAGCCTACTTTAGGTATTAGCCAAGGATAATGTTCCTGAATAATAGACCATGTTTTGCCTGAAATTGCTAAATGAAAATCTGGTCTATCAATCATTCGTATGGAGAGTGGATATCGATTTTCAGTGGAAACTTTGCATTTTGAATCATCTGTGTCTGAAGGTTTGTGCACTTTATCGTACAAACATTTCTCAAAATCAACATGATTGCCTGTGTTTTCAGAATCGATATTGTGCATCATAGTATCCCCTAAGGTAGATGGTCTATAAACAGAATAAAATGTGAAGAGTAAGTAAAAAATTATTATAAAAGATATAATCGAGCTCAAGGTAATTTTAGACAAAAAGAGATTTGTGTTTAGAAATTATTTGCTCAAATAAGTACAATACAAAGCACAATGGTGAATAGAAGATTCTAATCCTATATGTTTTAAACTAGGGATATAGGGGATTTATATAAAAAAATTATTTGAAGTTAAGTAATTGTGTCTGATTTTGTAAAACGTGAACACCTGAAAAAACGTCACTATATTGCACCTGTTACCCCGGTTACCACATTGATTGACATCACCATCAAAAGAGCGCGTAAACTGTTAAGTCAGATTTCCAAATACAAAGAATTAGATTTATAATACAAAATGACATCGATTAATTCATTGAAAGCTTATTTAGAGAGAATATCTGAAAGTTTCCCGAGTACATTTATGGTTCCCATTAAACATATGATTCCAATGATCGCTAATTGAAGAAAATAATTGCAAACTATGTGATCATGATAAAAATATTAGTCGTTCACACCATGAATTTAATTAATGCATAAAAGTGCAATGTTCATTAACAAGACCATTTATTTTTGTTCATTTTTGAGACTTGGTAATTCTATTAAATTTTAAGATGCCAAATGATAATCGTGGTCACGTCCAAACAAGACAGTCGATGAATCATAGACAATGTGGAATCTAGCACACGTTGGGAGGGTGGGATAATTAAGCAAATAGTGTATGCTAAGAATACAAGGGATGAATATACTTGGGTCACTATGATTGATTCTAAGCTGTCACCAAGGTTTTCGAGACAGTGATCGCAATTATCATGTGGACCCCAATCAAGTAGTCTGCATTTAATAACAAGGCTTAGGTCAACAGTCAATGACGTCATGGGTTGATGCCACGTTTCTAATTTCGGCACCCCTACTTTTTTCAACCTACTACGACGCCAGTCAACGATGAGTGATGATGTAGGTGGTGGTTGGGACTACGTAAGACATGTACCAACTACCTCAGTCCAGGCAAGTAAAAATAACTGGGTATCAAGTCATTACTTATTTCTAGTTATACTTTTAATAAAGACATATTTCCAATTTTCTAAAAGCCAAAAACATTTCGAAATAGACTTACCTTAAACAGAGGCACATAAGTGACAATATAGAACATTACACTAAAGGACATTATTAGTACTTGCTAATATTCAATTTGTACTTTTAACAAAATTTTATGAGACTTTTTCATGACCGGCAGAACCGGTCATAATTTTTCAGTTTTAGCTTTCAAATTGACTTTATGATGTCAGTAAGAGCTGGACTATACCTTGAAATATACTAAATAAACTTTAAAGTAGAGTTAGCAATACTTAGTATGTGATAGATTGACACAAATGCTCTAACATGAAGCAAATTTGATATAAACGGTTTATTGAAAAAATCGTTTTCCAGAAATCACCAAGAGGAGCTAACTTCGCTGGACAACATTCTTGTTTTTAAAACCGATGGATGACTTTCTTTTATATAAAAATGGTTCCATAATACTTTTCACTGACAAACACTACTTGTAATACGTTACTTTTGTATCTAGTTTAACTGGTTAGGTAGAAATGAAAATCACAATGTGTTAATGATAAAAGTGCATTCACGTTTATTTCTGAGATGTAAATATCGTAAATGGACTAAATAATTTATTTTGACATAAAAAGTAAGTGGAAAAAAAACTTCCACAAATTATTTCGACTGCACAACAACGATAGGCAAATAAAGAAATTGTAAAAACCGAGTTAGTAATCACAAAATAAATGATTTGAAGCACATCTCTTTTACTGAAATCTTCCACTTAAAATATTTAACAAGTGAGGTTTCTTGGATTACAGTAATATGGATTTATGTTTACGTGGAAGTATAATAATTATCTTTGTAGTGTTAATAATGTCCAAAATAACACCTCACTCAACTAGACACCAACGACACATACAAGTTTGATGGTCAAAAATGAAATTGTGACTTATGTACATACCCATTAAAAACCTTTGAGCTCTGTAATTGATTGAAAGTAAATCTTTTTTTGATGCGTTTAAATAATGGTGGTTTAGTTGTCTCTTTGTTGTCAGCTTTAGTAAGATTCCGTTGCATTTGAACGTTAGTTGTAGCAACTTCAGTAACTGGTCTATGCAGGTCTTCTGCATAGTGGAATTGGACTAAGGAGTTGATTAAATCATCTGAGAAACTTTTATTCCCTGCAGTGATAGGATCCTGAATGTTATTCAGATTTGTTTTAATTGAAAAACCAGTATTTAGATCAGAAATCGGTTGATTTTCATTCAATATATCTGAAGTAAAATCATTGCAAGGTGGTGAACGAGCTGTTACAATAACAACTCTATCTAATTCATCGATCATTTCGCAATCTCGTGCCACAGAAAGAGATGTAAGCATATGATCACCTGAAATTAATTTTACGAAAAACTAATACAAATCATAACCAAACATTTATAAATAAAATTAGACTATATAGATCGTTTGTAAAGTTTCTAAATTAAAATGAATAAACATTTTTATCAATATTATACAAGAAAAAATTAACAAGCTTCTAAGGTGGTCATTTAGAAGTACTAACTTAACTCCAACAAAATCCGGGTTATAAAACCTCTTTCAGCTTCTGTCTATAAAGTTATTTGGGATTAAGATGGTAGAAATATTAACAGAAATGGGAATGGTAACTTTGAAAACGATTTGCAAATATTTATGCGGTATATATTCTTCTAAAAGCAGAAGAAGCGTTACAAAAGTCGGAACTGAATACAAACTACTCAATAATCCAAAAGTAAGTAGACGTTACTATAAAGGTTCAAAAAAATAACTTATCCCAAATAAAACTTTCGTTCTATGTAAACTATGGTTGACTTCTAGAAATTGTTAACAAACAGATCAATGCTAAAATTGAATGTACAAATTAAACATGTAACCTTAAAAAGTTCACACACTGATGAAAATAACATAACAGATAGGTCTGGCTATTACTTTAAAAAGTGTTGTTCCCTATGTATGACGTATTTTAGAGACCTGTAATCAAGTATATAACCACCTTCTAAACGTATCAATTTTGAAAGTTCCTTTTTTGTGCATTTATCCAAGAACTCCGTAGTATTATCATATAGAAATAATGTCGATTTCACAATGTACCAAAGAAGTTTTATCACCAACCAGCCTGTGTGCCCGTAAGGTAGATTCAAACGTAGTGAAAAGTGAGATGGTAAGCGATGAATTTAGCACATTTCGAAAAATAAACATCCAACAGGTAAAACAACAGAAGTAAAGGATTATTTCAGTTTGCTATATGAGTCCTAGTTGTATAGTGGGAGATAAAACCTATTTTGACAGTTAAAACAGCTCTGGTTAATCTGAACTAAGTAGAGCATCAACCTAAACACTGGATTAAAAGAAAACGGTCCATTTATTTATTGACGAAATGATCTACTTTCCTCAATTTGTATTAGAGAGTTATCACTAATTACGAAGAATTCATATAGTTTAATATCAATAAAATAACTTAATGCAAATATTAAGTAAAGCATAACAGTCATATAATTTGAGCTTTCGTGCACATTTAAATCTTCAATGAGTATTTGTTTGGTCCAACAAATGTAAATAGAATTACCTGTGACCATAACTGGTCGTATATTTGCCTGTCGTAGAGTTTTAATTACTGGACCAGACTCAGGTTTTAGTCTGTTCTCCATCACCAGTAATCCCAGAAACAAAAGATTATGTTCAACTTTATCACGTGATATGCGCGTAATACGCGGATATGATGCTTTGATCGGTCGCCAAGCTAATGCCAGGACGCGAAAGCCTTCTCGGGTGAATTCCAACAAATTTGAGTGAAAATTAGTAGGTACTGGAATACAAAAGTGTATTTGATAGTAGTTGTTATAGCAAATATTAGTGTCTACAGAACGTTTTTAATAATCTAATATAAACTAATAATCTAATATATAACACCAGGAAGCATGATTGTTACCAGCTGTTTAAAAATGTGCGTACACACTCATTTTGAAATAATCACTATATATATATATATATATATATATATATATATATATATATATACTAATGATCACCTTAAGAGAATTAAATAAATTAAAGGAGAGTTTCTGTGGTTTACATAGGTGTAAGGAAAAATTTCGTTTTTAGGTCAGTAATAATATAATAGGAATTTATAAAAAGAAGAAATTGTGCCGCAATGAAGCAGTGCAGTTATAATAAAAAATGAGATGTTATAATTTATTCGAACATGATTTAGCAGTAATAGTAACTTAACATTAGAATTACTTCAGTTCTTCTCTATGTTAAGTAAGAATGGCTTTACAGACATTCAGACATGCGAAGGTACAGTAAGTTCACAAAGTGATATGTACATAAGGCTATACAATATCATTCGAAATAATCAGTCGACTAATGTAAGCATTACAAGTAGTCGAATGTAAGAATATAAATTAAGGAACAATAGTTATTGTGTAAAAAATAACAACCAATTTAGTTCCTTCACATGATTTCCGATAATTAGTGTTAATAGATGACGAATGATTTAATCATTTGGGAAAAAAACGGAAAATAATATTTAAAATAAAAATATACTATTAATCTAGCATGTCTGAGGAATTCGAATTATTGTTTAACAACAGGTGTAGCATTTGAAAATTATAGAAGAGCATTTCATAGAATACATGACTTTTGTATCTTCATGAATTTTCGTTGCAAATATTTAATTATTGTGTTACAGAGTAAATGGGCATACAATCGTTAGATTTCAATCTATTAAAGCCTCACTTCTACTGAAAAAAAATAATGCGAAAAAAATGATCGATTTAATTGTTTCTTTATCACTTTAGAAAGTGCGCGATATCACGACTATGAGTTTGCTAGTTAATTCAGTCTATGTAACCAATTCAGAAAAGTAACTAAATGTTCACGAAAACGTGACTAATCTAAGATTTTACTTTACGCTCCAATCAAGTACATGCAACAGGTAGTGAATTTAACGTGGACTGGTATGCTAAAATTGGAATGAATTATTTTTACATTAAACAATAAATGATTTGACTTTAACGAATCGCAATAAAAAATCAGCTGTAAATATTCTTTCTTGATTGTACATGTATGGTAAATTACGGCAGTGGTAACTAGTATAAATTCAGATAAAGCAATTACGTTTTTTGACCGACAAGGATTGATATTCATATGACAATATCTATTGAATTCAGACAATCACTGTGCTACTTTAAAGTGGAAAAAAATTAAAACTATCAGAAAAAAAGCGACTTTATAAGTTCTCAAGAAGACAACTTTGAATACACTCGAACATTATCATTTTACTATTTTATCTTAAGATAAAAGATGTGGTTGGCTCCACTTTTATGAAGCTATGGTTTATTAAAGTACATAACCTAATTGGCTTTCGAAAAAATAAAATAACAAACTATGTAGCTATAAACCAAAATGATTATTTACTTGTATCACGCCGACACAAAACTTCAATCGTCTCTGGTGCACCTTTTGTATATATATGAAATTGAGATTCATTTAGAGTACGCGTTATCACTGACATCCTTTGAAGGGATGAACTGAAGGGAAACTGACGTACGATACCGATCTCATACGGTACTTTCTGAAGAAAAAATTTGTGTAAATAATTTATAAACTGTAGACTTTAATTCATGGAAAGTAACCTAGATCGTAAGATTGAAAGCAGGGTACATTTTGACTTACCTCTATATCATATTTCCACAAATTCTTTCCTGTCGATGACAGTCAAAATATCATTATTTCAGGTAAGTATAATTTTGAGTTTGTATTACAAAACAGCCTTTAACCGCCTTAAAGGTCACTGAATAAGACTACATACAAAGACTCAGCTTCAGTCTAAACATTATTGAATACACAAAGAAAATCCATGTTAAAAAAAGGTACTAAAACCATGAGTACTCTATCCAACAGGCAAAATGTTGGATAGGGACTAATAAGTTGCTTGTTATTCGAGGTAATGTATTCGTTTCGATTTCGAACACTTGAAGAATGAATAAAATTTTCCACTGTAGAAATCACAATTCTAAAATTACCCAAATCCTTTGTAAATCGCCTGTGATCACTTTTTGCTCCATATGGTGAATTTTTATTTTAATCAAAGTCCACATAATTATTTCTGTACAGAATTTATCCTTTATGAAATTAAATCAGTCGGTTCCCTTAGCTAATATTCTTAAGTTCTTTTGGTTGTTATGCTTCTGAAATACAAAGTGCAAGTAAAAATAGACTCTGCAGAAATATCTTGGTCCTTATGTAGTGAGAAACTATTTAGACAACATTTTTGACACATGGATTCGATGGATCGCAATAAGAAACTCTTGAGATATAAAAAAGAAAAAGAAAAGGTCCTAAGGACAGCTAGCTAAGATCTTTCATCGATAAAAAATAACCGCAAGTAAGTATGACAGATTACCTATACTCAACGATTATAGATAAAAATTCGTTTATTAATAAGACTTACTTCAAATATATCGTAACCCATATCCTCCTCATTGGGGCGAACGATTGCAGATATAACTAAGTCGAAATTATGCTGGTCCTCCGAAATAACTTCCAGAAATTCCTACCAATTAAAGATTAATTACAAATCAGTAAATGAAAAGTGAGAAAATTTGTTTGTAACTTAATGTGCACATAGATCAAAATAATAACGTTACATCTTAATTTACAAAGATAATATTTCAAGAAAAATTTGAAATTGGGTTAAAATTTGAATCCGCATTAGGACTTTATATGTTGAGATTAAGCTTTTTATGCAATATATTAGAGCCCATAACAAAGCATACTTCTGCTATTTCTAGCATTAGTATTATTATTCAAAATATCTATAGATTCTTATGACGACTTTCCCGGCCTTATTCTCCGTAACATATAAATAGGTAAATACTATAGACATTGTTTATTCTTTATATAACCGTGACATCCAATTTTAGAACAGAATAGGCTTAAATGTTTAAACTAACATCGAAAATATAAAGACATTCCTACTAAAGCATTAAGTAATGTGTGACTGGAGTTTACAATAATTCCAGTGTTTAGTAAATGAGTTTGAAATTCTATTTTTGACTTTGTTTTTACATAGAACATTTGTTATTCCAAGACTACTTAACAACCAACTTCTTTAAGCTACAAAAGTATGGTAATTTCGCTGGTAGAACAATAAGAGTCATCGGAAGCAAATTTTCTTGTGATTTGTAGAAAATAAGTGCGTTTGTTTGACTGACGAATTAAATAAATACATAAAGGTTAGAATTAGGTATGTATTTCACACATAATTTTTCTGCTCTAGCGTGAAGTAAACAAAAAATGAATTATATGTAAACGTAAATTGCGTCGGTCACTGACTTTTGTATCAGTAAATGTTTGAAAACAAATACCTCAAAATTGGCTTTCTACATGACTTAGACATCTTTATTATACGTTTAAGTCGCTGGTTACTAAGCCGCACATATTTTCTAGGCTTCTTAATTTAGCTATCCGACGCAGCTTTTAAACTCCAGTTATCAAATGTTTTTGTGCTTGTAAAACGACCACAATTAAAAATCAAGGTATAATAATCAGATATGATACGGTTTAAGTAATCTATAATTGTAAGGGCAAAAGAACTCGCTAATTACAAATGTGATTCGGCACAAAATCCAGAACACAGTCATTGCAGTAGTAGACAATATTAATGCGGCTACCGCTGACACGAACTTCCGTAAAGGTGTATTACACATAACTTTAAAAAATGGCAATTCAAGTGTATGTGTTATTTTTATCTCCTTAAAATATGGAATATATGCATACATTATTTTTAGCATTTAAAAATGTAAAGCCTACCCATTTAGTAGACTGGAACATTTTAACGTCTAAGGGATCACCTGATAAAACGCCATCTATTCGAGTTAATGAATGACAAGTAGCCATACACTCAATCAAAGGTTTGTAATCTAATTTTGATGGTTCAAACTCAGGCTTTCCGAGAATTCCATCTCTGTTTGGGACAACACCCCATAGATCTAACCCATCCTCCGTTAGAGTGCCAGTCTAACATCATAAAATGGAAGAAAAGACCTTTAGAAGAAAGACTATTCTAAGAAATAATTAAAAATCACTTTAAACGTGAAATCATTACTAAACCAATGATATGAGAGTGCAGTAAATAAGCATAAGTAACAATTCAACTTCCGTTTATTCAATAAAGTAACTAGTCCTAAGTATATTAGCAGGCAATAAGGTGAAGATGTTTATATGGATAGTAGATTATTCACCCACAACCAATACTAATATTTCATCAGTCTGATTCTGCTAACCATCATATCTAAGAGAATAAATTAAGTTTACCATAAACGTTTCTGTAGGGGCGTAGGTGATGGATTAATACAAGGTGAACAAACTGTTGTCTTTTATTCAAGATATTGGAACAAGTATGAACAGTAACTTCAAATGAAACGATAAGTGCTCTTTCAAAGTAAATCTCCTGTATAAATATCTGTCCACAAAAATCTTGGTGATGAAAATATTATCTGTGTAGAGTCATGATCATTTAAAATCAAATGGGAAAAACAGAATAGTCGATCGAATATAAACATTTATTAAGATGTTTGCAGACTGACAGACCATCAATCCGACTACAGCTTGTTAATGCATACGATTGAACTAAAAATGCAGTGTTATGGCAATATAATATGCATAGAAAGGAATTAGTGTTTAGTAGAGATATAGTTTTTAATTGGAAAAAAAGAATTTTGTCATAATATACTAAACAATATGGTCTGTCGAACACTTAGCCCTATGGATTTAAGACAAAAGCAATTAAAATTTCTAGGACCCTAACATTTACTAGGTAGAACTTATTATGATATTTGATTATCGATACACAGCTCCATACAATACATGAGTATTTTCACTATAACATATTCACACAATACATGTCTTCGTAAGTTTGTATAATTTTTCGACGGTTACATATATTCCAAATTTTAGTATGACTACCTAATATATGTGAGAAAGTATGCGTCAAATAGATTGATAACGTTGGCTCGTTTTCCTTCGCTTCGGTCTTTCATGAACGTCAAAGCCAAAATGAACTACCGGTTGTTGAACAAAATGAGTAATAACCCACAAAAGCGATTGTTTTTCGTTGCATCGTGATGTATACACATCATGCCTACATAAATAAAATTTAATATTTAAAACACTCGGGAAATCGAATGACTTGATTTAAATTCACAGACAAAGTAATTAAACTATTTGTCCCATAAAGAAAATAATTGAATGTATCGTTAATAGTTTGCTCAACAATTCGATTCTTCTTTGGAAAAGTTGAGAATAAGCAAATGATGAGATTTAAATGCTTTACTGAGACAATAGATTAGGACAAATCTAATAAATGAGTTTCGACACTTGAAGTTTTGGTTTGTAACAAATCCAACTTTAACAAACCAGCCTTTTTACTTCATAAATGTGAATTTTGAAATAGCTAAAAAATATTGTGATACATTATACGTCGTTTATGTATTTCTACCTGTACTTCAAGAGGTTGCGATGGAGAGGATAAGTCATTTGATGGCTTATATCAACCACGGCAACTGAGATATGTACAATACTCATTGATCTATAAGGTCTTACGCTCGAACTAGGAATCAAAAACAAAGCTACGAGATTAGGAAACCAAACATTTGCCCCCAAAAATAAAATGCTATTAAATATTTGTAAAGTGTGCATGAGTGGTAATGTATCTAACAGTTAAATTTTAACACGATTATATTTCACGGTTTATGTAGTCATTTTCAAAACCATTGTACTACAGAAGTACGGGATAAGTTAAACTAGAAATCGACTATATGAAGCTTTACTTATTCAATTGTTTGAAAATTGAATATTTCATGACACCTTTTTTACAAAACAAATACACATATATTGTATTACAAACGCATAAAAACAACCTTTTTCCAAATACCACTGCATACAATTTCTACTTAGTATTTATTTCATTTATGTTTCACTTTGACAAAAAGGTTCAATAACTATACAAGATGGATATAACTTTTAGTATTAAAATCAACGACATGATAAACAAAAACATGCAATAAGCAATAAAACACAAACCTTGTCAAAACAGGTGAGGTTAATTACACCACACACATTCATGACATTTGGATTTATGCAATAAATTCCATGACTACGAAGTCGTCGTTGAGCAAAAACGATTCCAACACTCATTGCCACAGGTAAAATAGGTGGTATCACAATTGTTACTAAATCCAACGGTCTCAAAATAACATAGTACAAATCCTTCTTGTTCCAATACTAGGTTAAATCAACATTTAAAATTTAAAATACTAGAATTATTTTACGAATTGAACCTTATAAAAAGAGATTATTGATATTAATTAATAAATTCAATGTCTGGAAAAGATTCCATTTAAAATAATAAGAATAATCATAAGAGAATATGAAATACCAATTTAACAATTTAAAAATGAAATCAATAATAGTAGTAGATAATCACCGTACTAATTTTACGCTGTCTGATTAAAACAACTACTGAGATGAAACACAAATTAACGATGTGAAGTTACACGACTGCACCAACACTTGTTATTGTTTAGATTCACAAGCTTTAGCATAGATTTTCAGATAGTAGAGGAATTAAGACCCATGTTTTGACCAACTGTGACTAAGAGCTGCATGTTCATGCATCTTATTGCTAATATTCATACTGAGACAAGAACGTAGCACCTATTCTTCAAAAGCCAAACCATAAAACACGACGTTATTGAGCCCAAGTAGCAGCTAACTTGCTCAGTTTGTATGATTGAAGTTGCAAGAATTTGCACTTTTTCATTATTATTATTTAGTACTGCATTTATTGAGCTTGGGCAAATATCAAAGATGAAATGAAGTGCATATAACTAACATGTCTCAAACAAAAAAATATATGGGTCCTGAATTTCGCCGATAGCCCCAAACCAAAAACTTATACAAGGAAAATTACGAATATAGTGTTCAGCAAAACGACATTCTTCATGTTACATAAATAAAATAGTCCTTTATTAAGTCTAATTCTACGTATGACCAAA
Source organism: Schistosoma japonicum (assembly GCA_025215515.1). Lineage (NCBI taxonomy): Eukaryota > Metazoa > Platyhelminthes > Trematoda > Strigeidida > Schistosomatidae > Schistosoma > Schistosoma japonicum. Next base: position 54,888,669 of record CM046069.1, read on the forward strand.
AGTGGGAAAGTCAATGAATATATTTAGTCAGATAAGAGATAGTGAAAATGTCGCAGAAAGAAACACTGTTGCACAGCCTGAATGAATCATATTAATGACTGCAGAAACAAGAAATGTGTTGCTTAATGAATGATAATAAGCTAGTTCAATCAACAACCTTTCATTCTGTTATGTTTAACGACTAAAGAAGAATAAGAAACTCTCATAACTGTATTTTAGAATACCATTTAAATTATTTTAACTGTGGGTAGTGCCAACATTTCATTTCTATCGCTGTTACGTTTCTCTTAACTTATCCTCCTGTTTAGTATAGTTTCTGTTAGTATATTGTATCTTAATTATGACCGAAGCCCCTCTAGGGTTGCAGCTGGTCTCAAGTCCGAATGAAGAAGGAGAGTTGGGCATGGAGTAAGCGACCTTATCTCGTAAAACAACAACCTTGCTGAAAAACATCAACCAGTATAAACCATTATAACCACTTCAACTCTGCCATGGGAGTTGGAAGGTCTTCATTTCGAAGAGTAATGACGCCTCATGGTAAAAAGCTGAGTTTCTTCGAAAGCCACGAGGCTGATGACGCTTCTGACAACCAGGGTAACCATTAATATAGGTATATGGAATGTCCGCACGATGTGGGAGACAGGGAGAGGCATGCAAATAGCTGTAGAAATGAAAAGACACAACCTGAAGATACTTGGAAAAAGTGAAACCCATTAGCTACAAGCTGGACAGCAAAATTATCCTCAGGAGAAGTGCTATTATACTTCGGCCACGAAAAAGAAAACGCCTCACACACAAGGAGTAGCACTAATGTTGTCCCAAGAAGCATGGAAGGCCCTTATAGGATAGGAACCTCATGGACCTAAGATCATCAAAGCATCCTTCAGGACGAAGAAGGAAGGGATTACAATGAATGTCATCCAGTGCTATGTGCCCACCAACGAAAGCTACGAAGACAACAAACATTAGTTCTATGCAAGACTGCGATCAATCATCGATAAATGCTCAGCCAACGACCTGACCATTCTGATGGGAGACTTCAATGCCAAGGTTGGAATGGACAACACCGAATATGAAGACATCATGGGACGACACAGACTGGGAGAAAGGAACGATGAGAGAACGGTAAGAGGTTTGCGAACTTATGTGCCTTCAACTAAATGATTGTAGGTGGTACCATATTTTACTCACCCACAAATGCATACACAAACTACATAGATCTCGCCGGATCACATTACGGAGAACCAAATTGACCACATCTGTATCAATAAGAAGTTTAGAAGAACCGTGGAAGACGTAAGAGCAAGGAGAGGAGCTGACATAGCTTCGAATCACCATCTGATGGTGGCTAAAATGAAACTGAAGCTTAGGAAGCATTGAACAACTTGAGTAGCAGTATTACAAAAGTTTAGCACAGCCCTTCTCTGGGATACTAAAAATACGCAACGAATTCAACATAACTCGCAACGATAATTTCCAGGCATTTCATGATCTACTAGAGAAAGATGGAACTACTATGGGAGACAACTGGGAAGAAATTAAAGAAACAATAACTTCAACATGTCAAGAGGTTTCCGGTAGCAAGAAACAACACCATAAAGAATAGATTTTTGTTCGCACTCTGAATAAGATCCAAGAAAGGAGGAGCAAGAGTTAGCAATTAATAACAGCCGGTCAAGAACAGAGAAAGCCAAGGCATAGACAAATACATAGAAATCAACAAGCGAGTGAAGAGGAGCATTAGTTCGGATAAACGAGAATATGTGGAGGACTAAGCAATGACAGTGGAAAAAACTGCAAGAGAAGGAAACTTGAGGCATCTATACGATACAACGAAGAAGTTAGCTGGGAAATTCAGTAAGCCAGAACGGCCAACCAAGAACAAGGATGGCAAACCAATCACTGAAGTGAATGAACAACGAAGCAGGTGGGTAAAACACTTCTAAGAACTAATGAACAAACCAGCCCCCCTAAACCCACCAGTCATCGAAGCAGTAGCCACGGATCTCTCTATAAACACCGACACACTAACAGTCGAAAAAATCAAAATGGCCATCCGACAAATCAAGAGTGGCGAGTCACCAGGGCCAGACATCATACCAGCTGTGGCACTGAAGACAGATATAGAAGCAGTTGGAAAGATGTCCCGCAATTGTTTTAGGAAAATTTGAGAGGAAGAACAAGTGCCAGAAGATTGGAAAGAAAGATACCTCATAAAGATACCAAAGAAAGGAGATCCTAGCAATTGCGAGAACTACAGAGGCATCACTCTTCTTTTGATACCACGAAAAGTATTCAACAGAGTGTTATTGAACCGAATGAAAGACGCAATCGACACTCAGCTTCAAGATCAACAGGCCGGATCTCGCAAAGACCGATCGTGTATCGACCAAATCGCGACTCTACGGTTTACTGTTGAACAATCAATAGAATGAAATTCACCACTTTACATCAAATTCATCGACTACGAAAAAGCATTAAACAGCATGGGTAAGACAATATTATGGAGCCTTCTTCAACATTATGGAGTACCTGAGAAGATAGTCAACATCATACGGAATTCTTACGACGGACTGCATTGTGAAATCGTGCATCCAGGTCAGCTCACAGATTCATTCAAAGTGAAGACCGGTGTTAGACAAGGTTGCTTAGTATCGCCCTTTTTTCCTTCTGCCAGTGGTTGACTAGATCATAAAGGCTGCAACATCTCAAGGCAATTTCGGAATACACTGGACAACATCAATGCAACTAGATGACTTGAAGTTTGCAGATGACTTAGCTCTTCTATCCCACTCACAGCATCAAATGCAGATGAAGACGAATATTGTTCAAACAGCCTCGGCAGCAGTATGCCTCAACATACACAACGAAAAAAGTAAGATCATTCGATACAAAACAACAAGCACTATCCCAATATCACTTGACGGAGAAATTCTGGAAGATGTAGAAACCTTTCCATACTTGGGTAGCATCATCGATAAACAAGGAGAGTGTGATGCAGATGTGGAGATGCGAATTGGAAAAACCAAGGGCAACGTTTCTACAACTGAAAATCAAACCAACTATCAGTCAACATTTAAGTCAGAATTTTCAATACAAATGTGAAGACAGTTCTGTTGTATGGAGCTGAAACTTGTAAAACTACGAAAAGTATCATCTAAAAGCTACAAGTATTTATAAACAGCTGTATGCGTAAAATACTTCGGATTTATTGACCAGATATCATAAACAACAACCTTTGGTGGCAGAGAACAAATCAACCGAAATCCAGCTGAGGAAGAAATAAGGAAAAGACCCTGGAGGTGGATAGGACACACACTGAGGAGATCATCGAACTGTCACAAGACAAGCACTAACTTGGAATCTTGATAGTCAAAGAAAGAGGGAAGACCCAAGTACATATTGCGTCAGGAATCGGAGACTGCCATGAAGAGAATGAAGAGCACTTGCGAAGAGCTAGAAAGGAAAGCTCAGGACAGAGTTAGTTAGAGAATGCTAGTCGGTGGTTTATGCTCCACATGGAGTAACAGGTATTGATTGATTGATATTGTCTCTTATTCTAAACTGCAATTAATTAATCGTGTACAAATTCCCCCCCCCTATTCACTGCCACAATCTCCTTTGTTTCGTAATAATGTTTAATTCCCAGTTTTTTTGCTGTGCGGTTTGACTTTATGTATATGAAAGAATACCTGGAATATAATATGATTCTGTCTGGTTGGTTCATCAATCTTGTGTTCTCTGATTTCGACCTGGGACTGAGTAAGCATGGGGTAGATATACAGTGACCGACTAAGCACCCAATGACGTTTATTATTGCAACCACGTGCGTACAAGACCATATCCATAAATTGGTCACATACATAAATCAATGGCAGCCTATACTTTCTTACGCCATAACACATTCATTTCATGTTTGCATACGGCTGGGTACAGTATGTCCCTATCTAATAGCTATGGGGTCAAATGAAGGACGCAGCACTGAGCTAAATATTAATCATCAAAATGATTTCAGTCACTTTTTCCTGAGCACAAAAATGGTCCGTTAATTTTAGTAATATCTGGAAAACATAAGAGAGTAGTCAGTTCAAGAGACAATACTTTAGAATGGTATAAAATTTCTTTTAATTATACCTATTGATGTATTGTAATTTAGCAAAGTAAGTGAGGAAAACCAAACGAATAATCAACACAAAATGGTCTCAAACGAATCATAAGAAACGTTTTGACAACATTTTTCATCTACTACACCCAAATTACTTCATTGATGTTAAGATAAACAGCAGTTTTGTGACACAATGGCATTGGAAAATGTGTAGCCTTTATTACCGTATCACCTGAAGTTTAATGTACGCTGGAAACAAGTGAAAAAAATTTGTTATACGAAACCAATTCATTTTCCGAAAGTATTTTATTACGTGCACAAATAGTACAAAAATAATCTAAGAAATTCACTTGGTCATTGAGTTAAATAGTAGTTACTGCAAATATACAAAGCTATCTTGGCATCACACTGTTTTGAATATATTAAGTAGTGTTATGTGAAGAAATGCTTTAAATATTTATAGTACTAAGACGTTTTTAATAAATTTTATTGTGTAGTAACTTATAATTTAGCATATAGAAAACAAAGCTGAGGAAAATAATGTTAGTGGGAGGACTCACCATAAGATAAACTGAAACACAGAGACCAACAAGGGCCACGACACAAAGGGCACCTAGGAACTGGTAAGCATCTTGAGTAAATTTGAACTTCATGGGTTTTGGAAACATGATAGATCGTACAAGTTCACCTTTAGTGGTCATAAATCCTGTTCGGATGACTACGGCGAGAACGCGTTTATTTATATCACCGCGTGTCTGGATTACAGATGTTCCGCTGAAAAGAACATGCCGTGCACACGATCGGAAATCAAATGACGCATTTTTATACTGCCCGTTAGGCAATGGTATTTTTGTAATTGGCAGACTTTCACCTAAGACCAAATGAAACACTCATGATGATAATTAGATCACAAACATTTCAACTAAATACTTCATAATATTTTTAACGTGCATTATTTAATTATTTTAAACATTCTATAGCTTGAATTTTGTGCATCTTTCATGTGAGAGAGTGAAGGGATTTTAAAACGAGATGAATTCACTTCTATAGTTCGAGATTAACTAGAAAACTCGTGACAGAAAATAAGAATCATTTTTGATTGCCTTAGGAGTCTATTGAATGTTGGCTTAAATAAATCACTTTAATTACTGAGTAATTTAAAATCATTGGGTTTCTCTACCCTAACTTTTTATGATTTCCCCTATACACAATCAAGAACATTTTCCGCTCGATACGATCATGGAAAATTTCATCATCTCAATTAAACTACTATTTCTTGATACCGTCATTTGTTTCTTTCAGATTACCTTCCTTACTGTTATCCTAGGAATTCAAAAATGATTTCGATACATTTAAATTATGTTATGAAATTATTTGCAGATAATGAGATGTTATGTGACGAAAATAAATTAATTTCGTCTTTACTGTAATGCTTTAAGTATAACAGATATATAGGAATTTGTATTATATTCACGCATACAAACAGTGAACTGATAACGAAAGCGTCCTCATGAATCTTACTTGAAATTAATGTGATCCACAAAATTAACTGTACAACTATGAGTTATGTATGCTACAAATAGTTTAAGAAAAAGAGGGTACCAAGTCTTTAAAATGTAACCATATCAAAAATTTAATCGTTGAGCGCAAAATGACGATACAGCTGGGACGCCAGATACGATGAGTCACCAAAACAAAAATGTACTTGTTAAAAAGCCATAATTTTGTATTACACAAGGTGAGCACTTTTACAAAGACTAAGTTAATGAAAGTAAAACGTTTGTCAAGGTCATACTTCTAATTTGATTTGAATGTTTTTGAGAAAAAAATTGGAAATTGACGTGAAACACGGTTTGTATTTCAAGTATTAGTGTAGATGAATGTTCATTCTCATGTATCATTGTTAAAAATGTCTCGACTAAAAGCTGTACAGAATACACTATGTACAGAGGAATAAGTTACTGTTTTCATCTTCATTCAGAAATAACGCAGTTTTCTGTTCTTATATTGCACAAGTCATATTGATGATGCAAATAATCAAAAGATATTTAAATTTGTTAACTATATATACACTTAACTTGTTAAAAGATTTGGATGACCTATTTTCCAAATGTGTGAATACTGCAATAAACTTTCCTGTTTTATACTTGTTCGAACGGTATAATCATACATGGTAACTTTATGCACACATGCTGTTGAAACTTGTCACGATGCATACGTTGGCATAGTTTACTACCAGTCAATCTTTTGAAAAGACGTGAGGTGAGCACACTGGAAATCATGCTTCCAATGCATTAATGAAGAGAAATGTTACAGAAGATGAACTGACAAAAAAAACTCTTGGTATTAAAGATGATTAGCAGATACTGATTATTGTAAAAACATTCATAAAATACATTTTTTAAATATTTGCAATCCGTATATATTAATGAGAATATCTTTTGCAACACTGCCAAATTCGTGCTGACAGTTAGTTGATGTAGCGAAATATGCAGTAATGGACAAAGTAGTAAATATCATTATCTATTTAGCTATTTCGTCTGCAGAAGGAACAACTACTTAAGATCCGCAGACAAAAATTATGATATCTGTTAAAGTACATGATGCTTATAACAACTTAGAAATGAGTTGATGAACTTATAGTAATAGCAACTAACGAAAATGGATACATTTTAGTTGCTCACATTATCACTATTTGCAATCCACCGATCAATTATCCCAAAATTACCCATAAGACAATTCTCAATTTCTTTGTTAAATCACTTTGTTAAATAACTCAGGTGGTCACCATAGTTGTTATTTTTTAAACTCTAGTTTTATAATTTGAGTGAAATTTAACCAACTACAGTAAACAACTTTGTTATGTGAAATTTTAAGCTAATTTTGAGTTATGCGGACTTTCATAAATATAACATCACGACATTATTTATCTGATTTTGATAATCAATCATTTAACGATGTTTTAAAGGTAAAACTGTCAAAAGTGTATTATCAGACGTCTCAATTAATCATTATTGCTGGTTACCGACAGTAACAGCGAGCCAAACTAAATACACTATTTGGTGAGTTTTCAGGTAAAATATATCAGTAATCTGTTATAGATAAATCTGTTTTTAATAAATCTAAGAGATCTGTTCAAGCTGTCTTAGAAAATATTCTCTTATTTAATTCAGAAAAAGAGAATATATTATGATCATGAAGTGGCATTCAGACTTTTATAGTCGACCATTTGTGTAGTAAATTAGATCTAGGATTTATGAAATTACAGCCAAACTAAAATATGAGTATTTTGTTGTTCAGTATTACAAGAGTTTAAATTTAAAAAATGATGGCAACTAACTCATTGTGATTAGGACTTGAACTATGGAAAAAATAATATTTTGTTGAATGTGGCGCTATCACCCGATAATTCCTTACGTTTATGAAAACTGATAGAATTGTCCGAATTTTTTAAAAGCGAATATTGTTATACTGATTTTAGAATATCAGTATGTCAAGAAACCTTAAAGAGTTTTTAGAGATGCTGGTTTACCTACGCATGTTTTATTTATGAATATTATAGTGGCATTTTACAAACAGGGATACAACTTTTGTAGTTAAAAATGCACAAAACTTCGATAAATAAGGCGTTTTCAAGTTACTATGATGGAAAGATAATGACTATTTTAATTAAATTTTAAAAACGCTATCTTGTAGGGCTTACCCGTTAAGCTACTTTCATTTACGATGCAATTTCCCATCAGTAATACTGCGTCACATTGCATCAGACATCCACTACTGGGGATGGCAATTAAATCTCCTGGTACCAATTCGGTTGAATCAACAAGTATGAAATCTAATCGTTGGAAACAAAATAGGTGTGAATCATTTTCGCTAGTATTGTATGAAGGAAGTAGCTATATACGATTCAGTTCAGTCAAAATTTACTTCCAGCAGTCAAGGTAAAAATAGCAGTAGTTCCTATTTTATACATTTAACGTTTTCAGATCAATTAATGTTATAAACCAATTAAAAAATGATCACTCCTATTGCTTCAACAGACTTTGATCAATCTGTTAAATAGGCCTGTGAGAGAACTTAAGCACGAAATTAGTTTAGAATGAATGATATCCAAAGCAAGCTATCTTTTTCAAAAACGTGTGTTTAGAAGAAAATCACAAAAAAACTGCGCAACGGTGCTACTGATGTTAAGGAATGAAGTAATATGTTATATGTGTCCACCGTTGTTCAAAATCAATTACACTAGTTGTTCTACATTTTTGTCACTGCTTCTCAGTATTTAGAAAGCTTAAGAATAAGGATTTAAGATGCCTGTGACTCAAAACAGAGAAAACTTATACGCACAAAATTATTTAGGATAATTGTAACTAACCGTACAACTCATTCACACATCAGTGTTTGTAATAAAAGGTCCCTAATTTTTCCTTGTAATGTGAATGCGCTTTTCTTGCACTTTAAAGAATACAGTTATTTGTTCGAAAACTTCGGACCGTAGACATTTCATCATAACAAATAATAATAACAACAATATATGCTATAACATAAAATATTTTCTAGTTAATGTAATCGATAAAAATTTCCGTAAAACTATGTGACCTCTAAAATTGCAGAAATGAATCATTTGAGTAATATTAAAATTCAATTGTTATCACGCATACCACTCCAGTCAAAATTATGGAATATTTCTAATATTGTTGAAGTAGACTACTATTTCATTTTTGGTGTCAAATATACAAAAAGTCACGCTTTCATTCAATTTAGTCTGCAAAATAGAATCGACTAACCTGAATGAAAACGTGAGTTGATGAAATTTTTCTAGACCTATTACTTATAGCTTCACTATTTAGTAATTAGAAGACAAAAGTAATTAAAGTGTATATGTTTCGGTCTAAAATCACGGTTGAGTCTGATATTTTAATTTTAATAAAGCAAACTATAAATTACGAGCAGTGACAATCTAACAAAAGCTTATCGCAAAATTTTAAAAGAATGAAGTCCAAAAATACAATGGAAATAATAGAGTTCTAGCTAACTTTACAGTCAACTCAAGAAGGAGTGAAATGTTCTACCCATTAAATCAATAAAAAAGTAAATCAGTTAACTGTTAAAGTGTTACTGTATAAACATTAAATTCGAAACCGACAAATAAACACATAGAAACCACATTTGACGAAATTCAAACTAACATTTTAAATTATTTTCAACTGAAAACTATAAGTAATTGTTAAAACTGGCAAAATCTACTTATTTCGCTAGTTAAGTTTACAATTAAGGGTTGGTAATCTTATTTATAAGACGAAACTCGTAGGTCATAACCAATGTACGATCAACATAGAGCCTGGCATATGGGTGCAACGGTCCAAGTTGCAATACCTCTAAAGCCCAGCAAGATTAACATGACATTGGTAGAAGTAGGAATTACTTAAATGATGATAATAAAAAACGAAGAGTGAACATATAGAATTATGGTTTAGGGAGAAAGAGAAAGGAGCGTGGAAAAAAGTTATAAAATAATTTAACCTTACGTTTTAAGGGAGATAACCAATAAATAGTTTCAAATTATGATGAATAACTTAACCATTTGTCATACAGGTAAGCCTTATGCTCGATTAAAAGTTTATCCCTACTTTCCATGTAGAGACACGAAATACACAGCCTATTTACTAGATACTAGCTCATAAGCTAAACTAACATCTAAACTGTGATGACGTTTATGGCGCTGATCGATATGACAGGAATCAAACTACAGAAAAGCAGATAATGTATTTGAATAAGGCGAAATTATGACTTAGCAAACCAACAATGTCTTTCGAAAACAAAATGAAAGCACCACAACAATATAGCTTATATGCCTTAATAGTTTTATGGAAAATTAGTTTGTATCAAGTGTAGTGAAGCATTTCAATGTTAATACCAAAAAAAGCAACTAATGAGAATTATTTTCACTTACCATCTTCCTTATCGTGGTATCTGCATACACTAACTTTAGATGAAATGCATACAGTTTTCTTCAATGCGCGTTCATTCTAAGCCATCAGATGAACAATGGAGCGATATTACATAGGAAACAAATTCATTTAATCAGTTAACTCATAAACAAGTGTTAACACAAACATGTTCTCTGCCGATAGTTCAAAAATAGAAATCAATGATTTTCTTAAGCAAAGATAAACTTGCTTGGGACTTTTTGGATATTATTAACAAATAATTGATATATATATGCATATATAGTAGGATAATAAATCCATTTCTGTCGGTTGTTAGGTAAGTTTACAAATTTCATAAGAATTCATTGTTAGAGCAAAATAAACATGAGCTTTACACGCTGATGATTACGTGACATCAGACGTTTTAATATATCATACAAATGCATATAAAGTAAAATACATAGATTATTCTGTCGATAACAAGTCCTACAAAATATGATTGCAAAAATTAGAGATTCATAAGTAGTCATAAGCTACTATAGTCACCTGAAGCACAAAAAGACTGCGGAGAACAGATACTGACTAACCAAAACTCGGAAACGATAAAAGCCAGGAGGTAATAAAAAGATTATTGTTTGATTGTCTTGAGTGAATCATGGAAACGTTGGTGCAAGCCTACATTTATTCTTTTAAATGTAAAGAGTGTTCAGTCTCATTAAGCAAACACTCTGAATGGTTGGTTTCAATCAATATTGAAATGAATTATAAGTGCTATAACTAGTCATTATCCTTTCAAAATCCACAATAGACAATTATAACGAAAGCCAAAATGCCTACGTCATTTAGACGATACCACTATTCTTTATGCACGTGGTCTAGCTCAAAGGAAAGTAAAAGGGTGAACCTTAAGTAACTAATTTGTAAACAATTTAACAAACCAGAGAATGTTTTGAGTTGTTCACTCTATAGATAATTTCGTCACGATACATGATAGGGATACTAAACAGCTCGCAAATAATCTTGTCTGCACTAGTAAGAGCAACCCTGAATTTGTTAATTTCTATTTGGCAAATTTAACACTTTTAGATACGATGAGTATAACATATACATTCATTGGTCACTGAGTAGTGACCAATGTGATGTTTGTTTTGTCCTTTATAGTAGTTAATTTACTTGTAATGTGATCACTAGCCTGTGATTCGACATCATTGATAGTAAACAGAGATGGAATGTTGTTTGGTGTTAGTCGTCAGGAAATCTCGGACCTTGTCACTCGTTATTAAGGTGTACTTGAAGTGTTTGTGGGAATTAATGCCCACCCTAGTGGACGCCGTCTCCGATGGGCCAATTTTACAATCAGCGATCGTAACCACTGAGCTATTTCGGTAACGACTGACTCGTAATTAGATTGAAATGCATACACCCAGAAATCTCTGTGTAGTGGCGAATGTGACGTTTGCTCAGTCAATTAATAGTGCTTATTAAATTTGGGACTAGTGATCACATAACAATTAGGTCCATAGTACTCTATAAAGGTCAAGAATGTCCTGATGACTAACACTAAACAACATTCCATCTCTGCACGCAGAACAGTATGTGCAAAAATTCTTACCTTACGAAGCTCGTAGACTTGAAAAATAAGTGATGTCACAGAAAACACGGCAATACACGTCGCATATATTTCGTATTCAACGCAGAACCATATTATGCAGCTAAACACTTGGAAGCAATGAAACGGAGTAAGACACTGAAACCAAAAATCAACTGAAATAAGAAAACAGCTTCGATAAAAAATTAGAAATAATAAAACTGATAATAATAATTCATGCTGTCGGAAAACCTTATACACTACTTGGACTTCATCCAATACATAAAGTTAAGTACACGTATTTCTGATGTATGCTGGAAGAAAATTTGGGGCGGCCAAACCAAAACGCGACACTAACCTATGCAGTCATGGACAATCGGGTTGAACAATGTTAATAGGTTGAGACTACCTGGTTGGAGTATGTGTGAAGATCGTAACCAGTGGTTAGAGACTTTAGGTGACATGGCTCAAAATCGTCCGCAATTGCGTACGTTCATCTATTCATTATCTTCCTCTAAATTTTAAGCTTCTTATTTCATCATAACTTTGTTTACTGAATCATATTTTCTTGAATTTTATCTTCGATATCTAGCTCTCCATTAATACTAACTCTGTTAATACCTCCACTACTCTAGGATTTGTTTGGACAATTTAATTTCTATCTACTAATCGGGGCATGGTAACTTGAACTAATTTACGCATGTACCAAGTTCTACGTTGTAACTGAATGAATTATATATATATATATATATATATATATATATATATATATATGATGTTGCAAATGATCTTAGATCGTGTTAGTTTTGTTCCTATATCTTGTTAGCTCACCTGAAAGTAAACACGTACTGTATAAATCATTGCGATAGTTAGCTTCATAAAGAAACCATACATGTAAGACATTCATTTGGTGTTATGCTGGTTAGCATCCCATTTGTTTATTGAATATCCGTGCACTCCTATCCACGTATTAACAGGAATATACGGATTTTAATATACTTTTAACAGCAACAAACGTGTTTGCATATTCGAGGTAAGCATTAACATAGAACAGTTGCCTTATTGTTTTTCAAGCATTGCTTTCAAATTTTGAAATCAGAGCCAAAGTAAATTAAATCCTAGTTCAAAATGTCCTACAGCTCTTATATGAATACAAATGAATACAAATAAAAATACTTATACCACTTTGGAAAACGTACTCCATTTAAAACAAGCCTGATTATAGGAGTGAGACTGACATCGATCTTGTTAATTCCATACAAATTTCGGCGGGTTTCAATCACATCCATGGTTAATGCTTGAGCATTTAGAATTTCGTCATAAAGACGCTCATCCCAGTTTCTAAAGAGAGACAACACTTAGTAATATCTTATGGAAATCTGATTGAATAAAATCGTAATTTTTCATCAAATAGCAAACGTTTATTTCACTATACAGAAAAGTGTAAGAATATGATGTCCATTTACATCAAGAAAAATTCGGAAAACTAAATAGTCTGTATATATAAGAATAATCCATACTATATATGCCCAGTTTAACAGTTGTATCAGATAGAACTAATGGGTCTGATATGTTTGAAATCATACTTAAGCTTAAAAACAGTTAAAGCATATAATTATAGCACACTACATACTGACCAAATATAATGTAGACAATTACTATACGTGGACAATATTCCTCTACATACTTTTAGAAAACAGATTAGAAATATTATGACTACAAACAACTAAGCATAAAGTAAAACGCCTGTAAGAAAAATTAAATGTAGATATCTTCATGGACTTTGCCTATACGACAGTACAACAGAGCGAGACTCAGGTCTCACGCTAACAAACGAACCTGACACAAATGATGAATATCAAGGTACCGCAACCAAGGCCTATGCTACGTCTTACTATAACCAGAGGAAGCCAAGCATGCTTACCCCTAAACTCTTCTTTGTTTGCTACAAGACGTTCATCCGACTCTGTTTTGAGACACATAACATTGTTGCAGATCCCCTCCTTAGACGAGATGTGGATATATTGAGGGGAATGCAGAGACGGGATATGAAGTGAGTCATATTATTCAGCCAAAAGATGTACGATGACCGGTTAAGCTCCCTTGATCTATGTTCACTTAGTTACAGAAGAACAGGGAAAGGGTCTTAATGATGACATGTAATATCCTGAATACTCCAGTCTAACCAGTCAAAACAATACAACCTAGAGTTTACTAAAGTTCAAAAATAGGTAACCTCCACAGGATAGCACATCATAGGGGAGAACCCCAGGGTTAGGCCGCATTCCTTTTAATTAGGAGTATACCTTAGTAGGTTCTACCCACCGTCTTGATTTCAGTTGATCACTTAAGAACTACTAAAGAAATTAAGCGAATACATACGTACACACGGAGTTTCGTCTACTGCACAGAGCAGAGGCTGACCACTCTTCAATAGCACTTCCCTCACCGTATACCCGATACTGAAACTGGTACCACTACCTGTTATTGCACACATCTGTTAGTTTCATTCATCTACCAATCCCATTATTTTTGCTTGTAACCCTTTATTTTATTATTCATCCCCGCTAGACTTATTATCCCCACATTTCCGTACCATCACACTATAATCCTATAACCCTGACCTCACAACTAACCAACCGACTGTCCGGTAATGTAATAGCTGCTGATTTTAGAAAACTTGCCCGTCTAAAGTATACGCGCTCTCTAAAGTCACATCAATCTATAAACCAACTGTCATAACCGGAGGGGATCGAGCAATTGGGTAACTAGGATCCTCACACTAGAAAATACAAAAGACATGGCACCTCACCTTATCATCAATGACTGGCTCGCCATAATATAGTGGATAAGCACATAGTTTAGTTCTCCCAAGGCACTAAGTACTAAATGGAGATACCATCACACGTTGTTAGTTTGTCCCAAGTGAACATGCACAAACGAAATATTCCAACAGAATAGACATTGTAAACAATGATTTCAAATGTAAAATACACATCCGCCTAAAATAAGTGTATTCTTAGTAAAGTAACAAACTAAGTGATGTTCCATCCAATAAACATTAGCTACACTGCCGATCCAATATAAGGGAAGTATTTATTTGTATTGATAGCCACAAAAACAAGCATGTTTACATTACAAATACTGTATTGCAAATTTAAATGGTTCTGGATACAATCTACTTACTTTAGCACCTCAAAATTTTCGGACTCAAAGTTCCAAATGTACTTCAACTTTTTATGTATGATATAAGGGTGTTTGGTTTGATTCTCAAGAAATGTGTCCATTTTTGAAAGGTCACAATGTAACCTACGTTAAAAAAAGAAAGAGTCAACTTAACGCGCTACATAACCCATAGTTTAAACATCAATATCAATCTTATTTAAACTTAACCTTGGTTTATCTTGTGAAGGATATTGGACTTCATGGATATAAATACCTGAAATATCCTTTAAAATTACTGCATTATGAAACCACTGATATCCAAACCTTTATTTTTACTTTATTTGCCTCGTTAAGATTACAAGTCTTATGTGTACACGATAGCATCCAATGAGGGAACCAATGGAATAGTAATCGCAAAAGACCACCACTTAGAATGCAGCAAATGACCATACATATATACCGAACATATGAGAATTTGTAGCCTTCAATTTCCTTTGAAAAATTAAACGTTATGTCTAAACTTACTGATGTTGATCCTTCATACGATATTTTACGTACCTCTGATGTCTTCATGCTTTTTACAAAAGGAAACCCCATATTAACCTAGCGCAGTAACAAAGGATACGTTCAAATCCCACCTGTCATTAGGAAGTAAAACAAAGCTGTAGTAACTTTAAATTAATAAAATTTTACTGGTCTTCTAATGAATTAAAATATATACACGTTATACGTGTACATGCACATATATTTCCATTAAGTTTTTAGGAGTGAACTTCCAGATTCTAAAGTTTCGGTTCAGTTTCACTTCATTGGGACAGAAAATTTGATTACCAGTGTTAAACCTTGATATGAAAATCCCTCAGTATATTCAACTTTTTTTTAACGCCAACCGATAGAGCTGCTGCTACTTGTTGAAACAGTTTCACTTGTTGACTACTCTATGAGAGAGTCAGTAAACAGCTTGCAGGTAATTTGTTCTAGGCTAATGGACCTTTCGGAGTATGATTGTAATTTTTTTGCTGTGGGAGGCGCGAAATATGACAGCATCTTGAAGCCGAAGTTTCCACTTAATATTTTTAAAGATTATAATTAGGTAGCCCCTGGTTCTTCTACGTGACACAGAAAGTAAGTTTAGATTAGCCAGCCCCTCATCATAAGAAGCTGTAAACTTTCAGGGATTAACTTAGTTGCGGTTCTTCGAACTTTTTTCAACAAACTCGGCATCATTTTATAGACAAGAACTAGCTGCTTGTACACAGTATTCAAGTTTTGGCCTTATAGATGCAGTGTACGATGTTACTTATGCCTTATCATCTATATACCTAGAAATTCTGCATATTGACCAAAGAGTTCGTTGGCTTTCGGCTGTAATTTGCAGACGCTAATCATACGCTGCTAATGCTGACTCCCAGACCAATATGCATTTAACCGACTAGAGGCATAACGTTATTCACTGCGTATGTATTTGTACCTTGATTTATAATATGCATCATAATATGAATAGAGGCATTTATCGGCATCTGTCAAATACATGACCATTTTTCTGGTGCCTGCAGATACTTTTGAAGATATGAGCTGTCGTCTTTGTCGTTTACAGTTCTTCAAGTCGTAATATCGTCAGCGTACAGCAAGATCAATAACGATAAGAGATTAGAAAGGTCACTTATACGCAAGAGGAATAAAACTAGACCCAAAACGGCACCCTTAAACACTCCATAATGCACTGCTTTTCAGCAAGACAATTTAAAACTGACTTTCGTCTTTTGCTTTTGCGCAAGTAAGAAGCAAATTATCCACAGGAGTACGTTGCTCCTAATCCAAATGTTGTGTAACTTATGTAGTAGCCTGAAGTGAGGGACTTTATTGAAAGCCTCACTAAAATCGAGATAGACTACATCAATCGGGATCGTTTGTCTCTTAAAAATGCACTAAGTTTCTTCTGATACTAATAAGCCTATGAGAAATGAGTAACCCGTTCTAAAATCATGATGCCGTTCAGAGAACAGCAGATTTACTTCTAAATACTCAAATAGTGTTTTTCGAATAACATTGTCTAAAACATTAACAAATATGCTACTTAGAGTTAACTGGACGATAGTTGTCAGGTTTATGACGCACATATGTTTTTAAGACATGGCTAGGCAATCTACTTTGTAGTACGAAGAGATTTAGGCAAATACTTAAACGGTTAAAGACGAAGATTTTTTCACTCTTATATTCTTGGATGCATTTTATCAGGTCCCATAGGTCTTTGTACATCCAGTTTATTTAGCAGCTCAAGAAAACTGAGTTGCCGTAGGCAAATTGCTTTTACGCTACGGCTTGGAAAAAATAAGTTTATTTGTACCAATAGTGCCTCTACAGTGTGTAGTACTAGTGCAATAAGCTAACAATTCAGATTTACAAAAAATGCATCCCTACAAGCGTTTTTCAGATATTGACAGAAAAAATTGGCATATGGACTATAATCCCTGACCTTTCGCTCTTATTACAGAACAAGAATTCTAAAAAATTACCTGGGTTTTCAGAATGTTGTATCACGTAGACAAACGAAAAGGAATCAAAGGAGCACTAACTTCAACGTATCAAGAGGCTCTGGACCACAATCAGCGTCATCAGAAGAAATGGATTTCGACTGAGACCCTGAGCAAAATTTGACAAAGGTGGAACAAGAAAGCAGAAAACGATAAGAGCCAAACTAGTGCAGCGAAAATCAAGGTACAAACTGAATACACGGAAGTACATCGATGGCCTTGCAATGACAGCAAAAGTAGCTGTAAGAAAAGAAAATATGAAACAGCTATATGACACAACGAAGAAACTGGCAGGCAAATATAATAAACCAGATAGACCAGTCAAAAACAAAGAAGCAAGTAAATCACTGAGATTCAAAAACTAACGTACAGATGGATAGAACACTTTGAAGAACTCTTGAATAGACCAGCTTCACTGAAAAAAACCATACATCATGGCAGCATCTACAGATATCTCGACAGATGTCACTGCACCAACGGTGGAAGAAATCACGATAACCAGCAGACAGATCAAAAGTAAGAAAGTAAAAGCACCAGACAATATACCAGCTGAAGCACTCAAGTCAGAAATAGACATAATAGCAAGGATGCCCCACGTTTTATTCAGGTGAGTCTGGGAGGAAGAACAAGTGACAGCAGACTGGAAAGAAGGACACCCTATGAAGATGTTAAAGAAACGAGATTTGAGCAAATGTGGAAATTACAGACGGATCACACTATTGTCAGTACCAAGAAAAGTCTTCAACAGAGTGTTGTTGAACAGAATGAAAAATTCAGTTGGAGGCTCGATTTTGAGATCAACAGGATGGTTTCCGTAAGGATCGGTCGTGCACAGACTAAATTGCAACACTACGGATCATCGTTGAACAGTCAACTGAATGGAACTCGTCACTGTACATGAACTTCATTGACAATGAGAAGGCGTTTGACAGTGTAGACAGAAGATCTCTATGGAAACTTCTTCGACACTACGGTGTACCAGAGAAACTCGTCAACATCATCCGGAATTCTTACGACGAACTACAGTGCGAAATCGTGCATGAAGGATAGTTGATAAATACATTTCCAGTGAGGACCGGTGTCAGACAAGGCTGTTTGCTCTCGCCTTTCCTCTTCCTTCTAGTAGTTGATTAGATCATGAAAACCTTTACATATGAGGGAAAGCAACGAATTTCAGTGGACAAGTTGGATGCGACTCGATGATTTGAACTTCGTGGACGACTTAGCTTTTCTAGCCCACACACATCAATAAATGCGAGTAAAGGCATCAAACGTAGCAGCGATCACAGCATTAATAGGCTTGAACATACATGAGAAAAGAGCGAGATCCTCAAATACAACACAGGGAGCAATAATCAAATTTAACTTAATGTAGAAACTCTGGAAAAAGTGGATACCTTCACATACCTGGGGAGCATCATCGATGAACAGAGAGGATCTGAAGCAGATGTCGAATCGAGAATCGAAAAATCGAGGGCAACATTCATTCAGTTGAAGAACATATGGGATTCCAAACTACTGTCAACCAAGTGCAAAAATAGACTCTTCAATTCGAACGTCAAGACGGTTCTTCTCTATGGAGGCTGAAGGTGGAGAACTACTGCAAACATCCTCAGGAGGGTACAAGTATTTATAAACAACTCTCTACATAAGAAATTGAATGTCTGTTGACGGTGAACTATCACTAACTACCTACTATGGAAGAGAACAGACCAACTTCCAGCTAAAGAGGAAATCAGGAAACGACGTTGGAAATGGATAGGACATACATTGCGGAAATCACCAGACTGCATCACGAGACAAGCACTAACTTGGAACCCTGTTGGAAAACGGAATAGAGGAAGGCCAAAGAACACACTGCGTCGAGAGCTGGAAGCAGATATTAAAAGGATGAACAGTAACTGGAGACAGCTGGAAATGATTGCTCAGGACAGAGCTGAATAGAGAATACTGATGAGCGGCCTATGCTTCTTCGAGAGGGGTAACAGGCGTAAGAAAGTAAGTAAGTCACTATAATTTACTTCTTAGAAATTTGTACTAACTCTCTGAACACAAACAGCTGTTAATCGTGGATATTACCACTCATGAATCTGTGTAACCTACCACATCATCAGTAGAACATGAGTTATCTAATAGTGAATCATCTGTAAATGGATGCACTAAGTCCCTCTTACTTGCATCAAGGAAATTGTACAAATGTAGAACTTCATAGGGAGCTTCTAACCGCTACGCCTACTTTAAAATGCAAAATACATGAAATTCACAGGTTTCTTACGGCAGGACATATTTTTGTTCTGACCTTGTACTGAAGCTTTAGTTTGAATACATTGGTCCATGCCAATCAAATTTTGCCCAAACACTTGACTTGTGGCGACTGCAAGCTTACAAGGAAGTATTTTCACAAACTTGAAAGCAGCCAAAGCTTATAACGCGCAATTTTCGACACAGAGGTAGGCCTTCATTCTTCATCGTCAAAAAGTAAACGAATGATCTAAAGTAGTAATGTATCCTGAACAGTAATACTTGTAGGCGGAGGGCTTATTGAATGTCCATTGGATAATCATATTATCAGTCATCACAAACCTATTACATGAGGTTTGACAAGGTTTCTGGGAGCGAAGGACTCGTTGCATCACTGCGCCTCTGAAACAGCTGCACAATAGGTCAAGGTTAGAAAACACCAGTGCAAGATTTTCTTCTAACTTCTCTAATGTGATCGACGCTTTCGCGTGAAATTCTTTTCAAAGTTGTATTGCCCAATTGATTTGTCAAGGCTGCAGTCATCTCACATAGGATTAGAGTTCTGCACCAAGATATACAGTGTAGTATCTAATTGCATAGCACCTTTAACTCGAGTGTTTCAAGAAACAAGACTTGGTTCCATACAGACTATTATTATCACAGAAAGTTTTTAAAAAATATAAGCTGCTCAATACGTACAGCAGACTTGTGTTCTGTCGGAACGATCGTAATCACTTACATAGTAAATAGAATAAGACAAGTAAGATGCGGGTTTATAAAACAATCTATGTAAAGATCAGCGGTGCACATGTCAGGAACGATCCGCATTACGAATGTAGTGAAAATGGAAGCTACTTACGTACATACTTGCAGCGCGAAATAATCCCCTAAATGAATAGTTGCATAGGTCTCCGTCATCGATGCTGACTATATTTGTTTTAGCGGACACGCCTATTTGAAGACTCTTAGTCCCTCATCACCACCGGATCATGATACGACAGGAAGTTTTGTTAAAATCCATTTTTATTTATCATTATTCATCTTCAATCATCACTTATACAATAATTCTCAATTTCGTTTACAATTTGACCTTTTATTAATTTTATTAGGTTTATTGGTTGTCCAGTAAAACTTATTTATGCTGAATGTATAATATATTCTCTCACTGATTTTTAACATCCTACACTCAATCATATACACATACATTTCTTTATTGAAAAATGTGACTCATCTAATACCATTTGTGTAAAAATTCATAATTTTTTTACATTGATATTTGCTCAGTTTGACCTCTGCGTTATTATAATTCTTTATCTTTAATAATCAGTAATGCATACTTCCTTTCTGTTTCAGTCTATTTTTTTTAATAATTATTCATCCCCAATCATCACTTATACAATAATTCACAATTTCGTGTAGGAGTAAAAGTAGTGTAGAGAACCTAATTGTAATCGGTTATCATGATTGAAACAAAATTAACCCATAAACATACAGTGGTCTAAAAATAATAAGTCAAGGTAACATAATGTGCTTTGTCACAGTGTAATAACAGGGTTTCAGCCCCTTCCCTTTAGTATAATAATATATCTAATATATCTAATATTAAGCCTTTTAAAGCATCTTCAGTCTCACAAACGCATACTCACTAAGTGCATGATATGATTGTGTCTGTTCCCCATACAATTTTGGTAAAATAAAATACGTGGCTAAAATTCCTCAAAATTAGAAACAAACTTTGAGAAGAGTTTTAAGACCCTATTTATAAAATCCGGTCAAATTGATATTATACCAGCCACGTAATTATGTCGTACTACTCCCTAAACAAAATTTAATCGACTCTGTGATATACATGATTATCAGTACTCAATAGCGATACATAATCTATTGGGCCTTCATTTATTAAACCACTAGCTTAAGCTGCGTAGCAACCTGAATACAACACTTTTTATTATTCTGATGTAAGCAACTTCGCGGAAAATTATATGGCGCCTAAAAGGCACCAGTAAGCATCAATTCCTGAATTTTCTATGTCATGTCTATCATATTCAAGTTTCTCAAGCTACATTAATGTCCCAGTTTGCTAATCCAACGAAACCTGCGACGGGCTACTTGGAAGTTTTTCGTCATTTTCACACAACTAAAGAGCTGCTATATTCGACTACCTAAATTATTTTGATCATCTTGATATTTTCAATCCTCATAATAATCTTTTCGAGGTCCAGCAATCTTTTGTCCCAATAACACTACACTTTATTCAAACATTAGCTCAAATAATCAGACGTCTCTTCCGAACCAACATCAAGTTTCGCCAGACACGCATCACAAAGATGGAGATCTTATCAACTTCCCAGCTCGTCCACCATTTATGCACAGTTCACTCAATAATGCACCATAGCGGTAAATAGTTGCATTGATGCTGATCTTGTTTATTTTAGCCGACACGACTAGTTGGAGGCGCTCAGTCACACAGTACTACCAGAACAAAACACAAACCACCGTGGTAAGCATCCCTCTAGTTTAACAGCCTAGACGCTTCTATCCCATTGACGTTCCACCTCCATCTATCACTGCCTTCTGATTTGTTCTTAATCGTAAGTGTGGGTTTAGTCGTTGAGGATACTCTTGTTATAACATAAACGTAAATTTATCATATGCAGGGTTGGCTTCAAACACACGGATGTTTCTCAAGGTGAAAAATTTGCAAATATGCTACCTCTGTCAACACTTAAACTGTTTAACGTGGTAGAAACATGATTTTTTGTAATACTAAAAGAACTGTGATATTAAGATAGTTCAAAGTAAAAACATTTTCTGTCTTAATTATTTAATGACCAGATAGAATGAGCCAAGATGTTGCCTTAAAACATTTGAAGTGTACCTCTTTAAATTAGTGAAATGAATTAAAACAGTTATTCTAATAGGTATTCATGAGTATTCAGGACTTGTTAAGTAATAATGAGGTTGCTTCTGTATCGCCTATATTAAAAAGGATATGAGTCGACTGTTGTTGGATATTACTCATGCAAGTCGAAATCACTGATTTTTCGGCTTTTCCTTAAATCTGCTTTAAACTAATCTAATCTTTTTCAAGTGATGTTAGTGGTGGGGTGGAGTTGTATTTTATTACCATAGTGAAAACGAGCGAAACTATTAAAAATGATGCCCATAGTTCCACTCCGAAACTTCCTGAAATGCACTTATGAGCTAACTGTGCAACATTGAAGCGGGAGGTGCTTTTGTTACATCCTGGATACCATTTAAAAACACAGAGGACTGAAAGGCCTAAATCTTTCGTAAGGTTAATCACTTACAGAACATGTCACATAGGACGTGCGTGTATTGATTCTATGCTACAAACGAGTAGTTTCGCAAAGTATCAAGCCAAAAGTCACTTCACAGTTATCCACGCAACTTTTATAGGAAGTTGTATACTTCTGTAGTGGTACACCACCATAATGAGTTCTTCTGAAGTTTGACATAATTAGTAGTATAGTATACCAGAAGACACCTGTTAATAAAAATCACTTAATCAGATTGAGGATAGAAGTGATTTGACACAAAACATCAAGTAAAATCATCGGGAATGCCGTGCTGACTAAGAAAGAAACAGCAATTTTGTGTTACCTTAAATATCTGAGAGTTTATTTGTGACGTACATTTTACTAATAATCGCAAGTATTTGCGTACCTTCTACAGTTTCTGAATGAGATCATTGTTATAAACTTTACTGCATGGCTTTATAGCATGTGAAATGATTCTGTTAATTATGTCATTTCAACCAATGAGTCAGATCCTGTTTTCCTCATTAGTGACAAAATCAGCAGTACGTGAATGTTATCTTCTGCAATCACTTCGCCTCATAGTAATTTATTATTATGAGCGGTGGTTAGGGAAGGGTAGTCACCAAGATTCCCAGGTCTAGGTTTTGTGCTATTTGGCACTGCTTAGTGAAGTTTCCCTTGCGATCTCTGACGGCACTTATGAGCCCATTCGAATTAGACTTCTTGTTATCTAGTTACACAATCTACAATCGTTAACACTGAGCTATTTGGTCGATTAATCTTTGTATAGTGACTAATGTAATTTTTGTAAAGTTATGTATAGTGCCACTGACTACCCTGAATCAATCTTCCATCTTTACATAGTGCCACTGGTAGCGAACTATACAGATTAGAGGCCACATTACAACTAGACTGATATAATTTGATCAGCACTAGGAAAGGACATGACAAGCATGAAATTAGCAAGTACACAAAAATCAGTCGGTGTATAAGTTTAATTGTCGCTTAGTAAGCGTGCAAGATATCACAGACTACGTGATCTATGGGGTTTAAGAGTATTGATGTAACTGTCGGTCGCCTCTAATTCGAATCACTGTACAAACCAGGATGGAACACTAGAGTTATTTGTGCTCTTTTCCACTAGAATATAGCCGCACCTTTGCTTGAGAAGTTTACTAGTACTACAATTTATCGCACTGTCAAAAATAAAGCTTTCTGAAGACAGTCAGGTGAACAACGTTTTGATCAGTAGATGGATCATTAGACTGATTATAAAACTTCGTGGTACGCCTAAACGGAGCATTTTCTTGTTGTTATTTTCTGATGATGAACTATATACTTTTTGTTGGTCACTCGGGTGCTTCACAATGTTGTAGCTATTGTTTTTATTTTTACCTCCCCTTTCTTGATATATGTTGGTTTCTCTTGCATTTTTCTGATCGATTGTAATCACGCAACATACTCCCTAGTGTCGAACTTTCACTAACCCTGCCAACATCCAATCAAGATATAAAGAAAGGAGAAGTTGCTTTGTAAAGAACAATCATAATAAAAAGTCTAAATTAATAGAATCACTGGGACATCAACAGCTAATGCATTAGACAAACCTCCATATTTCCTGTCTGGAACAGTCGGGAATTACTAATGAAGCATCAAAACCCAAGTGTAAAACAATCGATTGAATTATACTGGTTTCTAGTAAGAGCATATTGGATATTGGATCATTGTGGCATGGTTTTATTTGGCGGCTAAAAAAGTGGAGTTGCTAATTGGTTGCATTGATGTTGGTTTGTGATATGCATTTGGACATTATATTACCCGTTTTATATTATCACTGAACTAAGCTTGTTGTCGAATAAGTCATGCTTATGGGTATTTTTATAGAAACGTTAACTGGTTCTTCTTTCAAAGTGCGTGTCTCCCCAACTGAAACAGTCGTTTCAGTAAAATTTGAAATTCAAAGAGCTGGAGGTAAGTACTCCATTTCTGGATAGTTTATCTAGATAATGTAGTGAATTGTACTGTGCAGAGTTATTTAAGCATCTATCCCATACTTCTGCTTCCATATTCATTTAGTTTGATAAATTCCCGTTTTTTGTCGTAAGTAGTAGCATCCTTCCCTTTATTAGCTTGAGAAGTGGTTAGTCCAAATCAATCGTCTGTTCCAAACGGTCTTAATTACGGATGTCATACCACTGCTTCGCATGATAAGTACCACTATCGATTGCATATGGCATCCAGCGTTTCTCCTTAGCTAAACCGTATCGAAAATAAACACCACTATGATTTTTTGTCGTTTTATTAACCTGTATGTGCTACTTAAAAAGGTAGAAACGCTCCATTTTGACCTATACAATTCCAAAACTTGCCTTTTATGGTCCCTTAATGTTACATTTAATTCTCCATCAGTCAACATCGTTATACTTTTAATGGAGTGTGCTAAACATCCCAACTTTACCATCAAGCATGCGTGCGTCAGTTAAACAAGATTCCAACACGTCTACATAGGTCCTAGTTGTCACTCCATTAACAGAGCAAGATCTTCCTGATCTGGGTCCATGCCATTGTTGAAACCAGCACTTGGAGACTGAGTGACCGTATACCAAAATCGGTCACAGTCAGTCAGTAACAACGTTGAACTTGGCACATGCGTACATCAGCTCAGATTGCCATGCCTCAATTATCAGGTAAAATGTCTGGTAAAATCCCTGAATAGTGGAGGTAGATGCAGAGTTAGTATTAATCGAGTGGATTAGATATCGGAGATAAGATTTAAGAAAATACAATTCAGTAAGAAGAAAAGTTGATGAGTTCAGAAGATTAGGATTTTTAGGAAGACAAGAAGTGGATGCACCTGTGCTATTACCAACGATGTTGATCCATGTCACCCAAACTCTAACCACTGGTTACGGTCTTCGCGCGGACCCCAATCAGGTAATTTGCACCTTTTAACATGGTTCAGTCCAATTGTCAATGACTTCATGATCTGGTGGCATGTTTTGGTTTATCCTTCCTTAACTTTCTTCCAGCCTACATCTACACTAGACATCATTGCTCATCGAGGTAGACGGTAGTCAGGCATACGTAACACATGTCCTAACCACCTCAGCTGTTGAAGATTCACTACTTCATCGATAGACTTACCGTATTTACCTAGTACTCTATTCCTAACCCACGTATTGCTTGCTCGGTGGTCCCAGCAAGCGCGAGAAATGCTTCGAAGACATCTACGATCGAATACTAGAAGCTTACAAATACCCTCTATCCTTAATGGCCACGTTTCACATCGACAAAGTAAAACGGATCGAACTGCTGCTCAATAAACGCATCCTTTCGTCAGTAAATGAATATCTTTCGCCACAAGTGACGCAAATGAGCAAAAGCCAATCGGGCCTTCTGTATAGGAGCCGAGATTTCATCAGACACCAGACCGTCAGGACTAATGAGGCTTCCAAGATAAGTAAAGCGGTTAAAACATTCAGTCGCTTCGCTCCCTATCACTAACTTCGGTGCCGAATTAAGCCAGTCTTGAAGCAGCATTTTGCATTCGGATGATGAGAATCACATCCCAAACATGCTTACATTCATGTTTAAGGTTGTCAAAAAATACTGCATTTTATCAGCATCTCCACTCAATAGAACTATATCATCTGCATATTCTAAGTCAGTAAGTTTATCTCCTGGAAGGAAGTCAACCTCAGAGAAAACAGACGATGACAATGTTAACTCTAAAAGTATATCAATGATAAAATTAAATAAAAATGGGGAAAGCGGACAACCTTGACGAATACCACTAAAGGTGATCAATTCCGACGACAATCTGCTATAAGCTCTAACACAACATATGATGTTCGAGTAGAGAGCTTGTATAAAGTTAATGTACTTTTATTGTACGCCTTTGAATGATAGTCACTCAGTTACAACGTAGAACTTGGTACATGCGTACATCAGTTCAAGTTGCCATGTCTCAATTAGCAGATAGAGATTAAATTATCGGATCAAATCCCAGAGGAGGGGAGGTAGTAACAGAGTAAGTACTAATGGAAAGGCATAGAGATCAGAGATGAGATTTGAGATAAAAAATGATTCAGTAAAGAGAAAATTATAATAAGCTCAAAAATCAGAATTTGGAGGAAGACAAGGAGTGGATGCACCCGCGCCATTGCAATCGATTTTGAGCCATATCACCTAAAGTCTCTAACCATTTGTTACGATCATCGCGTGGGGCCCAACCAGGTAGTCTACATCTATTAACACGGCTCAGCCCAATTGTTAATGACTTCATGGATTGGTGTCATGTTTTCGTTTGGCCACCCCTAGCTTTCTTCCAGCCTACTCCTACAACAGACAACATTGCTTGTTTCGGTAGACGGTGGTCAGGCATACGTAACACATGTCCTAACCACCTTAGCCGGTGAAGATTCACTACTTTATCAATAGACTTACTGTATTTACCTAGTACTCTATTCCTAACCCACGCATTGCTTATTCGGTGGTCCCAGCAAACACGAGCAATGTTACGGAAACATCTATGATCGAATACTAAGAGCCTACGAATATCCTCTATCCTTAAAGGCCATGTTTCACATCCATAAAGTAAAACGCATCTGACTACTGCGCAGTAAACGCGTCCTTTCGTCAGTAAACGGATGTCTCGCCTACGCCACAAGTAACGCAAATTGGCAAAAGCCGATCGGACCTTATGTATACGTGCCGAGATTTCATCAGACACCAGACCGTCAGGACTGACGAGGCTCCCGAGATAAGTAAAACGGTTAACACAGAATGATAGACATTGCCACATAACCTTACTATTGATAGAGTCTAGCGCCGCCTTGATGTCAAGTAATACAACTATTGTTGGGCGTCTGAAGGTGTGCCTATGTTCTAGAACCTTCTTAAGTGTAAATATTTGGTCTATACACCCACGCCCAGGTCTGAAACCACCTTGGTTTTCTCAAGTTTGCTCTTCACGAGCTTTAGTTAGACGTCGAAGTAGTATTGAGGCCAATATTTTAAACACTTATCATCAGCTGTCGCTTCTTTCATGGTATGTAGATAATAAGGTAAACTAATTCTGTGAATAATAATCCACGCTCAATTCAAGAGAAAAGACAAACATTTTATGTAAACTTTAACCACCAACGTATAGAATTACACAAATTTGTCATACTCGACCTTACTGTGCTAACACTGCTTTATATTTCTCTTAAGTCAAAACACTTTTCAACGTCATTTTAATTTCCGTTTGAATATTGTTAACTTTTTTGCGAATCATGGATAAAAATCGTTTGATATTTTAAACGAAGCTTGTTTATTTTTGTGAAATTTTCTGGTTTCAGGTATTCCAATAACTCAACAGCATCTTATTTGGCAAAATAACGAACTCGATGATCATTGTTGCTTGAAAGATTATTCAATATCCGAGGGTTCTACTTTGCGCCTGGTTTTAAGTCTTCGAGGTGGCCCACTAAATGCACCCCGAACACCACCGCTGCGTCTGACACCCATTCATCTGCCAAAAACCACTTTACCACCCTTCACTTCGACATCCAACTCTATATGTAGTTACAGTTTCGTGAATTCAAACAGTTTAACTCCAATAGTAAGACCAAGTATATTGCAGTCGCAAAACACTGAAATTGGAGAACGTCTCGATGTGCTTTCGGACAAATCAAAGCGAAACTCCTATAAAACTGATTTAAAATGCTTCAAAATAGACGAGCTTATAGAACCTTCAGTAGATGTACTACCACAATGTAGCACCATCCCAGCGTTTATAGTGCAGAAAGCATTAGAAGTTAATCTCACAAATGGTTTTCGGAATTCTGTTAATATGAACACTCCAATAAAGTAATTTTAATCACTAACATTGACGAAGTGTATATAATACAAGTTCTGTAACATTTGTGTTTTGTTGGCCCCCACGAATAACCTGCTTTTCACTCGAAAACGAAATAATATTTTATTTTGCAAGGGTTACTCGCTTTTACTATACCGATCACCTACATTTATTTTTAGACTAGCGAGTTTTAAAACAAATGTTACAGATCATGGTTGTATATCTCATTCTGTGTCGCAAAGTCGAGTGCCGTGTAGTACGCTACCATCAGTGGTATGTTGCATGAAATATTGTATGGGTGTATTTCTATACTTCCCTGTTTCACTCCTGACCGTGAGTGCCTAGTATGATTAATCCCTTTTAGATACAATAGTACTCCTAAGTGTTCGTCATAAACCATACTAACTGGAATTTATATGTTTTTCGCTTGTATTTAATAACATTGTCAGTCTCTTTCTGAAATAGAGATATCTTTGGGTTATGTGTAGTAGCAACAGTGTGAATGACAGTAGTTATAGCACATTTGTTAGTTTCTCTAATTTCCCTTTCTTGTAATATTAGATTATTTTACTTTTGAAGAGATGTTTAATGCAATAACCACAGAAATAAAATTAACTCACTTCCTGCTTATACGACTTTAGTCAGTTACTCAAAGTAACTTTATTAGAGTAACTGTGTGAAAGGTTACGTACGTAATAACTTCTGTTTCTCATTTAATAGTATCCAAATTAGCTAGTTCTTAAAAATATCACTCTAATTATCACCACTGAATGTGAGTAGGTTTATGTAATATGAACGTATGGAATTGTACTTTTATAACATAAATTTTTTTTATCATGTCCATGCAAATTATTTGTTTTTACTTATTTTTTACCTAGTCCTGAGTTTAACGAACAGAATCCGGACGACGTCAGTACAAGTCCTACAAATTCAAAAGGCATCTCCAGATTAGATGAATATGGTGAAAACATTACAGATACCACTCATATGTCCAGGCGAAATCAGAGTTTACCATCATTTGGAAAAAATGCTACAAATATTCTAGCTTTGAAACCAAATAACTCAGTAGCTAGGGCAACCTACAGTTCAAATATTATCTCAGAATTATCAAATTTCTCTCGATTTTCACCATCAATTTATTACTCTGAGTCTTCTGCACTGAAGAAGGGAAAACTTCCATCTATTTGGCGTTCATATATTCTTTCTGTAACACATAAGAAAGATCAAGAATTAGAAACGTCTTTAAGCATCAGTGATTTCAGAGGGGATAGACCAAACATCTCCAAAGTTCACAATGAACAACAAGTTAATGGCGTTGATAATCTTGATCATTTTAACAATACAGAAACAAGTAGGCCCACCACAGCAAATTTCCTTGCTGGTCTGCTAGCTAGTTTTATTCCTGATCAGACAACATCTACTGACTATGTTAATCGACCGCTTTATGCATATCACTGGCTCAGTAAGGCATCTCCCTTATTAGAAAACGAAGAAGTAAACCAGTTAACAAATTTCAGCTTTTTAGATAGTGAAGAGTCTGATTCGTTTGTTACCAGCAATTTTGAAGCAGATTCTGATCAAGGTGAAGATGATGTATATGAGACTGATGTCAGTAGGTACTACTCTTACAGCTTAAATGACGATGACAGTCAAGCTGACTTGAGAGATTACTTGTCCTATTATCCAACAGGTAGTCCCTCATTTGTATATATTGATTGCCGTTCACATTCCTACTATGCTATTCAAAACTCTCTCAGAGGTAATAATACTCGAATGAATGGTTGTCATGGTACTGTAGAAACTGAAATCAGTAGTCTGAATTCTCTCAACCATAATGAATGTCCTGATTGGCCACCAGAACGTGATCAGTTGGTAGAAGAAGTGACAAATTTGAAAAGTAAAATGAATATTATACGTCTAAGGAAGCAAAGCCAACACAAAAATACACTGAATACAGAACATGCTATGTTTAGAGAAGTGTTAAAAGATAATCAATCCAATGGTATGCTTTTTCAGTTCTTTTTGTGATGTAAAGTGATAAATTGTTTATTCTTATTTTAAGTAAAAATGCATGCACTTAAGCAGTAATAAACTTGTGTTAATTTATAAACTGAGTTTAGTAATTTTTCTTCATTATTTGTTTTTTGTTATTCTCTTAGACATTATCAACTGGAAAAATAACTCCAAGCAACTTACCGAGACTTCTGCTTATTCTCACGATATTCCAATAACGATCTCACAAAATAGTGTGGATCGTCTATCAAATCTGCGTACTTCGTCCCACAGCTCTTTGAAAAAAGCATCTGATTTTCTTAAGTAGGTATTTAACAGATATTTTGCATTCATTTTACTATTTTTCAAATCATCTTCATTCATAATTTTTATAGGTCAACTTACAATCTGATTTTACATAAATCACTAACACTAATAACATACGACTAAATAAGTTAGTATGTGTTGCTTGACTTTCACTGAAAAATTCACTGATTTGTGAGAGAAGCTCACTAATCTGATATTCATTGAACTGAATAACACTCAGGTAACATATTTGACAAACTTTTACACGACAATAAGTTTAATCTGGCTTTGATTGTCACTTCACTGAATAAACTAGGTGAATGATGTTCCCGTAATGTAATGGACAAACAGCCATTTAGACTGGTTATCTGTACGCAGTCACTTCAAATCGATGGTAATGAATTTGAAAAGTTTCAGTTTGACTGAACCAAGTTTACTCAAGTCAACTTAGTATCAACTACCAACTTAAGCGAAGAGTTCACTCTCAAACATTATCATTATCAAGCCTTCCGACCGTGTTCAAATCAAATTATCATCTAGGAATTGTTATCAGTTGGGAATTGTTATTTGGTGGCCAACAAGTGTAATTTGGAATGTGCGTTTCTCCCTAATCAGTACTCGTCAGCTATGTGTACCTTCAGTACAACTTAAGCTTAAACTATACTTATACTTGACTGGTTTACAGAAGGCAACGTGCATATTTTATCAAAATGCAAAAAAGGCCAATTTCATAGGCGCCTACTATGGCAAGTTATCGCCACTTGTCACAATACATAATAGTAAGTCACATATGTTGGTATAGAAATTCCTGTTTGCGTATATTTACCAGTACTCAGCTGACATATTTTAAAATATTAATGCATATTTGTAGTTAATTTACTGATGACGAAAACATAAACAGTTCATAGTGTTTACACGACAAAATGTGATCGTGGCTCATGTCAAATAAAAACAGTTTCTCCATCCATATAGTGTTGTAACATTTTTAAACACTAACAACTGTATATTGTTTAACCACAATACTGCATCGTCACATTTCCTAATCAGTCAAGCAGATAACTATAAAAATATGCTAGTCGTCTGTATGGCCGCATAATATTCCATTACTGTTGTCCAATGGTCATGTTAGACATAAGGAAACCCTGAAAGGGAAATGAAACAGCTATAATCGTATTGTTATGCTTTATCTGAATGAAACTTATTATTTTAGTAATAATTCTGTGAGGTAATACAGAACATTCTTTTCTACAAAGTCTATTCAAGTTATGCACTTGGAAATCGAAATTAATCGTTAACATAATGAGTAACATAGTATAAGGCAAGGATTAGTGTTAAAGACTACCAGTCTGTGACCTCAGATTGGTTAGCAAAATAAGATTGTTAGTGACAAATTGACTATTGTGTATAATATTAACTTCAATAATTTATATATCAGTTGAAATGTCAAATGTAATTAGTAGAATAAATCTAGGGTGAATACAGTGCCAAACAAATGTTTTGTCTAAAATTGTGTGATGTATTAAAATGTTATTGTTTTTTCTATTGTTTTCGTTCCATTGAACAGTCACGGATACCAGTATTCGTCTACGCACATCATGTCGGGATAACTGTTTAAAAGTGTTTTTTCCGGATATTCCACATTATTAACGTCTTAACGATATATAAGTTGCATCACATAGTTTACCGCAATTTCTGTAATGATGATGCTTTTCGCAATTACGAAATTATACATGCATCAAGTATAATTGAAATAATTACGTCATCGTCATGGCGACAGTTAGGAACCATGTATATATCACATGGTAGCAATATTTCATTCTAATACATAGTCCAATATAAACTTGTTACTGGTTATTCATTTCCTTATCATTATTTTGAAACTCATTTGTTTTAATTCCCGAATAAAATTTGTTATTGAAATTTATTTACATTCGCTGTAATTATTATTGGTCTACTCCCAGTGATAACATTAGATCTTATTATAATTCGATAGAGAAACTGATGTCGCAAATAATTTTCACCAGCTGGGTAGGTGGTGAACTAATAAATCAATGTCTGTTCAGTTTTTTCAACACAGCTAATGGTACCGTTGACTTAAATCAACTGCATCACTTGTCATCGAATTATTCTACCATTATCACACCATCATTTTATCTTATTATTTCGGAACCAATTACCATTGAAGTAATTCTGTTTGTTCATTAAATAGATAAATTTTTCCTTACAATCGGCTATGAAACAATTTTTGTTAAATGAAAGAATAACAAACACCTTTGCTAACATCCCATCAGATTTAACTACACCCGATTGGTTTCCAGCTATTTAGCTATCATTGAATTGATGTGGTTTGTGGAGATCGGCATTAAGTTTTTGTTTATTGGATTCGTCACAGATTGATGTTGCCAGGGTACTGTTGAAAACCAGGTAGAATTCCCACTTCCATCAATTTGTAATGTAACACAATGATCATCAATTGTGATCGGTGATAACTATCTCACTCTCGGCAAGTCTGAACTCCATAAGTCACAACTCGCTGGAGCTTCAGGGACATTCTGCAACTAGTCACTAATGAACTGATTAGTATAATTGAATTGAGGTGGACTGTGGAGATTGGTATTGAGTTTTAGTTAATTGGATTATATTATTGGATGCCATCCCAGTGGTGCAAAGAGTTAGACGTTTGCCAACTTAAAACTCCTAGTGTCGAGTTTAGGGTGTGCACTGCTGAGGAGTCCTATACTAGGGCGAAACAATTGACCAGTAGTCCTTAGTTTTCAATGGTACCCTGCCTACATCAACCTGTAACGAATTCAATCAATTAATTAAGTATCAGTAATGATTTTTTTGCAGCTTACTACTCAGCTACTACTCATCAATCGGATTCATTTACACTAAATTTATAAAAATTAGTAAAGTCACTGTGTCCACCCACTGTGTTAGATGTCGATCTGTACTCGAGTTTCTAAAGTTCTATTTAATCATTGCTCGTCTTTTGGATGTTTTAAAAGAAAACCGAAAAATTTATACATGTACACTAATTTCATTACTATGATTTTCTAAATTTAGTTATTTGTCGTGAACAATAATCATATAGGATATCTGCAGGAACATATCTCTGTTCAAACAGTAATAGAATAGCAAATACAGTTCTTTTTCAACCTCATTTACAAATAGTTCAACGCATCAAATGCTCTTCATTACTATAGGTATAATATCTAACTAAAGGCAATGTGTGAGCAGCTGTACCGGTTGTCATGTAAACCTCACCTTTCTATTTAAAGTATTCTATTTGATTTTTACTAACTTACTATAAAAAATTATTATGTGAATAAACTGTCTAATTTATTTTTGTGTTAAGGGAATATTTAATATGTAAGCGTTGTGTATTACCGTTTTTCTTCAAGCGTTAAACTTGTTTTTTAACAGGTTACCACACACTTGCTCCCAAATTCAAGTTCGTCAACGCCGCTGTGCTACTGTCACTCCCCCAGATATTAACTACCTTATCAAGATGACAGATTCACAGGATAAGGATTTTAAATCCACTAGTATTATCAATTCTTCACTATTTTGTTCAGAACGTATTTCGCGAAGTTCGGATGATAATAATTTTAAAAGCCCTTCATTTCTTACTTCATCCCAACTTATGGCTGAACGCTTGTCTCCTAAGAAAAGCCTCACAACCTCTGTGTGCATCTTATTAAACACTGAATCAAAGCCTTATGACGTTCCTATCAATCACACTGTATTACCTTCACCGAATCGGTCCCAAACTAGTCAATCAACTTTGTTTGCCAATCCCAACCTTATTAATCTAGTCAGAAATCGCTCAATTCTTACTAGATCATCCTCGTCCTCCGTCTCGCTTCTCCCAGACTCGGGAAGTTCTGTATCAACAGGTACTTTATATTGATGTGTATATCATACAATATTAATTGCATATAAAGCCATCTGGCTGTTATATAACAGACTTAATATGCGTGTATATAGGTAAAACGCATTTTTATTGATATTGGCATTTTGTTCTATTGTTTACATATATACTTTCTATGACGATATGACAATTGTTTGCATGATGTCTATTTGCAACAAAGATAAAGACGAAAAACAAGTTAAAGTGTTTTGGTGATATTTATTTCACAGCAATTAAATCTAAGTGGATGCCATTCAGTGAGATATGACTGCTGTTACTTCTAGCTTTACTTTAGTATTTATGTTACTCTACTATAGAAATGTGGAAACATGAACCGATACACGTGTGCTATGTTCTACATTGTACGTAGTTGACTAGTCTTCAATAACTTGAATTTTCGTAATATGTATTATTTGTACATATTTCTATTTAGACATACAAACAAAATTTAAGCAAAAAAGAAACATATATCCTAACTAATAACATTTTGTTCATCAAAGTTGATAAACTTAAGATTAATAGAAACTATTCACAATAAAAGGACTCTGCTTATTTTGAAGGTTAAGAGATTAAGGGTGTACGTAAATCGAAATTAACTATGCACTTAGCGGACGATGTGTATCGTTATCCTGAGTTACTCAAAGAGGTTTTCGATTTGATGTAATAACCACAGTGGCGTCTATTAGTAACCTAGATTAACAACATTAAGAATTGAAGTGGTTTTGTGGAGATAGGTATTAAGTTTAGTTGTTTTCCTTTGTCACAGACTGATGTTGGTTGCATATCACTGAAAAGCATGGAGCACTGATACTCGACAACTGTGTCGTCCCGATGTGAAACTCTTCGGCAGTGCTCACCCTCGATTTCTCCAGGAAATCGAACCCAGGACCCTCAGGTTGTCGAACGCTTTTCCCTCCGCACTACCAAGAGTGAGGAGTTCTATACTAGGGCAAGACAGCTATCCAGTTTTACCTAGTTTTCAATGTTACCCAAACAACCAAGATTAAGAACGGTCAGCATATTTCATATACAAAGTTCAACGTATTCCCGGGAATTCATGTCGATGTCCTCGAACACTGAGGAATTAACAAAACGTCTAGATCAGTATCAGCAATGAGTAAGAAATGCGAGGGAAATGTAAAAGAATATCGGGGTAGGTAACACCAAACAACTGTTTAGACCAATTATAAAGACGTATTAAAAGGTCAGTTGTCTCTTAAAAGGATGAAACTTTTGTGCTTTATCAAACCAGGCAGCTGAAACTACTAAGTAAATGATCTAAGGATCATCTCAACTGGCCCCAATTACTTTTTGTTCAATTATCATCTACAGCTTAAACGGATGGGCAAGTGGATTAATGTGACTAATATTTCGTTTAAAACTTTAAGATCTATAGCTATCTGATTCTTGTCACTAATAAACTAAGTGAATCATATACCTGGACATGGGTGGGTTAATCAAACGCTCTCGTCAGGTTTTAGAACACAGTGACGCTCACCAACGTCTTACTATTGTAATATATGTCGATCGCGTTTGACTCCTTTACACAGGTTTTATGACAGTGTTTAGCACAGAAAACATTCATGAATGCTTATGACAAGTTCACGGAAATTCGGACAATCACGTGACTTAGGTGTTCTTTAATACTCAGCATTTTTATTAGCGTGATTGCTTTGTGTAATTGTTCGTTTATGCGCTTACCTGTGCATCTGTTTGCCTATTGCTTTACTACAATATACTGGAGCACTTTGCTAGTGCGGCCGTCACGTTTTTTATCACCAGTCTTGTTGATTCTCTCTTCTTAAACTGACTTATATTGAGGGGATTATATTTCTAATGATATATTTCTGAAGTGGCTCCTAGGATTGTATGGATATTGATTACTACTGGTTCAGTATACTTTCTATATTACAAATATTTTTTTGTTGGATTATTTCTATTGTGATCATTACAAAAGTTGCAATATTACATTTACGAGTAGTAGGTGTGAGTACTACATTATCGTTGCGAATAGAATCATTTAATTAGCAAGAATACTACGCATCATTTTGGAGATGATACTTCCGTCGTTTGACTTTACCTGGGTTATCCCACTTATCAACTATGAACATGTAAGCGACCTTAATCTGTTTTGTGAAGACGCTGACTAAAAAATTCACTCTTGTAAACACTTTGACTTGCAATGCAATATTCTTTGTGTTGCATTGCTCTCCCCCTGTAAAATGTTGCTTCAAGTCTGGTTGGCGTCACTGCCTAGTTTAACTATATAGGAGAACTTTTTTTTTACTTAGTTGACTTCATTCTTGGGAAATCTCATCAATTTTTGTGGCTGAGTATCCAATGAAACCTCGTCTACTGTAGAGAAAGCTCTCGCAGTTTTTTACTAGCCTGCGTTTGCTGTAATTAACTTATGTGTTCGAAGAATTGCTCGTATACAGTAATACCATCACATGAGTATCGCTACGCAAAATATTGCTTGACGTGGTTGGAAAGAAACTAGAAGCAAGCAAATCAAGACATGGTTTCAGCGCATGAAGTCATTGATTGTTGGTCCTGTTATATATAAGTAGAGGTAGGTTTGAAATTTCGTGGTTCTGTTACGCAACATCCGCACAAATACAGTTGTTTTCATTGATTTGTTATAGACTGAAGCTGGTCAGTCACTGTTGCTATATGTGCATCCTGTGCGGATCGCCTCGATATAGCGATTATTCGTAATTATCATTTAATTTGTATTGTGACTGGCAAGTGGAATCCAGGACGCGCGTTTCGTCCTATTTGGGACTCATCGGCTGGATGTACCTGCATCCCAATGTTGATGTTCACAGTGGGATTCGAACTCATTCTTTATTTTCCTTCAAATCTTTAATATCCTCCTAGATTTCTCTCTGTCTGCTCATTCCTTTTACATTTCACACTTCTAGATTCCCATCACTTTCGTTATTATTTTCCATCTCGTGTTTCTTGTCTCGTTGATTTCCTCTCGTTCTGATAACTCGTATACCTCTTTGTGCTGGTAGCAAGTGACTTTTCTGTCGATTAAGTTTATCAGTGTTGTTTACTAACTTATATTCTATATCCCTATTGGTAATAGCTAGCCAGTTGAGGTAATTTTAGATGGACAAATGCAAAAATACTTCATACTGCAGAGATGAATTCTCAATAATGTTTGTTGAATTGATAAAAATGACTTGTACTTCAAAGCAGTTGTTTCTTTTAGCCTTCAAGCAATTGTGATGATGTGCTAAGTTTTCGGTCCTATCGCTTTTCCATGAAGTTAAGTATGGTGTTGTAAAAGCCAAAACGTTTTTGAGCTACAAACCTTTACCTTAGTATGGAGTATGTAAACTTAGGAAGAGAATATCCGATTTCAATAATTTATCTTAAATCGTTTTGCTTCATTGTAACATAAACAGTTTGAAAAAAACCCTAAAGTCAAATTATTCTAACTTCAGTTTGATGTAAATTCTTTCGAAAGTTTTATTTTATGGAAATGTACTGCGATTTCTTATTATCGAGTTACTTAAAACATTAGTAAGACTGCTATAACAGTAATTCTGGATCGTTCATGAAACTTATCTTACCTCGGTAAAAATTTATTATCACTGGACACCAAAATGTTTTACAAAACAATGGCAAAATTAGAAATACTTTGGTCAGTGTCGTCCACTAAATGTTTCTATTTATTATTGTGAACATTAAAGGAAAACTAGTTTGGCACCACTCTCAAAATTATTTGTTGACTATTTACTGTTCTGTTTTAAATAACATGGGTATCGAGTTCATCTCTGCTCCATATCATTTAGCGGTCATTTTTATCTTGAACAAACACCGACATGTAAATTTATCTAAAATGCATTCATTAAAACTAATCTTCAATGGTTTTAAGGTTTGTTCAGTTTAAGCTACATTTTTTTAGGTTTTGTAATGTTTAAATGAGAATGAAATTTTTAACTAACTTAAAATTGCCTCAATTATTTAGGCCATTCAAGCACTAGTATTCCATCTCAACTACCTGTGAACGGAGAAAGTCATTTAGACACTCCTGGCCGCTTCAGCAAACTAAATGATTGTAACAAGAAGCTGTCAAATCCCACTCCTCCTTACTATGTTTCATCCATTTTAACTGAAGGATCTCGTCCACCTTCATCTCCTAATTCCACTAGACGAAAACGATGTTCTATGTGCTTGCGTAAAACAGGACTCGCAAACAGTTACTTATGTCGGTATGTTGGTTTCGTCAAGCGATGATTTTTGTATCACAAGTTTGTTTTATTTTATCTCCATTTTCGTTATGCTACTCTAAAAAAATTATGCTTACCGTCAATAAACCACTCTCTACATTACAACATCCGATTTTTTATCCTTTTATGAATCAGTTGATTCTTTTTTTACTTTTTAAATTTGACTTTTGTTTTGGTAGCATTTTCTTTCAATCGGGTTGGTATTGATAATGGATAATACGTAGAATGTGATGTATATTATTGGAATTTAATGCGTGACTCTCCAATTAACATTGGTTCCAGGTTTAATCTTAAGTATTCTTAACTTTCTGTGAGCAGTACATTTTATTCCCATAAATAGCTACTTATGTTTTTTTTATATCGAGTTAGGAGTGGTAATTATTACTCACCCTGTCGTCTCAACAATCCGAGTATTGTTCTATTAGATGACATACCAACAGGTGTTTGGTAGTGACATGTATCACAACTACTGATCATACGTTTACGTGTGAGCGATTACTCAGCACCTGCTTTAGATCATATTATTGTCATTTAGTTAACGTGGTCAAGGATCGCAGTGCAGGGTAAGGTTGAGGCTTTTTAATTTTTTCTGAATTCCTTATTTAGATCACTGGATTTAGTATCACCCATGATAACCAAGTGAAGTTGCAAAATACTAAATTCATTTTCATCTTCCACATATATTAGCAAACATGTATCCTATTTTAAACATGGTATTTCGTTCGACTTAACATTTCCAATATGCCAATTATAACAATTGATTGCAATTACTTTCTTGGCCCTTATATAGTTGTGATCGAAGTTTCTGTTCTCTTCATCGTTACGCTGAGGTTCATGCTTGTCAGTACGATTATAAATCAGAAGGACGACGTTATATGATAGAATCGAATGTTGTTGTAACCACACCGAAATTGCCGAAAATCTAGAAAAATTTTGTGTGGTCATAAATCTATGCTTCAGTTCAAAAAAATCTGTGATTACTTTTCGCTTTTTTATTTCGCATCTATATTTTTTTCTAAGCACATACCTCATCACAATCTCATAGTTAGATACAAATTATAGCTGACTTCACTTATAACAGTTTATTTATTCCATCTCCTGATTGTAATTATTAATATTCAAGTCACTATTCACTAATTTATCATATCGACTTCATTACTTTTGGCTGTTTTGAATTATTCGTAATCATCAGCCTCAATTTATTACGGTAAACAACAGTTATGAGAAATAATGATCCTTTCCACATAATCATGCTTCCTTATTTACGTAACTATTCGCCTGTAGTATTTTCGAATGCTTATTAACTCATAAATGAACTTAATCACAAATATTTTAGAAATAACAGGTTCTAAATAGTCAAGCAAATAATTTTTGCATTCTCATTCTTACACTACTCATTCTCGTATGGATTCAATTTTGATTTTCATTCCTAATTTGTCAGCCAAAGTTTAGTAAAAACAATTATTGAATTTCAAAGTTTTGATTATTACTTGTTTTTCATTTTTGCATGTCAGAATGTTTCTATGTTTGTTTATTTCTTCCTAGGTGTACATTATAATCATTTCATTATTACTAATGTACATGTGAATTATCCTTTGTCATATGGTGTAATAAAGTTAAATTTTGTAAAGCGTTTACTCTTTTTTGTTGCGGTTTAAATTATAATTATTCCTACTAAATTGTGTGTCCATTGATTTTCTTATTCACTTTTGATTAGTTCGAAAACAACTCTGAGCAATAGTTACACTCACATGTTGCCTGTTTTGTACTAGTTTCCCAGAGAAATGTAAGATTATCTGTAACATTTTATTAAATTATTGATATGTATTACATCATTTTCAGAAATGACATTTGATCCACTGTCGTCACTGTATTTTAAAACCACTCTTCAAAGCACTATCCAGAAGACGGTTAGATAAGTAATACATTGTTTTGAGTCATGTTTTCATGCAAGTGGATTATAAGTTCATAGTACGTATTCATGGCTCAGAATCAGTCACAGGGGCGCAGTTGCATTCACTTTTTATCTTCTCTAAAATTATCAGCTTCAAACCATTTGATACCTTTTCGCGAACTAATTCTCTTTCTCTCTGTACCGTATTCTGTGTCTGCACTTCTTTCTGACTGAAGAAGTTACAATTTTTACTAATATAGTGTTAATCTTACTGTCCTGTTGAGGTGTGACAACTTGAACCGATTAACATATGTGCCGTGTCCCATGTTGTATGTACACACAACCCTAGTTTATGGACCTTCGCGATTTTTCTGGCCTTTGATTGATCCTGCTGATATATTTTATTAAGAGTTTATGAAAATTACTTTCCTTTATCTTTGTCCAAGGAAATTTGGAAATCACACTGCCTTCATCTACATGCGTTTGCACAATGTTCGCAACACTGATTATCTAATACAGGTAATCAACTTGTCAAATACTAGGTCAAAGATAATCTCATTTTATGTGCGCAGCTTACATATTTTTTGATAAGGTGGGTATAGTGCATCTTAGACTTCCTTGTCTTGAATATAGTAGTGAATCATATTCTGTTTGTTAATCGCAAACTATGAGATTCATTTTATTAGTGTTATTTTAATTTGGTGGTTGTATGCTTTTAATTACAGTTGTTTAGTGATTGGTATCGTAATTTTTGTGGTTGTGATGACAAAGAATGAACATAGTTATCCAAAACTGTATCAGTTCTAGATATTTTTACTTTTTCCCGACTCAAATTACAGCACATTTTCGCATACATAAAGACAATCTCATTATACCTGATTTGTTTCCTTAGTGTTGTTGTGTTTTGGTCGTTATACTTATTTTAGAACCCCCTCTGTGTTTAGTTGATTGGTAAAGAACTTCCAGAACCGTAACTAATGTCCTGTTTTATTTTTATTAACTTAAAATGATATTTTCATTTGTTTATCGCACAGTTGCCATTTGTATATTCACTTATTGTAATGAAACGTTAGTAAAATCAAAAAGTTTGAGTGTTGGATCATATATTTGTGAAGCATTTTTAGCTTCTTATGTAACTATTAGATGTTCACTGAATAATCACATGTATTTCGTCTTTGACCGCGTGTATTGAGTTCTAAATACAGTATCCTTCCACTGCTTCAAGTTTTATTTCTTCACTTCTCTGGCTCTTGTTTGACTTCCTTTCCATGTGTTGATATGGGTTTTGTTAACTTTAATAAATGTGGATTGTTTCATTCCCGAAATCGTTAATAGGGTTCTCCCTTATTGAAAAATATTCAGTATGTGGAAATCTATTTTAGTTGAGATAGCATAACAAAGCCTTTGCGAAATTTATTTATGTTATTCTATTTGGTTGTGAATAATGTGAATAGATCTACGTTGATGAGGTTAAAGTTGATTATTGTGCTGTATATGATGCAGGCTGATTCCACTTTTGAGTCTAATTGTACAGGTGACCCAGACGCACGATAATCCGACTGGACTATTTGAACCTAGATTGTCACTGCCGCAATAACATGTAGTCTCAAATAAAAAATCGCACAAAATGGAAGGAAAAATATGCAGGTCACTTTTCTTTACGTAAATGTGATAATCGCTAGAGTTTATTATGCGAACGAAAAAAAGCGATTTTTAAACGGTCACAAAATTTCGGAAAGTATGAAACAAGTCAGGCACCATTGGCGGCAAGGTTGCCACGTATTTGAACTGGAAACGGATATCGAAGTTTGATGTTGGCAAAATTGATGAAATAGTTGGGAGTTTAGTGAGGAAACTCATAGCAAGTGAAGTTTGAAAGTAAACACTAATACTGAATCTGACATCTTGTCAGTCTCATGGGTGAATTTATAATCGTCTATGGAATTGCGGCAGAAATGCCACTACAAAACTAGTTTGTTTATTAATCGGATAAATGCTTATGTCCCTTATAATGTTATTGGTTTCCTTTGGTTAACCATTTACTCATTATTAGCGTTTTTTCAGTCGTTAAAAATGGTTAATGGATCTCAAACTCAGTGCAGACAATCTACATGTTGAAACTTTTCATTCCAGTATTATATTCCGTAGCCAAAGAAACTACTAAAAAAATAACCCAGCTACTTATCAGTTTATTTTTACACGTTTAACTTGATTCAAGTTGAGATGACACACATGGATAGAAATAATCTATGGCGACAAAATGATATTTTAGCTGATTGAATCCGTCACAGGTTTGATGTTAATAGGACACCAATGAGAACCAGGGAGCAGTTGTCTAGTCCCAGTAAGGCTCCTCAGTGGTGTGCACTCTGTATTCCGCTCCAGGTTGGCGAGTGCCTAACCCTCTGTACCGCACAGCTGGCATCCGACGGCAGAATTAGTTTTATCAATTTGTGATATGGTACGACGGCCATCTATTGATGACAAGTTTGTGCATTACAGCACTCTATTGTTAGTAGTCAAAATGTGCTCTTCGGGTGATGTGACAACTCAAAAGTCTGAAAATAACACAAACCATGCAGTGAGTGCATATCCAGTTTATTTGTGACGTGCTAATATGAAGCATTTGATTTATTTGCGCTTATGTCTTGGCGTCGCAGTAGTGGTTCTTGACTGCTTAGGAAAAAGAACAGGTGTGTGTAGTATGTGGTAGTTGTGGCGATTTTCTGAAGTTTTTTATTATTAGTATTCTTTAATGTGCAACTTTCGCCTTGTAGACCGTGGATGTTACCGGAGCTTATTGTAAATCGACACTAGTCAGTAAATTGTTTTATTCTTAATAGTTAAACATTGAACTATGATGAATATGGACGAAAAGTTGTGAAAATTGATAAATTAAAGAGTTTTGAGATAACAGGCATTAACTGTATGGGTGAAAATAATAGAAACTTTTACATACTTAAGCAGCATCATTGATAAACAAGAAGGCTTTGATGCAGATGTAAAGGCAATGATTGGCGAGGCAAAGAGAGTGTTTCTACAACTAA
This sequence comes from Schistosoma japonicum, assembly GCA_025215515.1. Classification (NCBI taxonomy): domain Eukaryota; kingdom Metazoa; phylum Platyhelminthes; class Trematoda; order Strigeidida; family Schistosomatidae; genus Schistosoma; species Schistosoma japonicum. The sequence goes on from CM046069.1 coordinate 54,932,748, forward strand.
AATACGTATGGGGCTCAAGTCAGTTGTCAGCCAACATTAAATTCAGGATTTTCAATGCAAACGTTAAGACAGTTCTATTGTATTGAGCTGAAACTTGGAGAACTATGTAAAGATACATGAATTATAAGGTAGCTGTTTGTGCAATATACTTTAGGTCCATTGTCCAGGTACTATCAACAACAACCTGTTGTGGCGGAAAACAAATAAACCTTTAGCTGAGAAAGAAATTAAGGAAAGGGTAGAATAGGACATATTGAGTAAATCATCAAACGGCATCACAAGACAAGCGCTAACTTGGAATCCATAGTGTCAAAGGAAAGACAGAAAACCAAAGAACACATTGCTTTGGGAGTTGGAGACAGACATGAAAAGAATGAACAGAACTTAGTAAGGACTAGAAAGGGGATCCCGGGACAGAGCTGGTTGGAGAATGCTGATCAAGGGCTTATGCTTCACGTAGGGTACTGGGCATTGATTGATTGGATGGGACATTATGTGCTGATATTCACGTTCAAGAACTGGAGATACGAGCTTTTAGACAACTCGACTACTGTCTCAGGTGGCTGGAGGTTGTGAATGCTATGTCTGCTTCCTTTCTGGTAGCCCATTCCCCCCAACACATCTTGACTCCTTCGTTCATGGGTCCGCTGGTTTGGTTTGCCAGTGTTCATTTATGAAGGTAAGGAATAAGATAGGTCTCAGGATTGCACCTTGCGTTACCCCTGCTGTAAAGTCCACCCAGTTCCTTTCAACCCTGCTAACTCCTGTAAAACACTCGGTTTTTCAGACAGTTTCTTAACCAGGGGAGTGATGAATCTGTGGGACATCACTATCAAGAAATTTGTACTTAATCCTATTGAACCTTGTTTGGTTCGACCAAGTTTCATTTTTGTCAGCCAGTGGTTCTAGGAACGACTAGGTAAACACTCGTAATACTCTGAAAATCTGTATTGTTGTGAGAAGCATTTCTGCTTGATATAATGTTCCAGAATGTGTGTATTCTTGTTGGCACTAGTGACGTAGATCACTGTTTTGTAATGACGTTTCATTCATATTTGAGTTTTGTAGAACAATATTCAGGGTCGATACTCAATTAGTAAGGATCCTCTGTTTGCTGACAGTAGCCCGTACGTTTTTCAGCAGATCTGACGGCCACCTTTTTGTTAAAGTTTGCTTGCGGCGTGGTATCGAATGCGTTTACAAGGTCTGAGAATATAACATGAACTAGGACCCCCTAATTCAGTTCAGGTTCTCTAATTTTTCAACGCTAGAAGAAGATTGATGCTGCATGATTTGTATTGACGAGGCCCGCACCGTCTTGGTTGTAGACCGTAGTAGAAAAGTTGGTACTTCACGTTTGGAATGACTGCTGAAAGAACCTCACATATACAAATACATTTGTTGTTTACATAATTAAATATATACTTGCTTCAGATTTGTCCCGTGCTTCTTCCCACTATGGTGTTACTAATCACAATTACTATTATCTTGGATCCAGAAGTGCACAGACGTGATTGGTGAAGAAGTTAGTAGGTTGTTTTTCATTGTATACGTGAAAGCGAACGTACTTGGTCCGCTCAATGTGAAGCACACGTATGTAAACTAGATACTACCGAGCAATACTTGAAATAAAATATCGAAAACCTAAGAATTTGCACGAATACTCCACAACTTGCCACTTAACCTCGACTTAATCAGTAATGGCTCGCTATGTATGTGTGGGGTTCTTTCAGCAGGCGTTTCTAACGTGAAGCATAAACTTCCCTCCTACAGTCTACAACCTATTGTCTACAACTTATTGTTTCTTTAATTTCTTCCCAGTTGTCTCCCATAGTAGTTCCATCTTTCTCTAGTAGATCATGAAATGCCTGGAAATTATCGTTGCGAGTTATGTTGAATTCGTTGCGTATTTTTAGTATCCCAGAGAAGGGCTGTGCTAAACTTTTGTAATACTGCTACTCAAGTTGTTCAATGCTTCCTAAGCTTCAGTTTCATTTTAGCCACCATCAGATGGTGATTCGAAGCTATGTCAGCTCCTCTCCTTGCTCTTACGTCTTCCACGGTTCTTCTAAACTTCTTATTGATACAGATGTGGTCAATTTGGTTCTCCGTAATGTGATCCGGCGAGATCTATGTAGTTTGTGTATGCATTTGTGGGTGAGTAAAATATGGTACCACCTACAATCATTTAGTTGAAGGCACATAAGTTCGCAAACCTCTTACCGTTCTCTCATCGTTCCTTTCTCCCAGTCTGTGTCGTCCCATGATGTCTTCATATTCGGTGTTGTCCATTCCAACCTTGGCATTGAAGTCTCCATCAGAATGGTCAGGTCGTTGGCTGAGCATTTATCGATGATTGATCGCAGTCTTGCATAGAACTAATGTTTGTTGTCTTCGTAGCTTTCGTTGGTGGGCACATAGCACTGGATGACATTCATTGTAATCCCTTCCTTCTTCGTCCTGAAGGATGCTTTGATGATCTTAGGTCCATGAGGTTCCTATCCTATAAGGGCCTTCCATGCTTCTTGGGACAACATTAGTGCTACTCCTTGTGTGTGAGGCGTTTTCTTTTTCGTGGCCGAAGTATAATAGCACTTCTCCTGAGGATAATTTTGCTGTCCAGCTTGTAGCTAATGGGTTTCACTTTTTCCAAGTATCTTCAGGTTGTGTCTTTTCATTTCTACAGCTATTTGCATGCCTCTCCCTGTCTCCCACATCGTGCGGACATTCCATATACCTATATTAATGGTTACTCTGGTTGTCAGAAGCGTCATCAGCCTCGTGGCTTTCGAAGAAACTCAGCTTTTTACCATGAGGCGTCATTACTCTTCGAAATGAAGACCTTCCAACTCCCATGGCAGAGTTGAAGTGGTTATAATGGTTTATACTGGTTGATGTTTTTCAGCAAGGTTGTTGTTTTACGAGATAAGGTCGCTTACTCCATGCCCAACTCTCCTTCTTCATTCGGACTTGAGACCAGCTGCAACCATAGATGGTCTCAACCTGGAGTCATGTTAGTAACAAAAGCAATGAAATCATTTGGTTTAAGTCCGCTTGTACAGAGATATTAGATATTCGGTGTTCTTGACACATGAGATATATTAAGTTTTCCTGGGTATCTAAATAAAGGTATACTGTCGTCTTATATGCTTATATATCTCTAAGAAATCTACGAACTATTGGTCATTCACGGAGCGTAAACACAATTGAGTGTGAACTACTTGTCATGAAGTGCCTGCTCTACATGGGACGTGCTTGCAGAGGAAGTTACTACAGCCTCCACCTTGACCCATTTTAAAGGAAAAATAGACAACAATGAGTTCCGCTATGGTTTACCTGAAGCCATCTGAAATAGAAGCCAAAAAATCTGATATTAATTTCAATCCTTGAACCGTGTCACAATTAAACCTTATTCATACTACCTAGATCTTTAAGGCATAACTGATGAACCAGGTTATACAGGACTGAACGAATAGACGGAAACCATTGCATTATAAAGGTTTATAGAAGACAAAGAAATGAAAACCCGGAAGAAAAATTTTATTGAAAAAGAATAATAATTAATACTAGCCCAAACTTCTAGTTTGAGAGTGGTTTTGTTTCCGCTCCACTACCGAAAAGGCCAAACAACAGGAACTAATGCCGCGACCTTGAAATCGCAAGCGCAAAGAAATTAGTGTGTGTTCAATATTGGTCGTCGAAGCGATATTGGATATTGGATGTTGACCTTGCCTAATAAAAGAGGTGTCATAAAAAAATATGCCACTGTTTGCTATTCCGAAAGTTTAAAACTTCATGACCGTTCTTTACCGATAATCTTGCAAAAAAATTGCAGAATACCCCTTTTTTGCATGAACTAAGTCGAGTCACTTGAAAAGTTAGATGCCATTGATTCAAAATTTCATATTAGTTTTTTTATTTAAATATCAAGCTCTGATGTATTTTGTGTAAAAAATTAACTAACCACCAAAGTGCAGAAAAATTATATTTGATCTGGTAATAGTGTCTTTGAAAATCGTAGTCCAGGACATTGATAGGCATATAATGCTAGCTGAAATATAGTTCTTCCGAGTGTATTAGTGATGCTTATTTTATGTTTCTGTCAAATTTTCATAGTTTGGTGATTAAGTATCAAAGTATGTCCAAGAAATTACTGCCTAAAAGTCGTATGAAGTCAGATTGGCTTTATTACTATTCTCCCCACTTGATTTTCCATTTCTTTGTGAAAATCTGTGCTGACGTGACAAAATTCTACACACTAGCCAGTGATTTTATTACCAGGGGAAGTTTTCTATTCGCCCAGGTTTCAATATGAGTTTTCTGAACTTGTTCGAAGTTGGAGGTACGAAGCACCCTCGAAACTATTTTGAGAAAGAATAAAGAAAGTATTATTATGCTACAATATGACAAAAGTGGTGTAAACATTTTAAAGAGTCAGTAGTAACTGCTTGCCGAATCTGGATATTTCTGACAAAGTCGAATGACAATCGTCAAATAATACGTAATAGTGGCCATGTTCATGTTTATTTTGCTCCATCTCAGAAATATGTTTTTTTTTCTTTTGCACAAACTGCTGCTTTTTTCTGTTTATAATAATCGGATCTGATTCCTCAGATGTACATCACTACTTATGTGTTTTTAAGCTGTTGGTTTACCACTCGTCGAATGTTGAATAGAGTAACAGTGGGTACATGTGTTTTGTGTCACAGACTAGTTCAAGCTAGAAAGCTAGCAAACGCAGTGGCGATTTTTGAGTATGAAATATCATTTCATCAAGACTAAATTTGTTAAAGTTAGCTCACCGAACATGTAAATTTTTACAAGGGGTTTCACAGAAAATTTTTGGTCTCTAGCATGCAGTGTTCTATATACATATGGTTTTTGAGGTTTCCATTTGCCTTAATTTCTCGTGTCAAGTCGGATGCAGAGACATGACGTATGTCTCTAATGCAGTATGCAGAAACTCTGCTTCACCTATTTAGTTAGTACAGTGAGACGAAATATTTGTTAGAATTATTTTCTCGCCTTGTAGATTAAATTACTGTAAATCCTCTCATACTTTAAATCATTAGTTATTCCGATTTCTATAATTTTAGGTATGAAGCTTTAGTCCATCTTCCTTATCATTTATCTATTGGACAAATGGATTACACTTCTCAAAATAAAGTAATTAAACACTTGGAAGAAATAGAAGAAGCTGGTGAAATGGTACTGGCAAAACAACAGCAATGCATAGTTTACGACAGAAACCGACAGAAATCACGTGAAGCTATGCGGAAGCTAATTCAACTAAATTCGGAAAATAAACAATGGACTTGCTTATCTGACCAGTTCTTTCTTTTCCCATCCGATCAATTAAAGAAAGCAATCGAAGAGGACATTAAGGTTTATGACTCTGAAATCCAGAAGTTGAAGGATCAACTGAAGGAAGATATTAATTGGTTACATGAGCTTGAAGGAAAAGAATCTCTGAAAGGATTTGATCTGTTACCCTTAAAATTTGTAAGAAAGTTTGATGTTTAGACTCTGTACATATCGAAATAAAAGCGTGTTTCGCTCCGCTTAGTTTTATACATTTATTGATCTTCAAGTGAAAGTGACCGTTTTTATTCATTGTGCATTCGATTTCAGATGACTAGCCTATTAACTTTTGGTCACAGACGTTATAATCCACTATTAGACGAATGGGTTATTGTCTCTCCTCAACGAATTCAACGTCCATGGGTTGGACAAATAGAATCTGACAATCAAAAATCTACAGAGGTTTCCGTTTCTGCTAAAGATGCTAAAAATCCTTTGTCACCCGGATCCGTCCGTGCTAGTGGCATAATTACGCCTGATTATCAATCTGTTTACACGTTTTACAATGACTTTCCTGCTTTGGTAAGCACTTTATCTCTGTTGCGCTGAACTAAATAACTGTTTCCTAGAATTTCTAAAAATGTTATGAAAAAACTTAATCACTAGGTCTAGTTTCCCTTTAATGAACGATAAATTATTTCAATGTTAATTCTACTTGATTCCTTGTGTATGACTATAAAAACTCAGTGATTAGGTTGGTCAATAACCAAGATGATATCAAACACTGGAATGATAAGTGTAGTATATCGGTTCTAGTTTCTTTACTACAAAACTCCATTAGCGAAGTATAAGTACGATTTATTGCAGTGCTGACACAATAAAAACCTTACAAAAGTAAAAAGACACGGAAATTGTTATAAATAGCATTATCGTTCCTGAAGCTACTAGTCTTGATTTGACGTTGTGATAATAACGGGAATCTAAATACGTCTATTATACATGGACCGAACTTAATGAAACGTACGCCTTGGGTTTTGCTTCAGTGCACTATTGGAATGTTATCATAAAACAAGATCACATATAACCAGTCTGGTTGATATACCAACAAGCGCTAGTTATTTTAGGCTACTGTCGGTTAATTCTGAAGTTTTTCACTGCCTTATGAAACTTCATAACTTTTTATACAATTTAGTGAATAGTGAAGTTTACTTTGAAATATTGTCAGGGATACGCGCCTGGAACCGGTGTGGGCTGGCTGTTGAACTACCTGTAAAAGTAGATGCATTCATTGAATTCGCAGTATATGCTTTTATTTTTGTTATACTCAGCTTACTTGAGCCTTCTGGATAACTTCTCATTGAGATCTATAGATGAAGTTGATAATATAATTGACAGATGTGTTCTGTTGTACTATTTATCCACACTGCAAAATTGTAGGTCACTTATTTTACCAATTAGCTAGCAGGCATCACAGGTTTGAACATCTAATTGAGCACTTGAATTTGATAGATATTTCACAGTTTCTACCTAGTTACAGTAAACGACACATTCTGGTGCAATAGCATGCTATAAATATGTGCCACACGAGCTTGGTACACGACCTTGTTTTTGGACACACTATCACGTTAAATTCAGTTTCGCAGTCAATCTTACCGCTGTTCCATGTTGGTTGGTTTAATCCTGTTTAGGTTAATGATAGTCGGAACTGTGAAAATAATAACTTGACGGATTACAAGTCTGTTGATGAAAACCCACTATTTGCATATGCACCTGCACAAGGTGATTGTTTAGTTACTTGTTTTCATCCAGATTCTAGCAAAACTTTGACACTGATGGAACAGCATGAAATATTATCAGTCATTTCTGAATGGTGTCGTATCACTGAGAAGTATTTAAAAATGAAAAAACATCGATGGCTGCAAATTTTTGAAAACCGGGGTGCAGTTGTTGGTTCATCTAATACGCATCCTCATTCCCAGGTAAGTGATGTCCTCGAATTGCTTTCTTATTTAAGCTTTTCGATTTTCCTTGCTTCGTGTGATTTTCCGCTTACTTCTGACATCATTATAAAGCTACTTTTACTATTCCTAACGCGGTTTACTTCATGTGTAGCTTCCGACAAATTCCTTCTCACAGTCTTAAACTGTGCAAAGAGCTTCATTTGCGAAGCATGTGAGTTTAAGGATTACTCTTGACCAGATATGCTAAATTTTCGACATCATTATATTCCGTCACATTTTCTGATTCTACTTAATTTTTTGACAAAAAATGAAAATGACTAATGTGTGCAACCAATAAAACTAGTTTTCTGCTAAGTCACAATCTAATTCCATTTCAATTAGTTCTGTAATATTGACGTGGAGTAGAACTATTAGTCTGGCTCTGAAATACCCTAACAGTATCTGTCATCCATCATTTTTGGCTGTACTTTATGACAACTTAACTGCAAGACGAAATGCCTACTACATTCTTCCGTTATTGTTATATAATTAAACTCTTCGTTCTTATCTTTATTGTCGATTAGAAATATACTCATCGACGCAGACAGCGTTACTTTCATATGTTTATATTTGTAATTTTCTCTAAGAATGAATACTTTGTATCGTATGTTTTTATTGTACGCTTTTTAATGAACACTATACTAATCCACTTTTGATAATAGTTCTATGGCATTAGTTATAAATGTTTGTGTATACAGCAAAACAATCTTTTGATGTTACGTTAGTGACAATGATTGTAATAAACTCCCTATGATATTTTACTTAATTAGGACGTTGTATCAATTTATGTAGTGTGTAGACTAGAAGTTTGGTAAAATTCCAGTGTGTAATTTAGAAATGTTAGTATCTTATTATGAAAATTGTCTTCTTATGTAAGAGCCCACGAAATGAACTTGGACCACAATTGTATCTCGGATAACGAGGGATAAAAATGAACCAACTACATTTTTGTTTTAAAAAAACACCTCAATAATTTCAAATTTACCCTCTTGTTGCTCCTAAATTGTTGTTTCCTAATACTTAGATATCTCTGTTCTTATTACAGATATGGGCATGTGATTTTCTGCCTTCACTAGTGTCACGACGTGATAAAAATCAGCAAAATTATGCTCTTAGACATAATGGTAAACCTTTATTACTAGATTACGCAATACAAGAAGAAATGAATATGAATAATAGTCCATCCAATTCGCGTACAATTATCTGTTCAACTCATTGGCTCGTTATTGTACCATGGTGGGCATATTGGCCTTTTGAAACAATGATTTTGCCACGTAAACGTCACATTCTCTGGCTACACGAGCTATGTGAAGATGAGAAGCGTGATCTCGCTTCTGTGTTGCAGGAGTTGCTTGTTCGTTACGACAATCTATTCAACACAGAATTCCCATATTCGATGGGTTGGTATCAGGCACCTATGTACTTTTCTGAAAGGGAATTCTCGGAAGATTTAAATAATAAGTACAAACATTGGCAGTTACACGCTGTATATCTACCTCCTTTGTTAAGATCGTCTACAGTGAGAAAATTTATGTCTGGTTTTGAGTTATTAGCTGAAACACAGCGAGATTTATTGCCAGAAACAGCTGCGAGAATGCTTCGTGAAACTAGTAAGGTACACTACACTAAGCGAACTTTGTAACATGTTCCGTAGTCATTATATCATTACTGTGATTTAGGGGCTTTCATGTGGTTCTAAATATCTCTGGCTTTTCATAGTAAAAATACTTTTGTTGCATAGATAGCTTGTAATCCAGTATTTTGGATAGGAATATGCCAAGATGTTCTTCTAGACTATTTATATTTTGTTATGTTTTTTTTAAACCTTTATGATAATAATTCTAACCTATTATTGAATTAATAATAAACGTGTCTTTTTAATCGCATACATCAGTTTGACAAAATACCAAATAAACAGCAGTCAACATAGGGTCAGTAGCATAACGAATCAACATGTTAAAGTATCTCGCGCAACATAAGTTTTCTTTCAACTTCATTCATTGAGTCCGTTCAACAATGCCTGCATTTTCTGTAAACTTATTGTTCTAGTTATTACGCCGATTTCTTTTTATCAGGACATTATTTAACGAAATTTATCACATGGTATGTTTTATAATGAGCGTATTTGTGCATAATTTTTGAGTTCGCGTATATGACGGCTACCTAAGCGTTTTGTGTGGGCCACCGTTTGCATTAGGAATATGAACATCACTAGTCAGCGTAATATTATAGATATACCGTAACTTTTTGCGTTGTATTATATTTTATTCTCGAATAATCTGTATAACTGTCAGAGGTGTCGAAACAGGCTCATTTATAAATAAGCGTTTCTAAAAATTCTTCATGTGATGTTCTTAAGAAATTGATGTTAGCGAATAAAAAACGAGCTAATCCAACCTCTTGAGTGCTATTACGTAACAGGATATCAATTCTGTAAAGCCTGTTGAGTTTAACCTCAAAAATCGCACCTGATAATTCATTAAGGCTAATATTATCTGTGCCATTCACCTATACTGTAATCGGTAAAATGATGAACAACTCAATCCGCAACAAACTATGTATTTTCTTTATAATAGATCTTGGTGACATTCGTATTTGGGAAAATATTGTGCACTCTTTTGATGTAAACTCTAATAATGTGCCTTTAATTAAGACCATTGGTATCCTTTTTCACTGTATATCTTGTAACTGTCCTCATTACTCTTTTTTCGCAGAACATTTGAAAAGGTTACTTTTATTAATTACTGACAAAATTTATTTCGTGTTCGAAAGTGGATATTCTAAACAGACGGATACTGTTACGAGTTGTTTCTTGGTAACAGTCCTGGCTGATATTATTGCGTCTTTTGATAAAATGCAACTGTTGAGCTCACCGGCAAGGTTGCTTTGAGTAAGAGATAATTTGATTATATATTTGTTCTATGTTTTAAGGATTTCTATATGGCTTTGTTCTTAAGTTGAGATTGATGTATGATATTGCAATAACTCATGCGTAGGACAATAGCAACCACAATAATCGTTTTTGGGTATTTTCAAGTTGAACTGACAATGACATTAAAAAGCGATTCGTTTATCAGAAACTCACTTACTTCAGCTATTGACATATGATTACTGATTGGTTTGTGATCGCTCCTTGCGTGTCATTTGTAGGCAGCTTTTGGATATTGACTGTACGACGCTTTCTAATTATTCCGTCTTGATTGTAGTTAACAATTTATTTCTGCACGTTTGTTCACTCAGTGCCGCTAGCCTTTTTTATTCTGAGTTTTAGTTCTTCACTCGCTATTGCCTGTTAGATGTACATAACTGGCAATTGTTCTTCGATTTTTTTGTTTATTAGTGACTATGTTACTGGAATTCCCTTGTTGATATTTGTTTGTTCATTGTTAAATGGTGATTCTATGTCTATTCTGATCGTAGTTGCTGGTTATTTGTCGGTTGTTGTTATCTATTACATATTATTCTTTCTCAATGAAGCGTAAATGTTTACCATCTGCTTGTTGTTTCCTAACTGCTGTTACCTTTCGGTCTGCTAAATCATTTTTCATTGTCACTGTTTTGGATGTTCGTTTTCGGTTGAAGATTTTTAGTTATGTTTCTGATCACTCGGCATTGTTTGACTTTGTATTTTTAGTGTCAGGACGTTTACCTTTTAGATTTTGCCACGATTAAATTCGCTTTTTGTTTCGACCAAAATACTATAGAGGCATCAAGCTATATAAGCGCGAGTGTTGTTTAGCTGCAATCTAGTAGACAAGTAATGGTGGGGAAGGAGTTACTCCAGGACCGTGTCGTATTGTAAATGATAATCAGTGCCCAAAGTACATCTTTACCAAAAAGTGGACTCTGCAATTTTGAAAAACTCTGCACTTGCTAATTGGAGATGTACATATCAACTGAAATTTAAATTATATAAAAATAAGTAGGAACTTGTTATGGTTATGTGCAACGTTTCACTGTCCAATAGGTGTGTTGTACGCACCGTTTTTGGCTGTTTTTTGTTTATCTAGGAGATAAATTTTGCATATCAGTTTCAATTTTTATTCCGATTGTCTAGAGCTATTCGCAGCTAATTTCTGTAAACATGTCAGTGCAGGACGACCTAATACACAGAAGATGTAAGTATTGTAAAAGTTAGAGCTTGAAATAAAATTTATAATCAAAATTATGCTATAATGTTCAGTAATCATCCACTAAATGAACGGTATATCTAATAAAGCTCGGAGTGCAAGCCTACTTACTTGTGAGAAAAAACTATAAACATGTAAAATGAGTTATATATATTTGTAAAATTCCAATGAGTAGAAATTAAAATTTCTGACGTTTCGTGATGCTTTCTATATTGGAGAGTCTTCTCGAGAAATCAGAACTCGTGCAAAAGAACATGAAAGCTACACTAAACGACCTCCTAATAATCCTGTTGAACTTGAAAAATTACAAATCAAATCAGCAATAGCAGTACATGCTATCTATCATAACCATAAAATCGATATTAAAAATATCCAAATTATTCAAAAAGGTTTTTCCAATTATAAAGAAAGACGAATAGCCGAAGCACTTCACATTTTGTTAAATCCAACTGCACTTAACAAAAGGGAAGGCCTTTCTATCCACCCAACATGGACTTTTTATCCAACCGATCACAATTAAATTACATTCACATTTCATTCACATGAACATACATACAATTTTATTTTCACATAATCTCAGTTCACATCACACTAACATATGCATGCACACATGTCTCACATCAAACTACCTTGACCCAAATGACTTGACATGACATGATCGAAACTCGCAATTTTGATTGTACGAACTTATTTTGATTCTGATTTGTTCCATTGTATTATTTAATCTTGTGCTAATTCAATTCGGTTATTCATTTCTCTGAAGAAGCGACTTACACTAAGCCGCGAAACGTCAGAAATTTTAATTTCTACTCATTGGAATTTTACAAATATATATAACTCATTTTATAAACAACCTATCCAATGCTCAATTTATTTGAAATTATCAAAATTAACCGTGGTAATGATGTATATAAACATGTAAGGCATCCTCGGATCATTTTAGAAACGTATAAACAATATATTTATCTCAAAGAAAGCTAAATCAAAATAACCATATCCTGATTACTGTTGCTACTATAGTCTTTGAATAAAATGAAGTCTTCGTAGGATAATCAACTGAACCTGGTGAAATGCATCTTAGTAAATTAGTCTAAAGGAGTTTCATTTAGTTTTTTTTGAACACATTCACTGTCCATTATATGTTTGCAGTACCTGAAAAATAGGATGAGTATAATATGGTATTTATGTAGTGACGGCTTACACCTCATATTAGTGAAACAGCGTTATAAACTTAATTCACAATCATGCACCAGATGCTTTAACTTCATTATACCAGGATAACCTCAGTTTACAAGTTAGTGTTAGATGTAATCTAGATTTCGTCAGCTATTCCTTCATAAAAATCCATATTGTTGGTAACAGGCATGAAAAGTGTGGCGTTTGAGTTTTTTTGAATAAAGTCTCGAGAACTAAAAAATCGATTATTAACAATCAGAGAATAACTAATGACTTAAGGGCCACAACTCGTGGTTTGATTAATCATGTTGACGTCTCCCTGGATATTCCCGATGAAAATACGATTGTCAGCTACTTGCTTGATGGAACCTTACCTATAGGAGAGATTATGGTGAATATGTGTAAGTGGACGGATGTTTTGCAGAAGCGTTATGACACTATACTTCGGTGCTGCAGGTGTTTGAAAAAAAAATTCCCTCAAATAGTCAGACAGTTAGGAACGGAACAGGGAAAGCCTTCGCTCCATGGGCTTCCGTACTTAGCACTGGGTCGCCGATTCCACTAGATATGCACCCAGGATAGCATGATAATCTATTCTGAGTCCCTAAGAATAGGTCTAGTTTTTTCGTAAAAGTCTCTGTAGAATTTACCTTGACTACTATGCACTTTTTCGAGTTTAAAGTTAAACCGATTTCGTCTTCCAAATTATGAAGTAAAATCAGGTCATTCTGTAGTCCCAGCCTATGTTACTGGTAGCTGTTCCGACCGTAGCTGCTACCTTGACGTGGTGGTAGGGCTTGCCTATCGTGATAACCCAACCGGCTGGAACATATGTTCCTGTAGGTTCTACCATGCCAGGCAGATCGATTGGAGAACGATGAGACTAAAAGCTGCTACTCAAGGTCTGAGGGCGAAGTCGTACTGCTGACCGCAGAGGGGTGTGACAGCAGTAAGGTGTTTCTTTCGGACAACCAGCATCTGCAGCGATGCTGCCTTCTCACAAGGAAGGAAGGGTTAGAAAAGGTCGGCCCTAAAAATGTCACACCTCACCCTACCTCACGGATTTCCGTCTCCGGCGGTATGGGTGCCCACTAAGGGCTCTTAAGTGCGGAGCTAATACTCAGAACACCCTAAATAATAAGGCCGTGCGTGACAGGCCTCAAGCAGTTGTCCCTTGGGCTCTGCGGTCGCGCTCTCAGGTCTCTGAGACCGACACTAATCTGCCTTCTTTCTCAGGTTCCTCAAGAAACACCCTTCCATAGTGTGGGCAGCCAGGAAGTGAAAACCGCCCTCATACCTCTAGCAGCACACGAGATAATCTTGTTAGGTAGCTGTCCTACCCTCCATAGTCCAACGTTGTCAGCAAACACTAGTAGCTCGGATTTACCTGTTAATGTAGGTCGTTTATATGAATCAGAAAGAGGAGCTGTTCAAGGAATAAACCCTGGGGAACGCTGCTGTGACAATTTACAGCCTGAGAAAATAAGTAGTTTATCCTCACCTTCAGTTGCCGCTCATCGAGATAAGACTTAAACTAATTTAGTAGCGGAGTTTTATTGCCTATATGTGCCAGTTTACGGAATAGATGAACATAACTAACTCGGTCAAAGATTTTTGAGTAATCGAGATATACTGCGTCGGCTATACCATTTCGATCAGAGGTGTTAGTTCAGTTGTCAACCGCGGTCAACAGTTTGTAATTCAAAAGTATCCTTTCCTAAAACCAGATTGTTAGAATGCAAATAAACTGATAGATTCCAGGTAGTCACGCAAGCCACTGTAGACTAGGGGTCCCGTCATCTCAAAATGTCTCGAGGAAACTGTTACTCGGCAGTCTTCCCGATGGTTGCGTCGGCCTCTTGAATATTGGAGTGACGGGAACCAACTTCTTCTTGTCCGGAACCATTCATTCAGTTTATGTGTGAACAGTTTACTGAGGTGAGCTGACGAGAACTGGACCCTCCTAAGATTAAGGAATTAATTGTATTCTGACTAGGAAAAGTTTGTTCATCCGACAGTAAAGTGTCCTCGGAGACCCCTGTAGCTCTTTAGTTAAGGCTATCATACCTGTAATTAGAAGTTTTCTCAGAGTTTAGATTACATTGGGTGGCCAGAAGCTTAGAACCGTCATTGTTGTTCTAAATGGGTTTGTCTATACCCCAATAAGTACTATCATGTATATGTGATACCAAAGAAAATAATGTTGAGACAAAAAGTTCTAAATAAGAGTGTGAGTGCGCATAATTAAATACGTAATGTGAAAAATCAATAATTATCTATAACATACCTACAGTGTAAATAGGTTAATTAAACAACTAATAATCTTGTTTCGAAAAAACGGATTTTCGCTCAGACACCAGTCCCAGTGTAGTTTATGTAGGGAAATTGGAAACTGATGACGACGACTGCCGTCAAATTTAAAATTCAGCTGCTTATTAATTTATTTAAAATTGAATTCCAGAACCCATTCCGTTAGCAAGAAACGACTTGATTAAAGCATGCTCACGAAGCTGTGCTGTGATTGGTCCATTCATAGCCAGCTAGAGCTAACGACTAATCGGGAAGTTTCCAGAATACTCTGTATCATTGTTTATATAAACCCTTATGTAATTGTTTGCTTTTACCTCCTGCTGTTATTTTCTCAATACATCTTGCTACCTGCTCTACTCTTGTTCTGATTTGGGATCAAGTCGCTGTCGAACTGTAGAATACTAAGCGGGATTAGCACATAATATTACTGGAACTAATAGAGATAACAGTATGCCAATTTAACGCATTCTAGTGCTATTTTGACTCCTAGTGATGTTAGGATATGTCACTGCTAGTCGATTTCTGATTTCATTTCATCTGGAATAATAGAATCAAATGATGTCATTAAATCGCCTGATTTAATTTCAGTTTTTAATAAACCTACGTTTAATCTGATTTCGAATGTTATGCCTGACAGCGAAGAAAATAATAACTCAAACTTCAGTGAGTTTCAAGATATAACTACGAAAAATTTGAGTTTCAATTCCAATCTCAGAACCTATTCTAATAAGATCTCTGTTTCTGATATTGATAAGTAGCTATTCATCAGAGGATTTTAGACATTTTTTTCACGAGAAAGGGGGGTGATTAAAAAGCTATGCGTAATTCACATTTTGACTCTAATGAAACACGAAGCAGTGTTTTCTCAGTTCAAATTCGGTGTTAACCCTATTATCCATTGTATTGATCATTACGATGATCATACTGGATTTTTATTTGAGTGATTTCTTGCTATATTTCATGAAGGGAAATGTAATTAAATGATGTTCACTGTTTAGCCCCTATTTTAAATAAATTTAAGACAACATTTCTCATGTGATGGGGGGGGGAACAAATTATAGCAACACATCAAAAACTAGTGCCAATTACAACGATCGTAGCTCACCTAATATTATCCAAGCATACAATTTATTTTTTGGGGTTTCATATCATGAAGACGATTTTGATACAACTAACGGGGTAAGGACACCTCCTAATCTTCTTTTTCAGTTTCTAGGCTAGAAAAAACATCTAGTAACGTTTTTGGCGAGATTGAGAAAGATGTAGATTTAGTGTATTAGGCACAATACTTTTGATGCCTTTTCATGATAATGTAAGTAAAATTCTATGGCGTGTATTTCATGATTTTTACTGCAACTGACCGCAATAACGAAATAAGAGCAGCAACCAATGAAGTCAAAAAGCCAAAATGAAGAGCAACTGGAATTCTTATTCAGGCAAGTACAGTTTACTTGTAACTCGTAAAAACGAAATGGTACAGGAGTATAAGGTGTTCAATATACACAAATACTGTGACGAAATAATGTATGACATTACAATAATGATCCCCATACGCAGACTTACAAAACAGATTACCTAACAATCGCTGTTGTTTTATAAGGGTGAAGTACACAAACGTTGTTGTTACAGTACTATTCAGTTACTTTAGGAAAAGCAAAGAATCTATGTCTTAAGTACTCATAGATAATAATAGTAATTCAACTACTCAAGATGCAAAGTCCTTCTGCTGCTATCTGATCAAGGTGGGTTTAAATTTAATTTAATTCAAAAATGATACACTACTCATTTTTGCATACTAATCAGTTATTACATATGTCTAGAGATGTGATATCAAATAGACAAATCTGATAAGAGGTATATATCGTCGTGAACTACTATGACGAATCCATACGAATTTAGACCATCATATGACTGATATGTTTTATTCTTCTCCATACACCTGCTGTGGGTCCTTTTAAACTTAAATCTCTATACGTTTAGTATAACTTGATTTACGAAACAACCTGTAGATCGCCAAAGGAAATGCCCACTTTCGGCAGCATTGTTTCTAGTAGTCAACCCAATTGCGTTCTGTTTCTTGGGCGAAGCACTTAAATATCGATGCTAAGGCAATATTAAAGACTAATGCCTGTATCAAAGAACCTCCCTGTCACCAAATCTTCCTTCGTCAGCAGAGATTAGGCGCAGAGATTTTTTCAACCAACCTATGAAAAACTTTACTACGATTTGAGGAAAAATGAGGTGATTATCACCGATGAGCACTGTCAGATGCTATTAGCAGTTATAGAATAAAGGTTACACTTTTTAAAAGTGATAACATCAAGAGCATATGTTGTACATCAACTCCAAAAATCTTTAGAGAGCTCGGGTTCCAACCTTGCCAGCCACCACAAATGTAGCAACATTCTACTACTACATGTAGTCATGAAATCCTGAGGTTACGTGAATTTTCCAAATGCCTTAGAATTGTAAACGTCTTTTGATCCACCTTCTCTCGCTTTACAATAAAATCATGTGCTTGATAACTTAACATTTTATCTGGAGCTTACCAATCTATTATGATAATTCAAACCACTTAGATCGACACAAATCGCTAAATAAGTATAAATTTAGCTTCACACAGAATCTAAATACCAGATAATTTTGTTGATTCCTTTCTTTTTGTTTCAACAAAATAGACTTAAATATCGCCCGAAATTATGCTTGATTTAATGAAATAGTATCTGCTAGGGAGATGAAGAAAATCGGATTATGAAACAAATTAGCACAATCGGCTAGTTCAATACAATTGTTTGAGGCGGAGAACAGTAGGGCATTTCAGTCCTGATATACAGAGTTGATATTTTTTTATTTAAACATGTTGATTAACACTGAATGTTACTGTAAGATGTTTCAAAATGTTTGACAAAGAGATGCAAACATTACTATTGGTAAAGTGTGTGGTAAGTAATAATAAGGAGAATGTGGAAGTTCTCAGATAAGTATATGGTGAAACAAATGTTTCAAAAAATCTTCTCTGGACTTTCCACATATTATAAATAGGTACTAACTTCGTAGACAGTGGCCTAAAAGTCTTGTTGTTGCTAAGAAGAGAAGAAACTAATCATTTTTCATGTAATTATTCTCAATTTTGCAATTTTTTTTAATAGTAAAATAAGCGGTATCCGGTTCTGCTATTCATTTCCTCGCTCGGACCTTGTTAATTGTGATTGGTTGTATTGTTATTTTAGTATGCTAATTTCTACAAGATCGCTTTGTAACTATATATACAGAGTTGGGATAGAATAGAGTCGAATCTTCCTAGTGCTGCGTTCGTGTCTTCTTGATTTTGGCTTGGGGTGAGTAATCAGTTATGGAGTTGTTGGTCACGGTTGTGATTATCAGTTGGCGCAGACAAATTTTTAGATTAGAGTTGCGGCTAGTTCACGTAAAGCAGTAGGCGTTTTATTGCGACATAACATTCTACACACAAAGATATGTCACATTAACATTCATAACATACGAAAATATGATTTGAGAACTAAACCAACAGCTTCAAAGTTCACAATACTATGATACCAAACATGTGTATTGTGAGGCATATTATATTATATCATGTTATTATAATAATATATATATTCTATTATGGTTCATATATGACTATGATATGCACACTTCTTGACCTTGGCGTTACGTTTCCGACAAACGGCTGGGAGTGATCAAAATAGGTCATTGAACATATTCAATTGTGGGGTAAGACCAAGAGTACTTTTAACTGGGGCTTAGAAGAGAAGTCAATAGTATTGTGCTAGTAGATTCCACAGTTGCCTTATACATTATCATAAACAACTAGGAGAAGACGAAAGCAGAGATAATACAAGATGTTAGCACTAATATCCCGAAACGAATGGGCAGAAATTAGTGTTTATGCGGTGATTGAGAGACATGACACACTACATGTGCTTATAATTAGATTAAAAGGAACGAACAGTAGCATATGACTAAGACTGGTGAATGATGCTCACACATTCAATATCCCTATTACTACGCCAGTGGAGTAAAAAACTATAGTTGATGTGAACATCTTAAATGGCACCAGAAGAAATGAAATTACTAATATGTCGCACTAATAATATAAGTTAATCTGTTTCCTGAAGAGCTTGTGGCAAATCGTTCCAGATTCTCGAGAATTAATTAGTAAAATAATTCATAGAAAGAGTAGATTTGGAACGTGACATTTTTATTTTTAAAGTTGAATTGCGTAGGTTCTAGTAAGAAGTTCCCTCAAGCTGAATTGTATTAGACGATGAAAACGCTAATCTGTTCAGTATCTTGTAAAAGAAAATTATGTTTAACTCTAGTCGGCGCCTCCATGGAGAGTCTGGTTTTAACTTAGCGCGTCTAGTTTTATAATTTGAAGTACGATCAGCCTCAGGAATACAAAGAGTAAGGCGTTGTTGGACGGACTTCACTCAGGAATTATTCCTAACGAAAACAGTACTGAGAATAAAGGCGCAGTATTCTAGTCAAAGTCGGACACAAACTTCATATAGCATAATACGTGAATCATTGTCAAAAAGGTTATGTAGTATGTAACCCAGAAGTCGATGCGAGTTGAATGTCTGCACAGTAACCTGCTTTGTAAAAAACAGATTATAAGAGTACCTGAGTCCTACGTTAACTACTGACTGAAGCCCATATAACTTATTTTTGTTCACGGAGAAATCAAAAGTGAGTCTCTTATCTTCAAAACATATCCAACCACACTTAAATGCATTAAGGTCTAACTTCCATTTCGAGCACCATACTGCGACTTTGTTTTGTTAAGCAATGACGTCACTAAGTATGCATGCGTATTCGTAAGGAGGGAATGAGTACACCATCCTAGGATCATCTGCAAATAGAATAGGTTTATTCATGCTGAAGCATTTGCATATATCATTTATGTGAGCTATGAAGAGCAGGGGGCCTAAAAACTCCCTTGCATAACGCCATTTGTAACCAGTTCGGCCTTCGACAGTGTAGATTTATCTTTAACAATTTGATATCGATGACTGAGGAAGGAGCTTAGCCATATAAGTAATGGATTCTTAATCTCATTGGAGGAGAGTTTGTTTTCAAGAAGCTTGTGGTTAACATGTCAAAAGCTTCAGATATGTCTCAGTACAATGCTTATGCCAAGTACCCAAGGCTTAGTTTAGTAAATACTAAATTAGAAAACTCAAGGTGATGAGTCATACAAAGCCTAGCTTTGGGAAAACCATGTTGGGAATTAAAGATAAGTTTTTCAGAGAGTAAATTTCATCAAATAACGTTTTTTCCATGGTTTTAGAGAAAACTAGTGGTGATATTTATAGGCATATAGTTATTTAAGTTTGTCCTGTCACCTGATTTAGATCGAGAGCATATGTATGAGGTTTTCCATCTATTAAAGTAATCGCCTGTTGTTACGGTTTAGTAGGATTAATGGGATATTAGGTTTACCAAGTTTGAAGTAAATGGATACCATCCCATTTAATACATAACTACCTGAGGTCCTAAGTGAGTTCATATATTTACATGTGTTGTCAAAAATGAACGATTCCATATTGTTAGTAATCGAGTAGATAGTGTCTACCTCAGTGTTATCCACGGGTTTACTACTGTTAGCAGAGAAATCGCTGAACAGGTTGGCGATAATTTTATGGTCCCTGACAATTAAGCCATCATATGAAATACAAGGAGTATTATTATTTCGGTGGGGCTTGTAGCGTTTATTGAGCAGCCTTACCGAATTTTGTACCTCTGAGCTACTGTACACTGTTAATAACTCTTCATTCACTTCCTTTAACCTATGGACTTCTTTTATTTGGTTAAAAGTTATAGGGATTTTCACGAATGTGGAGAAGTCATGAGACTTAAAACAACACTTCTGTAGGCGTCTTAGCTGATTACAGCAATGGAGTGGTATATACAAATCATTGACTTAATAATATTGCTTAGTTTTATAAGTGCAAGGGAATCTGAACATGAGTCATCAATTTAATGAAAAATATCTAGTACATCTGTAAGACTATTAGGTAAGAAAAAAATAGTCCCAGTCAAAGCAATTTAGAAATGTGTGTAGAAAATTACAGTCCACATATTTTTTATCTCGATATTGTTTAGCTTTTGTAACATATGATTATTGGAGTGAACATATAGAGCACAAAGAACCATTTTGTGGTCACCGTTTTCGAGCAATTCTCTAATTTGAGGTGACAGAGGAGGGATACTATGACAAAAAACTAGATCGAGAATATCATTTAATTTGTATTGTGACTGGCAAGCGGAATCCAGGACGCGCGTTTCGTCCTATTTGGGACTCATCGGCTGGATGTACCTGCATCCCAATGTTGATGATCGCAGTCTATAACAAATCAATGGGAATATACAAATTCATTCTACTAGATCGAGAATATTATTATGCCTTGTGAGAGTGTGTACA
Organism: Schistosoma japonicum; assembly: GCA_025215515.1. Classification (NCBI taxonomy): domain Eukaryota; kingdom Metazoa; phylum Platyhelminthes; class Trematoda; order Strigeidida; family Schistosomatidae; genus Schistosoma; species Schistosoma japonicum. The sequence continues at coordinate 54,954,110 of CM046069.1, forward strand.
CTGTGTTTAACAGCTAAAATCTAATGTTGTAAAAAGGTTTTGTTCATCATATGACTGTCCTCTGCCAACATTCCAGTCTATCCTAGGAAGGTTAAAGTCACGTGCGATAAATTTCGCATTATAATTTGGACAAAGGTATATATAAAAGCATTAATAATGACGTTATCTAATGAAGTCGAGGTGTCATAAGTTCCACAAAGTAAACTGTTGTTCAGGGTATTGGCTGAGATCCAGACCGACTCTGGTACCTTACTGAGTATCTTGTCATCGATTTCATAAGACAGAAAGGAAACACTTGCATATACTGGACAGCCGCTATCCCATTTATATTCTGTATTCCCGCAATGTAGCATGCAGTCTTGAATGGCTAATTCTGAGTCAGTTACTGAGGAGAAACACCATGTTTCTGAGACAAATATTATAGAAGATTTAGCTAATATAGCCATAGTTCTTAGGGTTGATAGTTTATTAAGAAATGAGCAACCGTTAATTATTAGGAAGTTCAGAAATGAGTGAATTGTAAAGAGTCGAATGTCATCTTTATCAAAGTCGTTCGTGTTTGATATAACTAGATGTTAGTTTGAAAGGGTAAACAGGTTGTTTCAGCTAATGTCTAGGCAAGCTGTATTGTGACATGATAGCTCGTTGACGTTGTGCGAAAAATGGAGGATATCCTAGCAGCCCATCAAGACCATAATTATAAAAGGGAGAGTAAAACTGCTTACAGGATCTGAGAAGGTCGTGCATGGTGCAAGATTACCAGGGTTTATAGCATACTGGTGTATTTAGCGTCCTAGAATTCCTTACAAAATTATTTGTATCAGGGTTTTAGAAAGTGTTGTGTGCATGTTTTCCTCGTGGTTTACACTGATTGGTAAATGAATTATGTTTTGATTGATTACGTACAGCCCTTGAGAGCTCACGGCCCCATTACCGAATAGATTACCTTCAAAAGATGAGATCTTATAACCGGGCTTACAATATAATTATGTGGTAGATACAGTGATATCATGCCTTTATTTTTGTAGATGAGATCACAAAACCATATTAAGATCTTACTTTTAGTTTTGATGATTTTATCTCGCTTTTTATCACACATTGTTTAGTGTACTGACAATGGCCTTTACTTTCACTGTGAAAGTTTGCGTGTTTTCACTTAATGATGAACTAGAGTGCTTTATATTGAAAGCCGAGTGGTCTAAATCTACATCACAGAGGGATGGTTGTAAGGGGTTTGACCTGTGGCATAACGCCTGTTTGCTGATTAGTAGCACCACTAGGGTAGCAGTGCTAAGTGGTGTAGTTAGGCATTTTACATCAGTGTTGTTCTGTTCAGCTTTACTTAGGTGTGAAGTTTCTAGTCTCTTGTGTCATTGGATAACAGTCTCACACTCTATTATACGGGTATTCCTATGATTGGTAGATGCAGTCATTAATTACTCAGCCTGTTCAAAAGGATCTGCTGCCGACTGAGAGTTATTTCGGAAGAGAATAAGGCATGAGTACTTTGATGTTTTTTGTTAAGACGAAGGCGTTGACAAAAACAATCTGGAAGTTTAGTTGCTTTCAGTATAGAATACCTAACAGTTCTTAGTGGTCGTTTTTTCGGTGCATTGTAGACAATTACGTTCTGACGGTATATCATACGTTTAGTTATTTTTGTAGCAATTAAGTCGATTATGGTTTTCACCTTCGTTACGTCTTTCAGTACGAATAAACCTGTTTCCTTGGTCAGCAACAATTAAAAAGAAGATAGTTTGTTAATCTTTTGTTTAACATCACATAGCATAACTAAAAATGACTCCCTTGGGGATCGAATTCCAGCTAGCTGCCTAGTTAGATGATTTAGCTCACATGTAACCTCAATGTTACTTTTATATGTCAGATGTGTGTTTCCTATTGGATATTTTTGGTAGTTGGAATACTAGTGTAAAATCATGCATTACCGAGTCTGTCAAACACGGGGTCAATAGATAATAAGTTTGTTCATTAGTGGACTTGTTATTAACTGAGAATTGTGAGCTTTAAAGAGCACATTTTTCAAAGAGACAAGCCATAAGTAAATAATTGTGATTAATGTGTGCTGGCAGAGATACTAACGCCAATCAAAGCAGAAGTGTAACAATTAATAGCTTTTACAAGGGACACTCAATAAGTTATCACAAAAGCCAAGGATGCCTTCTTATAGAGTAATCTTTGCTTAGCTAATACCCAAGTCAAACTGTAAGTCACTTAGCTTCATCTCCAATCTTTTATCCTGCCACGTACTTAATGTGTTACTCACCGCTCAGAATCAACCTACCTAGATGACACCAACACGGAACAATATCCTTATATATGTGTTTGGTTAGCGCTCTTATCCAGGATTTAAATACTCTTGGCCTTATCCCGTATCGAGATGTGCTCAGTGGTTTATTCTGTTTACTCCCAGCCGTTTCCTGGAATAACAACGCCATAGACTAGACGCGCGGTTATTTTTCAGAAGTACACTACAATATAATATATACCTCTGGTATCCTAGTGCTATAGACTATTAACTTTGTTGTAATTGGCCTTTTTTAATTATTATCCTCATAAAGTGTGAATTTCCTATTAGTGACTCTTCACCAAAATCCTTGTATGTCGATAAACCCACACCATTCGGATCATGTCTGTAAACTGGTATGCTCTTTTGTAATAATTACTATTTAAGGGTAAACTACCATTAGTATGTTATTATTTTTCGTCATGCGCCATATGCTTCCTTACAGGCCATGCCGGTTACCAGTTTGGTCAATGTTTAATAATCCGAATGCGCTCATGGTGTGGTGTATGCTACTCACAGAGTCGTCTTTACGTAGTATTACACAAGGCTAAGCGTAAGAGTTACGACAGCAAAAAGCTGACAGGGTGAACTGTAAGATAACGAAATGTGATGCATGTTCAGAATGATCAGGAGACAATAAGCCAAAAAAATATGAGCCAGTTTAGAAGTAACTTGTACCAACAGATGTAATAATTAAGAACCGAAGTCCATGTTCATATTATCTATGATGTTCTGTGTTTCCACCAAACATATCATTTTCCTAATTAAGCTGTCTTTTTCACATTTTAAAATACAACTTTTGAGCATGGCGAAGGTGCCGTGGTCACAGATTTTTGGGGATCAGGACCTTCCTGTGGTTTTTTCAAGCTATCGCTGAGTTAGTCGGGTAGACAGTGCATGTGACAGATTCGCCATGGAGAGGTTGTAGTTAAGCTTTATTTGTCAGTATTAAGTTCAATATGGAAGGTTATTGTGTCTTAATTTAATGTAGAGTCAGATAGTTCACTCATGCAACAGATAAAATTAAGCAGTTTATGACCTCCAGTTCCATATTTGGCAGGTATTTATTAGTTTTGATGTCCACTATGTTAAGCCTTTTTTAGAATGCTTTACCCGCACTGGTGACAATTTAAGGAGATTGTTGGCATCCTGATTTCCATGGTATGTCTCTGATGCTATATCATAGCAACTGCAGCTGCTGAATGCTGTGCAGATGATGAATGTTGTGAAACTGATGAAGGCACGTAGACAGCTGATGAGTGCGACAGTTTTTCTTCTGTGACGAAGAACAGCAGGGTTGTCTTAAAAAAATCCATGAGTTACAGTAGCAAGTCGCAGCTATTTAGGTACCCATGAAGGTAAATAATAAACACATATTGAAGTCGGACAGTATAAAAGTAATTACTTGGAAAGGCTTATGATTGCAAGTAAGCAGAAAGCGTTGATTTGACTTTCTAATGTGGGTACCACAATATTCTTAACAGAGGTAGGACTTTGTCGAAGGATGTGGACATGTGGGCTAGTAATGCTAACAATGAAATCGCAGGGAGATTCTAGGTGTGTCGAACTGCACAATAAAAATTAGTGGTTTTGGAGAGTAATACCACTTTTTTAACTAAAGGGATACAGCAAGCCATACTGAAAACAGACTTCTCAAAAGGAGTGTATATGTTTGGGGTAGGTTGATCGATATCGTAGACAGGTAGATGACCGCAAAGTACGAGAATTTCGGGATACATAAAAATAGTGAAATCGTTGAGGCATAAGCAGAAACCACAACGCAACACAACAAATTAAATGTCAGTACAGTGAAGGCGAAATATTGAAGCCGAAGCATCAAGAATGTAAAAACACATTGGCAATGACCACGTAAACCCTATAAAGAATTGCAGAAGACAAGTGTTCTACTGGCATCGGGTCCCAGTCTATCTACAAGCGGAAACGAATCTATAAATGTATGGGATATTTCAAAATAAAATGATAACAGAAGGTGAAAGTTTGTACAATCACCTTTTCTACTAGTAAAGAAACGCAGTGGGAGTTATAGGTTATGCGTTGACCTGAGAGAACTAAACAGCATATTTGAATTAAAAATAACCACATTACCGTAGGTCACAGTACTAGGTTCTTTACAGTACTAAATCTTAGGTTATGGATTTCGATAGCTGCCGATAAAACCATGTGGCATGTACAAAGCAGCCGAAGGTAGGTGTCAAAAACAGAAACAGTTCAGACAATAGCCACTTGCCTTAGCAAATACTTTTTCTAAATTTAAAAGGCTGAGGAATTAGCTATTAGGAAATCTTGAAAACCTGAAAATATTCGAAGGCAGTTTGGTGGTATTTAGCTGGACAGAGAAAGACCATATTAGGCACCCAGAACCAATTCTAAAGGAAATCGATGTTTATTAGTTGTGCATCAAACAGAAGCTTTACAAATGATCAATAATACACTTATTGGATACGTCCAAAGAATTTATGCTAATTGGTTTCTATGATAAAGACGTGGACTAAATTAAACGACCAGATACAAGTCTCTTTTTTATGACCTCCATGGCGCCGTCAGTTACCACAAAACTTAGTATTCTTTTATGAAAAGATAAACAACATTTTTTTTCCCAGATTTTCCTCCCAAATAGAAACCGATATCTAGATGCGATTCCGAAACTACTAAACAACTTAATTTATCAATGAGTTCCATACGTAATATTACTTAGTGTTCTCTACTGTATACTACAGCAAACTCTGGAACAAACTATCCAAAGATATTTGCACTATGGACTCCGAACGCCTCATTTCTAGAATCTTTAACTAAATCTTCTTTGACTTACCGTTCAACCCCGAAGCACTCAGTAGTTGCTTATAGAAATTCTCAAACTCTAAATAAAACAACCCGTGCTTAATGCCGCTGAAAAAACGAAACCCAGTAAAAATTTAACGTTTCTTTATTAATTACATCTTTTTATTTTTTACAGATTTTCCTGTCTTTACCCCTCCTCGAGTTTGTAGATTATTTTTATGATACATTAGTCTCGTATAAGTAAACTACTTTCAGCACTAGTTGACATGCTGTTTACGTTATGGATTAATAACTCAACTTTCAGAATTACTCTATATGGACTCCACCAACACAGAAGATATTATCTACCAGTCATTGAAAGGTGATCAATATGTACGCACTATTTCACATTCTATCCCAGTAGCAGCGGTTGGAGAACCCTGGGAACTGGATATTATGGCACCGCTATGCAGACATCAAATATCAAACTCTACCTGATAGTGCTGACAGAACGCGCCGCATGTAGGGTGTGCCTTTGTTGCTACCGGCAAACTAGGACGGTAAGGGAGCAGTTATTTGGCATATTGCAGTAAACACGGCCTTCCAAAATGATACTGACTGATTATAGTCAACGTTTAGAGTAAATAAACCAATTAAGTAACTGAGAGGATTAATAGCAAGTTAAATAAAAGACTGAAAGAAAGGAGAGGTATCTAAAGGACAAAAATACTAAGGATTTTGTTAGCACGCGTCCATCTGTTCAAAAAGACAAGAAGATCGTCGTTCTAACTGATGTAGCCAGGATATAACATGACATGATTTTAACTACAGATATTGAATTATTTGAAGAATAAAATGCAGCGACAACAAGTGGTGACATATGTACAACAGAAACAAGGAATGGACATTAATAGATCAGAATGGTATCATGGGAAGCAGTAGACGTTTTTTCAGTTGAGGATCTGATAAAATGTAGAAAACGGAAAGTCGTTACAGGTTTAGACTAAACATGGTAGCACACGTGATCATAAGTAGTCTCTGCAACGCTCACACCAGTGCCTGCCTTTAAGAAAGACAGTCGAAAGATGTGTGCAGTTCTTACAGAGCACGCTCTTCTCTCAGTATGTTGACGCTTTTGTGCCCTGCAACAGAATGAACATGTAAATTAGCAATAATACCATCGTACACACTTTCGACAGCGTCACATTACTCTTTCTTTGAATGAGGCACTGTTCTCACTGCCTGTTTTTAAACAAGGATATTTCGGAACACAGTCTGTGGGTAACCCACAGTGGGTGATCACTGGTGATATGACAGTTGCCACTGATGTGTTGCCATGTTCAATTTGACTTAAGTTATCATGAGTAGTTATCACACCATCCTTGGGGTGTTGAATGTTTCGAATAACAAACGACGTCGGAGAGCTGGCATAAATAACTATTTAAAACAACTATCAATCATCTGATTTTTCTAGTTTCACGCTTATGACATTCCTTACTTTAATCAAATGCATTCACCAGTAAATTTTCTTTACTCCCTTAACCTTCACATCCCCCCATAATTACAAAGGTCCCTACGGTTGATTTTGAACCGTTCCATACATTCATATAACCTTCCTACACTTGCATCTAACATATGTTATTGTTATCAGAGCGCTTATTTCTGTCAGCTATGTTCTTTGGTGTTAGGGTTAACCCCCACGTATGATTATAACCATGCCTGTAAACTGGTGTGAATTCTGAAGGGAATTTCAGAATATATTAATTATTATGGTGTGAAGGTAAATCCTGTCTCCTACTTGGTCAGTGTTATATACAAGATTCCAGGAGCTGCAGTTGGATATTCTTCGGGATACCACATTGTAGCATACGGCCGACTTCTTCCCATTCCACACCTTTAACCACACAATATCGTTTCTCAACGTCCTCACTGAGAGCCTAGTGGAAAACGCCCTAAATTAGTTTGCACATTCACCAATCAAGAAACTAGGGTCTCAAATATGGAAACTTTGAACATACTAGTTGTTAACAACAATCCTCTGCTAATGTTTAAACTGTTATCGAAACGGAAGTCACTTTATGTAATGATCACCACAATATAGACGACGGCACAATTAAGCCTACCCTAGAAAATATAATTTGGTCGAACAAACAAGACCCTGTAGACGTGAACAAACTATGAGATAGAATTAAAGACACTGTTCTTCAGTTATTTTATTAGTATACTCCTCTTTCCCTTTATCATAATTAACCTAGATTTACCCACAAGCTAAATTTTAGTAGGACAGAACACGAAAGATCTGAAGCCAACATTTTTGTGGTCACGATAAAAAAGCTATCAAACTTTAACTAATGTAAATATGTTTACAATTTCTACCAGTTTGAGGGCTCAAAGGATATCATTACTTTGTGGACACTGAAAAACGATATCATAAGATGAGCATCTTGATTATTAATATTATTTCTTAATTGAGTGTTGGAGTGTGGTTTCAAACTACGTAAAGAAAAGTGCATCTACTTCATGCATTTGATCAAATACCTTGGTTTCATCCTAGATAAAAACGGTCGCCGACCAGACCCTGCCGATAAAGAAGCCATTCAGTAGATGTCTGTACCAATTGATGTCCCTTTATTAAGATTCTTTTTGCGATTAGTTAGTCATTACGGCACATGTTTCGCCTGAAATGGATCGAGTGAGAGGTCCTTTGAATGAATTACTATCGAGAGATAAATCCTGGCAGTGTTTAGCGGAATGTCAAGCATCGTTCGACAAAGTCGAGTCCATGCTTAGCTCGAAACTTCTGCTAAAACACTTCAATCCCAGCTTGGGAATTGTTGTTGCATCTGATGCCTCTAGCCATGGAGTTGGAGCAGTTATATCTCACATGTTTCCAGACAGATCAGGAAAGACAATTGCTCATGCTAAAAAATCATTCATCCCAGCCAACTGAAACTACAATCAATTTGAGATAGAGGCTCTTGCAATCATTTTTGCTATTAAAAAATTACATAAATTACTGTGCGACTGTAAGTTTACACTACTAACAGATCACAAACGATTGATTGAAACTTTAGGTTCTAAAAACGGTATCCCTGTCTATATGGCTAATATACTACAACCCTCGGGGAACAATGCTTCTGAGCTATGACACAAGCATCAAATATCAGTCAACAAATACTATCGGTCAAGCCTATGCTCTCTTACCCCTGGTTGGAGTTCAGCACTCTGGACCGAAGGACATAATCATTACCTTCATATCGGTCGGCCTAGAAATACGAAGTGAAGAAGCAAATGTCATTCTAAACACCCCAGTGGATCAGAGAAAAAACTCTTCGAGACACAGTTCTACAAGAAGTTAGGAAGTTCCACCGACAAGAGTGACCCTCGAAGATCGGCTCTATAGGGCTTCAGCGGTTTTACCAGTGCAAACTGTTTCTTATTCATCGAAGATTGCATTTTGTTCATCTAGCGTGTCATATTCCCAAAGAAGCTGCAACCAGCAGTGCTATTCTGGCAGCACACACGAGATCAAGGGAAAAAAAGCATGAAGGCGCTAGAACGGAGTTATGTGTAGCGGCCTTAATTAGACAGCCGACATCAGCAGCTCTCCCGTTCATGTACTAAGTGTGCATTAGCAACAAATGCACTGCGTAAAGCAGAGCTGAAATCATGGCCAATACCACAGTAACTGTGGCAGCATATATACTTGGACTGCGCTGGTCCATTTCAAGAACAAACTTAACTTCTGGAAGTTGATGCAAACAGAGAATGGCCAGAAATTTTCCTCATGGAACATGCAACCGCAAGCTGCACAGTAAAAAAACTACGTCAATTATTCAGTCATTTTGGGATTACCGAAAAAATAGTCAGCGACAATGGAACACATTTTACCTCCTCTATATTCTAAGAATTTTGTCGGCATAACAAAATCTAGCATGTCCGAACACCTTCATTTCATGCTCAATCGAATAAACAAGTAGAACAGTTTGTTGGTACATTTAAAGAGGCTCTAAATAAACCAAGCGGAAAGGAGACATTCGAAAAGATCTAAGGGAGGTTCTTGCTTATTTACCGTTCCAAATCGAACCCTCGGACAACTAACTGGGTCTCCTCAGCGGAAGTGTAGCTTGGCAGTAAAATACGGACACATTTCGATAGCATTCATCCAACGCCAGCCCTTGAGCCGCAACGAAGTGTAGTTATAGAGAAACATTTCAATCATCGTCATAGGGTACAAAGATAATTATTCATTGTGGGTCAAAAGCTACTTGCTATGGACTGTTGAGGAGAACATCCTACATGGATAGCTGGTCGGATCATGCAAAAGAAAGGAAATGTGGTTAACGAGGTGTCCATCGGCTCAGAAGTCTGGGTGTGTCATGCGAACCAACTGAAATCAAAATGGATCGCCAACAACGTGACGCAACATAGATTACCTCTTGAACTTCTGCTGGACACATTTGAGATCAAAAAGCCTGAAACAGACGGGACAGCTACTCTGTAAACGAAGGATGATACCACTTACTTATTACCTAGAAAGTGGACAAATCGGAGGCAGATGTATCCTAAAACCAGATCCTTCAAATATCTCAAAAAAGAGGTGTTATTGGAATATTGACCGGACTAAAGAATGTTCTGTGCATGATCGTGAGGGTACACGCTGTATGGGCATTTCTAAACCAATCAGCTCTGAAGAATGATCGGGGAAAACTCTAGAAGTTTCTTGTGTTAATACTATAAATGTACTATTAGATTGTGTATGAAAGACTTGGTCAAACAGTTTATTAAATATTGTTATTTATAAGGTTATTGATGCATCACAGTTAGCTAAATTCAAGACAATGAGTTCAAAGTTTAAAAACGTCAATAGTGGACAACCTGATTAGTGTCTAAGTGGCCCAGGTCGCATAGTGACAACATAATTAACAGCGTTTGCCACTATTGTACATTTGACATCAAAATGAAGTCTTACTGTACTAACTGTTAAATAGCTTTCAACGAAAAAGAATCAAGACAGGAATCTATTATTCTATTAAGATAGCAGCCATGTATCGACTGTACAAGTTGCGACGTTTTTTAGGTGGAATATTTTGTTTAAGGTAAAGTAACTAAAGATATCCATTCTCAGCAATAGTTTCTTTATGTTGAAGTAAACTATAAACCAAAGATGATGTTTTACTAACAATCCATGTCTTCTCTTTTCACTTATCCAAACAGCTTTACCTGATTGCAGATTTAAACCATTATTCTTACTTGGATCAATTATATGTTCTCAGCTTTTTAAGTTCTTCGTTGTAGCATACTGAAACATCTCTAAAGACTCACTTTTTCAAATTGCATCGCGAGCACTGATAACTACTATTTGTCCACCTTTTAGTGGGGCTTCATGCAAATGACAAGTAAGAATAAAAATACTGTAGCAGCCAAAATCACCACTGAACAGATACGATTGTCCAATAACGGTTGAATGCTGTACACGAGTTGAGTTATATCACCCACGCGTGTTTTCAATCTGGTTGATCTGAGTGTTGTTCGAACTAAATTAATCATAATACTATTTACATTTGAGATCCTTTATTAATGTTATCGTGTATCGTCTACATAAGAATATAACTGTATAGGTGAAGTAGTTTGATAGGTAATTAGTATCAGGGCACACAGTCGCTCATGAAACGGAATTGAAGTTACGAAGATATTATGTTCTTATATTTTCGTAAAATACTACTTTCAATCTAGTTGTAGAACGTCCAATTTATGTCGTTGAGTCACGTTACTTGTGGCTGTAAACTTTAAGGAAGTTATTTCTAAACATGTTTACTAGGTTCTATAGTTTTGAATAGATTAATCATAAATTAACCACAATACATGAAGTTATTCTGTATCGCTTGATAAACTTCACTATTCACCATCAGAAGTCTACTAGTATGCACTGTAGCGCGGCGAAAGTGTGGCAAGAAGTAAAAATGAATTATATAATTCTAAACAGCAGAGAAACCACAGGTTTGTGAAGTAATGTTCTGAAAGAATTCTACATCTTTCTTGTAAAGAATAACTATGAAGTTATTATTAGCACTTAGAATTCCGAATTGTAGTCGCGTAATAACGCAGTGAGAACTCACAAGTAGTAGTTATGGGATTGTATTATAATAACCAGTAATAGGAATCACAAACAATAAATGAGAATATAGCAATCCAGCAATGCAAGAAACAAGGGATTTAGCTAGGAATATATACATGCATATAGGTATAGCAATGCCCCAAATATAGATAATCATAAGTAGAAGAGAATCGGACAACAAGTGACGAATGGGATAAGCTAAACATATTTCACCAAAACAATACAACACGGGAATAACTAAGCAGATACAGGGGGGATACATAAATTACAAAACACATCTATAAAAACACCAGGAATAAAAGTATACATGAGTTATATGACAGTCTAGATTCACCTGAACTAGATATTGGTAACCATAATAACTTTGTCATGATTCTTTCCTTATTTGAAAAACAGAAAACTAACGATAATTTTAACTTATTTCAAAAGTCATTGGGCCGAGTAATGCTTGTAATGATTTTTTAGAATTATTAGCTAAATTATTAGCTATTATAGAAGCCCTAATAGTTTCATTTTTCAGAAACATGATTGTTGATAAGTTCAGATTTCTTCATGAGGACTGGAATCAAAAATTAACAAAATGCGAGATATAGAAAAATACGACTAATGGCACTGTGTTTTGGTTTATAGCTGAATTTCCCTTTAATCAGGAACTATAATTTAAAGCAGTATTACACAAATTTCTTAGTGCAAGTCTGATATTTTACAAGAAAATACCACAATTATGTTTATAATTAAGCCTATTGTGAAAACAACTATGCCATATTCCTATAAACCCCCCTCTCGACGAAAAGGTTGAGCAGAAAAGCTTCCAGGCCTAATAGAGGCAAAGACCATTGATATTACACGGATATTATACAAGGACAAATACATTATCAACAATAGCAGATCCGGGACCACGAATACAGCTACAGATCAAGATACGAGTGCAGACAAAACAGTTGGTGTAGGCAAAACAGACACAAAGATATTGGATATTGAATACACTGCCACAGTGATAGGGACTTTGTTAAATCATACGGCTGTAGGTCTTGCACGATGCACTTGATCTCCAATTTAGGTTTCGCGCGTGAATGATTCTGAATAATCTCACTGGGCTTTTGTTCATGGTTGTTTGTTCCATTTTTATCATGTAAACTGATCACCTTCGCTCCAAATATTGCTTCCTTCACTTCCTGAACGAATACTTGGGAATAACACCACCTCTCAATAAACCAAAAGGCTGGGTCAGAGTTTCGAAAAGTTGAGAGAAACAGCATATTAAACACTTGATCATACACAGGGCGTTCTAACATTTTCACCCATGTTTGTAGTGTTATAGTGCTTTATTCTACGTTTTTCCCAGCGTGGCACTGTCCAGTTGCGATTGGATTTGACTACTGACAATTTGTAAGTATTATGGCTTTTAAAACCTCAAGACCTGATTGTGCAAAGCGATTGTCGTAATTCACTCGTCAACCGGTCCTTAATCTCTACTCTTCCCTCAGTCACATTGTCTGAAAGTTTTATATAGGACCAAGGTTTATTTATAGTAAAATCATATTTGTACATTTAAAAAAGTCTACGACTCATATCACTCAGACATTATTATTTCAACATCTGTGGTTGTGGCCTTCACAGTTGCAGCCTCCGCTTTTTCAAGCAAACTTTTGTAATCTGTGAAGGAAAATGAAGCAATAAATACATTGATAAACCTTTGCGTCACACCTCCTACGAGCACATCCCTTGAGGTGGGCTCGAATATTGTAGAACCGATTCCTCATTACTTGGCGGTATGTTGCGTCCAAATTGTCGGTTGTCAAGTTTTTTGAATAGAAGTAATACAGTGCTGCCCCTTTATCGAGTTTTTACAATGTTGCAAAATATACTTACATTTGATTGTCAATTCGCAACGCAAGTTGCGGATTCCCGTTTTGTCGTCTGTGCTTGATATATATGTTGAGAGAAGTTACTATGACAAGAACAAACATGTGGACGAAAGATATAAAACAAATTATTAATAGTGCATAAACTAATTATGATAACAAATTCAGTGCAAGCCTATGGGAAATAATAAAAATAATAATAATAGCAGAATATAAACAATACTTATACTCAGTAAATAGTCGATTTGATATTTATTACTATCACATAGAAATAAAACATGCAAACATTGACACTGCGAACCGAACAGTTCTATGCTCCGTGAAAACATTTTCATTACGCGAAAGTTATTAAGCAACAAAAATAATTGTTATGTTTGGTGCAATATATACAATGACCTTGATAATCGCTAATCACTGTACAGACACGTCAGCCCCTCGACTACCAGTCCCAAACGGAATAGAGGAAAAACAACGACTTATGAGTCAAACAGACAGATCAGATCAGATCTTTATTTCAATCATGCCTTTATATACATGCAAAATCAGACCGCATCATAAACCAATTAGAAAACTGACATTAATACAAAATAAGAGTAATAGTGAGTGTGAACTGTGGTAACGTATATGCAGTCAATTAACTATAGTTCATAAATGAGAAATGATATAACAACAGTTAATGCCTTAAACAGTAGTATAGGATAAGAGCAACGTCACAATAATAATTATACAATGCTTACTTTGTATACAACCAAAAATAATGAATCGGTAACAGAAAAAACAGTTCTAGAAGATAATCAATCTTATTTTAGTGTCCGCCATAACAATAATGTTTATGAAGTTTGTGGGTATTAGAAGCCAAATGAAATGTAAAACAAGAAAACAGAATTTTGTAAAAGAAGTGCAATACTAACCGTCAGAAAATTTTTTTTTAAATTAGAATTTACATAAAAAGTTATGTTGATGATTAACAAACAATCTATGAGATAAGCTAAACAAATATATTCCATATTTTCGGATAATATAAGTGACGTCAATTTTTTATCCGTAATCACTATCTAGTAAGGAGCTATCAAAACACTAAACCGTAGAATTGCAAATAATAATGAGCTGTTCATTTTGTTTCAGTTAATTTTACTATGAATAGGCAGTTTATTTGTAAGTCGTAGACAGCTACACAATACAACAGTATTAATAAAGTGTCGTCGCGTATCGTACAGATTTACAATCGAAACGTTGAATGCATTTTTAAGAGATAATATAAAGTATTTCAGTCTGGACAATGTGCCACTTCCCATAAGGGTTGTGACTTGAATAATGTAATAGTAATTCCGAAAATATGCATAGATAAATATGACCAATTAAAAATGATACATAGACTAGACAAAAATGACTCATATAATCACGTGGTTATATGGCAAACGTTATTTGGTCATATACCAGAGTGCACTTTATGTGCAATGGTTGCATCACAACGCTTTAAAAGCTTTTCTATGATTTTTAATTCCACTTGTGAAATGTACATTAGTGTCATTATGCTTATATTTAAAAATTGTCAGCAATTAGTTGGCAAGTGGTGAAATGAATTAGTCGATTTATTCTTTTGAGAAGTTACCACATCACCATTTCAAGATCCGAAATTAACAAAAAACATAAGATTGGTGTTGAAATGCACCAAGGCAAATCATTAAGTTACGTTTGTCGTACAAACAGAGCGACTTCTAACGATTGAACTCACTTACGAATGAGAATAAATCAGAAAGCGATGAAGGATGGAAGAGAAGTTATATTTGATGGTAAATAGGGCGTCAATTGGATAACCATGTCTAGGCTGGCAAACTAGAAAGAGATGCTTCTCATAGTGCATCGTGCTGTGATCTAGTGTTGATGTGTGACCGAGCACCTTCAACCAGTCGTGTCCTCTAAAACAGACATGGTCAGCATCAATGTCGAGAGCCTATGCAACTGTCTACTTTGGGGATTATTTGCCGCTACAGCTTACTCCCCCTCCCCTCCAATGGGTTCACGAGGACCCGAAGACGTACCAACCAAACGATAAAACCCAATGTGTCAGACATTGGTAAACGTTCCTTTAATAACTTGCGATGTTGTGCAGCTTCTGGACGTCAGTGTCTGCGCTAGGGTGTCGTTGCATAAAACATTTTGTACATATTTTTTTCTTCCGCGTTTTTCTGTTAGTCATCAAACGACCTGGAAATCTAAAAGTCGAAACTTTTTAAATCTGTGCAGTTTGTATACAAAAAAAACAATTTGGCAGCCCGATGTGGCTACAAAAATGTATGAAATATTAACAACACCAATATGAATAATCAAACGTTTTTTCAGAATTTTTTTAAACATAAAAAATGTGTAAAATGCATACTGTAAATTAAAAAAAAATTATTTTACTTAATTTGTGTTTATTAAAAAGAAATTACAATACGTAGAGAATGGGAAATTAGGAGGAAATTAATAGATATAATATTCGTTTAATTGTTCTGAAAATCGTACATTTTTACCAGAACATATAGCTCTCGGCGTTATGGAGCTCTTCGAAATTTCCACTTGCTTGTTGGTCGTTGCTTGAGGCGTAGTGACTTCGTCCATGTCAAGTTTCGAGTATGTTGTGGTGAATTCGACACTAAAAGGTTTGTCTTCTAGGTGGGCTGCTTTAAGGCGGTCAATGTTGACGTTCTCCTCGTGGCCATTCTTGTCAATACTATAGTACTCTGATTCTCGCTTCAGGACTTTGCATGGCCCTTCGTAAGTTGCATCGAGAGGTCGGTGTAGAGTATCGCGATGCATGAAAGCGTGTGCACTCTATTTTAAGGTGGGTTGGATAAAAGCATCTATCGATTGTTGTCGAGTTTGGACTGGCTTAACTGAATGCATAGAATTTGTAAGCCGGTTCACGTAAGAATTGAGATCTAGGTTTGTCGAGGTAGAAGCCGTTTCCACAAACCCACCTGGTAGTCGGAGAGTCGTTCCGTAGACTGATTCGGCAACATTGCTCTCAACATCTTCATTTACAGTACTGCGAATCCCGAGTAAAACTAGTGGTAAAGCGTCGATCCACTGTGGGATGTTTGTAAACGAAAGTAATGCTTTCAGTTGTCGATGGAATATTTCTACCAAAACGTTGGATTGTGGATGGTAGGCGGTTGTTCTAAAACGCATAGTTACAAGGAGTTTGATCAGAGAGTGGAACAACCCAAATTCAAACTAACGTCCACGGTCTGTCGTTATTATCGATGGACAACCAAAGTTTGCTATCCATCGTTCGACGAAAGCGCGAACAATGGTTTCACTATTGATGCCTTTCAATGAAATCGCTTCTGGCCAGCGTGTGAATCGGTCCAAGCATGTCATGAGATAGGAGAATTCGTTTGATTCTGGTAAAGGTCCTACCAGATCAAGGTGCACGTGGTCGAATCGAGAGTCAGGGGTTGAGAAAGTGTCCAGAGGGGATTGATTATGCTGAATTACCTTGTTCTTTTAGCAGACCACGCAGGAGCGTGCCCATTCTTCGGCGTATTTATTCATCTTCGGTCAGCAGAATCTCCGGGTAATCAGCTTAGTCGTAGCACGAACTCCAGGATGAGAGAGGTTGTGCAATGTGTCGAAGATGATTCATAGATAACTCCTGAGGACAATTGGACGGGCTGTACCTGTAGAAGAATAACAAATTAAAGTGTCCTTACCTTTACCAATCGTTTTGGTTTGGAGTTTGAGCGTTGTTGTGGATAACTCGTGATGAAGGTCATTGTCTTCATTTTGAAGTCGGGCTAGTTCAACAAGATCGATTCCTTGGATACGATTCAAAGAGTGTATTCGTAATAAGGCGTCGGCAACTACATTTTTAACTCCAGATATATGCTGCATATCAGTAGAGAACTGGGAAGTGTAGTCTAGATAACGCGACTCTCGTGGAGAGTACTTATCTGAAGGTGGCTTCATGAAAAACGTCAGTTGTTTATGATCGGTGAACATTGTAAACTCCCGGCCTTCGATGGGATACTAAAAATGTCGTACAGCACAGCACATGGTTAACAGTTTACGTCCAAAAGTGCTGTATCTCGATTCAGTATCGTTTAATCGTCTTGAGAAAAGTGCTAAAGATTGCCAAGCTTGGCCAATCGATTGTTGCTGAACTGAACCAATGGCTCAGTCAGATGCGTCAACCGCGATGCCGACAGGAGCTTCAGCATTGTGATGTGCCAGCATAGTCGTATTGACTATTGCTTCTTTATTTGCAGTGAAGGCTCTCTTTGACTCTGCATCCATTGTGACCACCATTTTATTCCCACAAAGCTGATCCGTTAGTGGCTTCATGATATATGCACAGTTGGGTATAATTCGTCTGTAAAAACTTACCAATCCATTGAAATCTCCCAACTGCTCAATAGTGGTTAGTTCTGGATACTTCAGAATAGCTGCCATCTTGTGTTTTTGAGGTTGTATACCATTAGTATCAATAATATGCCCCAGGAAGCCCAATGAGGTTGTTCAATTTGGAATTTCTGTATACTTATGGTAACTCCATATTGTTGCAGTCATCCAAATGCAGTATCCAGATGTTTCATATGTGTTTTCTCATCTTAGTTTGCTATGAAGTAGTCGTCGACATACCCATGGACATAGTCAAGCCCGTGGAACACGAGATCGATGAGTTGTTTGTGCTGCATTCCTCAAACTAAAAGGCATTCGGAAGAATTCGTAAAGGCCAGATGGGGTTACGATAACAGTTTTGTGTCAATCATTTTCGGACATCGGTATCTGATTGTACGCCTTTACCAAGTCGATTATTCAAAGTGCTGTCATACCGTTCAAGGTGGCCGTTAAATTGTAGATGTTTGGTATCGGGTAACGATCAAACGTAGTTTGAGTGTTGAGACGTCGGTAATCACGGGTGGGACACCAACCATTGTTATCTTAATTCAGGACCATATGTGATGAAGATGATCATGAGCTACTAGGTGTGTGAATTATTCCCAGGTTGATCATATGATCGAATTCTTCTTTTGCAATCCTTAATTTTTTGTGTGCTGGTCGGCGTGCTTTGGAGAATACAGGATGACATGTACTCGTGATGTGATGTGTAACATTCCTGGTTACACGTGATAACTTCGACGTTGCCTTATTCAGGTCTGGATATACGTCAAGTATTGGCTGTAAATGAGGGTTAATTAAATGCTTAAAACGAAGAGGACATAAGCTACAGTGGTTTCATGAACGTGAAGCTTTGTGTTCACGCGCAAATGACCTTACAACTGTCAGAAATCAAAAGCGTGATTTGTCACACCATGATCTCAAAATTTGGTTTCTCATTATCTACCTCGAAAGGAAAAAACTTGAAGTTTGCAGGAGTTGGGATTGATAGTGTTTGCTACTGCATATTTTGGGGATTATTTACAGTTACAGTGTTAACGACGTTATCTAGGCACGATCGTTACTGTTAGTTTGTTACTGTTTTTTGGTTTAACAGGGTAGATTAGGCGCAACTTAGAAGCCGAATTTCGAGATCACGGCATGACAAATCACGCGTTCAATTTCTGGCAGTTGTAAGGTCACTTGCGCGTGAATTTGACAGGTGCGTCACTCATATTTTTTAGCCTTGACTGAGTAGAACCTTATGACCAGCTCGAAAAGTCAGTTCTCAAACTCGGGGACTTTTTCGAAAAATAATGTCTTAATAAATTGTTTCACACCATCGAGCTTGGTAACGGTCCAGAGACAGAAATGTTGACTCATATGAGTGAAGTCATTGATCAACACACTTTTGACAAAGGTTTCGTTCGTCAACTCTTCCTATCAAAACTGCCACAACAAGTACAAGCATTTTTCGCAACTTTCAATAACAACCCAGTAGACGAACTAGCTTCATCTGCTGACCGAATTCTGGAGATCATCAGATCTTGCCACAATGAGGTTTATTTCGTTACAGATAAACCTCATGCAACGGAAAACAAGGTGACAAAATTGTGCAAAACTCTTTCTCATTTGCTTGATTTACAGAAATGACACCGACCAATAGATTCTCAATAACGAAGTTCTTCACGCAGAGGATCCTCATCCCGACATTGACGAAAGGAAAACTCACATTGGTGTTAGTACCACAACACCTATAGCAAAGACTCGAAAAAGTGTAGAGACCCCTGCTGTCTTCCTAGACACAATCTCACTGTAGACTCCGGGAAACGGCCGTCGGCACGCGTTAGCCTTTACAAATTCTTCCGAATGCCCTTTAGTTTGAGGAATGCAGCACAAACAACTCATCGATCTCGTGTTCCACGGGCTTGACTATGTCCATGGGTATGTCGACGACTACTTCATAGCAAACTAAGATGAGAAAACACATATGAAACATCTGGATACTGCATTTGGATGACTGCAACAATATGGAGTTACCATAAGTATACAGAAATTCCAAATTGAACAACCTCATTGGGCTTCCTGGGGCATATTATTGATACTAATGGTATACAACCTCAAAAACACAAGATGGCAGCTATTCTGAAGTATCCAGAACTAACCACTATTGAGCAGTTGGGAGATTTCAATGGATTGGTAAGTTTTTACAGACGAATTATACCCAACTGTGCATATATCATGAAGCCACTAACGGATCAGCTTTGTGGGAATAAAATGGTGGTCACAATGGATGCAGAGTCAAAGAGAGCCTTCACTGCAAATAAAGAAGCAATAGTCAATACGACTATGCTGGCACATCACAATGCTGAAGCTCCTGTCGGCATCGCGGTTGACGCATCTGACTGAGCCATTGGTTCAGTTCAGCAACAATCGATTGGCCAAGCTTGGCAATCTTTAGCACTTTTCTCAAGACGATTAAACGATACTGAATCGAGATACAGCACTTTTGGACGTAAACTGTTAACCATGTGCTGTGCTGTACGACATTTTTAGTATCCCATCGAAGGCCGGGAGTTTACAATGTTCACCGATCATAAACAACTGACGTTTTTCATGAAGCCACCTTCAGATAAGTACTCTCCACGAGAGTCGCGTTATCTAGACTACACTTCCCAGTTCTCTACTGATATGCAGCATATATCTGGAGTTAAAAATGTAGTTGCCGACGCCTTATTACGAATACACTCTTTGAATCGTATCCAAGGAATCGATCTTGTTGAACTAGCCCGACTTCAAAATGAAGACAATGACCTTCATCACGAGTTATCCACAACAACGCTCAAACTCCAAACCAAAACGATTGGTAAAGGTAAGGACACTTTAATTTGTTATTCTTCTACAGGTACAGCCCGTCCAATTGTCCTCAGGAGTTATCTATGAATCATCTTCGACACATTGCACAACCTCTCTCATCCTGGAGTTCGTGCTACGACTAAGCTGATTACCCGGAGATTCTGCTGACCGAAGATGAATAAATACGCCGAAGAATGGGCACGCTCCTGCGTGGTCTGCTAAAAGAACAAGGTAATTCAGCATAATCAATCCCCTCTGGACACTTTCTCAACCCCTGACTCTCGATTCGACCACGTGCACCTTGATCTGGTAGGACCTTTACCAGAATCAAACGAATTCTCCTATCTCATGACATGCTTGGACCGATTCACACGCTGGCCAGAAGCGATTTCATTGAAAGGCATCAATAGTGAAACCATTGTTCGCGCTTTCGTCGAACGATGGATAGCAAACTTTGGTTGTCCATCGATAATAACGACAGACCGTGGACGTTAGTTTGAATTTGGGTTGTTCCACTCTCTGATCAAACTCCTTGTAACTATGCGTTTTAGAACAACCGCCTACCATCCACAATCCAACGTTTTGGTAGAAATATTCCATCGACAACTGAAAGCATTACTTTCGTTTACAAACATCCCACAGTGGATCGACGCTTTACCACTAGTTTTACTCGGGATTCGCAGTACTGTAAATGAAGATGTTGAGAGCAATGTTGCCGAATCAGTCTACGGAACGACTCTCCGACTACCAGGTGGGTTTGTGGAAACGGCTTCTACCTCGACAAACCTAGATCTCAATTCTTACGTGAACCGGCTTACAAATTCTATGCATTCAGTTAAGCCAGTCCAAACTCGACAACAATCGATAGATGCTTTTATCCAACCCACCTTAAAATAGAGTGCACACGCTTTCATGCATCGCGATACTCTACACCGACCTCTCGATGCAACTTACGAAGGGCCATGCAAAGTCCTGAAGCGAGAATCAGAGTACTATAGTATTGACAAGAATGGCCACGAGGAGAACGTCAACATTGACCGCCTTAAAGCAGCCCACCTAGAAGACAAACCTTTTAGTGTCGAATTCACCACAACATACTCGAAACTTGACATGGACGAAGTCACTACGCCTCAAGCAACGACCAACAAGCAAGTGGAAATTTCGAAGAGCTCCATAACGCCGAGAGCTATATGTTCTGGTAAAAATGTACGATTTTCAGAACAATTAAACGAATATTATATCTATTAATTTCCTCCTAATTTCCCATTCTCTACGTATTGTAATTTCTTTTTAATAAACACAAATTAAGTAAAATAATTTTTTTTTAATTTACAGTATGCATTTTACACATTTTTTATGTTTAAAAAAATTCTGAAAAAACGTTTGATTATTCATATTGGTGTTGTTAATATTTCATACATTTTTGTAGCCACATCGGGCTGCCAAATTGTTTTTTTTGTATACAAACTGCACAGATTTAAAAAGTTTCGACTTTTAGATTTCCAGGTCGTTTGATGACTAACAGAAAAACGCGGAAGAAAAAAATATGTACAAAATGTTTTATGCAACGACACCCTAGCGCAGACACTGACGTCCAGAAGCTGCACAACATCGCAAGTTATTAAAGGAACGTTTACCAATGTCTGACACATTGGGTTTTATCGTTTGGTTGGTACGTCTTCGGGTCCTCGTGAACCCATTGGAGGGGAGGGGGAGTAAGCTGTAGCGGCAAATAATCCCCAAAGTAGACAGTTGCATAGGCTCTCGACATTGATGCTGACCATGTCTGTTTTAGAGGACACGACTGGTTGAAGGTGCTCGGTCACACATCAACACTAGATCACAGCACGATGCACTATGAGAAGCATCTCTTTCTAGTTTGCCAGCCTAGACATGGTTATCCAATTGACGCCCTATTTACCATCAAATATAACTTCTCTTCCATCCTTCATCGCTTTCTGATTTATTCTCATTCGTAAGTGAGTTCAATCGTTAGAAGTCGCTCTGTTTGTACGACAAACGTAACTTAATGATTTGCCTTGGTGCATTTCAACACCAATCTTATGTTTTTTGTTAATTTCGGATCTTGAAATGGTGATGTGGTAACTTCTCAAAAGAATAAATCGACTAATTCATTTCACCACTTGCCAACTAATTGCTGACAATTTTTAAATATAAGCATAATGACACTAATGTACATTTCACAAGTGGAATTAAAAATCATAGAAAAGCTTTTAAAGCGTTGTGATGCAACCATTGCACATAAAGTGCACTCTGGTATATGACCAAATAACGTTTGCCATATAACCACGTGATTATATGAGTCATTTTTGTCTAGTCTATGTATCATTTTTAATTGGTCATATTTATCTATGCATATTTTCGGAATTACTATTACATTATTCAAGTCACAACCCTTATGGGAAGTGGCACATTGTCCAGACTGAAATACTTTATATTATCTCTTAAAAATGCATTCAACGTTTCGATTGTAAATCTGTACGATACGCGACGACACTTTATTAATACTGTTGTATTGTGTAGCTGTCTACGACTTACAAATAAACTGCCTATTCATAGTAAAATTAACTGAAACAAAATGAACAGCTCATTATTATTTGCAATTCTACGGTTTAGTGTTTTGATAGCTCCTTACTAGATAGTGATTACGGATAAAAAATTGACGTCACTTATATTATCCGAAAATATGGAATATATTTGTTTAGCTTATCTCATAGATTGTTTGTTAATCATCAACATAACTTTTTATGTAAATTCTAATTTAAAAAAAAATTTTCTGACGGTTAGTATTGCACTTCTTTTACAAAATTCTGTTTTCTTGTTTTACATTTCATTTGGCTTCTAATACCCACAAACTTCATAAACATTATTGTTATGGCGGACACTAAAATAAGATTGATTATCTTCTAGAACTGTTTTTTCTGTTACCGATTCATTATTTTTGGTTGTATACAAAGTAAGCATTGTATAATTATTATTGTGACGTTGCTCTTATCCTATACTACTGTTTAAGGCATTAACTGTTGTTATATCATTTCTCATTTATGAACTATAGTTAATTGACTGCATATACGTTACCACAGTTCACACTCACTATTACTCTTATTTTGTATTAATGTCAGTTTTCTAATTGGTTTATGATGCGGTCTGATTTTGCATGTATATAAAGGCATGATTGAAATAAAGATCTGATCTGATCTGTCTGTTTGACTCATAAGTCGTTGTTTTTCCTCTATTCCGTTTGGGACTGGTAGTCGAGGGGCTGACGTGTCTGTACAGTGATTAGCGATTATCAAGGTCATTGTATATATTGCACCAAACATAACAATTATTTTTGTTGCTTAATAACTTTCGCGTAATGAAAATGTTTTCACGGAGCATAGAACTGTTCGGTTCGCAGTGTCAATGTTTGCATGTTTTATTTCTATGTGATAGTAATAAATATCAAATCGACTATTTACTGAGTATAAGTATTGTTTATATTCTGCTATTATTATTATTTTTATTATTTCCCATAGGCTTGCACTGAATTTGTTATCATAATTAGTTTATGCACTATTAATAATTTGTTTTATATCTTTCGTCCACATGTTTGTTCTTGTCATAGTAACTTCTCTCAACATATATATCAAGCACAGACGACAAAACGGGAATCCGCAACTTGCGTTGCGAATTGACAATCAAATGTAAGTATATTTTGCAACATTGTAAAAACTCGATAAAGGGGCAGCACTGTATTACTTCTATTCAAAAAACTTGACAACCGACAATTTGGACGCAACATACCGCCAAGTAATGAGGAATCGGTTCTACAATATTCGAGCCCACCTCAAGGGATGTGCTCGTAGGAGGTGTGACGCAAAGGTTTATCAATGTATTTATTGCTTCATTTTCCTTCACAGATTACAAAAGTTTGCTTGAAAAAGCGGAGGCTGCAACTGTGAAGGCCACAACCACAGATGTTGAAATAATAATGTCTGAGTGATATGAGTCGTAGACTTTTTTAAATGTACAAATATGATTTTACTATAAATAAACCTTGGTCCTATATAAAACTTTCAGACAATGTGACTGAGGGAAGAGTAGAGATTAAGGACCGGTTGACGAGTGAATTACGACAATCGCTTTGCACAATCAGGTCTTGAGGTTTTAAAAGCCATAATACTTACAAATTGTCAGTAGTCAAATCCAATCGCAACTGGACAGTGCCACGCTGGGAAAAACGTAGAATAAAGCACTATAACACTACAAACATGGGTGAAAATGTTAGAACGCCCTGTGTATGATCAAGTGTTTAATATGCTGTTTCTCTCAACTTTTCGAAACTCTGACCCAGCCTTTTGGTTTATTGAGAGGTGGTGTTATTCCCAAGTATTCGTTCAGGAAGTGAAGGAAGCAATATTTGGAGCGAAGGTGATCAGTTTACATGATAAAAATGGAACAAACAACCATGAACAAAAGCCCAGTGAGATTATTCAGAATCATTCACGCGCGAAACCTAAATTGGAGATCAAGTGCATCGTGCAAGACCTACAGCCGTATGATTTAACAAAGTCCCTATCACTGTGGCAGTGTATTCAATATCCAATATCTTTGTGTCTGTTTTGCCTACACCAACTGTTTTGTCTGCACTCGTATCTTGATCTGTAGCTGTATTCGTGGTCCCGGATCTGCTATTGTTGATAATGTATTTGTCCTTGTATAATATCCGTGTAATATCAATGGTCTTTGCCTCTATTAGGCCTGGAAGCTTTTCTGCTCAACCTTTTCGTCGAGAGGGGGGTTTATAGGAATATGGCATAGTTGTTTTCACAATAGGCTTAATTATAAACATAATTGTGGTATTTTCTTGTAAAATATCAGACTTGCACTAAGAAATTTGTGTAATACTGCTTTAAATTATAGTTCCTGATTAAAGGGAAATTCAGCTATAAACCAAAACACAGTGCCATTAGTCGTATTTTTCTATATCTCGCATTTTGTTAATTTTTGATTCCAGTCCTCATGAAGAAATCTGAACTTATCAACAATCATGTTTCTGAAAAATGAAACTATTAGGGCTTCTATAATAGCTAATAATTTAGCTAATAATTCTAAAAAATCATTACAAGCATTACTCGGCCCAATGACTTTTGAAATAAGTTAAAATTATCGTTAGTTTTCTGTTTTTCAAATAAGGAAAGAATCATGACAAAGTTATTATGGTTACCAATATCTAGTTCAGGTGAATCTAGACTGTCATATAACTCATGTATACTTTTATTCCTGGTGTTTTTATAGATGTGTTTTGTAATTTATGTATCCCCCCTGTATCTGCTTAGTTATTCCCGTGTTGTATTGTTTTGGTGAAATATGTTTAGCTTATCCCATTCGTCACTTGTTGTCCGATTCTCTTCTACTTATGATTATCTATATTTGGGGCATTGCTATACCTATATGCATGTATATATTCCTAGCTAAATCCCTTGTTTCTTGCATTGCTGGATTGCTATATTCTCATTTATTGTTTGTGATTCCTATTACTGGTTATTATAATACAATCCCATAACTACTACTTGTGAGTTCTCACTGCGTTATTACGCGACTACAATTCGGAATTCTAAGTGCTAATAATAACTTCATAGTTATTCTTTACAAGAAAGATGTAGAATTCTTTCAGAACATTACTTCACAAACCTGTGGTTTCTCTGCTGTTTAGAATTATATAATTCATTTTTACTTCTTGCCACACTTTCGCCGCGCTACAGTGCATACTAGTAGACTTCTGATGGTGAATAGTGAAGTTTATCAAGCGATACAGAATAACTTCATGTATTGTGGTTAATTTATGATTAATCTATTCAAAACTATAGAACCTAGTAAACATGTTTAGAAATAACTTCCTTAAAGTTTACAGCCACAAGTAACGTGACTCAACGACATAAATTGGACGTTCTACAACTAGATTGAAAGTAGTATTTTACGAAAATATAAGAACATAATATCTTCGTAACTTCAATTCCGTTTCATGAGCGACTGTGTGCCCTGATACTAATTACCTATCAAACTACTTCACCTATACAGTTATATTCTTATGTAGACGATACACGATAACATTAATAAAGGATCTCAAATGTAAATAGTATTATGATTAATTTAGTTCGAACAACACTCAGATCAACCAGATTGAAAACACGCGTGGGTGATATAACTCAACTCGTGTACAGCATTCAACCGTTATTGGACAATCGTATCTGTTCAGTGGTGATTTTGGCTGCTACAGTATTTTTATTCTTACTTGTCATTTGCATGAAGCCCCACTAAAAGGTGGACAAATAGTAGTTATCAGTGCTCGCGATGCAATTTGAAAAAGTGAGTCTTTAGAGATGTTTCAGTATGCTACAACGAAGAACTTAAAAAGCTGAGAACATATAATTGATCCAAGTAAGAATAATGGTTTAAATCTGCAATCAGGTAAAGCTGTTTGGATAAGTGAAAAGAGAAGACATGGATTGTTAGTAAAACATCATCTTTGGTTTATAGTTTACTTCAACATAAAGTAACTATTGCTGAGAATGGATATCTTTAGTTACTTTACCTTAAACAAAATATTCCACCTAAAAAACGTCGCAACTTGTACAGTCGATACATGGCTGCTATCTTAATAGAATAATAGATTCCTGTCTTGATTCTTTTTCGTTGAAAGCTATTTAACAGTTAGTACAGTAAGACTTCATTTTGATGTCAAATGTACAATAGTGGCAAACGCTGTTAATTATGTTGTCACTATGCGACCTGGGCCACTTAGACACTAATCAGGTTGTCCACTATTGACGTTTTTAAACTTTGAACTCATTGTCTTGAATTTAGCTAACTGTGATGCATCAATAACCTTATAAATAACAATATTTAATAAACTGTTTGACCAAGTCTTTCATACACAATCTAATAGTACATTTATAGTATTAACACAAGAAACTTCTAGAGTTTTCCCCGATCATTCTTCAGAGCTGATTGGTTTAGAAATGCCCATACAGCGTGTACCCTCACGATCATGCACAGAACATTCTTTAGTCCGGTCAATATTCCAATAACACCTCTTTTTTGAGATATTTGAAGGATCTGGTTTTAGGATACATCTGCCTCCGATTTGTCCACTTTCTAGGTAATAAGTAAGTGGTATCATCCTTCGTTTACAGAGTAGCTGTCCCGTCTGTTTCAGGCTTTTTGATCTCAAATGTGTCCAGCAGAAGTTCAAGAGGTAATCTATGTTGCGTCACGTTGTTGGCGATCCATTTTGATTTCAGTTGGTTCGCATGACACACCCAGACTTCTGAGCCGATGGACACCTCGTTAACCACATTTCCTTTCTTTTGCATGATCCGACCAGCTATCCATGTAGGATGTTCTCCTCAACAGTCCATAGCAAGTAGCTTTTGACCCACAATGAATAATTATCTTTGTACCCTATGACGATGATTGAAATGTTTCTCTATAACTACACTTCGTTGCGGCTCAAGGGCTGGCGTTGGATGAATGCTATCGAAATGTGTCCGTATTTTACTGTCAAGCTACACTTCCGCTGAGGAGACCCAGTTAGTTGTCCGAGGGTTCGATTTGGAACGGTAAATAAGCAAGAACCTCTCTAAGATCTCTTTCATACACAATTTAATAGCACGGGGTACGGCTACTTAAAAACCACTTAAAATGAATCTGTGGCGAGTTCGCAGTATTACTGACAATCGATGTTATTGCTTCGCCTTGTTTTATATGAGTAAAACAGTGTATATGTTTTGAGTTTGTTTAGTACCAAACTGTTATTACATAATCACTTATGTCAGCATGTGATATTGATTTATCGCATTTATTTTTTTTGTTTATTAATTTATTAAATTTCACTGAGAAAACCAGATATCTTGCCCCACCTATGTTTTTCTGCTATTCCAGTGCAAAATGAGTGTACCTGAGACTGTTTTCTTATAGGTTTACTTTATTGGAGTAAAATTTCTTCATCAGTTGAAACTAGGTAATTCTCACTCAATTGTAGTGAGATTTTATGTGAGCTGCAGTTATTATTCACATGAAGCCCTACTAATCGACTTTGTCTATAATCCTTTTATTAGTTGTTTTTCAGTAACAAGACATTAAAAGCTCTAGAGAGTGCTAATTCCCGACTATGCACTACTAAAGTGGTTACCACTATTTCTCTAAGTTCACTTAGAGTTCCGAGTAGGAAATTCACTTTTGTTTGTCAAAACATTGTAATAAATCGAATACAACTTTACAGAGTTATTAAATTACATATATTCTGAGTTATTCAAGTTAATCAGGGTTTCTAAAGCATGGAAGCTCGAAAGCGGACTATACATCAAGGCATAGCTTTATAGGTTTGCTTTGGATAATATTTAGGCAGGAAGAATCAATCTCAACTTTATTTTGCTGAAGTTTACACAAACTACCCACGTTATCAGTTTTTTATTGAGTACATTTGTGCTCCCAGAGTAAAGCTTAGTAATATTTTAGGTCGAGACTGTAAAGTCTACTGCAACTTCTACCAGTTTTCACAAATGGCATATATATATGATGCGCTATTATAGTTTCGAAGTAAAATGACTTCGCCAGACATTGTAGTCTATAAATACTTTTAATGTCAGTCAGTATAAACAACCGTACATCATAAAGCATAAGTATAGGTGGAATCATTTCCTATGAATTACGACGAGCTTTTGGATGTCTGGCATAATTCCGACCATTTCAAAGCAGTTGAACTTTACTGGAACTAGGACTTAGACTCTCGACACAATATACTCGAATCACTAAGCATAAATCTGACATTTAAACTAAGCACGATAATGCTAGATCTTCACATTGCAAGCCGATACCTAGTAAACTAGTTCATGAATAGGAATAAACCAATTCATTTCTTCACAATACTTTTTGTCAGGTCATATTCCCGTTAGTATTGTTCGCTGCAATGAGTAATGGTAGCCGCATATCTCGCTAAAGTAAATATAGATTAGTAGTAAGGTCCATTTGATTTATATTAGATGTGTGAGTTTTATCTTAACGAAGTGATGCAGCCGGAGTAAGAGGAAAGTGAGTTTGTGAAGAGGGAAATAATGGATTCCTGTCTGTAGCAAAAAAGAAAAGCGACAATAATACCACAGTACTATTTATTATGTTGGTCGCAGTTACGTTTCAAGTTATTTCGGCTAACCTGGCGAGTGCAATCTGTAGACTGTCGCATATTTTTACAGAACATTTTGAAGGCACCTATTAAGAAACCATCTAGATCAACTAGTAATGCACCGCAGTACCTATTCTCGTGAACACCTCAAATCCAAACCTTTGGAGGTTCATTATTGAAGAATATCCTTTAGTCTATAATGTGGTTTGCAAGTTTCTATAAAGAGGGTCATTAAAACATTGTAGATCTCCAGAAAAACCCCTGCAGAAATTTAGAATAGATGCATATTTGATGTTATAAAGTGTTTGCATACATGATAAGGATCTTTGAAGAAATCTGATGCGACGCAACGAGCGACAACGCCAATGTATGTATCACTAACTATATGCTAATGATGTGGGCAAGGGATTACCTGTCATCGACATTTGGTAGTACAGTGAAGTAAGATGAATTACTACCATAGTAGTAATCACAAATTTAAAAATTTTACTTCCTACGGCAGCATTATTATTATTATCCTTTGAACAATAATTGAAAAGTTGTGAATAAGTATGTCCAAATAAAAGAAAATGTAACAGACACAGAGACGATTTGTACATGTTTTAGCAGCCACTGATAGCCCTGGAAATAATATTTCATCTATTGTACATTCTTATCTTAGTGTGTATGTTACAGCATGATTGGACAGCATACCTTATCCGCAATTTCTTGGTTTGGCTCGTAGAGATAATTTATCTCTTACCGACTAACCTTTCACCTTTTATATAACGTATAGGACCTCATAGAATACCCAAGCGTCGATCGAATATAGTTACTAAGTTATGAGGGTGCATTTCACTTAAGGTGTCAGTTAAATACCAAGCAATGACTGTGTAAGAAAAATGTGGATACAACAATGTCAAATAGCAACATATGAACGAAATATCAGACAAATAATCCGAAAAGTTGACAACCCTTGAATTGCTAAGCTTGACTTACCGGATTACTGATTATACACTGACCAATAATTCATACTCGCCACAATCGCATTACAGACTTTATTATACGTATGCAAACATTATGCCACAAGTTTAAATTATTCGGGCGATTTCCTTTTTGCCTCGATTCCTGTTGGTTTGAGTCTATACCTTTTTCTAGTTACGTTTGTTTAATGTTTTATTCATTTATTGCCAAACTGAGATTGTTCCATACCCATTTTTCATACTTAGTTATTGAATTATATTTTGTAAACGACCACTGCTGGTAACAACGATATCCATGATTACTTTTACTACCAGACCGTACCCAATATCAACTTTTCTATCCCACTATTGAAGATATTGTAGTTTGCATGCCTG
The DNA here is from genome assembly GCA_025215515.1 of Schistosoma japonicum. Lineage (NCBI taxonomy): Eukaryota > Metazoa > Platyhelminthes > Trematoda > Strigeidida > Schistosomatidae > Schistosoma > Schistosoma japonicum. The sequence continues at coordinate 54,984,921 of CM046069.1, forward strand.
AAGTATTGTTTTCTGGGTATGAACATCACGTCGGGCTCACCACTTCGTGTAACAATACAAAACTGAATCAGTGAAACATTTGGTTGTGGTTCCTAGTGAGCCCGATTTTTAGGTAATGCTTGGTATCTAACTGACACCTTAAGTGAAATGCACCCTCATAACTTAGTAACTATATTCGATCGACGCTTGGGTATTCTATGAGGTCCTATACGTTATATAAAAGGTGAAAGGTTAGTCGGTAAGAGATAAATTATCTCTACGAGCCAAACCAAGAAATTGCGGATAAGGTATGTTGTCCAATCATGCTGCAACATACACACTAAGATAAGAATGTACAATAGATAAAAATACTATTTCCAGTGGCTGTTACGGTATAGGAGACGAACAGTCTCTGTACTGAATTCAAAAAATACAATGATTATTATGCACAGTTAGCGATATAATCTTGCGCAATCATACGGTTTCACTGATAAAACCCAATATGTTTCTTCACCTAAAAATGATATCATCAGTCTCAATAGGCATTGTTGACTTTATCTACGATCATTTCGCATAGTGGATCCAGTTCTCCATCGCCTCCTGGGAAATTTTTTAATGAAGAAAGCAGACTTTAGCATACCGAATTGAAAATCCGTAATTTTACAATGGTAAACAATCTCCCCATTGACTTCTACTTCGGTTACTTCATAAAAATCACTCAGCTCATGCAGATAAACAGCGTACCCTTCTTTTGACAATCGTTCTAAACCATTTATTGTCTTAAAACTTTTGAAGTACCATGAAGCCCCATCAGACGAAAGTTCCTATTCTTACATATTCCTGCAACGCGGTATCTTCCATGCCATATATGAACTTCTGTATTCATCGGTATCTAATGTAGATGATGAAATCAATTAACGTATAGCCCAAAGTACGTACTTAGTAAAGGAGTGATAACAGAGTTTGTATGAGAATCTGAAAAAGACAATGACGGTAGAGTGCGTAGGCTGATGAATCAAAATGTTAAGCTCCTTAATATATACACACTGGGTAGGGTTATCAATATACATATAGTGGCAAAATTACTAAAATATTAATCTACTTGCTAGGCGTTAGTACAGTCGGATAGTAAAACAACTCCTACGGAACAGTACTAAAGGCCTGAAACCGAACCAGAGATAAAATGCAATATCTAAGAAACTAAAGGGTTCATAATGGCTTATCACAAAGATGTTGGATACGGCAGCAAATTGCAATATGTAATGATAATGGAATGAAATAAAAGGACTTTGAAACACAAATCTACGTAATGATGACTATTGTACCAGTTTGTCTGGTTATAAAGTACTTTGTATACCGGTGGGGTGTGCAGAGCTATGTGCGTAAAATATATCTGAAAGACAGTAGAGTAGAAGAAAAAGATATTACGACCAATCTGCAAACACAGCAGGTGTACTTACATGTACTAATCAAAGCAGCCAATGAAAGTGGAAAGTGACGCAAGCGTGGTACAAGGATAATCTAATAATAGGGACTGAAAATTAGAAGAGTATTACAATTCGCTGAAACTCAGGAGTTATATGATTTGAAAAAGTCCTTATCACTATGACAGCGTATTCATTATCCAATATCTGTGTATTTGGCTAGCCTACAGCAATTGATTTGTTTGCAGTCGTATATTGATGTTTAAATAAAGTTAAGGCGCCTTTGGAGAGTTGAAATTCTAGTCACTTTAGTTTTGACAATTGATTTGTAGGTTGATACGATTATAGAGTGTGCTCATGTGTCTCAGAGAGGTGGATTTACTAGGACAAGTAGTATCGGTGTCACGCCTCGCAGATCTGAAGAACACATTTGGTCCTCCTTTGACGCTATTTTACAGACTCCGTAGACGACACAAGGTCTGTTACTAACCTTGAGAAAGGTAAAATTATGACTGATACATAGACTCTGACGAAGGACACCTAACCACCTGATTCCCACTACTCACTACGACGATATAATAATGCTTGAATTAAAGCATTACTAAAGTATTCTATTTAAACTTAACTAGAGTAACTCTTTTACCAAAGCTTAGTAGAAGCTTTGCTCTAAAAAATAAATATTCCCTGCACTATACGAAGCTGGTAGATGCCGTAGTGTCCCTACCCTTCTTATCGTAATAATCTTCATACTGTGTATTTCTTTGTTAGTGTGTCTACCAAATGTCACACTCTACTGTCGAACTTTGACGCGTTGTGCGATTCGCTATGTTGGATTATTCAGGTTCAGATATATAACTGTCTCTTCATCGTTCTGCATTTTATTATCGTACGCGTACCTTGTGATTGTCGTGTGTGCATAAATCATTGCTATTGACGAAAGTGGATTTTTGATAGTATTTACATATTTGTTGAACATAACAAGTCTATGGAGCCAGTATCTTAACTAATATTCCATTAAGTTGTGGGTTTAAACGAGGAACTCACTATCTTGGTTCAATCCTTTCTGGAATATTTCTATCTGATCGTCTCTATAGCAAATTCTTCATTTCCTTAAGAATAACTCGTGATTACATTTATTTTTCGTCAATTGATTTTGGTACATATTATTACACTGCACACATACTAGGATGTCTGTACGTATAGTTATTCATATCCCGTCTTATGTTACAGGATTCAACTCACTGCCTTTGTAGGATAAAGCACTATTTTTTCTTGGATGACATGATATCTCAGGATGCAAAATACGTGAATGTCATCACACTGCTATTAAAGTGTAGAGTTTGTAACCAAGTAACGTTTGTCGTATAACTAGAGCATCATTTAACGACTAAACCTATACGTATGAATAAGAATAAATCAGAAGGCAGTGATGGATGGAGGAGAAGTTATATTTTGAACGTCAGTAGAGCGTTAATGAGATGGTAACGTCTAGGCTGGTTAACTAGAAAGCGAGTCGCATTCTACGTCGTGTCGTATCATGACCTAGTGATGACGCGTGACCTAGCACCTTCAACTAGTTGTGTCCGCTAAGACAAACATAATCAGCATCAATGACGCGATTCTATGCAAATATTTATTCTGAGGATTATTTGTCTTTACTAAATAAGTAAATAGTGACGTCAATATAAACAGTTACTCAAAATTATCTACAGATTCTTAAATTAACGAATAATGAATGCATAATGGATACTTAATATTTTTTTCTGTTTTAAGCCACTTCATTCTCTATACATAATATTGTAGATATTTACTAGCGTTTTTAATCGTATTTAATTTATCTATATGATTCTGACTATTCGTTGATACACTCACGTTTAATTGTAGATAAAACGTTAACGATTCCGTAACGTCTGTGTTAACTGTCTTGGTGAAAAACTGATTTCTGTGCACTATTGCGTAGTGATCTGTTGATAATGCATGTCGAGCGCTATCATTTAGCATTATTCAATAAAATGAATTTGGACAGTGTTCATCACTAAAGTCTAGACAACTACAGGTGTTGAGAATCCTTTACTGCTACACTCATTTCTGCTTAATTTTAGAAGCTTTAACTACTCTAAATCACATGAATCTGTAAATACTGTTGATTCGTTTACTTAAAATAATATCGTAGTTCATGCACAAACATCAATACAACTAATATTATTGCGTCACTAACTCAATCAAATATACTAGCCAGAAATCTCGTTGAATTATAATAATGCTGTAACCTGAGAATTTCTGCGTATGTAACATTCCTTAATGTTTCAAAGGCATTAGACTACTCTCAGCTAAGTAATCCTTACTAGATCGACCACTGGAAACAAAACACTGTTGGTCTTTTAATCAAAAAATCACTATCTGTACAAGCAAAGGCACCTACATAGTTGCTGTTCGCAAGAACAAGCTAAACAAACTGCTTACATATTTTCTTAAATTAGTTATTAACCACTTGTGACTGGTAACCAGTACGTTATGTAAGTCAACATATATATTACAGCAAATAGAACTTTGTCATTACTACACTCATCCAATTCCCTATTTGTAGTCTCCGTTTGTTAATTTTAGTCATATATTAAAGCGTTTCATAACTTACACTCTTTGATCTAGTTCATATCTGACCATTACAGCAACCACAACTTTTGTTATTACTCATTACGTAAGATAGATTCATAGAAGACACCACTGGAGACATCTTGTAATTAATTGACAATTTTGTTGCTGTCCGACAAGCTGTAAATAATTGTACTTGTCGTACAAATTTAGGTACATTATGCCAATTAAAGTGCTTCACGTGGCAAAAGTGTTGCGCTAATAAGTTTTACTATTCTGGTCAGTGGTGTCGGGCGTATTCTAGTTCAAAATGTATGATCTACGAGTGTTATTCGGGTCAAAGTTGACATTTTTGTTAACATCATTACCAGATACCGAATTACCGACAAGCCACCCGGCTTTTACTAAAGGAACAATGGATAGTGACTGATGAATGATCATGACATAAAAACTAGTAAGCTGCTAAAATATCAACGTCTTAATAGAGTTATTCCAAAAACGGAAAATCATCTGATTCCTTTATATTCACTAACACTAGCGGCAGTAAACAGTTGATATCTCCAGCAAACTGACAGACGTTAAGAGCTGATCACCTTCGTTAAAAGCAAATAACTTTAAAACATTCTTCTACCCCTACTATCTCAATCAAGCAAAATCACAGCATGTTGTCTGAAAGGCCGTCTGTTACAAGATTACACTCAACTAGCAGGTATTACACCGTCTCCATTACTAAAATACTTTTACGAGTCAAATAAAGAGCATATTGATTTCTGACATTACACATCTACGTCCTGAAACACACGAAGCGAATTCATTGATCGATATCAGGTATGCATTCTTCAGACAATATGCAAAATAAATCATCATCTGTCCTTACTAAAGACACCAAGAAACAGCATAGGCCTCACGCAATTCTTGTACATTAAGGTGCCAAAAATATAACGGTACAAAAAAAGAGAAAATCTCGAGTGGTGAAAAACACATCCCAGCTATGATGAATGTCCAGTGTCTGCGCTATAAGTTACGAAACACGATGGTTCCTTTAAATGCGGTTTCCGTGGAAAACAAGCACACTTAGCCTGTAAATGAAAAACTGGAAAACAGTACTGTGGGTTTATGATTCCTACCTGTATCAAATGTTCTGTTTGTTAAACCTAGTTTGTTTGCATGAAAATCCCTGCATTTCGCTGTATTAAGGAATTCCCTCTAACTTATGTTTGGTGCCACTTTATTGCGCTCCATCGTTATAACAAATCTCGTTTATTTTTGTTTGCTCCTTTGTTATGACAGTTATTGAATTCTTGTTCACAATCAGGTGTCTGTATTTTTGTTGAAATATATTACGTACAACTAGTGTCTTTAGTTTTGTTCAAGGTCTTGTTGCACTCATATTAGGTTGGTATTTTCCTGTCTATACCTGAGTGATTTGATTCATCTGGTTGGTTGCAGACATAATTTAGTTACTTTATTTGTTAGGAACACTTCCTAAACAATTAACTAATTTGATATCTCTTTACTACCTATTTGTTGTATTATAGATTAATTGTGCAAATTACTTGAATCTATCTGGCTATATAGTGACAGGGAACTGTTGAGATTTGCGTACTAAATTTGTGTTTATTGTTAAAAATAGCACCACGTTTCACACCAATAAACTGAGCTGATGGCTATCTTAATGTGGATTCATGCGTGACTTAAGATACCGTTGGCCTTCTACGGAAACGACGTTAACTTTCGAACGTTACCGGGAGTTTTAGTTTTTGCACTGTTACTTAGGCACAGCATGTAGTACTAATAATTCTTTTACACGGTTCGTAAAAAGTATGCATTTAAAATAGCAAACTTTCATTCATCATCAAAACAGAGAACTAAACTGTGACAAACGAATAGACAAATGCAACTTAGTGGGCCATGGTAAACAGAGCAACACAACACTGCCTTTGCGTGATGCATTACAGACTCTAAACCACCGTGGGCGAGAAAAAATAAGCGGTAATTAAAGAAAACTTGTAACAACAAACAGGACGAGATGAGCACATGTAATACAGCAACCAACTCACTATCCCTGATACTAGTATCGAATACTTTTCAAGGCACTCCTCGATGTGGTACAGTATTAAAGGTCAGGAAGCTCGCTGATGAAAGTCAGCGAGTGTAATACCTCCGGCTTCCAGAGATAGACAATAGTCAAAATGTGTATACTACTTCGTTCATGAATACCATTTCGAGGGTGAACCCTCCTTCGCTAAAAGCGTTTTCTGTCTTCAGCGAGAGAACTGAAGAATTTTTTATATCACAAACACTGACAGCCAACAATCTTATAACATTAGGGTGAGGTCAAACAGACATCGGTCACTATGTAAAGAGGCGGAGATTCTGAACAGAGCAGATTCGGTATTGTACGAATGACTGTTAACAGAATCTCATAACTGCTTCGCGGTAACTTGGAAGGGCTTTACCCCAGAGGGAGTAGCCATCAGCGTTCCTAAATGTACGAGACGCAATGATAACCATAGTATGAAATCCACACTCTCTCGCATAACACATGACCATAAATTCACCCCGTCTGGCAGCCGTTAGCTTCCTAAACGAGGAAAACTTAACAGTAGTCCCACAAGCATGTTGCAATGAGAAAGGTTATCTACTGACCAAAATGCGTTATGTGAGTAAGCTTAGGTCAGTGTGATAAAAACAGGCCTAGGAAACAGTCGTCTTTGCTGTCTCAGTGATTCTCTATCGACAGATTTCATACCCCACACCAAATGCAAAGTACATTTCAGAAAGAAGTACAGAATCAAACCCAGCTCACTATCAAAAAATTGAGAGTAGGTCAGTTTCCAATTAGCTGACCATCTAGGTCATCACTGCACATCAATCCGTCTTGCTCTCCGCTCTCCTTCGTGAGCTAAATGTAGCAAAGAGGACCGTGGAATTGCTTCAAGGTGAAGTCAGGCCTCTTGAAGTAAAGATTTCCAGTCTGAGATACTTGCTTACTCAAAATGAATCAAAGAGCACCGTTGCGGTAACCTTATGGATTATATAATTTTGTGAATTATTCATGTCAAGCTCTTCCTAACTTATTTGACTTATTCGCTTTATTCAACGTGTGTCTGGTTTGTTTATATTCACTTCCGCCATTTTTTGTCTCGCACCATTGTTTTGGGCTGTTAACCATTTGTTTTCAAACTGGGTGTCTACAATATACAAGGTTTGTAACATTACGTTTATAATTTATTGCATATAACAATATTTGCTCGATAGGTCAATAGATACATTTGGAATTCATTTCTTTGATTTCAGCTCAGTTGGTTCTTATTCGGAAACTTGTTTAGTTGTATCTTCAGCACCCGGTGTCCTGACGTTTGGTTACCTATAGAAGCGATGTTCCTACTAAAATTTCGTTTATTCCAACGTTACAGACGACGAAGCTAATATTCTAGGCACTGTGACGTTTAGGAAGGAAAAGGACTGGGTGGAATAGATTGAATGCGAATGTGCCTTAGAGACCGTCTGAATAGTTTTGCAGTTAATCACTTAAATTCCAAGAAACTCACAAGATAATGTTAGTGTTACTTCAAAGTAAGCAAAGCGAATTACCTGACAGGAGCGAAACACGTCCTCCCAATTATCAAACGTTATCACAAGACAAGCGCTAACTTGGAATCCATAGTGTCAAAGGAAAGACAGAAAACCAAAGAACACATTGCTTTGGGAGTTGGAGACAGACATGAAAAGAATGAACAGAACTTAGTAAGGACTAGAAAGGGGATCCCGGGACAGAGCTGGTTGGAGAATGCTGATCAAGGGCTTATGCTTCACGTAGGGTACTGGGCATTGATTGATTGGATGGGACATTATGTGCTGATATTCACGTTCAAGAACTGGAGATACGAGCTTTTAGACAACTCGACTACTGTCTCAGGTGGCTGGAGGTTGTGAATGCTATGTCTGCTTCCTTTCTGGTAGCTCATTCCCCCCAACACATCTTGACTCCTTCGTTCATGGGTCCGCTGGTTTGGTTTGCCAGTGTTCATTTATGAAGGTAAGGAATAAGATAGGTCTCAGGATTGCACCTTGCGTTACCCCTGCTGTAAAGTCCACCCAGTTCCTTTCAACCCTGCTAACTCCTGTAAAACACTCGGTTTTTCAGACAGTTTCTTAACCAGGGGAGTGATGAATCTGTGGGACATCACTATCAAGAAATTTGTACTTAATCCTATTGAACCTTGTTTGGTTCGACCAAGTTTCATTTTTGTCAGCCAGTGGTTCTAGGAACGACTAGGTAAACACTCGTAATACTCTGAAAATCTGTATTGTTGTGAGAAGCATTTCTGCTTGATATAATGTTCCAGAATGTGTGTATTCTTGTTGGCACTAGTGACGTAGATCACTGTTTTGTAATGACGTTTCATTCATATTTGAGTTTTGTAGAACAATATTCAGGGTCGATACTCAATTAGTAAGGATCCTCTGTTTGCTGACAGTAGCCCGTACGTTTTTCAGCAGATCTGACGGCCACCTTTTTGTTAAAGTTTGCTTGCGGCGTGGTATCGAATGCGTTTACAAGGTCTGAGAATATAACATGAACTAGGACCCCCTAATTCAGTTCAGGTTCTCTAATTTTTCAACGCTAGAAGAAGATTGATGCTGCATGATTTGTATTGACGAGGCCCGCACCGTCTTGGTTGTAGACCGTAGTAGAAAAGTTGGTACTTCACGTTTGGAATGACTGCTGAAAGAACCTCACATATACAAATACATTTGTTGTTTACATAATTAAATATATACTTGCTTCAGATTTGTCCCGTGCTTCTTCCCACTATGGTGTTACTAATCACAATTACTATTATCTTGGATCCAGAAGTGCACAGACGTGATTGGTGAAGAAGTTAGTAGGTTGTTTTTCATTGTATACGTGAAAGCGAACGTACTTGGTCCGCTCAATGTGAAGCACACGTATGTAAACTAGATACTACCGAGCAATACTTGAAATAAAATATCGAAAACCTAAGAATTTGCACGAATACTCCACAACTTGCCACTTAACCTCGACTTAATCAGTAATGGCTCGCTATGTATGTGTGGGGTTCTTTCAGCAGGCGTTTCTAACGTGAAGCATAAACTTCCCTCCTACAGTCTACAACCTATCACACCTCCGTAAATCATTCTCACAGACAGCCCATATTTCCTTTGACTGTAATGCGGGAAGACAAAAATCACAGCAGTAACCATTTACATTTTGTAAAAATCCCTCAGTTTCGTTGCCTGACTCTACTTGCGCAAATAAAAATCGAGCCTTTAAAAATCTGTACCCAAGGCAATTAACTGTTTGAATCCTCGTATAAAATCACTAATTTGTATTTTACTATGCCATAGCTATATATCCATTCGCTGTTATATACAGTTCTCCTTTAATATCAAACTGACTGCTTCTGCAGGCTAGTATATTTGTAACAATCTCAGAATAAAATTATTATTATCATCATTATAATTACATATTGCACGACATAGTCATTTGAATTAGTAAGTTCATTTAATGAAGAGATATGTGAGTATAAGCATACAATAGGACTTCCGCTAAGCTCAACGTGATATCAGAAAATTCAGATCCAGTGAAAAAATCCTAACCCTAGAGTAAGATAGAGTAATGGACTAATAAAACCAGAAACTAAGAATATAAGCATGTTTCCTTGACTGAGTCACATGAACTGACATGATTCCTCATTGACTGGGAGCGGTAGATATATCTCAGACAAACTCATGGAAAGATCATTCACAGCAAGAACGAAAAGTTCTAACGAAGTGATAGAATCGCGTTTCAACTGAAAAATAACTTTTTCAGGTGTTCATGAAGTGGAATTCTTCGGTTCTTCCCCCCCCGCCTCTGTTTAATCTGTTCATCGAAATTTCGATAACTCTCCTGTCAGTGGAAGAATGGATGCGAAATAAACGACTTCGATTTGAAATATTTAAAAATCTACACCACAACTAAACACCATCCTAAGACAAGAAATAATGGATTGTCTATCTTTATCAGACGGACACATAATCTAAAAGCTTTCCCAAGGAAAAACATTAGATGATAGACCACCGTCATAGTTTTTGCTTCATTATCAAGCAAATGCTTTCAGAGGACTGAGAAGACATAATTTTCCTAATAAGAAGATAGACCACTCTCGTAGTTTATACTTCACCAGTCAGCTTGACCAAATAAATTCGGATAAATGTATTCTTATTATAGTAGCGCCACTATTAGACTTGGAAGGAACTGAACTGATCGGAAGTAGTACTCAGGTTTTAAAACCCTGAAGCCAGAACATTCATTACACTGTAATGGAGTGTGCTTGAAAGTTGTGAAGGAATGTGCAGAAACCATTTGCAAGCCAGTGAGTAAACTGTTTGTTTATTCATTGGGCTTACAGAAACTCTCCACAGCATAAAAACGATCTGTCCTTTCTTTAATATTTAGGAAATATGATAAACTGTTATGAAGCGTTTGACTAATAATCGAAAGAGGGAATATATAGGAAGTATACGAGACCCAGCATACGTTCCATATAGGCCGGTAATGCTCATTTAACTCTTTCCTAGAGCGAAACAGCTGAAAAATCTATTGGGGAGAAGGTTTCAGCTCATGTAGTGTTATCAGACTTCTTATAGGTATTCAATAACACAACATGCAATAGCCTCATCAAGAAAGCAGTGAGTACTTATTCAGAGACACACTGTTCTCCTGGTTTACAAACTACTTGAGTGGTACTATTGTTTTGCACAAAACGGTCAAACGAGTTTTAAGGAACGGAACATTTTTTATATAAGGAGCTTCATGCATGTTTTACATACAAAACTAGCTTATGTCTGTCTATTCGAGAATTATTAATGATATTCGCGTGTGTAGTCCGATGGTCGAACGAATTGTCCACTCACTTTATTATTTGTACTGCTTGTAGTAGTGTCATCCTTTTTGAATTTCATCAGTTTAGTTATAAATTATGTATGTGAATGTTCCACTAATTATAGCTGTAATAACTTAAATTGACTAGTTAAGATCCGACTTAAAACCTTGAGCATATCCCAGGACAATAAAGCCTAAGTATTCATTTACTTATTTATTCTGAATAGGGATTATATCTTCTATTATCTTATATTGAATGTTGAGAAGTTTTTGTGTTTGAATAGTTAGTATCGCACTCCACTGTCTTCTGCCCATGATAATTAAATAAAGACTTATTTTATAACAATCTAATTTCTCCTATCAATAGAATGGGATGTATCAATACGTCAAACTGGTGAGCTCGTGATTATAGCATTTAATTTCTGTTGTACGTACCACTATTTCTCTTTGAATTCAGTCGTAAAAATAGGCCTACTGTTTTTCAGTAATCAAGCTTATCTATAAATATTTTTTAAACATACTATTTCATTTTTTTCACTACCACTAATCAGTACCACTAAAAGACTCATTATCTTTCCGCTATCACTCTGTGTTCTCCATGTGAAGCTGTCTAGTACTCACTTTGTGCTTAACATATTGTTTTCACCGGTTAGGAATGCTTAACTTGCGAATTAGCATAAGTCACACTGTCTCGTAAGATAACGATGGAGACCAAAAACTTTATTTCAGTATTTCATGATTAAATTGCGAAAACGAGGTTTTGTTCTTAGAATAGATGCTTGTTGATGATTTCAATATGAAACGGCTGTCAGGAACTGAAAAAAATAAGGAAGGAAAAGTAACGATCATTGAACTCATTAGATCAGTCAACTATAACAGTTTCCAGTGGAGCCTAAGGTGTATATGACGCATTAAACAGAGCATATTATTCCTTTATTTTTTACTCTAAAGAGAGTTGATTATCTCTTAAACTAGTTGAGACGGATTACACATCTATTCTGGAAGCGTAAATTAAAAGTGTGGCTTCTAAGAAATACGTAGATATTACAAGAGTACAGAGCCCAATCTGCTAAAAAAACATTCTGTTAGTTCTTGGTAACTAAATAAAATGCCCTTCCGCAAGTAGATCGTTTTGAGTGGGTGGGGGGAGGGTGATACTGAAAAGACTAGATGCCGTAAGGTCAAGTTATAATGTTGATTTATTGAAGATAAAACATTCGCAAGTTTGAGGCTCGTATGACGAGAGAAGGAGGCAGACTTCGGAGCTTCATTGTTTGCATAAGTGCTGAGTTATGAGTTGAGGTTTCACCTGAGTCCACTGAAACAGAGAATGGAGTGCATAGTGGTTAATCTGAAAATGACTGGGGCAGGTAGCCAATAATTATTATTATTTATTATTATTAATTATTACACAGTGGCATGTTAATATTGGATGCCACAAAAGTGCTGTCAAGTAATCCGTGATAGTTATGATGCTCTGAGGTTTGATGGAGGTTTATTAGCAGTGAATGTGTACTTGGTAAGAACATGGAACTTCTTAAGAAAAGTGAGCGGCTATTGGTATTGATGCAATTAGCTTGCCAAACAGGGCTTACATGCATTCCTTAGGTGTGTTTCACCCTCTCTTTATAATGATTTTTGTTCTATAACACTAAAGACATGGCGTCTAGGTCTGCTGTGAGTGAAATTATTAGTGCTCTACTACACAGAGTGTTGATTAGTAATAAATATATCTGCCCAGTGCTTGATGAGAGGCGGTAAATGTTTACCTGCTTGGGTATCTCTGCTGTTTTGTTTTTAGGCTTAGTTTTGTAGGTACTTTTAGAAAACTGTGGCTTGATCCCAAGTTAAGAATAATTTGTAATCGGTTTTATTGTAGGAATGGAATATATTTTTGGTCAACCTTGATGCTGCCGGTTGAGTCTATATGTTTTCACGAGTTTAAGCTTTACAGTGTATAGATGTTTTATGTTAGCACTAAGATCTACAGTCAGATTCCTCTAGCATACTATTAATATACATAAATGGACATCGTTTAACTAGCCTAGATTCTGAAAGTTGTTTTCAATCAAATAGATACAGAATTAAAACAGACTTGGAAGAAACCACTGGCATTTCTGTATTTTCGCATACCAGTGAGAGAGTACGCATAATCCCGTGGTAAATGAGATATTAATATGCATGTATCAACACAGTTATCCTACGTAATTTTTGTCAGCTTGTCAACTTCCAGCTGAACTGATTGTTTCATAACCTCGTTATGTTCAATAAATATGTAAATACTATCAAAAATCCACTTTCGTCAATAGCAATGATTTATGCACACACGACAATCACAAGGTACGCGTACGATAATAAAATGCAGAACGATGAAGAGACAGTTATATATCTGAACCTGAATAATCCAACATAGCGAATCGCACAACGCGTCAAAGTTTGACAGTAGAGTTTGACACTTGGTAGACACACTAGCAAAGAAATATACAGTACAAATATCATTGTTTTAGTTGGTTAACACACCAGTCTCCCCCTAAAACATAGAGATTCGTAATTTTAAAAATGCCTGTTTTCGGAAAGCAAGTAAACATGGACAATAAAATATGAATGATGTCAATTTGTGACGATGAAATTATAGTATACAAATGATAGGGTCGGTGGGTATGTTCATGTAAAAATTGCTAGTCGTACACTTAAAAAAATAGTTACTCTCACTGAAAAAAATTTAAGTCTTTCAGGCCCCATGTAATGCAATAACAATATGATTATAACGCTGAGAATATATATCTGTTTGATATGTCTGATGGCCAAATAAAGGATAAGTATGATCCAAGTGCATGAAAACAGATAACATTTGGATTGTGAAGTTAGTTTAAATGATGGCTAATACTTAATAAAAACACGAAAGTGTGATTTCATTGATGAATTGAGTCTACATGAATCATAACAAGAGAGTTGTGCATCTTTATATACTGTATAACTACTAGATGGAATTACCATAAAACCATCACAACTATATGCAGGTCAATTGTAGGTGAAAACATTTTCATGATCAGTTTCAGGAATATTTGATATTATAACCCGTGTATCGAATGTATCATATAAAGACCAACAATAAGGAGCATTGCTTGATAATTTGGTTGAATTTTGCAGGTTATCTGACATAAATGGTCTTAGAATAGCATTAAAATGTTCAGTGGTACTACTATACTCGAAAATAAATCTTTCTTTACAGGTCATCAAGTCTGCTGTGTAAATGTTTTCAATGGTGTCATGAAGTGTACCGAGACTTAAAGGTATGGAAATTGAGACGGTAGGTGAGTTAGGTGTAACCTGAAGTTGTCGAGGTTTGAAGTTACAAATATCATTAGGAAACTTATAGGAGATTGTTTCTGAAGGACTTATAACAGATGCCGGATTATTATTATGTTCTGAAGTTGTTTACGAAGTTCACACCGGTTTATAGACGCAGTCATGGTGAAGTATAGACGCTGCTTGCACGAAAACACATAATGCAGGGAAAAAAATCACACAAATAAGGGCGAAGTATACAATAAGTATGATGCAGACATAATTAAATAAGAAACGCTATTTTAAACTGATATTTATGTGGCGTCCATTACGAAGAAAAAACTTGGAACGACTTTGTGATGTAGGAGAAGATTAGCAGGGTGGATTCAAGTCAAGGGATGTCATCATGAAAAAAATGCAAATGTTCAACATTCTGTGTGGTAAGAAGAGATATCTTAGTACAGGAAAGAAAGAAGGGAAATAAACGAAGGAACAGGGAAGCAATATAATAACAAATATACTTACCTAACTGCTTAAGCGATCAGAAGAGGTAACTTTTTATACTCGTAAAGATTAAGGCATAACAGTTGAATTGGAAGTAGTTAATTTGTTATCTTTGATATGCTGAATTACACTAAAGGTTACAAAAATATTGTTCAGACCGGAACTCTGAGTAAGTTGGTGTTTACAGGGAGTAGATTTAGCGAGGTCATAGTAGCTGCAAAGGGAATATGGTGGTTTGTAAGTTAGTTCACAGTTTAACACTAAATACAATAAATGTTTAAGAATGTGAGCATTTTTTTTATTGATCTTAACTTACTGCCTTTGGCATCATAGTCTTTGACGAAGGGGTCTAGTTTTTCTTGTGGTAAGACGTCCTGATAGATAGCTAGGGTCAACTAGACTTTATGTGAGTTCAAGTAGCACATAATGGAACATTACAGACATTACCACTGAATGCTTGCTCGTGTCAACACCATAGTATGTAGCATTAAATACAAAACAGATTCCGCCATACAGACAAGGTGAGTTTAAAGTTAACTTCCACTCCAACCTATCTGCTTACTGATACTCCACCCTACCTTCTTTTCATGATGTTTGGCTTGCATGTTTATTGGTTCAATGAAAACTATATTATTATACTTCATACTCAAGTTACAAGTTTTGTTTTGATCAAATTTACTTGAGCGAGTATTTTATTGCAGGTTACACAGACTATTAAAGCTGATTAACAAAAATTAGATACTTGACAGTTCCTGTATCGTTCTAACGTAGATAAATTGTATAAAGTAGTATTGTAGGTGGAGAGTGGCATAAAATCTGGTGATTATACAAGTGGTTAGTAGTAACTAGAAAATTTTAGCAGTGCAGCAGGTATTAGAAGACCAGTAAGTTAGTCGAGTACTTGGTTTGGATGATATGTTAATGATACAGAAACAAATGAAAAACTGATTAAAGATAAACAGAGAGTAGAATTTGTGAACCTTTTGGTGGTTCTGGTTATTGATGCCATTTAGAAGTAAAGTACTTAATTCGGCGGATACCCATCGTAAAGTATTTAAGTCTTTGCCAAATCGATATTTGGGTTAAAACGTAGTTGTCACTATTTACTGAACAAAGAAAACATAACGACATAACGTATAGAAGATAGTTTACAAAAAAGCAATGCACAGATGTTAAGAAGGTCAAAAACATCATCTGAATTCCCATAAGTCGCTTAAGAAATGAAATGGGATTATATCCAAAAGTGGAACATTGTTAGTTAAAGCATTTGTAGTAGTTTCGGTTGCATTATCATCTGCAGGGCATGAAGGTCGTACAGAATACTGGTAGTACAATGTGACATCGATAACTGATTGCTTGAAAATCATATAGGGCGATTAATCAGCACTTTCTGTAAATGAATTCATAAGAAAATGCAGCTTTGAATAATTTTCAAAATAAATAGTTACATAGACTCGCATCATTGATGCTGATTATGTTTGTCTTAGCGGACACAACTAGTTGAAGGTGCTAGGTCACGCGTCATCACTAGGTCATGATACGACACGACGTAGAATGCGACTCGCTTTCTAGTTAACCAGCCTAGACGTTACCATCTCATTAACGCTCTACTGACGTTCAAAATATAACTTCTCCTCCATCCATCACTGCCTTCTGATTTATTCTTATTCGTACGTATGGGTTCAGTCGATAGAAGTTGCTCTGGTTATGCAACAAACGTTAGTTGACTATTTATCGATTGTACTCTAATTTCGTGTGATTTATTGGTTCATTTATGGCATGTCAAGGTAGTTTTAAGCGACGCAATATACAGTATATTTGCAAAAAGCCAGAGTAAATGTCTTTTTATTTTCACTACATGCTAAATACTTTAAAAGTCTATGTTCGGGTCTGCTGCACAAGTTTTCAAATGTTGCCAATGGCTAACAACGATTGTCAGAAGTTATTAGAAATACATTTAAATGTAAAGAGCAGTTAAAGGAATGAACGTGCACCGCTTATTTTTTGTTCTTAACGCAGAAGTTTTGATAGCTGAAACAAAACCTCACATAAATGCAATTTAAGGACACTGATTTTGGAAATCATTCATTCAACTGTTAGGCTCCTAGTCGACTACCTTAATTATGAAACAGTACTTTTTCCGTATCGGAACACAGGAAAAGACTGAAAAACTCAAATCGCTTTTAAAGAATAAACGTAGCGAATTTGAACTCATATCACATAATGCTATTTATTTGAAGTATGTACATAAATGTAAGTTTTTTAATCGTAATATATTATTAATAACATTAAAGATTATCATCAGATGAAGTAGAACAAATAACTGTTTATGATAAGATAAGGTTGCATAATCAAAAGCATACCTTTATCTATTTCATTAAAGTTCATATTTAATCAAGCCATTGAAGTTTCAAAACAGGATTCGGATAAACACTGCAATCACCTCCAGATCGCTGAATAAAATTAACACACTTATTTCACCAACTACCAAGTAAGATAAAAGTTGTTAATTGAAGTCAACATACAATCTTGAAGTAATGCGATTTTAATGAAAAATAATCGGCACTCACACTTTAGTATGTTGGTTTATGTTGTTTGTGGAGCTTAAATTTACCACCTTAGTAATGAACGTTGCTCGACACCGTATCAATCACAACCTTCAAAAGAAAGATGAAAAATGGAAAACTAGCGGGTAGATTATTCATTTGGCTCAGAAACTATCCGTTTTGAATTAAGCCTAAGTGAAATCTATGGAATTGGGCGTTCTCCATATTAGGAGTTTCATAAGATACAACCCTCAAACTCCTGTTATTCTTCATTTTGAAAAATGATTTTACGGAAAAACCGAATCCATCGTTTTACGTATACGCTGATAAAGTTAAAATGTAGAGAATTGTAAGAAAAGAAAGAAACTTCGGAGCTTTCCAAAATGAATAACGACAGTAAAAAAGTCAGTGGAATAAAACCTAACTAAATTCAACTATCCAAACTAATACGTGATAAGCATCCAACCTAAGACACTTCATCAGGCAAAGTACACTACAAGCTTACCTCCTCCTGAACACTGACGAAGTGGAATTTAGGTTTAATGTTCACAAACACTGCAAGTTTTAAGGGGCAAGCTAAAATAACAGATCTACCAAAGCATACACTACCTTTTATTCCGTCTGTAAACTTGGAGCACTGACTGTCGATCCTCTCTCACATTGTTGAAAACATATTTCGGGATTTACTTAGAGAAACACGTCATAGCAACCAAAATGAATTTAAGGAAATATACAAACATTTTTGGAAAATCCGACGTCCAACAATTAAGAGAGTGGTGTGTTTAAGACACAAATCATTTAAGAATCGACTTCAAGAGCCAGGTTTCTTTTTCCTACACTGCGGATTAGTAAGAGAGTATCTCATTTGAATGTATAATACATTCTTAGGCTCAGTTAATTAAAGTAGGCAGATTCTAAGACCCCTGTCGCTTAATGAGTAGTAAAGAAACCTCCTGAAGTTTGATCACCGAAAAATGACCTCGCAAGCACATTCTTATTTCTATGCATGTTCCCTGTAGAAATCCATGGCAACAGATATTTTATCTGAATTCTTCAAAAGACGTTTTGACTTCTATATTGTTGCATGCAGTATTATCCACATGAAAATTTAACTAAATGTACCAACATTAAGCAATTACCCTCATTTCTCAATCATCGGTGCAAGTATACTATTATCTTGATTTAAACATCTGGTTTCGGTTATCATTTTTTAAATTTGTTTGTTGCGCTTTTACCCTTCCTTCTTGATTTTCACTTGTTTACTCATGTTTCTTCTTGACCAATTGTCAAGCTTCCAGTGGCCAAGCAACCTACTGTCATGTGATAGACATACACTAACCCTAACAACATTCGCGGTCAAACATAAAGAAGAAAAAATATCACGTTACAAACGATTTAGTAAAGATTTGGGTAAATCGAAAGTGTAGCCGTGACTTCGATGGTTGATATGCCAGGAAAACCTTCCCATTTTCTCTCTAGAGCAATCAAGGACTGGTACTGAAATATCAGGAAATAATCTAAAGTGTAAACTTTGCAACTCGACTAACGGTGTTAAACTTGACTACAGTGTGTGACAGGAGTGTTATGGAGAAAGAGTATGGTCTTAATGAATAATATATCTCATAATTCTCTACACACTAACACATCACCAGTAAGATCCAGTCATTGATTGAACCTAAGAAAGCCCATTTTCAGAATGAAATCAGAATAAGCAAACTTTGGAATTTTTCGTGTAAAGAGATAATATTGGTGTCATCTGCTTAAGCATTAAAAAGAAGGGAGCCATACCCACTTAATCTCTGGCGGTAATGAGGAATAATACATTGCTTGCAACCCGTCTGTCACTCCTATTCTTACATTGTATACAATCCATTTCTTTCCAGTTTTTAAAGAAATACAATAGCTACCCTGCTCTGCATACACATAGACATTCCCAGTTCTTAGACGCAGATTTCGAAGGACATTAGCTCTCTAATTCTTCTATCAATAACTTTGAGGTCTAGTTGATATTGGATACTGAGTAAACGCGGCTGTACGAGTTTGTCTCTACATGGTGATCCCAGCTACGAGTAATTGGCTGTCTACGGTTAAGTCGTGACTTGATTCAGAGTAATGTTCTTGTATACTAAACTATCTTATTTCAGTGCAGTAGACGGTTTTCCTATCATTCAGAATTTTCCCCGACCTTCCTACTAATTTGAGTTGACTGATTACTCTAAAACTGTTGAAAAATATTTCAGGAAACCTTGTGATTTTTAAACAATGCTTGACCCAGTAGTTGCAATAGAAAAGTTTATAAATGAGTTGACTGTAAGTTCCTAGTGCTGATTTTATTCTTAGGTCTCCATTATGCTGGAAGAATCTCTTGGCAGTATGATATCAGATGAGGGAATGAGCCTAATGAACATGGATGCTGTCAGATCGCAAAAGCTTTGGGGGGAGATTTTGCATCAAAAATCAGTAAGACCTACTGTTGTCACCAATCAGTATAAACAAGAAGTTCAGGGCACTGGATTGTCTAATATCAAGGCTATCTAATGTAAAACATGAGCGTATTGTGATGAGGATTCTTTGGAGCATAGACTTCGCAATCGAAAAGGCGTTGTTTTCACCAAGGTATATTCAACTCTTCTTTGCATACTCTTTAGGGAGGTCGCTCATTCAATTGTATGTTCAGATTCTCTGCGCGTGGAATCTCCTATTTTGTTTCGCTGTTCGTTTAAACTGCTTCTAAAACTTATTTTCTTTCTGGATTACAAAGTAAGTTATTAAAACATTGTCTACGCGATATTTACAGAGCAACCGTGAAGTTTTTAATAAAAGTATTGAAAAGTCTTCACAGTTTACCGAAAAAATGTTCTCCGAACGCAGTTTGTTTTATACTATCGACCCGTCATTAGAGGTATAGTCTACTACATATCTCACATTTTTTAGTTAATACAATTACTTCTGTGTCGTGAAATGTGTTTAATGCCAGCATATTTTGCTATGCATGAACTAATCCGGAATTTTTCTAGCGAATTCAGGGACGCTCCTGAAGTAATGCATGTAGTTTTAATAACTTTCGTAGTTTGTACGATCAGGATTTAACAAATTTATGGACAGTTTCAAAAAGCCTGCACGACTGCTGTATTCTAGAGGTTAGTTTTTGTTATAAGGTATACTGTTTAGCGTGTTGAGTTACTAACATATATTTTGTCGAACCCCATTTGTAGCTACTTATACGGAAATCAGCCAAACTTATAACTTGTATTTTGTCAGCCTAGTTCAATAACTAGATAGATTTTCATGTTCTATGTTGTCTTTCATACTTATTGTGAAGTATATATATATATTACTTTGCTAAGCCAAATTAATATCTTCATGATTTTTAAGTGTTAGTAGTTTTGTCACTTCGTGGGAGGGGGTGACTATCAAAAAGTTGCCTCGAGAATCTTCAAGATCATGTCTCATTCCGAATTTATTGTTGTCTACTCAACTCCAAAAATATATGATGCAACTTTCAGACTTGCTGTTTGTGTGAACGATTCTGCGTTGTTGTATCCATATTATAGCGGTTTACTAAGTAATTTATTCGTCACACAAGACGTTTCGCTGTTTGTAGATTCGGTAATTACCCTGCATTTCTTCTCGAAGTAAATTAGAGTTAGTACAAATGTCTTCTTTGTATGTATCTCACTTTTTATTGTTCGTGTAATTTACAGGCATATTTTTGCATTGCTTCGAACTACTTACTGTGTAAATAGCATTTATATAACTAATGTCAACGTTAGAGCATGATTACTTAATGAGCTTATGTGAAGGATTCTTGTTGCAATCAAGTTTTATGATCCAAAGTTATGTTCCTTTAACTCCCATGACGTTATTTTCGTAACAATGCTTAATAGTGTTGTTGACTTGTTATTGTGTTATCTCTATTAGTCCCGGTAATATTATGTATTAATCCCGCTTAGTATTCTACGGTTCGATAACGACAGAGACTTGATCCCGAATCAGAACAAGAGTAGAGCAGGTAGCAAGATGTATTAATAAAATAACAGCAGGAGGCAGAAGGCAAAGGAAATAATTACACCAGAGTTTATATAAACATCGATATAGTGTTCTAGAGACTTCCCGATTAGTCGTTAGCTCTGGTTGGCTAAGAATGGACCAATCATAACACAGCTTCGTGAGCATGTTTTGAGTATGCTTTAATCAGGCTCGTTTCGTGCTGACACTTGTTTAGAATGTTTTGGAGTCCTCTTGAGTCATACTGCTATTTCTAAGACTTCCTAATTACTGTCTTGATTATTCTTTATCCCTGACCATACAGATTATTGACTTCAGGTGGGATGTTTCTATTCTACTAAGTTTATTCTAAACATATATTGGTTTTGGGTTATATTTCTGGTTTCGCGACCGTCTATTGATTACTTTGAATGAATTACTGTGACTTTTATGTTATTACAGCTAATGAGGCTATTGGATGCATATAATCATCAAAAACCACCAAGCTACCCGTGTTTCTCGCTGGTAACAACCTTTTCTGGATAAAATAACGATATTACGATTTAAAAATGCTGTTCGAGAACACTGCAAATTCAAAGATTTTTGTCGTATGAAATACTATCGTAATTCTGAAGTTCACTTTGTATCTTATCTTTTAGACACAAAGTATCAATCTTTTAAGTTGATCTTAGGGTGTGTTTATAATTTTTAAATATCAATTCCGCCTATCTAGTAATTTTAACTTCTGAATTTTACAGATTTTAAGGGTAATCATACTATATTTCTTACATTTTTTTAAGTTGTCCCTTATGTTTTCTATTACACCGATGAATTGGAGTCATCCTGTAAGACAGCTATGAGCTTTGGTTTTAATTTATTGAGATTAACTTTATCGAGTGCCTTAACATGTATCTGATTTTGCTTCAGTTTTAACATTATATCTTCCTCTTAGTTTATCATGCTATGACTCCATTTTGTGGGATTACCTCATTGAGTGCTCCAGGCTACAGACTGGATTCTTCCAATCTCGTCTTGACATCTATCAAAGGTGCAATGCGTTATCCTGATTCTCTTACAAGTTCTCAGTTGCCTCTTTTGTGTACAGTGTTGGGCCAGCTGCGAAGTTTTGAACTTACAACTGGAATGCTTGACCTTATAAGTGGAAAAGTTGTGAGTTTTTCAGAGTTGCTTCAACTCCAATTGTTTATAATTTTAAAGAAATGCTAACATATTCCTGTTGGATTATAAGCATTATGTTCACAACTGTGATTTTTTCCTATTATACTTTATTAGCATCAAATGTGAAACCATGGAGAAAAAAAGATTCTAGATAATTGTTCGTCATCCAGTCTGACATACTACTCAAGCTCGTTGAATTAAGTGACTGAGAATTTTATGCTTTCCAAACTGAAATTTATGAAATTAATACTATACATTCATCAATTACTATTTTACACTGAACTTTAAGCTATATCGATTAGTTAAAATAAATTCGGGAATATAATTCAATGGTTGCCAGCTATGTAGGCTTCTGGTATAACTATCTAGCTAACAAGATGCAATATATGTATTATCATGGGTTGAATTATGGGACAACTCATTGTTGTGCAACAAGTTATGAACTCATACTTTACCAACTAGAATTCATTTAGTGAAATTTCTCCATACATGGTTTAGTGGAGTAATTGCATTATTCAAATCACATTACTGCTCACTATTTTAAGCCATAACGTTCTGATTTCTATATGCTTTGGATCATGTTTGTTTGCATATTTTTGTTGTTATACCTGTTAAGTTAAACTTATTTGCTTATATAAAATGTTCTGCGTTAACATAATTGTATTTAAAATACTATACGGGTTGCAGAATCGTGTCAAATTGATCTAAGCGATTAACCTAGATGAGAAAACAATTAAAATTGTTTTTATCACTTGGAATTAAGGTGATCAATATATCTTTCACTGTATTTTTGTGGGTCATGAAAAAGAATTTGCTAAATTATCTTCCGATTTAACCGGTACTTTTAACCTGAATGTGTTGGGAAGTCACTGTCCCAACCTGACTTTAGATTAATTCATCTTCTTGGTATACTAACCTGAACTTATAGGTTTAGTGTGTTTCTAGCGTATCACTATTGTATAGTATTTATTGTATGGTATCATTATTGTAATTTTCATACAAACGGATTCAAGATCTACATTTTAATTTCAATATCATTTTGTCTAATGCTATGGAAGAAAACCCGATCTATGGGCCTGGAACTTGCTTTGGTTGAATTGATTGTCCAGGTTATGGAGCTGTTGGAATGTACACACGATGACACGTGGAATCGTTCAATGTTTGAACATTTAATAAGTGTTATGATTACCTTCATGCTAAATAGTACGGTTAGATTTAATGAGATTGTTGTCAAACTAAATTCGAAGGTAAGCCAGATTTTGCGAGTCTTTCTCAATTCGGGACAATGGTTTCTGTGTATATATCAATAATTTAATTACTGGATATGTTATTATTGACTTCATTTTCATAGCTAAAATAATGGTGACTTTTATATTTTTACAATTGCTGCATTCAAAGTTTACATAATCTTACTTCGTGTTGCAGAAGGCTTAGCAAGCCTTATCTCTTTATATCGGCTTTTTAGCCGGTTTGTTTTCTAGTGCATCTAAATAAAACTACTTTGTGATGGTCTACAGATTCTCTGGAACTTAAGGCGTGTCGGTTTCTTCCGATGACACGTTAAGTGAAAGGCTTGTGTGATGACCATCATACTTCGCAGACAGTCCAAAACACATGAAAGACTTACGCGCGAAAAGTAGGCTGTTTTTTGATCAGGTCAAGAATGTATTGATCATGCTTTCATTTTCCACCAAATGTCGGAACACCGTCACACGTTTCAGACCAACAATCTCTGTTTTTCTTGACATCAAGACCGACTTCGATTCTTTGGATAGGATTATGCTCTGGAATTGCCTGTCTGAGAAGGATGTGCTTGAGAAGCTTATTGACAAATTAAAGATTCTCTGCACAAGCACTGCAGAGTAAGCGTATGCAGCAACCTTTCTCCACTGTTCCAGTTTAGCAGTGGGGTCAGTCAAGGTTGCCCTATTTCACCATTTCGTCTTAACTTTTCTATTAGTGACGTTCTAGAAACAACCCTAGAGGAAGTACATGTTGGTAGTGTAGATTTGTTACCTAGCGAATGACTTTTTGACATTGAGTGTGCTGATTGTATTTTACTAATGTGCGATAACATATAAGCCATCCGAACGGCAGTTAATCAATCAGCAATTCATATTCGTAAGTATGCCATGTACTTTGTGTCTTTCAAGTGCAATGTGCTTCTCCAAGACTGGTAGGAGTTTGTACTTGCTCTCATTTTTTGTAGTGAACTGTTAGAGTAGTAGAGAAGTTCATGTATCTGAGTAATTGTATGAGTGCTGGTTGTGGCCTACTAGATCGGCTAATGCCTAGCTGGGTTATCTTTGGGATCATCATAACATGAGTCTAGCCGTAAAAAGTTGAATTTATAGCTCTTCGGTGAGAGAAGTTTTGCTTCATGCTTGCAGAACCTAGCCTCTCTGAGCGAAAAATGTTCAAAGTCTCTTTATTTCTCTGAAAAATTACTGACATCTGGTGACAACATCATGTTAATAATACTGAGGTCCGGCATTGTGTGTGATTACAACTTGTTTTCATCATTTTGAAACACCGGCTTTATTGGTTTGGTCATGTTTTACAAATATCTATTCCGCGGCTTCCATATCGTGGTGGCTGGTTTATGACATGGCACTGCCAGTTGAAAGAAGGCTCTATCCCGACTTCCTGATTATGGTCTTAGGGACAGTGCAAGTCAGTGGCTCGAGACCTTATCGGATATAGCGCATAATAGAAGCCAGTGGCTGTCCTGCTGCATTTTCTTACTAAAACCCTTATAAAAGTGTAGTGACTTCTTTTAATGGGAATGAAATCTTGTTTATATTTCTATTCGAATTATATCTCCTACCTTGTTATCTTATCGTTGTCCTACTAAATTTTGTCCAGTTTACCTTGATCGCCTTTTTCCAAACAAAATGTATCAAAGGTATATAATTAAAATATCAGTCAGTTATGTACAACGTAGAACCCGGCACATATGTGCTTAACCCCCGGTTACTACAACCCATTAGCTCAGCAAGATGCACGTCGGTTTAGTAGAAAATGTACTAACATGCAGTAGTAAAAATATGAGTGGACATAGAGAGTATGATACAAGAGGAAAGTACTCATTCGTGGGAAAGTATATGTGAACTATTTTAGACTCGAGATATAAGGAAACATAAGGAGTAAATGCAGTTTCATCACTGTGATCGATTCTGATCCATGTTACCTTTAATCTCCAACCAACTGCGTAGACCCCAAACTAAGTAGTCTGTGTCTACCAACGTGGCTCACGCCAAAAGTAAGTGACTTCATGGACTGATGCTATGTTTTAGTCTTCCCATCCCTAACCTACTCCAGCATTAGTGAGCATGGTAAGTCGAAGTGTTTAGTTGTTGGGCATACGTAATTCATGTTCAAGCCACCTCAATCAATAAAGTTGTTGAATTAGCAAAACTCATTTGCTTCGACTTAGCTGTTGAACCTCAGTATAACTTTTTTTCTATTATAAATGGAAATCAGAACAATAACTGACTGTAACTAGCTTATCCCAAATATCCCAATCAGAATAACAAACACTTGTCATAATACATTTGTTCACTTCATCAATCTCACCATGAATATACAGAGTTTGAATAGTACAGTAAAGTTAGTACATGTTAAAGAAGGTTGTATTCCTGATTGATTTCGACTCCTTGTTGCAACGCCTGCAGTTTCATTCAGTCAATTCTAGAAATAATGTCAGTCAACAATCGGAATCTATTCAATCAAACAAATTTTAATGATATCGATTTTCCTGCCAGCTTCGACAACAATTTCACGACAGCATGAACTGATTTATACATTTCCTCAATATCCTGTCTCTAACCTCATCATTTCTTACATGGTGGTCCCAACAAATTTCAGCGATGTTTTGAAAACATCTCTGACCACATACTAATAACCTAAGAATGTCATCTCTTAGTGGACACGTTTCACATTTACATTGTAAGACAGTAAACTACTGCACATTATGCTGGTCGTTTTTTAAAAGAGACGGACATCTCTCCTACGTCATTGACGACGTAAGGCAGCAAAAGCTAAACAAGCTTCTTGAATCCACGCAGACATTTTGTCAAACACTAACTTATCATGGCTTCAGGATAAGTGAAGTGGCTAACGCACTCAACGACTTCACTATTACTTTACGGCAGTATTAAAGCTATCTATTTATAATCTCACAGCCCGGCACAAATATTTAACATTTCAAGTTGTAATACCACATCAGCACAACAAAACGAAATAACCAAGAAGTAATAGTAGTATCATTGATATCAAAAATAAATTATATTTGATAAATCTTAAAAATCGAACAGTAAATACATTAATTTCTCAGTCACTAAGATTTATTTAACATAACTTCTAATGTCTTCTATACACCCAGTTTTTTATCAAACCCTTTGTCCGATTTCGGACGAAAGTTCATATGGTATCACTGATAGTTGGAGATACTTAACATACTCAACCCTTCTTAATGCTAAATTGTTAATTTTAATTTGAAACACGAAAAAGGGTTGGAAACTTTTGTGAAGTCGCTTGTACCAGTGTTGCTCCTCAGTATGATTTAATCTATTAATCTGTCTCAGTCTTTACATGATTTCTTATTGTCCAGGAAAACTCATTTATTTTATACTTGAAGCGATTGTGCAGTTTTGAGATTACTAAATTCTATTAAAGTTTGTAAATTCCATTACTTGTTATTCCATACTGTTCTCCATTATTTTCTCCTGTGCATT
Organism: Schistosoma japonicum; assembly: GCA_025215515.1. NCBI lineage: Eukaryota > Metazoa > Platyhelminthes > Trematoda > Strigeidida > Schistosomatidae > Schistosoma > Schistosoma japonicum. The sequence continues at coordinate 55,012,051 of CM046069.1, forward strand.
TGAGAAAAGTCTACGGGATGTTACGTAGAGTAATGAAGGCTGTTAGGGTACGTGGTAATATATTCGACGTTATTATAACTGTTGTTGTGCATAAACATTAAAAATCCTGCAAACGACAGAAAGTATTGTTTTGTCAGTTATAAACCAACTTCATCTTTGTATATCTTCTGATAGAATGAGACGCAGCTTCATTAAATTCTGTACAAACGAAGAAAAGTAGAAAAGCTTTACAATTTCATACCTAGTACACATACACTGCGGTAATAAAGTTGTACAGTCTGATCTGACCGCGAATCTCTGCTTTCGAAAATACTGCTATCGTAAATAATCATTATTTCTTATAAGACTCTTATCTGATCTTACATATTTGCATATATTTGTTTGTAATTTCTTTTTTTTTTCGAGGAGTATATAGAGAAAAAGCCAAACTTGTTAAAATAATGCATGCTAAAATCCCATATTGTAATGAACACTACTGAACAAAGCACATTCTGTATTTATTAATTCATTATTATAGAATATGGCTTGAAAAAAAAGAAATGAGTTCGTTGACTAATGAGTTAACGAAGATGGAGTGGGAATGTATGTGTTTCATTTTGATTGGTTCTGAACCATACTATTTAAGATCCACAGCTATGATCATGATTACCTTACAGACCACTCCACGTAGTTTATGCTTACTAGTATGGCTCAGGCCACCAGTTAGTAATATCATAGACTGATGCCGCTTATCGGTTTGGTCGGTTCCAGCTTTCAACTTATTGTTATGCCGGCTATCATTGTGTCGAGATAAATGGTGACTGGGCACATGTAACATGTCTGACTCGACTCGATGGATGTAATTTAACAGTTTCATCAGTTGATAAAAACGAATTATAAACTTATACATATCCTTGGTAAATTTTGATCTAGATTGTTTTTCCTGCTGAAAATAAAAGGTTTTACAGGATAACCATTGTTGCTAAGATTTTTGGTCATAATTAAGTTATTAAACGTCTGAATTCATCCGATTTTATGCATCTTTTGAGGTTGCATGCAGACGGCCATCACTATCATTACCGCTCTGAGTCAATGAGCAGTCAACAGGCTCTAAGTATCTATGTTTTAATAATTATACTTTTTGATAATGTTAGAAAGATTGTTTGCAAAACATCTTCAAGCAATAACTCGTTGAACTAGGCACGCATTTATCTCTAACTTTCAAGTTTTATTTTTATTTTTTGTGCTGCGAAGAATCTTAAGAGTCGTGTATTATTATTATTTTTATTATTTCCCATATGATAGTCAGTCATTTATTTTCCTAAACTTATTTTGTTTTAGGTCTTTAATAATCAGCTGTTATTTTATGGCATTGTTTAAGGTTTACATAAACATTTTAGATTTTTATGTATAGAATGCTATTTGTCTTGCTGATGTAATAAAATACATTATTTTAGCTACAGTTGAAGTTATCTTTGTTAATACTTTTTCAACTGTTTCATAGTTGGAGGGTCGTACATGGACTAAATCAAGTCATTATGTCATGTGGTTCGTTTTGAACGCTACTTCAGGATTCATTGGGAAAAATATGGTTGGTAGATTTCATTTTTCTTTAGTCTCGTATCAAATTGTTTTGTTAATTATAAAAAAATATTTATTATAATTTTGTATATATCGCATATTTTGCGAAACATTTTACTTTAGTACCTTTTCATTGACTAATCGATATCCTATTGTCTAAGTAAATTCGTGGCCTTCACGAAAGTATTCTTTGAGAGACATGCTTCTTCATTTATACCCAGTTGTACCCAAAAGACTAAATGGACGGTCATAAAAGTAAAAAATGTATTAGACTTAATCTCTCCACCACACATATTTAGTAATTTTCTCACAAGTGACGGATTTTTATATACAGGTACAGAGATGTCTCCTTTCAGTTATTTGAAGAAGTGGTGAAATTGATTTGAGGCTAAAACGACATGTTATACGTTACTTCACATTGAGCGTTGGTTATGAGGCTTCATATAGTGGTACCAATAACTCGGTAATTGAACAGCATGTGACCAACTATAACTAAAACTTCGTTTTATATAACTGACTTTTTGAATGGAATCGCTTCCTGCTTACCTTGTACATCCTATGTGATTTAGCCAAGGTTACATGACAATGAAGAGATGTTAAGTTGAGGAACGAGTAACCTATCAGAAGTGAATTCTTACCTATATTACCCTTTTGTTTTGTATTTGTTTTCTCTTCTTAAATGGTGATCGACTGGTAACAACTTACTGGTATGTCTCTGATTCGCTAAATGAGGCCTCTTCTGGTTACAGAGTCATTACCGTTAAGTTTACATTGTGGTTCATTGCTGGACTTGAGATTTCTTGTACTGAAAACTGAAACCCAGTATTTGGTTGATAGACGTAGATTATTTATATAATATAAATGTTCAAACCATGTATCTCGTACATACGACGTATGCATTCTGAACACAAATGGTAATTTTTGTATTTTACAGTTAACAGATTTTGTCCCTTGCCTCCGACTTTTCGATATTCTGTTTCCCGAAGCCGAAGATCCTGATCGAGCTATAGATCTTCCTATACCATGTTGCAATAGAAAAGATCCCATCGGTCAGTCGAATGATAATGATATTATTTCAACGCAAGAGGATGGAGTTGTTCCTAAAACAATCTTAGGTAAAGAACTGAGCAGTACCGAAGAAAATACTAACTTTAATATTCCTCCGTTTCCTGTCTCGAGGAAAATCGATACTGATACCTCAGAGGATCTCAGTCGTGAACTTACTATCTCCAGTGGTAATGAAAATGAAGTGTCAGAACAAAGCTCCACTTCTGCTGAAGATTCAGATAACGAATATAGTCAGAATGAAACTGAGAGTGAGTTGTGATTATTAAACCGTTATATAAATTTTATTGGTGTCTTGTTTAAGCTAAAATGATTATAGGGTAATTTAAAGCCTATATAGTCTTTTTTAAAATAAATGATCTAGTTCTTAGTGTTTATGGAATTCTGTCGGCGAGCTTTTAATATGACCACCAACATTTGAAGCTACCGAATTTGTGTTTTTGCTACACCTGCCAACCACTTTGGCATTTGTAGCTGACCTTTTGTGGATTTGTGTTTTGTTGCCTGTGTTTTTGGTGTTTGACTATCTTGTTCTTCTGAATCGCTTCGATCTGTAAAATATCCAGTGTCATCAATTTTTATGATACGATTTTATTCTGTACTTGATTTTTGAGCCTAGCTTAGCTTCTTCCGCGTTAAATTCGAAAGCATAGTTCTATTTAAATGTTATTGAGTGTCTTCAAACATATGCTTTGAATACGCTATTTGAATCAAAAACTGAAGAACTTATTATCTCCTGGTTTCTGAAGAAAATGTACACGAGGAGAATGGTTTATTTGATATGCATTAAAATGATTAACCTTTCACACTTAGCATCACTTGTGGTTTCTGCATATCTAGGTCTGTCTGAAGTGGACAGCCTTGGAAAGGTAACTGTCAAGTTATTATAAATGAATATAGATAAACTATAACCCTGACACTGAAAAGCCAACTAGTAGTACGATTTTCGAATAATGTTATGTTTCTTCGGTCCGACCCAACATACACTGCTGGCATCCATTTGACTTAGAAAGCTGGTTTCTTTATTGTGTTTTTGACTTTTTGTATTTATTTATTTATATTTGTGTATAAGCACGTTATTTTATTGGATAAAAACCTCTTCTAGCTGATGGTCTTGTGTTTGTTCTCAGTTTGTTCAGGGACTGAACCATTAATCGTATCACGTGAAAGATTATCACGCTATCAAATTTTATCATTTCCATTTCATTTACTGATCATTATTTCATTCTTTCGTTTAACAACCTCAAACCGTTCAACTTATTTTATCTTCATTATTTATAACCTTATGAATTCAGGTGGTAGGTTCCTCCAAAATGTGCACTTTGAATATTCTCGTTTGACCGATGTTGTGGTCCGGGATTATCTTTTTGTTGTAAAGGTCTTACCAGGAAGTCAGTAATGAAAAGGAATAATTTATGGGAGCATGTAATTTTGAGCACACTATCTCAAATAATTAGTATGAGACAATATACGCTATAGATTATCTAGCAATATCTTATACAGCTAGTATACATGTCACATACCATAAAATCTTATTGCTATCTTCGCATATTTTAAAAGTCAATACTAAATACTATTTTCTGACTATGGGACCACACCTTTTTATTTCTCTTATAACAGGTTTGCTTCCACCTCATTTTCGCTCCTCCACAGCTTGCTGTAAACGTCAGGGTCGGCTTTTGCACTTAGCTACTGCTCCTGTTTGCCTTTGGCAACATGTTTTGCGTAAAAGTCGCCTTGGTCAGGATCATTTGCCACGTGTTATGCCTCCAGCACTTAGACCAATAGAGGCCCGTATATCGCGTCGTATGCAAGCACTAGTGCAGTCCATCAGTTCAACTCAAATGTCTAATAATTCTATTCATCTGGTTTCAAAGTTAACATGGAATCAACTATTTATTGTACTAAATGCTTGTAAGTGAACTCATCGATCTGAACATTTTGCAATAATCTTTGTGCTTGAGAATTTTATTTTTAAAGTTTTGATTTGGAAGTGGTGATGTACTACTAAATTTCAATGCTGTATTGCATATTAATCGGCGACTATTTCTTACTTTCAGTTAGTACAGACAACGAAGTTAGTCAGCTGATACAAAAGCTAATAGACATATTCTGGTCAAACGAATCTTCAAATGATAATCCAAAGTTGGAACACGGATTTTTATGGTCAAGATTAATAAGAAATGGCAAAGTTGAGTTGCCATATGATTTATCAGCCTGTGGTCGCTTACAACCTCTATCTCACCACCTTATGCACACAATGTCTGTCCATTTGAGAATGCTGTAAGTATGGTGTTTATTCTTGTTCTTGACCCAGTTCACTAGTGTTTGAATTGTCTTGTACTTCATCATATTTAATGCAGCTAGAATTGCGGCACTAATCATGAGAAGTATAATTCAAAATTGTTTATGCATTTATATGGAAATTGAACGAAATGTAAAATGAGCGTATCTTTTTTTGAAGGTCATCATATTAAACTTCTGAACTTAGTTTTGTTCTTTGTGAATGTTACCAGTGTAGTTTGATTCCCTCAGTGATGACTTGCTATATAATGATATTATTCACTGGCTTTGTTATAAATCCTATCTTTTCTGAGTTTTTTTCGGTAGTGTCTACAAATTTGTCACATTTGTAAGCGTTACAATTACTAAATATCTGTTTCGTTTCAGTTTTAATAATTTTAATCCAAATAATGAAATTGTAGAAATGTTCTTGAAATTTGACCAGCTTAAATTTCTGTGTATTAGATAAGCCTTTTTGTCTTTGGTTCTCCGGGATGGTTCCAAGTAATTTAAATATAATTAGAATTCACCCGAGCTGAAATTTAGTTAGTTTTGTCTGAATACATTGAATAGCTTAGCAACCTGTCGGGCTTACCCTTTGTCTTAAAAATAAGTTTAACGAACTATGAAAATATAAACTAGGATTCATTTTTTCTTCTGTATTCTCTCCTCAGTGTCTTACACTTCTTCTTACAAAAATTCTCAGTTCTTCCAAATTCTAATGTATTATGTACACCAGCTGTCGTGGAAACATTTTGCCGTATTCTAGCCTGTCGTGAAGTCGAATCAAACAGTGTGAATAGAATTTTATGTAAGTATTGTTTATTTTCAGACCGTATTGTGTAGTATTTAGTGGTCATATTTTTTCTATTGTTACTTATGAATATGACAATATTTTTCATTTTACTTAAGGTAAATTCCAGCACCCAGAGATTTGAATTTGAAGATGCTTTCAACCTGTTTTACTGAGTTTCCACTATAGATTTTCATATCGTTGTTCTGATAGCCTTCATTTAATTTTCTGCAGTGAATTAGATATTCCATGCAATCGGTTTACTCAAATGATCGGAAACACAAAGGGCGGATATTTGTCTATGTGAGCAATTACTGAAGACGACTCAGACATGATCAATCATCAAAAGACCGGTTTAACAATGTAATCATATTAATCACACTAATATATTAACTAATTTAATATAAATCATCAGAACAGCCCATCCAAGGAGTGACTTAATATAATAGTATAAACATAAGTTTTATTTCCAGATTTCAGTTATTACAACTTTGAAACATCCTCAGTTGTGCTGTGGACGTCCTTCCTACAACTAACGATGCGATAAACGGAGGTCTTATCCAACTAATCGACATCTCTTATTGAAGCGTATGATAATTTACTGATGCTTCCAAAAGGAACAGGGTCAATATGAATTGAAAATCGAGCATTTCGTGAAAAAGGAAGTGTTACATTGATTAAAGCGGGTTCTGGGAAAATGGTGCATGTTAAAATATTTACATCGAATAGCATATAATTCAAATTTCCAGTACAATCGGGAATAAAATTAGCATATTATGCTTCGTATTTAAAGATTCATTGAGTTGGATTGGAGGTCAGGAGGTTACTAATTCAAACCCTATTCTTCCCTGAGTAGCTGGGAATCATCATTTGGCACAAAGCTTAATTTCCTGTGCATTTGTCATGAATTATCATGAAGGGACAGTTAATGAGCTCAGCTTATGGTTTGTCTTCTGATGCAAACATTAATCTTCGGCATTTATTTGTCACTTGTTGCATAGGATCAAGTATGTTTGTACACACTAGAATTCGAAGACTAATTATCACAGTTTTCTAAATATGCATGTTTATCGATTCGGTTACAGTAGCCAACACACCTTTTTTTTCGGGGATAAGCTGTTACTTGCACATCCTACATTGCTTACATGATTATGAATGGACTAGAATTATACTAGCCATCTTTATTTTGATAAACGATCAGTATTTTGTCAGTTCTATGAACAAGAATTAACTTAACTCTAAGTAGAAATGTTTGTTCCTGACCAAAGGTAATCTAAGTCGTATTGAAAATTAATTTTCTGACGTTAATGTGTTAACCACTCATTTAAAACTGTGGTTACATCTGCTGTTAACTTATTGCTGGGGTCATTTTATCCATGTAGTTTATTCATCTTTTTTATTCTATTGTTTCCGTAATCGTAAATCAAATCATTTGGTTGTATTTCAATTAAGTTTTATAAAATTTGGTAGATTATTTATGTGTGATATAACAATCCTACGTAACTCTCGTTTCTGAACATTTCCAGAAGTCTTTAAAATACTTCGATCTTGTATCATGTGCAGGTTATTAACGGCGAATCGATCAATTTCGATTGACGTACACACCTGAATTAAGTAAATCTTTATGAACAAGTTCGATATGTGATTCTTTTGTGATTTTCGGAGTTCCGCTTTCGATTTGTGCTACTTAAAAAAATTAGTAGTTTGATGATATCTTAAGAATTATTTTAATTTTATTTAATGTAATATGGGTGTTTTTGATCACGGGTGTCTTTTGTCTTAATATTTAGAAAAGTAATAACTTTACATCTTTTTAACGCTGATATTTCTGAAATGCTTTCATAACAGCGGATTTTCTTAAACTGTGTAGGTTTGTTAACCAAACTGCAACCGTCGTGGTCCTACAATGTCTCCAACACAGATCCGAAAAATGCTCTTCCATGTTGTACCACGAATGCAAAAGTGTCCAACTATTCTACATGCTCACTTGTTTTCACACTCCTTGACACATTAGGATTCCGTCTTGCAGATATCCTTACACCGGAGGTTAGAATTAATACTCTTACATCATTAATAAGCTTATTGAAATTGTGGTCCAACTGGAGTACTTCTGTTATTGATAATAGAGAGCCGAAAAATAATTATGAAGAAGTAACTAGTGAGATTCCTCTTGAACTGCAATATTTGTAAGTAATTCTCTTAGTAACTTTCTGAGTTTTGTTTTTATCACTAGGGATTTCTCTTCGCTCTGTAGCTGTTTACCTTCTCGTTATTTCCTTTTTTTCGATAAGCTTTATAATCTGTAATCATGCCCGTATTGTTCTACGAGACAAACAAAATTGTTTTTCAGCATTTCATTATTGTTTGAAAATGCCCGTCAGATTAATTTTATTACACATGACAAATGTGATGACATTTAGTCATAGCCTGTTAGCTACATACTCTACAGACAAGGTGGATAAGAAACTGGGTGTTTTATGTAATACACTTATGTATTACAGATACTCAGATATGTTTATAAACAAACATATTTTCTTAAAAGTAAAATATGTTCAAACTGTAAATAAGACCTTATTACTTACTAGCCTATTATTGTGAAGTATTTTATGCGTCAACATTGCTCAGTATCGATACTCAATCTGAAGGATGAAGAACTTATACTGGATGTTTCTTTTCGTATTTATCAATTCATCAGCATCTGTGGCGAAAAATCAATCAGCGTTTTTTACTTTACATATCTGAGTAAGCAATGACATCGTTTATTCTATAAACACTGACCAAGTAGATTATTAAACAGATATTAATTGCTAACATTAAATGAATGTACTAGTGGTAATATGCGAAATAAATTGTGGGATCGAATCCTTTAGAGAACAGGATCTATAGCCATATGAGTTGTAATCAATGAAGCTTTCAATCTAAAGATTGCAAACTGAACCACTTTTTATTGCAATTTTCTTTCACCAGTTTTAATTTATTTATCTGATAAATTTACTTTAATATGAGTGGTCGTTGAAACCAGTATATATGGATTATCCGTATAACATTCACTCCAAAGAGTAGTTACATCATCTACTCATCACAAATATACCGCTAACCATATTTCTTTATTCCAAATCCGTTGATACTTCTGATAACAGTTGTTAGCGAATGTAAATTATTTTTCCTGTTTCATTCTTTAAAGAGGCAGTTATTTGTATGTTTAATAAGATGACCCTGAAATATATTGTTTTTTCTATTTTTGAACCTTTATGACATCAGTGCTACTGATTGTGTTAGTTTTATCGGGTTGGCAATTAATTAAGTCTCATGTTTTATTTGATGCATAGATGATATAATATCATATTTTTTGTTTAGTACGGTTCTCTATAATTAGTGCCATTGGGCTGATAAAACTTATCTAAAAAAATTACTAGCTTATGTAACCGACTTCAAGCCACACTTTTTTTTGTATTCGTTAGCAATATTAACTGAATTCTTAAGCGGTATCAGATGAGTCATAACTTGATCCTTCAGTCAAAGTAAACCTATTGCTTTAGCCATTAAACGTTTGAAGCATTTCTTATTACTAATCAAGATAATCTTGCTTCCGTTTGACAAGTCGTTTTGTTTTTTCACTGCCTACTTTCTATACATTCATTTAGTTTAAACTAATGAAATATAGTTAGAAAGCAAGTTATATATTCGCTTTCATTCGCTTTGTGATCCGCTGGCTAAGTTTATGTTTCCTGGGGTTTAATCAGCATAGAATCTCTATAGATTGTAAACTATTGACGAGCACGAGCAATTAATATTGGCATAAATAACTTTATTCGATAGTGTTATTCTTCTAACTCTCATGTATTTGTTTTCTGTTTGCAAAGCTATGAATCAAGTGCATTCAGTGTTTTGAATTTTGTTATTTATGTTGATGAATAGAGTGAATGAATGCAATATTGATTGACCAACAATGTGCAATTGTACAGTATAGCTTAGTAATAACTACTTACGAGATTGAATTATTGACTCAATTTCCTATCCAACTATTACAAAACAAGATTACTGTATAATTACCGTAGAACTTGGCACATATGTGCATTGGTTTAAGTTGCCGTACCTCTAAAGCACACTCAGATTAATATCACATTAGTAGAAGCTCCTTCAATGATAATCATAATAAAACACAAAGAAGAGTGAACATATAGAATATGGTTCAGGGAGAAAGAGGTGGAGCGTGGAAACAAAGTCATGAAATAATTTAAGCTAATGATTCAACGGAGGACAATGAGTGGATGCATCTGCGCCATTGTGACTGATTTTGAGATATGTCACCTAAAGTTTCCAACCACTGGTTATGGCATTTACAACAATCCCAACCAGGTAGTCTGCATCTACCGACACGACTTAAACCAGCAGTCAGTGACTTCATGGATTGATGCCATGTTTTAATTTGACCTCTCCCAACTCTCTTCTATCCTACTCCTATATCAGCCAACATCGCGCGTCGAGGCAGACGGTGGGTGAACATACGTAATACATGCCCCAACTATCTCAGTCAATGAAGATTCACAACCTCGTCGACTAGTCTACCACCTTTGCCTAATACCCGCTACTTAACCTCGTTATTACTTACTCGGTGATCCTAGCTAATGTGAGCAATATATCGAAGACATCGATAATCAAACACCAATAACCTTCGAGTGTTGTCTACTCTTAATGGCCACGTCTCACATCCATACATTAAGACAGAGCGAACTGTTGAACAGTACACTCTTCCTTTCGTTGAGACGAGCCCATCAGGGCTAATCAGACTTCCAAGATAAGTGAAATGGTCGGTGTGTTCAACTACATCACTCCCTATCTTTAGCTTAGGTGTTGGCGAAGACCAATCCTTGAGCAATGGTTTGGATTTAGAGATGGTAAAACACAATCCGAACATAGTTGCATTGTTGCTTATTGCTGTCAAAAGATTCAGCATCTTACCAGCGTCTTCGTCAAACAGGATTATGTCATCAGGATATTCAAAGTCAATAAGTGGATCTTTTCGTAGGAGATCAATTCCTGAAAAGTCAGACGATGAGTGTAATTTTCAATAGTAAATCGATTATGAAATTAATCGAAAATGGAGATAGTGGTCAGCTTTGATGGCCATTACTTGAGGTTACTAGTTCAGATGACATATTCCTATAAGCTCTGATACAACTAATAGTATTTAAGTAAAGAGCCTTAATATGATTTATATACTTCTGCTATACGCCTTTTAATGAAAGACATCGCCATAGAACTTTTCGGTCTACAGAATCAAGTGCTGCTCTCAATTTGAGAAGAACAACCATTGTCAGGCACCGGAAAGTATGTCTATGTCCTAAAACCTGACGAATGGTGAATATTTGGTGTATGCAACTGCGACCAGGTATCAAACCAGCTTGATTTTTTCTAGCATTTGAAGATCATGAGTTATAGTTAAATGTTTGATAATTATAGAAGCTAGTATTTCATACACTATATTAGTCAAACTAATTCCTCTATGGTTATCACTGGACGATTTTGACCCTTTTTTATGTACTGGAACGATTAACGATCGATACCAGTCAAACGGAATCATCTCAAGTTGCCAAACTTCAGTCAAAATATTAATCAGTCTAATCGTCGAAGTGGGACCACCATCCTTAAAGACCTCTGAAGATAATCCATCCGACCTCGCTGCTCTGCCTAGCCTCAGATTAGCTATAGCATTTTCGACTTCGACAAGAGTTGGGGGATCTAAGTCTACTTTCCATTCTAGCTGCCTTAAAATAGTGAGAAGTTCCACAGCATCTGAAGGTCAACTGAACTGCTCCTTGAAGTGTTCAGCCCATCGTTCTAAAAGTCTAAACTGAGAGCTAATAAACATTCCATCTCTTCGTAGATAGTCTCATTAACACTTGATTTTAAACTCCGGTTTCTGTTATTAACTTGAAAAGTTGTCTTATGTTACCGGACGTTTCTGCCTTTTCCATCTCCTCCGCTTTCGTTACCCATCACTGCTCAAGGTCGTTTCTGTTATGTTTTCGCTCTTAAATGGGACAGACGCGTTGGTTCTTATTGAATTAGTACGATTCGCAATACGATACAGCTAAATTATCTAGGGTAGCCGAATTCTATGTCGGATTCCGTCCATAGTCTGTACGGTTAGTGCGAATCGTTATCCCTTATACTTGTACTTCAATCGGATACCATGATTTGTTTCTTCCCAACCCACAGCTACTCCAAATGACTAGACTAGACGCGTAAGGAGATTGTATTGGGGAGCAAAATATATCTATGTCAGACGAGACTAGCAAACAACGTTTATATATCTCACATTCGAAATTGAATTGATTGATGAAAGTTTACAAATCAATCTTACAAAAAAATTTATTAAATAGTTGAATTTTTGGGGATTTTGAATCCCCAACAGTTTCGCAGACTTTGTCAGTTTATATCTGATTACCCTTCTCTCCTCATCGTGTTCGGAGCCCGATAGGATAAGTTTTCGGGAGTCCATCAATTCAACAGAAGCCATCAAGATCCACTGATTTTTCTTGAGATGTTGATTCTAGTCCTTGATAGATGTCATTGTTGATGCCACAGCTGCTTGGACACCTTGCCAATCGGAATCTTTATAGTTGCCTAAGTGATTCTTCAGTTGTTGCTGGAATTTACTTGTGGCTGTTTCGTTGTTGAACTGAATTCTAATGGGTTTTCCTGTAGTAGTTTTTCTTCACCCAATAAGATGCAAGCAAATGTGTGCTTGTACTAAAGCATGATCAAAATCTAAACATGTGCTCCAGAAAGATCGGCTGTCTTCTATTGAACCCCTTCTATGGCGACTAATGACTATATGGTCTATTTGAGTCCACTGTTGAGTACGTTTAGGAGGTTGCCTTGTTAGGTGATGTCGCTCCTTATGCTTAAAGTTCGCGCTTGCTAGAAATAAACGATTTCCTGAACATAGTTGTAGCATATGGTCGCCATTATCCATTCTTTGAACTGGGACACCGAAGCATCCACCCAATTGTCTTTCAAACTGACTCAATCTCCCTGTTTGGGCATTGAAATCGCCAGCCATGAGTACCAAATCTCAGTGTTTATCCTTACAGAAAGTTTTCTGTAAAATTCATCTTTCACTTCATTCGGGCTGCAGTCAGTGGGAGCGTAGGCAGGAACGACGAAAAGACAACGGCGTGTGTTCCTATCTTTCCGACTCCTTGCTGACCTATTTAGTCAGAGGGCACAGACAACTGTCGACAGGAATCCATTCGAAAAGTGCATGTCCTGCCCTCATACTTAACACAATGCCTATACCGGCTAGCTCACTAGAAGTTGCTGTTGAGTCACCAGATAAATAAAGTGCATCGCGTAAGTGCTTCATTCTGACTAGGTAAGGTCAAGTGAATGATCACGCTAGGATCATGTATGCACGTTTCGGAGGCACAACATACATCAATGGCGCGGGATTCTAATGTCTTAGCTAGGGAGGCTTTCTGCCCTATTTCACACAGGGTTCGTTCATTGAATGTAATAATGTTAAGAGCATGGTCTTAGTAGACTTGAGACTTTATTTTGCGGGCTAGACTTGTCGGCACTGACGACACAAGCGGAAGTTAAATGTAGGGGTATGATAAATATTAGGAATAGAAGAATGGGTTTGATTAAAATAATAGTGGATTTGTATGTTAGAAGTATGAGGGTGGTTAACTCTTCCTAGTTGCCCACACAGTGGAAGGGTTCCTTTTCTTGATGTACCTGAAAAGCAAATTGGGTTAGGGTTGGTCTGAAAAACCTGGAAGTGAAAATGCAGTGTCCAAGGAACACTTGAAGCTGGTCACACACAGCCTTTTTGTGTTACGTTTAGTTATTGTAACTCCGTACTTGTGTTAGGGCCTTACTGCCAGAAACGGAAATCCGTGAAGTAAGGTGTGGTGTGACATTTTCAGGGTAGATCTTTCCTAACCCAACCCTTCCTTTTTGGGAAGACAGCATCGCTGTTATACTTGTTATCTGAGAAAAACACCTTACTGCCATCACCCCTCTGTACAGCCAGCAGTACGACTTCTTCCTTGAACCTTATATTACTAGCATCAGTATAAGTTTTTTCTGTAGTGAAATAACATGTTTATGTACAAAATATTAAATAAAAATTGAGCATGATTACATCTCGTCGGGTAAGTAAACGATTGGAATATATAGATTTTGTAAGTTTCTCACACGCCATGCAAATTATGATCATAATTTTTCGCTTCGTTATATTGGCTTTACGAATCTTGACAAATATAAAATGATATACTTTTTTGGCTCGTATAGTCTTTCATAACACCTTATACTTGTTTATTAGGCCATGGAGTGTCATGTTAGTTATATGCGACTAAGTTTCATATTACTTTTCAGATATAAATCTTCACTGTTAAAAGTTGTTTACCAGTCTGTTTTCGGTCGATAAAGCGGGATCTTGAAGAAGGAAGGTACAAAGAACATGTTGGATATTTGCAACATCATTGATTATCGTTGCGTGTTCGTAAAAAAATATTACAGCTTTACGCTAACTATGCCACATAGATAAAGGTATAATCACTCTCATAATGAACTTGAAGACCATATTAAAATTCCAAATACAAACAGTTTGGTGTAGATATGCTTCTTATTAAAAAGAGTGTATTTGGACATAATCACACTTCTGGATTACTTTAATCTATTGATAATATGAACTTGTTTAGAAAGAAAATTATATAGTTTCCTTCCATCCTGTTTGCGTGATTAAAGTGTTGCGTAATCCACTATTCCTAGTCTTAAATTCTTCACACTTGTCAATATAAAAGATCTGATGTTGTACATTATTAACTTTAATCTACTTGAATAATATTTCAATATAAACACTGTTTTATTAATTTAGACTGGATTGGAATATTCTAAAGTTTTCACGTAGCATACAAGCACCAGATTGTGTGATTTATGGGTTTTGTTCGGCGCTTACTTCTCCTACGCTTACACAAACACAAGCGGGGATTAATAATTTACCTCCTGTTGGTAATCCATTATGTGTAACTCAACCACAAACATTAAATATGATATCACAACAGGGCAGTTTAATGAGTAACACGAGTGGTGGTTCTATCCCGGTCAACAGACCATTTATACCTGCAAATCCAGGCATACCGACTTCAATTTCTTCTGGTATTATGCAACCACCAAGTGATTCATTGTTGTCTTCGAATACAACTGTAAATTCACTAACCGGTGGATCAGGAAGTACAGGTTTTCCTAATTCAATACCTGGTTATCCATTTTTAATGTGTGATAATGTTGAAGTCAATCGTTTCGTACTGCACTCCTTGTTGCAAATGTATCATACGTTTGGTGAGTAGATCAGTCTGTCATTTTTTCTTTAAATTGAATTGGTCTCATATATATATATATATATATATATATATATATATATATATATATATATATATATATATATATGCCTGTTACTTCTTGTGGAGCATAGACCACTGACCAGCATTTTGCAACCAACTTTGTCCTTTACTCTCCCTTCCAGTTTTTTTCAAGTGCTATTCATTCTTTCCATGTCTGCCTACAACTCTCGGTCCAATAGGTTATTTGATCTTCCTCGTTACCTTTGACCTTGAGGATCCCAAGTCAGTGCTTTTGTGACGTAGTTTGATGATTTCCTCATTGTATCTTATCCATCCCACATCTTTTCTTAATCTCTTCCTCGGCTGGAAGTTGGTTTGTTCTCTGCCACAAAAAGTTGCTGCCGATGGTACCTGGCAAACGGACTTGCAGTATATTGCACAAACAGCTTCTTATAAATATATGTATCTTTTGTAGGTTGGCTTTCATAGTTCTCCAAGATTCAGCTCCATACAATAGAACTATCTTAACGTTTGTATTGAAAATTCTGACTTTGATGTTGGCTGACAGATGGTTTGAGTTTTAGACGTTTTTTAGTTGTAAAAATGCTGCTCTTACCTTTCCAATCCTTGCCTTCATATCTACATCAGATCAGCCCCTCCTTGTTTATCTATGGTGCTACCCAGGTGTGTAAAAGTTTCCACATCTCCCAGAATTTCTCTGTCGTGTGTAGTTGGGTTGGTGTGCATTGTTTTGTATTTAACGACTTTGCTTTTTCCCATATGTACGCTGAAACCTGTTGTCAGCTATAGAAGCTGCTGTTACACTGTCCGTCTTCATCTGCATTTGTTGTTTTGTGTGGGATAGAAGAGTTTGGTTATTTACAAAGTTCAAGTTGTCTAGTTCCATCCAGGTTGTCCACTGTGTTCCGTGCATGTGCGATGTTGAAGTTTTCATAATCCAATCAACCACCAGCAGAAAGAAGAAGAGCGAGAATTTGCAGCCTTGTTTAACACCGGACTTCACTTCGAATGAATCTATAAGCTGCCGTGCATCTACGATTTTGCAATGTAGTTCGTCCTATGGATTTAATATTATATTGACTATCTTCTCAAGCACACCATAGTATTGAGGTAGGCTTCATACTGTTTCCCTATCCACCGCTGTTAAGTGCTTTTTTATGGTCAAGGAAATTATCGTAAAGTGGTGAGTTCTATTCCATTGATTGTCCAACAATGATCTGTAGTGTTGCGATTAGTTCGGTACGTGATTGATCCTTAGGAAATCTGAACTGTTGATTTCATAGTTGGACGTCGATTGGATATTTCTTTCGGTTCAATAATACTCTATTGAAGACTTTCCGTGATACTAAAAGTAGAGTGATGTCTTTGTAATTCTTATACTTGCTAAGATCTCCTTTCTTTGGTATCTTGATGATGTGACCTTCTTTCCAGTCTGTTGGCACCTGCTATTCCTCTTAAATCTTCCTAATGAGAGTGTGGAGCATCGTTGCAGTTACTTCTATATCTGACTTCAGTACCTCAGGTGTTATGTCGTCTAGTCCTACTGACTTGCCACTCTTGATTTGTTGGATGGCTATTTTGATTTCTTCGATTACTAGTAAATCGATATTTATAGGGAGATCCGTAGACGCAGTTTCGATGACTGGTATGTTCAATCAGACTGGTCTATTCAAGAGTTCTTGAATTGTTCTACTTGCCTGTTTCACTGTTCTTGGGTTTCAGTGATTGACTTACCTTCCTTGATTTTGACTGGTTGTGGTAGTTTTCTATATATATATATATATATATATATATATATATATATATATATATATATATAACAATCATGGGCTGTTTTGTGATTAATTTTTTCCTTCATTATGCTTCTACTCTTATTATCATAACTACTATCTTCTTCTTATTCATGTAAGTCACTATACATGTGGTTGCGTGGATGTCTGTCTATTCATTTCCACCATCACGTTGATCTTGCGTACTAGTATATTCATTCGACTTTCACATGTCATTGGTTCTTCTCCATATTCACTTCCTAAACTTATCTATATTTATGACAATTATATTCAGACAGGATGATTTATCCTTGATGTATCTGTGTAATCGCTTGTGTTTCTATAGCTAATTAATTCATTACAATTTCTGTTCTGCTGCTGATGATTTTATTGTGTTAATTTGTGACTGAAATATGAAAAACCTATTATTCAAATTAATATACTGATCGTTCCGGTTTACTGTATTTTACTACTAACCTTTTCGTTGTATCATATAAATGTCTCATGTTCTTTTCTGTTGCAGCTTTTTTGCTGTCATTGCTAGGTCTTACATATAGTGCTACTCATCAGCTCTAGTGTTTCTCTTCACTTACTTCTGCGTATTTGGCCTATACCTTGGCTTTCTCTCTTCTCGTTCGGCTGTTATTGGTTTCCGTCTTTTTGTTCCTTCTTTCGCGGATCTCATCCAGAATGCCAACAGGGATCTATTCCTGATTCTTGCAACCCGAAACCTGATATCTCTTCCCAGTTGTTCTCCACAGTAGTTTCCTCTTCTAGTAGGTCTTTACAGACCTGGAACTTATTGCTGAGAGTTATCTTGAATTCATTAAGTTTGTTAGTATCCTGAAGAAAGATCGTGTTAAACTTTTGTAATACTGTTACTTAAGTTATTTAGTACTTCTTTAGCTTCAGTTCCATCTTATCCACCGCAAGTTAGTGATCTGGAGCTATATCAGCTACTTCCTCTGTCCCCACGTCTTCCACAGTCCTTCTCAACTTTTTATTGATGCAGATGCAGTTCTTATTAGTGTGGTACAGTGTAACCCACGTAGTTTTGTGTACACGTCTGTAGGGGTGGATATAGTCCCACGTATAACCATTTTGTTGATGACCTCTCTATGTTGACTGGAACCTTTCATAAAACTAGTCTTTATCGCCTTCATTGCTGTCGTCTTGAAAGATACTTTGATAATCCTAGACCCATGAAATTCCTATCTTATAAATGCTTTCCGTGTTTCTTTGGACAATATTAGTGCCACCACTCGTGTGTGCAAGACATTTTCTTCCTTCATGACCACAGTTCAACAGTACTTCTGCCGAGCCTAATATTTCCTGTCCAGCTTGTGACCAATCGGTTTTACCTATTCCAAGTATCTCCAGGTTGTATCTTTTTGTTTCTTCAGCTACTTTGACGCTTCTCCCGGTCTCCCATATCATGCAAACATTCCATGTACCTATATTAATTGTTGCTCTAGTTGTCAGAAGGGTCATCAGCCTTCACCATGAGGCGTCATTACTTTTCGGAATTATATTTTGTTTCATTTTTGTAAGTTAAAATAGGTTGTATTCTGGTTCAACACAACAAAAGTGTTGGATTGAGCCTTTTGTCCCTCTTGATTTATTTTAAATCTCACTTCTAACTGCTTGAATACTACTAATTTTTCAATGCTTTGCAACATTTTGTTTTTGACCTACCCTTCAAACATTTTTTCCCTTATTTAAATTAGATTTAGAGGAAGTGAGTGGAATCCGGCCAAATCTAGTTGAACAAATTCGCTCAATGTGTGAACAGTGCGGTCCAAATAGTCTAATAGATTTACCTCAGCTAATTACAAAGCGTTTACCTGACTTTCTAGTTCTTGTTATACGTCAGCTAACCAATCCAACTACTGGTGATTTTAACATTTGTAGTTTCCCATCATCGGATCCCATGAGTGTAGAGTCGATTGAATCAACTTTAGCTTACACAGATAAATCTACCAGTTTGCCTAAACTTTGTTCAGTGGTTCAAGAGGAGTATATATCTTTTTCCAGTAAGTTCTTATTTGCTCGCTGACGATTTTAAATAACAACGTTTGTGCAACGTTCATGTTCATTTTTTGGAAAATTTAGCTAATATTCATCAACAGTTGTCAATATCTGGTATCACAATTCATAATACGTTGGAAATCATGAAATTTGTAGTAACATTCGATTTGTTACTGCTAATCTCTGGCTACTTTAAGCGTATCAACTGATTATTTCAGTGTAAAGCACGATGTTGAGACTTTAGAGTTCAAGTTTCCTTTCTCCTGGATACCGTTTAAATAAATTTTATATATTATTGTTCCTCGTCACTGTGCTTGTATTCATACTTGAGCGAACTTGCAGAGTACGAATCAAATTTATGTGGTTATTTGTAGCATATATTATTTACATGTCTGCATATTTACTTTGATCCAATATCTCTTCCCTTCATGTGTATCTGGCGATCAATGCCATTGCTTTCGTGGTCTTAGTACTCATAAGTCATATTGTTTTTGGGATCAAAATATGCGCGGAATGGGTGTATTGGCACTCACTTTATTCATTTCTGCTTTTTTTTCATTGTATTTTAGATGGTAATATTGATTGGAGCAATGCAGTTAATCGGGGTAATGTGTTTTTATGGTGAGTTTCGTTTAAATTTATATTCTTTAAACAAACTTTCATATGTTAAACATATAAGTTTTATCCTTTCGTTGAGACTGTTCTTTTGTTTCCTCACATGCACACAATAGTTGTACATTTCTATGCTTTCATGTATATGCTGATGAAATTTAGTGAACAAGTTGGTTACAATTTTATATGCATACTTCTATTTCTTGGCTTTGTAATTATTCACATTGACTATTGTTCGTCTGTCAACGAAGGAGCGAGTATACTGCATAAGATATAAAAAATATGTTATAGAATCAGGAAACTTTAGATTTTTGATCATATATGTCTTGGAGGTATTGCTGGTGTATCATAAAATGATCAAGTAAGGACCGCATATGTCACGCATAAGGTATTATATATAGGTGGCGCATCTTTTGATGATGTTATGAATCCTCGTTAACTAAGTGGATGGGGTGTGCTATATATATCAAACGACCGACCACCTCGACACTTAGTGTGAGTTGAAAAATCAGGTGGTGTGACTCAGAATCGGTCACAGTATGGCAGATGTATTTTTACGCTTTATGTTTCACTTGATCTTGATTTTTAGTACCCTAACATGCATTCGTTTTCATCACATCTTATCGCTCTTCGTTCTGACATTTTTTATGTATCCTGGGAACCTCATCCTGTCGTGCTAATGTAATGTGGAGACTTGGGCTTATGCACAAGTTTATCTGGTTATACGTAGATTATATCTACTTGCTGGATCCATTGTAATCAATCGGTCACGAAGATAGGTTTCATTAAAATTAATAATCTACCCAGTTCTTTGAGTAATATATTTTATTTGGTCTGTCTAGTTCACCAATATAAACTAAATGAAGGAGAGTTCCAACCTGCGAATCAGCATTTGGATATTCTAACCATTGTTTGCAATTATGATTATCACAACGTAGTTAATTTTCACAGTTTCTCTGTGTAGACTTTCTTTGGGTATATGTTATGCATATTTTATTTTATCCTTACTTTCTCGTTGTGCAAATTGAAAAAATTGTTTTTTTTTGGCTTTCACATTTGTTATGTCCGTAGTTTATTGTTTCGATCTTTTATGGAACATCAGAATATACCAAGTAAAGCTATCAGGTTAGTTGGTTATTCAATGACTTCCGTTATTCACCTATTGGAAAGTTTTTTGATCTTATCACTTTTATTTAACTCGATTAAGTTATATAATGATCAGTTGTGCTAGAGAATTTAAAGCAGATATTACTATCTTCCTTCTAACTTTTTATTTGCGTTCTAAATGGCACACCATAATTAGTTTTCAAACTGTATATTTGGTGGAACATTTAGCTGAATTTTCTCATTTGATGAAATGTTTTACTAAACTATGGAGCTCAATTTTCATACAATAATCAAGTAGCCACGATCAGTAGTCGTAGTCCCTGATCAAAGTGTGTCATAAACTGTCAAATTATACAATACATCTCATGGAGCCGATCATAAATGAATCTGATTTTCGTATGTTATTTACATTCCTCTGCTCTAGGACTATTAAAATTTTCACGTTAGCTTAGATAATGTCTGCCTGCTACTCAGTTGATATATTTTCAAAATCTGTGTTTAAATGTATTATTCGATTATCATAAATTCATTGATGATTTTCACTTTGTTTTTATTTATTGAAATCAGTCTGTTAAACCGTATGTCTTCTAAATTCTTAAATCGACAACTACGTATGCTTTGTGATTATGTAGTGGCTTCTTTGACATTCATCACTCAAGTGAATTTTACTACTGAAAAGGTTAGTTTGATTTCATGATCTACGAAGGGATTTTTCGTGTCTTTAAAACAAACAAATTCATGTCCCGAATATTTTTTAACTATTTTTATGTAAATTCATTTCTTGTCTGCTGTTACTTGACCGATTCATTATTATACCTTTTTACTTGTAAAATTGTTAAGAATAAATTTTGCAGTTGATTGTTTTCCAGTCATCAGTCCACTGGAAATTTATTTGTTTATTTTAGTTTATGTATTTGATTCTGTTTGATTTTTGTTAGTTTTTTACTATACATATTACCTTAGACATCATATTTTAATATTTATTTCTCTGTTTTAGTGTCTTTCTACGTTGTCAGATTTCTGTATACGTTGGCGCGTTGTCCCATTTGATAGGTTCGTATTATTCTTGGTAAGCTATTTTGTTTTATGTATTTATTGTAAATGAGATCTTGTGTTAGGGTGATATTTTGTTTGCTACTTCTAAACAGAATAATTATGGTGTTCTTTTATCACCTAGTGTTTAAACTGTTGTAAATGTTTAGGTTATATTTGAAACGTAAGAAGAGCATTCACTTATCATAAGTGTAGATTTGAGAGAAAATTGTTAAAAAAAGTTGCTCATGGCCATCATTTTGTGGTCTTGGTATTTGAAGTGTTTATCATTAAAATCATAGCAACAAAGTTGGATTGTGACTGGCCAGCGAAATCCAGAACGCGCGTTTCGCCCTATTTGGGACTCATCGGCTGGATGTACCTGCATCCCAATTTCGATGTTAACACTGGAACTCGAACTTAGTCCGCCAATTTCAGTCCATTACAAATCAACGGGAAGATACAAGCCTATTCTAATTACATGTATACCCGTTGTACAGGTTTGGCTGTCTGAACACAGTAGCCTAGTGGTGAACTTAGTGGCGTTTGACACGAAGCAAACTGAGTTCGAATCCCATGTGAACATCAGTACCGGGATGCAGGTACATCCAGCTGATGAATCCCAAATAGGACGAGAAGCGCGTCCTGGATTCTGTTTGGCACTCACAATCCAACTTAAACATTACTTGTGTACTATCGCTATCCCAAGGCAACCTGCTCAAGATCCACATATGACAACTGGCTGACCGATTTCAGTCCATTACAAATCGACGGGAAGACATAAGCTTATTCTAAACCTTATCTCTGTTTTATTGTGACTTTAATTTCCTGGATGAATCATATCCAGTTACTGTTACAGAACAAAATAATTTATTTGTGAAGAAATTCATTACGATTTGACTAAACGAGTTATTAGTATTTGATCTACTTTTACTGGGTGAAGAGAAAACAATTTTGTGGAATACTTAGTTGACTGGATCAATTTGCTCATTTTTCAATCAAAGAAATAAATGATATTCAGCAAATGTATTCTCGTGTGACTGTTTAAATTAACTTTTGGTTTACTTCCTTATGTTGAGCATATATGCTAGGTTCTACAATGTTAATGACTATTTCGTCAAAATACTACATATGTTAACTAAAATTCAAGGTAAAGTCAGATTTTTCATTTTATTGAAGTAGAGTTAGATATATTTTTCTAAACACCTGATGTTTAATTTACTAGAAGCACTTCTCTTTCCCAACTAAATTCAACTTTACTGGTTTCCAAAATGTACTCTGTTAGCACGAAACGAGCCTGATTAAAACATGTTTGCGAAGATGTGTTGTGATTGGTCCATCCTTAGCCAACCAGAGCCAACGACTAATCGGGAAGTCTCTAGAACACTATATCGATGTTTATATAAACTCTGGTGTAATTATTTCCTTTGCCTTCTGCCTCCTGCTGTTATTTTATTAATACATCTTGCTACCTGCTCTACTCTTGTTCTGATTCGGGATCAAGTCTCTGTCGTTATCGAACCGTATAATACTAAGCGGGATTAATACATAATATTACCGGGACTAGTAGAGATAACACAACATACTCATATCTCTATTCAGATACATTTACCTGTTAGTTGTTTGTTATTATGTAACACACTTTCTGCTGAATGAGTCTAGTCTTCGCAATAATTTTAATTCTCGTTAAACATTCATTTGAGGTTGTTGTTTACCAAACAATCGGTATTTTTAGTATCTTTATAATTAGTTATCGGTAAGTTAGTTACTGCTTTATATTCACTTTATGCTGTTTGGCATTACTATTTCTCATCCTTAAGTACCTTGAATATAGGTGTCGTTAATGAATTCCTATATCATATAGCTCATATAACCACGTTTTTATAACCAAACGGAACACTAAGATTTTTATTTAATTTTACCTAGTAAAGCATTCGTATTTCTTATTAGTGATACCTCACTCAGAATATATTATTATATTATTTTTCAATACCTAGTTTCCTAGCTAAATATTAAGAGGTAAGGTGAACTGTTTACTAAAATTTTAGAGACTGATTTAAGTTTTACGTTCATCAGTGTTTTTAAATGCTTAAATCATCGTCCACTGGGGAACATAATTTCCTAACCACTGTTATCTTACACGTAAATTTACTATATTTACTAGTTGTATATTCATAGTTTTCCCATTATTTTTCTCAAATTGAAACAGCTAATGCATACAAGATATCAGCATTCGCAACTTGATACTGTCAATCGAATCATCGTTTATCTGTTTACTCAATCTGATCAGCTGATTAGTGGAATAAACTACTTAAATACAAAGTATGAGGTTAGTTGTCGTTTTAGTTTTCGTTGTTTCTGAGAGAGTTTTTCTCTTTTTCCAAACGGAAGGAAAACTAACTAATTATAATCAATGGCTTCACAATTGTATATAATATTACTCTGTTTGATTACATAGACTTCATTCTATGTCAGTACTAAGTAGTATATAAGTAAACGTCACTCTATCTCGTTTACATATGATCAAAGTCACAACCCCATTGTATTAACTTTCATACTACATAAGAGAGTGAATACAGTATCTTCTTGATAATTTCTAATTAAATAAAATCTTGTGGTTTTACATGTATGATATTCGAACCAAAAATGAACTTCGCACTACATAAATTTCATCTACCAACGGTTATGTTTGTGAGACGGATGATATCAGTTATATATTACGTTGGGAATGCTACTCTGCTTATATCACATGATATGTGCTAGTTTTTAAACTATGAGAAGCAATGTATTCTGTGCGTATGAAGCTGTACCAGGTTAGTAATTGTTACTTCGTAGTATTACTTTGGTAATTACAGGTTTGACTCGATTTCCGCTACCTTGGATTTTTCGTCCGTATCCATAGTACAACATTTTTATAGCGAGGTCTTACATAAATGCATTTTCCAAATAGTTAATTTTATTTCTGATGTTTTTATTATTCATGTAGGCCACCTCTTCTAGTATTAGTGATACGAATACACGACGGGCATCGCCTCATACTGATCCACTGTCTAGTCGTCATTGGTTTTCATGTGTTCTTGCCTTACATGAAATTATTCCCGATCAGTGGATTACATACCCAAAAACATGTGCAATATCTTACAATAACTGCACTAGTACCGATTCACTAGATGAAATGGACAAACCTCCACATTTACCTGTAATCTATGGTCACTTGTTATTACGTTTATTACCATTATTAGAAGTTGTATTAATACAGTTTTTAATGTGCGAACTACCACTTGTTCTATTGATTCCATTTTGCCAAGTTATTGCCCCCTTGTTTCGTTACCACAGTAAGTTAGCATTTTTTTATAATGCTCCCCGAATTAATAATTTAATATCTTTTTGACTTTGTAGTATTCTTTCTGACGCCATTTATTAATTTTTGCTTCCACGCATAACACTTTTTTTATTAATATACGTTTGAACTTGAATCTCTTTTATATGTCGAATTGTGAATTTCGAATACTTCTGGAAGTCATAATCACTGAGCACAAGGACCGTACTTTTGCTATATTTTGTGGGTATTGAAGTAAATCTGTTTAACATACCTTCAGAAGATATCTCGTAATGTCAGTTTACCAAGACAGACAGTAGGTTGCTCAATTAAATGTATTTGATTGAATTCAAGTCCATTTCTTTCGAAATTAACTGACGGTTAAACCATATTTTCTTCTAGTGCTGTACATTATCTTTTTCTTATTGTGATGAACAAACTCTTACTTTCTATATGAATTTGCTTATCTTGGAAGTCAATCAGGTAGGCACATCATAGAACCTCGCACATATGTAAATCGGTCCTAATTGTCGTACCACAGCACGTCGAAATTTAATTACCAAGATTAATGTTACAATGTAGTTCAACAATAAGGAATGAGACAAAGGTGTATATGAAAGAATAGTGAAGTTTGAGATCTAGAAAGAAGGAAAAGTGAAACTTCCTGGGCTACTGCAACCAACTTCCAGACATTTCACTTAGTATCTCTAACCACTGATCGCAATTATTTCACAAACACCAACCGCGTAGTCAAAATATTGTTAAAAATCTTTACTCATGTGTACTTTTTTATACAATTAACTTTTTGCAGGGCATTTACTAAAATCTAATATTTCTTTATGTTATCCACTTAGTGAATCAAACAGTACTATATAGCTATTTCTTTTTTGAGTTTCCTCTTTCTAACTCCCTGATCAATCATAATGTGACCAATCGTAATGTGATGTCCGAATGCGTAAAACCCCTCCACATAAATAATTCTATCATAAACTGACTCAGTAACCAAGAAGCACGTATTTAATTTCAGATTGATACAGTTTCTGATTTAGGTTTTCAGTAATTTGTTGACTGATTATACATAATAGTTAGCAATATGATCGTTAATACAGTTACTATTTTACTGAGATAAGCAATTCATTTTGTTAACTTATCCGTTCAAAATCGTTTTCATTTTTAGGGATATTCTATTTTTCGCTTAGTATGATGTACCTTTTTTTCCAAAATTTACTTTTCAGGGCGTCCAGTTAATATCTGCTATACAGTATTGCACGATCATGCTGAATTTACTGTGAAAAGTTTACTGTATAAATTACCAAATCTAGTGCATCATACATATCATTTGCAGTCACCAGGAACCGTATGCTTAGATACATCATCTTCACCTGAATTAGATATTGATAAAAGTCCATGGATTTTTAATCGTTTATCGTGCCAGCTAATTGTTTACTGCATAATTAGTAAACATCAGCAACTATCTGTGAAAGCAGCGTTAAGTCGTTCAAAACATTTAGACCAACAACATAGTACTATAAATGGTTTGTTTACACAACGAGGATGGAAAAATCTTGAATCGTGTGTAAAACAGTCAGAAGTTTTTTTTGATTTAATATGTAAAAATATGATTACTGCTGATACTGATTGCAATATTATCCGTGATAATACAGATCAATGTGTTATAAATATTATACTGAATCCAGAAACATTTGAGACACAATTAAAATCAATGTTTGTCAACTGGTATAATTCTAATGCATCCAAATATAATTCAGAGTACTTATTTGGATTGATTGATCCAATATGTAAAAGTTAGTGGATATTTCTTATTCATAATCTCTCTCTCTCTCTCTCTCTCTATATATATATATATATATATATATATATATATAGATAGATAGATAGATAGATAGATAGATAGATAGATAGATAGATAGATAGATAGATAGATAGATAGATAGATAGATAGATAGATAGATAGATAGATAGATAGATAGATAGATAGATAGATAGATAGATAGATAGATAGATAGATAGATAGATAGATAGATAGATAGATAGATAGATAGATAGATAGATAGATAGATAGATAGATAGATAGATAGATAGATAGATAGATAGATAGATAGATAGATAGATAGATAGATAGATAGATAGATAGATAGATAGATAGATAGATAGATAGATAGATAGATAGATAGATAGATAGATAGATAGATAGATAGATAGATAGATAGATAGATAGATAGATAGATAGATAGATAGATAGATAGATAGATAGATAGATAGATAGATAGATAGATAGATAGATAGATAGATAGATAGATAGATAGATAGATAGATAGATAGATAGATAGATAGATAGATAGATAGATAGATAGATAGATAGATAGATAGATAGATAGATAGATAGATAGATAGATAGATAGATAGATAGATAGATAGATAGATAGATAGATAGATAGATAGATAGATAGATAGATAGATAGATAGATAGATAGATAGATAGATAGATAGATAGATAGATAGATAGATAGATAGATAGATAGATAGATAGATAGATAGATAGATAGATAGATAGATAGATAGATAGATAGATAGATAGATAGATAGATAGATAGATAGATAGATAGATAGATAGATAGATAGATAGATAGATAGATAGATAGATAGATAGATAGATAGATAGATAGATAGATAGATAGATAGATAGATAGATAGATAGATAGATAGATAGATAGATAGATTATTGCATGAAATTCTGAATAAATCTCACATATTTGCTGTAATATTTTATGAATGGTCTTTAACGACTGATCCTTTGTTGCAGATGAAAATCCCCTGAAACTAAATTTCTCCCTGTTTTGTATGATAACTAATCATTATGTGCAGTATCGCATGACAGCTTAGTCCTGCAAATTAATTTTTCTGAAATGACCACTACCACAAATGATTTGTAATTTTTACCCCATGTTGCTTTTTGTTGGCTGAAAGGAGAATGAATCTGTTGTATCCAATTCAAGTTAATCATGATTCGAAGATGTTACGCTTGAATTTGAAGGTCATTATGAAGGAAAGTTTAGGCGAATAACATGTCACACATTTTCGAAAGATTTTATTTTGGACGTATTGAGTTTTTGCTGATCAAAATTTTTTAATGTTTTATCACTAAGTAGTGACCGAAGTAATACCTCTCTAGTTCTATATACTGATCTAATTCTGTCACTAGTCACTATTTTAAGTTACTTAACATAACGTAAGGTCAACCGTCTCCTGAGTAGCTCACTAATTGTGAAATTCGTTGATGTGGGTTTGAATCCACCAAAGAGCTTCAGATTCCATAATATATTAGTGAGTGAGTAGGAGTGGGGAGATCGTGACAATATTGCTTTCTTATTCTAACTAAAATGAACAGAGGGAGGTAAAAATCACCAGCTAAAGTAAAAGTCAGTTCACTCTTTTGCATTCTCAGTATTGGGTGACATATTATTACATCAAAGTAAGCTATTTTCTTCATAGTAAGTGGATAAACATCCCTAATTCCTTTACACTAATTAAATGTAGATATGTAATGATCAGTTTATTACACAACCCAACTTAGTAATTTAATACATACTATTTTTTTTATTTAGGCAACCAGAGACATGGAATCTCTGGACATTCAGCCGCATGGAGAACGTGGAGTTATGAAGAAAGTGTGTGCATTCAAACCGCAGGTTTGTATGCTGCGTCAATTGAATTAATGTCCAGTCTCATGTTACCGAATGAATTGACATCAGTTGTTTCTGATCTGTTAACTATTCGGTCAGTTGTTTTGAGTGTTAAATCTGTTTCTTTGGTTTTCATCATATTCATGTATGTTTTTATTCACGGTGAACTGTTTGTAAAAAAGTTATATTATACCTATTTTCGTAAAGCGATTATGAAGTTCTTAATAGTATGATAACAATGTTAGTAGGTCGAATAAAATATATGAATCGTAATTTGCAGCCTAATCATTTATGACTTTTATTTGTGCATGAAATAAAAAAAATGTGGATTTCCAATCTTTAATTTTCTATTGTTACATTGCATGGATCATGTTAGTTAATTTGAAGATTGATGAAAAACTGAACCTGAAATACTGTAATTTACGTTCTAGATTTAATGCTAGACCACACATATGTGCTTATTAGGATTCATCGTGCGGATGACCTAGTTTAGGTTAGCGCGTTAGGTTGTTGGAGACGTTGGGTCACGTACGTCAGAGGTGGTTGTTATGACCCAACAGTATCAACCATTCGTTTAACCCTAGATCCTAAGTTCCAGATTTATTGCATACTCTTTATTCCTCGAATCCACTCTTTGTTTTCCAATCATATTCTATATGCTTAATCTTTTTCTACCAATGATATTACTATATATATATATATATATATATATATATATATATACATATACATATACATATATATACATATACATATATATATCGATGATTACATGTTGTGTTGATGTAGTGTGATAGATGCATATCTATTCCATACTCTCGATCGCTTATATCTGACTGATATATCTCTTTTTCACATCTATTGTTGAAATGATTCATATGTATGCATTATTTTTTTACATACCAAAAGTAAGCATGGGGACTTCATGCTCTCAAACATATCTACAAACTAAAATAACTTAAAGCACTGTTTGATGTGTTAATTGGGGATGTGGTTTTTTAGTAGTCTCGTTAATAAGCTGCACCTTTATATTGTTTGGGGCAAGGAGGTGATCTTCTATTTTGCTTGTCTGAAATTTGAAAATGTCTTTTTCTTTCATTTCTACATTTATGTAGAAATGTTAAAAACATGTGTTATTGACATCATATATTCTTCTTCGTTCCAGTGCAAAACATGCAAATTTCAACCAACTATTGAATGTCACCGGGGCCCTAGCAGTTATTCTACCTGTAAGTTAAGCATTTCTATTTTATATCTAATTAAACTACAGGGCGATTGTCAAAAGTTATTTTAAATATTAGACTGACAGCGAAAACTAAACAGCTATTTGGTTTCCCTGTTAACTATTCGGTTATCGGCTTACACCAATGGCCCATTATTTTTTGAGTTCAGTGTAACATTTTATAAATTTATCTTAGGGTAAGCCTTGGTTTTAAATTGTGTCCCGACTGAGATGAGTGTGCGGTGATTCCATCAAAAGAGATTTTAGCTTGAATGTTGATTTCAGTATTTTCTGTGCATATAAGTAGTTTGTGTTAGCTCACAATTCTGTGACACTGTACTTGATACATAAAATGAACAGTAGATGAGTTGTCTTCTTTTTAATGAAGTTACTTGTTTCTAACTGTGTGCTTACCTTTGTTATTTTTAAATTGAATTTGATAGAGTTATCACAATATTTTTATCATTTAATGCTATCTACTTTCAGAGCGTTTACCGGCTTTCTCTTTTTAAATTCTGTGTGACCTTATTCAATGACCGAATTATTTGTGATACCACACCTGATTCTACTGAAATGAATGCCGAAAAGACGTTCACCGGTGTCACTGATTTAAAGTCTATTAGTAATTCAAGTAACATGAAATGGCGTCGTTCATCTAGAGCTATGCGTCATAAGAAATTACTTGATATTAACCTGACGTCTGTAGATAATTTCGCTTCACTCGCATCATCTGCAGACGAAACTACACTACCGTCGAAACCACCTAAAGTTTCTTCGCATTTCTTTGAGATATATCTTCCATTAGATCAGAAAACAAACTCAAGTCTCGCCAATTCGCGTAGTAATGGTAATTATGGTGTTTATGAGACGACACATAAAAATGCCGAAACAAATGTGACGGAAAATTTCAATGGTTCTGATTCGTCATCAGATGTAATGGGATATTTGATCAAAGCGAATTTATGGCATTCAATTTGGGCACATGCAAACACAACACATTTAGCATCATTACCTAGGTATGCTTTAATTTTGTGTAATATTTGTTGATAAATGCTTTCTACCAGTATGGGATTTATATGTTTACGGTTTCATATATAAACTGTCTGGGCGTAGATAATTAGCCAACTTCAGTCTTATAAGCACACTAGATTTCTGCCTAACTCAAAATTGTGTGTGTCTTATGTTGTTCTCATGAATATCGTGATAAGATGTTAGAGTGAATCACTGAATGTCAGAAGATATTACCCCTGTCCAAGGGAACGGGCATGTTTTAAGAAAACGAAGCCATTAAATTTATGGTTTTCATACTGCTACCAATTTTTTCATACAAGACTATTGAACATTGAACAACTGTTGATATGATCTAACTGTCATCTAACTTATTCTTAATTCAGTTGACTCCCAGGTTCATAGTTGTTCAATAAAGTTTCATGAAATTCATTTTGAGGATTGTTTTTTCATACATCCCAGGTATTGTCTACTCGTAATGGAAGTTATACATAAATTGAATTAACTTTTCCAGTTGTCTCTGGAAAATACGTACCTACATGAATTTACAAAATGTGCTTTTCTTCGGTCTTTTTCGTGTTTGCTTTTACAACGGTTGAGTAACAACTCTTGAAAATATGGAATTTGTTTCGATTTCGATTTTCATAAACTTTCAATGAAATGAAGCGTAACCAAACAGTCAAACTAAGTTTTCAAAAGTGGTTTGTTCCTGCAAAATACTGTCTAGTTCTATGTAATATATGTAGGCCGGCTTGAACGATTTCCTCGTATTATCGTACTTGTTTGCTATGATGTTTTATATTTAATTTTCTATTTTACGCTACCGTTTGTACTTTATTTTTATTTTCATACTAATCAAATATTTTTAACACACGTTAGGTAATGCGTGACTTTCATTTCACTAGTGTTTACACATTTCAGTACTTTCCAGAATATTCCATAAATTATTAAATAGTGGAAGAAAAACAATTCATAATTTTTTTTATTACTAATGTTTCCCCCTAAACACAAATCAGTTTATCACGGTTATGTAATTAATTACCTGTTATCCGTTTATTTCGTTTAAATAATACTGAATACTTCATTTACTTTTGCCAGTTACTGTGCCTCTGACTTTTCTTTCGTCTTTAAAATGATATTTCCAGTGTCTCGTTCTAACTTAGTGAAGCTTACTTCAAATTACATGCTTCTTATCCAATCTTGATATCATTTACTTATACCTATCCAACCTACTTTTAGTTTCAAATCTAAATTCTAATTTTCGTTTCATTTATTTAGCATTTTCGCGGATCTGATTTTACCAGAATTACGCAATGAAGCTCAACTACTGCTCGCCTTTTATTTGGTCGCACCATTAATGGGATCTTTGCATTCAGAACGCCCGGCAAAGTTAGTTGATGTAAGTATTTCTTTCATGTGAAAATTTTATAGATTACCCTTATATTTAAGCTAAAGAATATATGTTGCCTTTAAGGAATTCCATTTTTCGCAAAGAAAATGTGTTGTTAGATTTCTATTCTTTTGTTGCGGAAATTTACTCAACACCTGTTGAAAAAAACAAATATAAAAAATGCTGAGTAATTCTTGCTTTCTATCGTTGGAGATTTGTCAATCGAAATTATAGAACTATTGAAGATCTTTCGAAATATAAAAGAATCGTATTTCTAACAGGATTGCGTCATCCATATTTTCTTAGTCCCTAGCTTGGGTGACGAATTTCTTATAACTGATATTCACTTAATGTATATCATAAGAAATGTTTATTCTTTGTTCTCCATAATTTTGAATTCTGTCATATTAATGATTTCTTTTTTTCCCTTTTAGTTAACTGCCGAGCTCTACAGAGCTGTTTGGAAAGTTGATAATATTTTACGCAGATCAACTCCTAAGAAATCAGATGATTTAGAAGTTTCAATGGATATAAGTAATTCGAAACAATTAAGCGAACATTTACCGTTAGAAACTGGTATCCCATTGGTTCATGTCGATACAATAGCTGATCTGCTTTATCATATTAAGTACATGTATGTTGGTAATGGTGTACTTGATCAGGTTCGTCCACTACTGCCACAGCTTCGACCAAGTTTGCGCAAACGTCTAAAATTCATATTACCCCAAGATTCATTAGTATCGCAGCAACAACAGCAGAGTGACTCGTACCCAGTATTTGAAGGTCGAATATATCGCGCATCCGTTAAGCCGCCAATGTGTAATGAAGACTTTTGAATACTGTGTTTGGTTCCTTGTTTATAGTAGCCTTTTTTTAGTATGTCTACAAATTCGTGTATTTACTTAAAATCATTCTTATGTATATTCAAACTAGTATAAAGAATGAATTCTATGTTTTAATTGGTTCCTACACTAATAAAAGAGCTGTATTTATGATGGTTACTAGAAATTATTCTTCTAATTTTTATTTCACATCGTTTCCACTTCTTAACAACGGTCTATGCACATATGTAATTCAATAAATTCTGCTCGAACCTAACTAATTGTAGGTAATATGAAATTTCAAGTTATCTAGCTGCTACTTACCATCCTATCATCCGTAGGTTCATGAATTTAGTTTCGTTTTCAACATTTTTAACACTTCGTTACTTGTACACTACTCAATTCAAATTTTCGTCAGTGTTGATTGTGTACGTACTCGAGCCTTGTGAAACAATGCGCTTAAAGGATTCACGAACAACTAGTCAGTATAATGAAATTGAAGTTTCACAATTAGATGACTACAATTTCCAGATTAGTTAGATTGTGAAGACTGATAGTAAACGTCAATACATTAATTAAGACCTTTCAACTTTAGATACACATTTTCTTTACCTTGTCTTTGGTAGCATCACATAAAGTGGCGATTAAGTGTTTTATCGTTCTCTACAGCTTAGTGCTTCACTATACCATTTGTTGAGTGTCAAACTAAGAAGGTTATATAAATAAGGCGAACAGAGATATCTGTTTATGACCTCAAATGTTATTAATCGTTTATTGGTTTTCATCACATTAAATATATACTGTCTAAGGTTATAGTTAGTTTTCTTTATCCAAACTCATTTTTATGAAATCATTTTCTACCATTACAGCATAGATGTCGATAATATTGTTGGGATAGTATCCTGCTTACTTGTGTTCATATGAGCAAAAATTAGCACCTGAATGGGTTGTAACTTCACTAAATGTAGTAGAATCCTCTACATATTTAAAGAAAATACTTTTGTGCACCCAGTTTCCGTAATAAATTCGAACTAATTGGAAATATATAGATTTGTATGTATAATGAATTCTTCGTTTATGAGCAACTTAAGAAATAACAACGAGTTTATGAATAAATACATTAACATTCGTCAAGTGCAGTTAATACGAAGCTGAATTCCAATTGTGCAGTCGGGTGTATACAAAAAAACAATGAACTACAAATTATAGTAATTTATGAAGCTAGCATAAATTTTTTATTGTAAATGGTGAGGATCATTATTCAACAAAGTAATTATCAAAGTACATCCAGTGTTTAACATGAAGTAGTTTGAGAACAAATTCATCATGAAGGTTGATTAATTAGAATATGCAAGAAATGTAGTTTAATTACTTTGAAGCAAAATTGCAGGAGTATTAACAGGATAGTCTCATTATTATTTATGCAAAGCATACTTAAAGCTTATCGAAAAAAAGTAACTTATGCATTTTTATTGTAATGCAATTATTCCCGTTAATAGGTATCTAAGTGTATGGATTCCTACTTGATAATACTCCTATTATAACGGATTTTGGCTTACTAGCCTAAATCATTTTGACTATAGCAAAGTTTTTGAATATTTCGCGTCTAGTATTTCTGTCTTCCACTTGTTATAAGGCATCTGTGTATGTACACTACGGTGGATCTTGTGTTTTTTTGACTGTTCGATCTAGGGTTTTTTAATATATTTTATGACTACAGTAAATTGATGTTTTATCGACTGTTGGAATTAACTGAAACTGAGCATCATCCTTATATAAAGAGATAACTGTTGTGATACGTAGCATTGCTCACTGGTTATATCATTAATCTTGTCTATTATTTGCAGAAAACCCAATTTGATCATAAAATCAGCTGAGATATCCAAGTTGTGCACTTTGAATTCTAATGCTGTTGCTTCCTGACGATGGTCTTCACTTTCTGTATCGATTGTTCCTAGTGATGTAGGCTTATTTCAGTCCATGTAAACTTTCCGGTGTTGTTTTACTTTCAGATTGCTGTAGGCTATACACAAATTTATTTACTACTTATTTACAGTTTTTTATGGTTACATTTTCAATTATTCAAATGCAGTGAGTTTTCCTTACATTTATATAGAAGTGAAAAGTGCTCGTAAATAAATTTGCTAAGTACGGCATTTTAGTATTTTTACTATTCATTCATTTTTCATCTGGTTTGGACTAGATTAGTAGTGAGCCAAAATAGTTGAAGTACTTTCTTCGATTGAAATAAATATATTTCCTATTTGTCCTGGATTACATTAAAATCACATTACATAGGGTTCAGATTTCAGTAATTCATTTAAAATTCCTCTTATTTTAGATTTGTTCGCTGAACTAAAAACCTAATTTGTGATGTCGACCAAAGATTACTAAAGAGTTATTACTTCGAGTTACCTAATACCTTATTATAGAGTATTCTACTAAATGTTTGTTCTTTCAAAGAGCATTTAGTTTAAGACGAGAAAGTCTGATATTACCATTGCTTACGTAAAATGTTTCGACCTTGTTTACGAATGAAACTACAGACTAAGGTATTCTCCTAAAGTATTCCGAAACCTATTATATCAGCTTCGCCAGTTTCTTGATTGAAATGTTCTCCTAACTTCGAATGAATGAAATCTTACACTTTTTTAAGATCTGGCTTATAGACTTGAGAAAAATGTATATCAAAGTTGTTAGAACATTAGTTTAAGCCACATCCACAAAATCCTTGAACGAAATTTCCATATCAAGCTTGATTTGATGATACAACCATAGCACAAAATTGACCATTCATAGTTTAAGCGATGTTATAAAAAAAGTTCCATCTAATTTGAGTCAAAAATGTGAACAGAATTCGCTACATTTGAGTATGTGGATAAAATATTGTGGAATTTAGCTCATAACAATGTTCAACTTACTTGTGTTATGTTAATAAGAATGATTCCTAACCGACTATGCCTCCAGTTAACCTTGTACACTTGTAAGTGGTATTCGTGGACCTCATTATTATTACACACAAGTCGTTCATTCATCAAAATAAATGCCCAGTATTTAGTCAGAAGGGAAGTGAATCGGTGCAGTATTAGTGGACTACAAGATGTGATAAATGTAATGTATGTTCTTTTTGCAGCGAATGAATACAATATGTAAATGACCAGGATTGGGTCATAGAGAGGTACAAATTGATATATCTGGAAGAAATGTGATTGTTTAGTATCGTATATATATATATTGTATATTATTGGTCTATTGTTGTTGTAATACATACGTGTGAGTGACTAGTTAGCTTCTTGATAAATCATTCGGATTATTGTGCCTGAGTAATAGGTTGATGCAAGGCCGGGTGCTAGCTGTAAGACGTAGCACTGCGGATAACAGAATCGATAATATCAGCAATCCCTGTTCAAATACAACAGTGGCGGCGGGTATTTCAAACGAAGGGCCAACGTCTGATATAGGAGCGGTGGCGGTAACTGAAAAACGAATTCAGATTTTTCTCATTGTCGGAGGTTTCATACTTCACAATGGAGAAAATTAAGCTATTGCTACGACAACAGAACACTTGTCGACCTTATGGTTATGAATTTATCTGTCTCACTAAAGTCAAGCACGGAAAATTCTGTTATGATGTCAGAAGCCATTGCAAATTCAATATTCAAGTTTGTTTATGATCCTAAAAATGGAGTGACTTTTGAAGCCTGGTTTAGGAGATATGAGGACTTATTTATTAAGGATTGGAGAAATTGGGATGAAGGCTCAGAATTCAGACTATTACTTCGGAAGCTTGGTGTGTCTGCGCATGAGAAATATTGTAATTATATCTTTCCGAAGAAGCTTGCCAACCTACAGTTTTCAGACACACTTGAGCGTCCGACAGGCATGTTTGGAGAATGATGAAGAACGACGACAATCGAAACGTAGACTGACAAAGAATCTACGTAAGGATCGTGAACAGTGGTGGTCAACAAAAGCAAAAGCTTTGGAAGCAGCAGCGAGCGATAGAAGACGGCTGTTCCAACTTATCAAGGACACCGGTATTACGAAATCGCCGGTTAGTGAAATTGACTCGGGAAAAGATGGGTCTATCATTTACCCTCAGTTTAAAAGATTAGAGCGATGGGCCGAGCACTTTAAGAAACAGTTCAACTGGCCGCCATCTACTCTTAGCTTACCTACTATCCCCAAGCTAGCTGTTTGGAAAACTGACACAGGTCCCCCAACTCTCAGTGAGGTTGAAAAGGGTATAAGTAACTTGAAGCGAGGGAAAGCAGCAGGACCTGATAGGTTGTCTGCAGATATCTTTAAGGATGATGGTCCAGTCTTAGCTGGCAGGTTGACTGATATATTAGCCGACATGTGGGAACTGAACATCATCCCATCTGATTGGTCTCGCTTACTGATCGTTCTAGTTTACAAAAAGGGGACAGAAATCCTCTTGTGATAACCACAGTGGAGTCAGTTTGACCAATATAGTATCTAAAATATCCTGTATAATCATTCGGCGTTTATCCAACACTAGAGAACAACAGACTCAATAAAACCAGGGTGGTTTCGGACCTGGACGTGGTTGCATTGATCAAATATTGACCCTGCGCCAGATTCTCGAACATAAACATATGTACCGACGTCCGACTATAGTTGTTTTTCTTGACTTGAAAACAGCTTTTGACTGCGTAGACCGTAAAGTCTGGTGGCAGTGTTTGTCATTAAAAGGCGTACCTCAAAAGTACATAAACCTTATGAACACTGTCTACTCAGTCAACACCGGTCAAGTGAGTGTCTAAGGGAAATTGTCATGAGAAATATCATCCTCAAGTGGGGTTCGTCATGGTTGCTCCTTATCCCCTTTATTTAATTTCGTTATGGATGTTCTCTTAGAAGTCTCACCCACTCCTTCTAATGCATCGGGAATTGATCTCATTTTAGGAGATCCTCTCATCGACTTAGAATACGCAGACGATATAGTCCTATTCGGTGAAGACGCTGACAATATGCAAAGCTTTTGAACACCTTGAGTAACAATGCAAGCATATTGGGGATGCGCATCTCCCCTCCTTATTGCAAAATGTTACTCCAGAACTGGCCTGCTTCTCCACCTAGATTAGTTATGGGGAGTGAAGTAATTGAATGCGTTGACCACTTCACTTATCTCGGAAGACTCATCACCCCTGGTGGGTGGTTGTCTGACGAAATCTCAGGACAGATTCAGAAGGTCGATTGGCATTCGCTAATTTACGCCACTTATAGCGTAGGCGAGATATCCATCTCTCAACGAAAGGCCGAGTGTACTGCGCAGCAATCCGCGCAGTTTTAACATATGGCTGCGAAACATGGGCCATGAAAACACAGGATATGCGTCGACTTAAGGTATTTGACTATCGAAATCTTCGTGGCATCGCTCGTGTATCATGAAACAGTAAGATAAGTAATATGGAGGTTAGACAAAAGGTTCTTGGGAAATATGGTAAGTTAGTCGAATAGGTCATTAACCTTCATCGACTGGGATATCTGGGTCTTAGTATCTTACGCACACAGCTGTTTACAATTACTTGCATCTTTCAGATTAGGCTTTTCGTATTTTTACAAGTTTCAGCTCCATACAACAGAACTGTCTTCACATTTGTATTGAAAATTCTGACTTAAATGTTGACTGATAGTTGGTTTGATTTTCAGTTGTAGAAACGTTGCCCTTGGTTTTTCCAATTCGCATCTCCACATCTGCATCACACTCTCCTTGTTTATCGATGATGCTACCCAAGTATGGAAAGGTTTCTACATCTTCCAGAATTTCTCCGTCAAGTGATATTGGGATAGTGTTTGTTGTTTTGTACCGAATGATCTTACTTTTCTCGTTGTGTATGTTGAGGCCTACTGCGGCCGATGCTGCTTGAACAATATTCGTCTTCATCTGCATTTGATGCTGTGAGTGGGATAGATGAGCCAAATCATCTGCAAACTTCAAGTCATCTATTTGCATCGATGTTGTCCACTGTATACCGAGATTGCCTTGAGATGTTGCAGTCTTTATGATCCAGTCAACCACTGGCAGAAAGTGGAAGGGCGACAGTAAATAGCCTTGTCTAACACCGGTCTTCACTTTGAATGATGCACGATTTTCCAATGCAGTCCGTCGTAAGAATTCCGTATGATGTTGACTATCTTCTCAGGTACGCCATAATGTTGTAGAAGGCTCCATAATATTTTCCTATCCATGCTGTTCAATGCCTTTTTCGTAGTCGAGGAAGTTGATGTAAAGTAGTGAATTCCATTCGATTGATTGTTCAATAATGAACCGTAGAGTCACGATTTGGTCAATACACGATCGGTCCTTACGGAATCCGGCTTGTTGGTCTTCTCTCCTTTCTCTTACGTCTTCCATGGTCCTTCTAAACTTCGTATTCATGCAGGTGTGGTCGATTCGGTTCTCCGTAATGTTGTCCAGCGAAACCCATGTAGTTTGTGTATGCGTTTGCGGGTGAGTAAAATATGGTGCCACCTACAATCATTTTGTTGAAGACACATAAGTTTGCAAACCTCTCACCGTTCTCTCATCGCTCCTTTCTCCCAGTCTGTGTCGTCCCATGATGTCTTCATATTCGGTGTTGTCCATTCCAACCTTGGCATTGAAGTCTCCCATCAGAGTGGTCAGGTCGTTAGCTAAGCATTAATCGATGATTGATCGCAGTCTTGCATAGAACTAATGTTTGTTGTCTTCGTAGCTGTCGTTGGTGGGTGCATAGCACCGGATAACATTTATTGTAATCCCTTCCTTCTTCGTCTTCAAGGATGCTGTGATGACGTAATGTCCCTGAGGTTTCTATCCTACAAGGGGCTTCCATGCTTCTTGGGACAACATTAATGCAACTTCATGTGTTTGTTAGGCATTTTCTTTTTCGTGGCCGAAGTATAATAGCACTTCTCCTGAGGATAATCATTGTTCTTCAGCTTGTAGCCAATGGGTTTCACTTATTCCAAGTATCTTCAGGTTGTATATTTTTATTTCCTTAGCCATTTGCATGCCTCTCCCTGTCTTCCACATCGTGCGGACATTCCATGTATCTGTATTAATTTTTGCTCTGATTATCAGAAGCGTCATCAGCCTCGTGGCTTCCGAAGAAACTAGGCTTTCACCCTGAGGCGTCATAATTTTTTAAAGTGAAGACTTTTTAATTCCTAGGTCAGAGTTAAAATGTTTATAAAGGTTTTAACTGATTGGCGTTTTTAAGCAAGGTTGTTGTTATGCGGTATGGGTTGCTAACTTCATGGCTAAACCCTTTTCCTTTTTTCGGACTTGAGATCGGCAGCAACCCTATAGGGGCTCCTGGCAGAGTTCATTCACTTTTTAAGTTCATTTAAATCTTGAATTATATTATTATTTTCTGCGCAACATTACTTCACTTTTTTTTCTCGTATTTTGTTACTATGCTACCTCTTTTATCTCGTAGTGCTAATGTGGTATGGCGATTCGAACCTATGGGCGTTTTTTCATGGTTCTACGTTGATGATGACGATGTCCGGGGCAAGATCATCTCTTTTTCATACTCGACACAGCTGTTTGCAACTGGTCAATAAACCGAGTGATGACTGTTTGACTTATGCCATCCTTGTAAATTCCCAGTATGAGCGATTCCGATTTTCCGAGATGACATCAGATAAGTTCAAATGTCTTAAGTTTGTTTGTGGTTTAAAGTCGCCAGTAGATGCTGATGTTCGCACCTGCACACTTTAATCGAAGTTAATCCTCATATAACTTTACAGTCTGTTTTTGAGGTATGTCATCGGATTTTAAACCTGAAACATGATACCCAGCTGGTGCAGTGTCACGACTTCATTGAAATTAATGCCTCACATGAGTCCATATCGCAGAATAGAATTGTTACGAATAATCAAGTGAAGCATCAAACAGATCGGAAGTTACCATGCTGGTGTTGCGATGAGTATCACTTTTCCAGCGTTTGTCATTTTAAAAGAGAATTTGCTTTAAATGTAGTAAAAAGGGTCACGTTAAAAAATGCTGCAACTTTACAGTCAAGAAAAATGACAGGTCCAGTGATTTCAGAAGGTTAATTGACGTGAATCAATGTCATGATACCTCATGAAATTCTAATGCCACTCTGAAAACACAAGGTGTGTGTTACTCAGGAAAAATAGAATTTGTGATACTTTATTACGGGAGTAAACCTATCAAGTTACAAGTGGATACAGGGTCGGATATTACTATGATTTTAGTGGCAACATGGTTAAATATCGGAAGACCAAAGTAGCATCCTACGTCGCATAATGCCAAAGTGCTACTGGAGAAGACATAATTCTTTTTGTTGAAGTTCAATTGAATCTTACTTTTTATGACAAGTCTGAGTATGGTAAATGGTATATATCCAAAAACTGCAAATCCAATTTACTAGGTATCGACTGGATTAATAAATTTGTATTGGTGGACATGCCTCTCAACGCTATATGTAGTAAACATATTCGATTACCACCTTATCGCCTACAGACGGAAGGCCAAGCCGAGAGAGTTGTGGATTTTTTAAAATTGCTTTGTTAAAAGAGGGGAGGAGAGGCTGTCAATAACAAGGATGCCTTGCAACAATTTCTTATTACATATAGAGCGACGCCAAGCCCTAAAAAACAATTCGGAAGTCTCCAGCTGAGATTATGTTTGGCCGACCTATTAGGATATTTTTTGATATTGTGCATCCTAGTGACGAAGTCAATGTGATATCCAATAATGGTAGTAATGGTTATAAAAGAAGTGATTTCAACATCGGTGACTATGTTCATGCATGTGATTACAGGTCTGTTAGGCCAAATGGATCAATGAAACAATTGTTGCTAGGACGCAAAGGTGGGTGACATGGTGATAATACGACATATTAATCAACTGAGACATAGAAGAGATAATAATGGCCCACCCTTGCAAAGCAGAATTATCATGGCAATCATGTATGATACATTTGATATAGCACTACCTGCATCATCATCTATGCCTTAACATATAGAAAGAAATGCAGCTTAGAAGGAAGTGAAGTAAAGACCGCGTAGGCTGCGTAGACAGAGAGAATTAATGCAAATTGATCCAAAAGCCAAGTTCTACACTAAAGAAGGAAGGTGACATATCTCGAAGAGGACACGTAATTGTTTATTATCATGTGACCGACATATGAGTCAAGGACTAGATCCTATATATATATATATATATATATATATATATATATATATATATATATATATATATATATATATATATATATATATATATATAGTATATTATTGGTTTATTGTTGTTGTAATACATACGTGTGAGTGACTAGTTAGCTTCTTGATAAATCATTCGGATTATTGTGCCTGAGTAATAGGTTGAGGCAAGGCCGGGTGCTAGCTGTAAGACGTAGCACTGCGGATAACAGAATCGATAATATCGGCAATCCCAGTTCAGATACAACACAAATTAAGATGACAATTACTTGTTATAGAAACAGTATGAAGTTTATTACAGTGGTTGGTAAGGAAATTTTTCAAAAACACTGTAGAATGCTAGGTCCGGAATCCTGATTTTCTGAATTAGTATCATCAGTATTTATTTAGTTTTCCTTCTACCAAACATTTATTCTGTGAATAAATTTTTAATATCAGCTGGGCATTAAAGTAGTATTAGTGTTTAATGCATCTCAATTAACTGTACTAGAGGAATTTTGTATGTACTTTTGTTTTTTTACTGTTATTCTTATGTACCATTATGATTATAGCAGTCAATTATACTGTTCTGGATTTGTTGTCGAGATCTTATTCAGGTTGTTTTAGGATTTTGTACTTTGTCTGCCTTTCTGGCCTGCGGTGAACATAAAACTGGCAACTCATACTCATGTTTACCTTTCTTTTCTAACGGATTTCATTCGTGTTTCCGAAGCATATGGGTTACAGACCAAGGATCCCTTGTAAACATTGTCTTTACTATTTTTAAATTATTGAGACATAGATGTTAAGATTTTTCGATGAAAATTCATGGTTTTAGTGGCTATTCGACCGTTCTATACCAGGATATAATTTTCTATACTGACTCAAAAACGGTCTCATTATCAAAATTCACTTATGCATATCCTAAGGGTATTTTTAACTAATTACATCATTTTATGAATTTTAGCCTTTTCCTTATTTGAACATTTATTCTTTCTTTAGGGTGTAAATTCTAAAATGTCTAAAATACCAGTCAAAGATAAAGGAACTGTACGCAACCATATTACTATCACTAATACCACAGGTAAAAATTAATCTATAATTAGTAACTATTTTTAATGTTATTAACATAACTGTTTTCGGGAAGGAAATGCAAGTGAATATTCTTCAATCAATGAAATAATAATAATTGCCAGTCAGTTGCTATGTCACCCAATTGGAACCATTTGCTTTATTCTAGTTTACGAAGTATTCTTTTGTTATATTTCTGTTATATGATGAAAGGATTACATTCTGATTTATACATTCCTAACAGTCAAAGAAAAATTCTTTCAGAAATTCAGTGTCCTGAATGCAGTTTACAATAAAATATATTTCAGAAGCAAATACGTAAATGAGAAATTAATGATAATTTCACGTTCACGTTGATAAACTGTTTCAGTACTTTTTCAATTGGATTAGAAGATTTATCTTAGTTATTGTTAGGAGAGAAAATATTTTCATTATTTTGATACTAGACAACGATTGAAGATCTATGATCACAACTCTTTTAGAGTAGAATTTTGATGTGAAAATTAATCTTTTAATGACAGGTCTATATTTCGAATATACCATCTGTATACAGCATAGTCGTGAGGCTGCATTGTTAAGTAGTATTGCGAATCCGAAACACCTAAAAATCTGCAAAGGTGACCGATGTTATAGACCATCAGCAAATAACAAAGATTCCTTCCAGCATTTATTTATCAAGTTACGTAAACATATATTCATCCTATAGCACAGCTGTTTCAAAGATTTACTTCGACAAATAATTTGGTTAATCAAGCAATTAAAGTTTAAATACCTAATTATAAAGCTTGGAGAGTCTCTTTTTAACTTAGATGTTTTATGAATTAGGAGAATTTGACATTGTCAAAATAATGAGGAACAGTTAGCGATAATTAATGTTGTTAAAATGCGAACTACAACTTACTCGACTATTTCCACTTTAGTCTTTTTAAATCTAACT
Organism: Schistosoma japonicum; assembly: GCA_025215515.1. Taxonomy (NCBI): domain Eukaryota; kingdom Metazoa; phylum Platyhelminthes; class Trematoda; order Strigeidida; family Schistosomatidae; genus Schistosoma; species Schistosoma japonicum. The sequence continues at coordinate 55,056,329 of CM046069.1, forward strand.
CCTTTCGAATCAAAGTGTCAGTTTAAAATTGTATAGTTTGATAACCCATAGTATAAAACTGACTACCTTATAATTTTGGTAAAATTAATAAACAACCCTTTTGCATACTGTGCAATGTTTGCTTGCATATGGTAGTTTGTTTCCATTTCTGAAATATAGGTACACAACAACTAATAAATCCCATTCCATTTAATTAATCGAAAATACATTGCGTGTTAAACTGATTGGTTGTTACTACAGTTTAACCTTGAATTATATAAGCGAACCTGATTGGCATCTTTAAACCACTTTGGTAAGTACATATTTTTGAATTCCTTCACTTATTTGAGCGAAAGGAAGACTGGTTATTTGTCATTATTTAATGAACAAATGGTAACTACATGAATATCGTAATCATGCATCATACTTATTGATGATGAAAACTGTTTTACAAGATTCTAATAAAAATATTGATGACGGTTATTCAAAAAATGTAATTTCAGCAGAAAATGCACATGTTTGCGGAGTTGTATATGAAATTGAAACAATACCAAGTGAAAATAGCAATAGTTCACCTGAAAACTCGAAACATTTCGGCGAAAAAGAAATGGTTCAGCAAAGTTTGCCTAATGCGTTAGATTTGACACATGAAAATAAAAGCCTTTCAGTGATTAATGAAATTAGTAAAGACATAGAGAAGCAGAATTTGTGTAATAATGTAAGTCGATATAAAGACAAACACATTGTTGATGATGTTAATAGCTCAGAAAAACAATTGAACAACAACAAAATTGGAAGACAAAAATTAAAACACACTGTTTCATATAACGAAAATATTAATGCTGACAATAGATCTATGGATAATTCATTGAACGCTGGTAGTAAAAGTTATTACAGCTGCTCTTCATCGACAATGTCCTCATTAACTGAAAGCTCTACATCAGAGAAATACATAGATTCTGTATCTCCTGAAGCTCACTTATCAAAATTGAAAAAAATACACCGTAAAGCATCAAGACGTAAAAAGCTAAAATATATTAAAAGAATTATTTACATTTTATCAGTAAGAATCCTACTACTATTTACATTGATTTTAAGTATTATCTTCCTTCTGGTCGGATATTTATTACATATAAGGAATATTTTAGTAACTGGTTGTATACTGTCTTTGACATCAGTTGGTTGTCTCTTTCAGTTATGTTTCACTAAACGTACAAGTCCAAACAAATTTAATCCACAGTCTGTGCCATTCGCACTAGCTGCTGAAGATCTTCCAAACACAGAAAATAAGACTGTAATTCCATCTTTGAGAATCGAGAAGCCAAATCATTCGAAAATTTCAGGGAATAATATTGCTACTGCTACTACGGATGTAGCTAATGACATTAGTAATAACACTGTAAATTTGTTGAAAGTTCCTGATGGGTCATCTGCTGTACAAATAACTGAATCACCGAATTCGCCAGTTGTCATTGGTATTGATCACATCCAAGCAAGACGTCTAAGTATGGCCTTACAGCACTTATCAAGAAATTCCTTTCAACATCAAACATTATCCTCATATAAGCGTGAGACAACAGGCATGCTAAATATGGCTAGACGTTTGACAATGGCTAGTTCAGCCATCGCTATGGCCGGTACTGATCGTGATTACTACGGTCATTCATCATGGTTGACTGGATCTAGAGTTCGACATGGTGTAAGACGTAGTTTAGCTTGGAATGAATCTGGTGCAACACGATTTTATGAACATTGTTATGATTGATAAAATAGTAAATTTGTTACCTAAAGGTTTATGATGAAAATGGTTTACTTTGTCCCTTTAGATTTTTTCATTCGTTGTTTTGTTATTTCGTTCAAGAGATAAGTTGTTACACAAATTATTTTGGAAATTTACTTTCAAGTATTTCTTGTAAAGCACTTTTAATATTCTCTCAGCTCTGACAGCTTTAATAATTGGCTCATTTATGCATCCTTTTTTAAAGTGTTAAAACCAAATTGAAATACGTATAATATACACTTATTTGAATACCGAAAGCGCTGTTTCAAATATGTTTATTAATTATTCTTTTGTTGATATTGGAATTTATTCAACTCTGTGCTTTATATTCAATTATCCGTAGTTAAGAAATACGTTTTAAAACACTTATGTAGAAACGTACTGAATCACGTTAGTTCATCTCAACGCATATTATTTCAGAAATGGGTAAAATTGCCAGTGGAGTAACAAATATCTATTATAACGTTAATTAATCTAAAAAGGTATAATTTGTTTCAATGCAGCTCAATACATGTGTATTTTTTTTGGATAAGACAGTAGTAAGAGGATTATGTTAAAATGATGCATTTCTTGTTAAAGTCGCTCACCGTTATTATCATCCGCTATGAAAAAAATTTTACTTTCTTTAATTGTTGTGCCAAATGATATGTAATTGGAAATGAAGTTGTAAGATAATTAATTGCTCATCATGTATATTTAAACATACTGACACTTTAAAAAGCAAGAGAATCTAACAAGATGAACAAAGCGACTTAATACCATTAATCCATCATCACGTCATTTTCAGTAGTAGATCAAATTAATCCTCTATAAAAAGTAGTAAGTTGATGATGTTTCGATGTATTACTTAACAATTTCAGCTGAAATTGTTTTAAATTAAAAAAATAAGTAACAATTAGCTGATGGATTTATTCGCTGATTGATGACTGAAGTAAATGATTTTTGTTTAGTATACATCGGAAATACATAGTTATCTGACGTACTATGGATATGAGTCTGTTCAATTTGCATTAACTACTAAATTTAACTTTCTTTACCAATCAAAAGTCAATAACTGAATGTCCGTAGACTGAAATTTACCAACCAGCATGCAGGATAAAGAGATAATATACTTTCAGTGAATTTATTTCACTACAAATGCAAATAATCAGTTGCTTAAATTAAACTTAATAAGTTTAATGTTGTATCACTTACAACAACTAGAGATTAAATAATTAGCTGCATTATAAGTTGAGTGTGTACAGTTATATCTGTATTTTGATATTATAATGGATAGGAAACTGAGTTAAAATATTTCCATCGAAAAGTAAAACTGTAAAAATCAATACGCTCAACCAAAAAATGTCGTATGTTCTCTTAACACTGCGATATTTATAAAATAAGTGGTTCTAAAAACGAAAAAATTCATGGATTAAATTTTAAAGGTGTATAAGGTGTGTCATTGAATTCGAAAGTTAAATTGCCTAAATGTGATTACTAGCTTATTCTGCTATATTTTCATAGTCGTTAAGCATTTTAAAAATTAGACATACTTCAAGAACATTTTGACCACCCTTACCAATGCATTACGATCACCTTACGGTTGGGATTTTCGTAGCCTAAGTTCAGTATACTAACAATTAAAGTTTATATAAACGATTTCATTCCTGATGCTACAAATATTCAAACAAATCAATGGCAAGGAAATTGTAATATTGCTGTTCCATTCTCCCTCCTGTTGCATAGTATTTTTATTGCAATACAACTAAAAGACGAGTTTTTAATAAAATTTTGTTATTAACCTTCTCGTACACTTTACAATGAACCAAAAAGGCATCAAATAAGTAGAAGAGTATTTCGAAATATTTTCGAAAATCTGACAGATACAGTCATTTTAAAGGAACATTAAATCAATGTTGAATAATATTCGTGGACTTGAAAATCCAAAAACTTATTATAACAAGAAAATTTTCCTATGAATCAATCTCTTCACATGAATTGTAAACTTTAATAAGTAGCTGTACTTATCAATTAAAATATATTTAAGCCGTCTAATTTGACAAATTCACAACATCATCATGTGCATCGTGATGAATACATTTTATATCTGTGTCAAGATAGTCGATTATTTCTTTCAGAATATTTAATTATCACTATTTTATTATAAACACTTCTGGCTAGTGAATCGCATGTTAACTAAAAAACGACTTTACACTTTGTAACAGTTGTAGGTTTCAGAGAGAATCGTTTTGTAATACGCTACAGTTAACATTTGCTCGGAGTTAAAATTGTCCAACATTTTCTTGGATTATTCATTATTCTTATACTTTGACAAGTCTAGATCAGTCTACATTGATAGGAATAGCTTACAAAGTCAAAATGCTGCCAAAAAATTCGTCTAGCTAGTTGGGGGGAGTAATGTCGCTGACTTTTAAAAAAGAAAGATTCTTCTGAAAGTGCGACTTAAATCCTCATTTGTATGATGGGAAACTAAGTTATTTCATAACTTAGTTTGCTAAATCTCAGTCATGGAATTGATGGCCATCTCCGGATATTGAAATGATAGAACAAGTTTCTAATGGTATTACTAATTTAGGTGAGTGTTTATTATTTTGAATGTTATTCTGAAATATTATCACCGGTTGCGTAACCATAAACTAATCTGTACAATAAACATTTATTATGGTGAGTAATATGTTACATACTACCTAGATAATGTTGTAGTCGAAATTTACATATCAGTGTCAGTGTTAAATTGAACAGCTGGTATGCAAACTGTCAAGAATTACCTAAAATGTCATCAAAACATAATACTAACATTTAAATATCCATACTGCGCAAAGCTATTTTAAAGTCACAGTGTGCATGCTTAGTATGAAGTAAATTAAGTACCTTTAGCTTCATCACAGCATTTTCTAGCGTATATATAGATATAGATATAGATAAAGGTCATCAGTCTTAAGATATAACAGTCTGCTTACTGAATATTATTCAAAGATATTTAGATTACATTTGATTATCAATCCACTTATCATCAAATGAATAAACTAACTAAAGATTACGAATCTGCATCAGAACCATAAAAATATAAACAAGTATTTTCACACAAAAAAATCAACTAAACAGGGTTTTTTACTTTTAGTACCCAGGAGAAGCATTCAGTAACATTATCATTGATAACTCATACTTTCTGGAAATTCGACGCTATTACATTTAGTACTACCGATGCATGAAGACAATCCAGTCAGTATGTGTCCATATGTTAAACACTGTTTCACAGAGTCTCTGTCGATAGTATGGCAAGTCTTTTGGTGGTCACTAACCATGAACAAATTTCACATACTTTTTTAAAGTTAAGGACGAGTATTTCATGACATTTTTTAAGTTGCGTATGTGTGCCGAGTTGTTCAGCAGTAGACTTGCCAATATATGTAAACGGTGATCTGCTAGACGTATTTAGAAGCAAAAATAACAGACTAGTATAAACACAGATAAATGATTAGTAATAAAATGATTTTATTAGTATGCTGATTGATTATCATTCTAAAAGTTTAAATTTTTTCGTTTACTCATTCAGGGATTTTATGCTTAAACTGCATCATTTTTAACTGAAAACAGTTTCTCGATGAAAATCTATGTTGTCAACTGTTATCAATTGTTTTCCTATTTTAAGACAGGCGTCTTATTCTACTATATTCAAAGATTTAGTAGTTTAGAAGTAATGGATCTGTGAAAAGAAGATTTGTGTCAAAAAGTAATAATCCATTGTAATTACAATTTCCTTCAATGTTCAGCTTTCATTTGTAAAATCGTTTTCAAAATGTGCGTAGATTTTTGTGTAAGCTGAAAACTTACTTTACGCTAGGTCAATATTTTGAGTCTCAAAATGTAAATATGACTTTTGATTTCATTCTCAGAATGAAGCATATATTCATTCCATTATAAAATACTAGCTATAACAAAGTGCTCATTGAAGAAATATTTTTTAAAACCTTCCTTGGAATGATTCAGAAAATTCATATTTTTGGTTTAAATGAGTTTTGATATTAGTGATATTGAAAAATACAGAAGATTTTTCCATATTTCTTCATTGAATTCCTTTTGGAGCATACTTTATCAAAATAAAGTAAATGAATATAATATCGTTCAAGTAGCGATAATATGTAGAAGTAAACATATTTGTGCAAGATAAATAGGCTTCAAAAGGGATAATTAGTAACTCCTATCTAATGGAGTTAAATGCATGGCGTTTTCTGATATCATTAGGGTAGAGTCATAGATTACTATAGCTGTTTGACATAGTTTTGACTTAAATAGGTCAAGTTTTTAATCCATTTCATGTAAAAGTTGTAGAAATTATTAGTTTGGTTCATTGAAGAAAGAGGTTTACAGTGAGCCCTTCTGCACAACAATGTTTAATATAATGACAAATAAAAACTTTTTTTTGTATAACAGTTTACTGCTTCCTTTCATTTCTGCGTACTGCCTATATTATTTTGCAACTCTACGTAAGTTTACTTATTCTTTGTTCAACATACACATTAAGCCGGCCATTATTAAATTGTGCAACATTCGTAGAGGGTGGGGAGCAGTGGTATCATGCGTCCACAAGTGTAGATAGGTATTTCTTCTTTTCATTCCAGCTGTATTACTGAAGGCATTTTACAGATGGTGAGCATTGATTTGCAGAAGATCTATGTATACTGATAACAATATCTCATATAAAACATGGTTCGAGAAAAAGTGCATGTAGTCTTTTCAACTTAACAATGTTACCAGGTCTTTAGTCTACCTTGGTACATACTCTACAATGAACGTCATTTGGTTAAACGAATCTAATATCGAGCTTTTACATAGCGTCTTGGAAAATATATGATGTTTACTCTTGAAACTAAACATTCGTATGCATATTAACTTGAAGTGATCTATAGATATTCATCGTTTGAAATATTGATATAAATTACTTGTTTTCCAAAATAAGAATGAACAGTAATTATTTTTCAGTTAATTTGCACTGATTTCGTGCATCTATATACAGATTTGTGCATATATATACATTTGCGTTAAAATGAGTTATTCGCAAGTGCCTTTTTGAAACTCATGAAACCTTCATGGCAACCAGTCAGATTGAAAACCTAACAAATACTAGTTACCTTTGTACATATGTATTTCTGCATAATACAGCTAAACCAACAAGGTCTGTTCTAAAAACCTTACTAAGTTACAGAGTTTCACTAGAGGCTCGGATGTAAGCAATTACTTTTTATCCTATGCTTACATCAAATGCATTACAACTGAAATCTTCAATTGACAGGTCTACAGTAGCACAGCCAAACATTCTTCATGAAAAACACAAACACCTAATTTAACAGTTATGAATGAAGTTTTTATCAAATATTTGGTTTTAAAATGCAACTCTCATCCATCAAACGAACGGGAAATGGGAAAAATTTAGTTTACATATAGAAATTACTTATGAACCAAGTACTAGTGTTTACATATATATGGATAAAACTTGTTAATTGTTATCAGCTATTAAAGCTAATATGCCGGTAAGACCGTAAAAATTAGGAAAACGCTAGTCAGGTGATTTTAATAAGGGATAAATCAATAATATGATATAACTAATTCTGCGATACGGCTATATAATACTCAGCGAATGAATGAGACTTCAACAGTAAGTTGATTCTAGTTTAAAACATTTCTCTTTTTATGTTTTGACGTAACAAAATATCAATTTGGAGAACATAATTGTAATTTTCTTTTTTTTTTTAATAATAAGCAGTACAAAATACAACTGAACTGAATATCGAAGAATAAGCAGAGTTTATCATAAACAGCATGTATGCTACACAAATCTAAAACATTTTCTGTTTGGTTCAGAGCTATGATTGAATAAAAATAAATTGCCAATGTAAGTCGATTTTATTTTATACTATATTCGGAAGTCTTGTGTTACATACATGAAATTAGGTATAAATAATATTCAATTTTAGATATGGTTTATTAATGAAAACAAATGTCACTGACTTCTCTGTACACTTTTAAACTACCGGTTTTCGGTATCTCAAATTCGTCTTTCTTGAATATAGAAAAATGTCTGGTCAAACTCCGTAAACATTTTTGGGTTTTGCTGTACTACAATAAAAATGAAATCCAGTTAAAATCTTGGTTCTCAGAGCTGTAATTATTTGATGCATAAATAAAATCGAGGAGGAGCTTAAAATCATCTACAAAGTATCATGTAAAAATCGATATCCAAATAAATTCCTCATAGAACACATGTCACAAGGAAAATACTAACCGCATTGAAGTAGCCTTTTTTCTTAAAATGACAGTTTAATAATGTTTTGCGATTCCGCTAAAGTACTCTCTCTGTTCTTTAATTAATCGATTTCGAAAATAGGATAGATTGACAACACAATATGCACCTGTAAGTTCGACTGCTTATTTAAAGCCAATCGCATTAAACGTATGATTAGGTAAGCTCAATGTCATTATTTCTAGGAAACGTCACTCATGGTTTATCGAAGGACAAAGAAAGACAATAATAAGTTTGTCCTGCTGCAATTAGTCAATACAAGTCATCAATTCTACCTAAAAAGCATTTCAAATAAACTTGTTTGCTTTCATATACCATCTTCTACAAACAGCGGAACCCATTACGATCCATTTTTATAAACCAGATAATTGTATTCATAAAAGTTTTGTACGATTTCTGTCAGCTTTGGCCAATAAAGTAATGTCAAGTTTACGTTTTCTGCTTCCTTTTTTATTGTAATGGGGTCATTAATAATCAACACGGTAATTTTAAACTTACCTCTTTTTCTTTTATTATTATCCAACTGATTCGAGAAACTAACTGATTTCTATATCTGATTCTGCATGTTTTTACTTTGATTACTGCATAATTAATAAAACAATTGGTTCATTCCTAAAACGAACATACTCCTACTTTTTAAAATTATTATTATATAATCACACTTAGTTACCAATCGACTTTGTATTTCGTTTTATCATTATTATTATTTATTTATTTATTGTCATTAATCTACGCATTTGTATTTATTGGTTTCAATTTTATACGCAAATGTAAAACTGCATAGTACTGTTGAGCGATGGTGAGAAACTAATTGAAAAAAAGTTTCTATTCACTCAACTTGTGCCCTTAATGCTTTTGATTGCTGTTTTTTTAGTCTGTAGCAAGAAAGTGAAGGGCTAATAGATAAATACAGGTCTGTCTCTTCATATCTCAACTCGATGAAACTTATTGAAACATAGACCTCGTTTATGACTATGACAAGAATATATGTATTCAAAATTTGATATTACTGAAAAATGCAAGACCCGAATATATATTCATTTGTAAGTTGATGAGATGACACTGATTCCATTATAACTAGAAAGTTGCTTACTTGTGTAATATAGCAATATTAGTGGAATTTATTTTAACTCACTGTGTTGTTCTAGACGAGTGCGTACTACAGTCCTTTTTCAGGGAAGTGGTCAGAGAATTATGTAAGTTATGTAATGTACATTTTTAAAAATATGCTTATATACGAAGTTCTTGATATCACGGATTAGTCTTGAAAGCTGTTTTAACAAAAGTGAATACCCAAAAATGTTCTTGAAAACTCTCTTAAGCGTCTATCTATGAATTACATTGATGAGGCAGAGTTAGAAGTTGCCTGAAGCCACAAGTAATATATCGTTGAGAACACATATTTGTGTGATTTTTCAGATGAGAAAAGTGAATAATTCAAAGTACATTGATTATTTTACAAAGAGACTCCTTGAAATAATGGCTATTAATTCATGAAAAATTTACAATAGACAAAACCTGATATGTGTGTCGGGATTTCTATCATGATCCATAAGGATTATTTGAACAATCTTTACTTTATGTTAATAGATGTAAATAAGTTCATTAAAGATATCACAAAGGAAGATACAGCTTATTAAACAGAATAGAAGTTGATTAAAGTCCTGAGAAGAATGAAGTATGAATGTATCATCAGCGGTGCTCCCTCCAAAAGTTCAAGACATACAGGTTTAAACATGTCATGAACGTATGGCTTCTTAAGATGCATTAAAAGACATTTATCCTCATCAAATAAAGAAAAATTACACTTAGTAACCTGAAAATACCAACGGTCCGTAGGAATCTTACAACTAATAAAAAAACAGATCTGTAGGTAAAACACTACTGATTTCTTTGGTTTCGTAGAAAAAATAGACAACCTATTCTATTCGACATTGGTTCTCTTTTTACTACGATTTCTCACGCAAAAAGAGCCTTCCTCTTGTCTCATTATATAAGAAATAACACTATTAATGTTGGTATGTCCAAGCGTTTCAAAAAGGAACTATGTAACGTGAAGTTCAAATTTAATGAAGAATTCTACTGGAAAATTGTTAGTGTCTCCTCAGGATCACTACGTGATCTCCTTACAACGGACACTTTTACAACAAATCTAAAATCGCAGTCCTTTGACCAATAATAGATAGACTCTGTTTTTATAAGAGATATGTGAACGACACACCATCATAGTATACAATGAAAATAGTCATCTTGATAAGATTCTTCGTGAATTCAAAAGTCGCAACCATTCAATCAAGTTTGCAACAGAACAGAAAGTAGAGTTGAATTCCATATTATTAACTTATTATTAAAACGGGAACTAAAGAGGTTCCTGGTTAAATTGATTTATGAAAAGCCAACATGGAACAGACAGTAAACTAACTTTCAAAGTTGGGTGCCACTGATCAGGATATTAAATTTAATCTGTTCTGTATCTCTGAGAGCTAGACATATAAACACGGATGGTACAATTGACAGTGAATTGAATGAAACCTCAAAGAAACTTTTTAGTAAAGGTTTTTCCCTGATTCATAATTCAGAACCTAAAACCAATGGTGACACACTGGAAGTACTACCATAGGTACCCAAGTAACCATATTTATAAACATCGAATTCATAAGGAAGGAAGCAACATAAATTCTCTAAAAGCCGGCTGTCAATATCGTTGAATTAAGCGTTTTAGTTAGCAGAACTTAAAATTATTTTTTAAGGTAGGAACTCCATTCGAGGATGTGTCATAGATAAAATACAGCTTTTTGCTCATTTAGTGTATGCTTATCAGTTTACGTGTTCATGTAAGGTAACCTACATAAGCCGTACGTACTGTTCACTTTATAAATGGATATCCTAGTACTACGCGAAGGATGCTACAAGTCAATCAACAGTTCGATTCTTGGGAGTATTATCGATTCAGGTTATGCACTACCACGAAAGATCAGACTCCAGAATCATTTGCATAATTAGAAAAGCTAGTTTTAAGGGTGTTCATGCAAACAATTTGTGTACAGCCAAGGTTTTGGAAATTCATCAATTCTAGTTTAATTGTTGCATTTAAAGGAAGTATGTCCAAATCCTGATTTTGTCTTGATCTTAATATTTCTTCCATTTATTTTTTTTCTATGTTTTATAAATTATTGTTACCGTTCATTAACTATCTTCCAAATATCCCTCAAGTTGATGATTATCGTTAACATTCCTAATACATATCAAAAACTGTTATTTTATTCGAGAAAGTTTAATTGTTTTTGACAACTTCGTAAAGTGGTACAACACTTTTTTAAATGACTATTTGCCGAATATTGATTATGAGCTCCTTATATTATGTCACATTCATGGTACTTAGGAACATAACTAATTTTTGATTACTTAGTTAAATGACGTAATCCCTTTCTATTATACAATGGTTTATTATTTGTCAAATACTGAAACGTTGGAGGCACTATACGGGCTTGCACATAGAATAACCCATTATAGCGCAAAAAAATGAAGGTGAATATTGGCTTTTACTCAGTGAGTTTGCACTGAATGAACAACTCTCCTAAAATCATGTAAATACTGTTCTTTTATAAATTGGCCGCTTGATTTTAAAATGCAATAGTATATATAGAGACATATATAAAACCTCAATTAATGAAACGCCCAATCATCTGTTCTCATTATTCAGTATAAAATAAACTTTAGATTACAAATAAATTTTTTTTAATAATCAGATATTGTCTGCTTCGTTTAGAATAAGTAATGGAAATATTGTCATGCCGACATAGTTGCGTTATCGTCAGCCAATGCATAGAAAATGTTAGATTTTTTTAACAAAACATAAAAAATAAGGAATAAAAGGAATGAATACATGCCGTCATTAACTTTGATATCCTAACATATCATTTCATTTAGATAACTAAAGTTACTCATTAGTAGTTGGCATCGGTAAAGTTAAGCATTTTCAGCACTTAATAAAATGTATGCATTATTTCAGTCATTTAGATAATAAGTGTATTTACAATTGATTTCAAAGAGTTTGCTAGTTAGTTCCAAGGGTACTACACCTAGTACAAAAACTGAAAAAAAAGATAAGCGTTTATACAAAGTTCCAATATGACAGTGAACATTATAATTTAGTACTGAGTAAAATATGAATTTCATATGTTGTCATCAAATTTATTCTTACTATCGAATAGTATTATGTAATTGAGGTATTAGATAATATGAACTCTAATTTTTTATTCACACTTCAGATAAAAATTCACTTTGACAGGATGTAAACGTCTATTATAAATTTTGATGTAATTTTTAGTCACCATATATTGATTGATTAGGCCTAGACCTCAGTTATCAGTCCACTTGTATGTGGCTGGCATCTGACTAAAATGTACAAAACTGATTTACTCAGAATTATCAGTGTATTACAGTTTCTAACGACCAGGAAGTACAATCAACTAAATAAAATTTTTCTTCTAAGAAAAAAGAATGTTTTTGAATGAAGAAAGACTAGTAATAGTAATAAAATAAGATGGCTGCAATTATTTTGTGGATTTTGTCAACTTAGTGAAGCTGAAACAAATGTAGAAAAATGGGAGATAATAACTATGGAAGTATTAAAGTAATTTTGACTGTTGACTATTTACAGTTTAGAAATAGGAATTTACTAGATGAGAAAACTAAAATCATTACAGAAATGAAAACCCTTATTAAAAACAGACGGAATAAACATCATAGTTGTGTAATACTTGGGAAAAAGTTGATTAGATGGTTAAAGTTCAAATAAGAAAACCAATATGCGAAATTATTAACGTCATAGGGAAATATAGTAAAATAACATAATCTTCTAAAGAGGCCATCAAAATAGGGCGAAATCTCAATTTTACACGTAGGATCGTCTCAAAACGCTTGATTATAATTGCTTTTTGCAAAGAGTAATGGTAAGCGCACAAATAGATATGATGCTTTTTCTCTGTTTTTGTAATCCGTTCTCTTCAGCACGTATATGAAAACCGTTATGTGCAAATGGAGATACTCAGTAAACTGAATGTGTCAATTTTGTTTACACTAAAGAGTAGTTCATTTGATCTTAGATAACAAGCGTTACTGCTGAATAAATATACATAAACTAAATCTGAGTACAAGAAGACCCACTTGTCAGTTTAATACTCCTTTGGTAAATTTGATAACTTTAACTAATTTTTGCTTCCTTTTATTACTAATATTAAGTCTTCATCAGTAACAATAATTTTCTTTAACATTATTTTTGTTTGTAATGCATTAAGGAATCTCCATTTACCTGTTTATTAATGGTTACGTTGTTTGCCTTTGTTCAAGATCGATCTAATCATTATCTTATCTACCTAAATATCACCCTTTTAATCATCCTTGACCTTCATTTACCCAGTTCTTTAAAACTTGTGACCTTTACTAGTGTTTGTTGCTTAATATACATTTTATCCCATTGATTTTGAAACTGCAAACAATCACACTAACAATAATCAAGTTTTAAATGGCTTACTTAAGACGATCTTTCATATACGTCTGCACTGACATATGCAAAACGGATATCCCTTATAAATTCAGTATTTTCTAATTTAGTTACCAGTGCTTCTGATTACTTACTATGATGTCATGATTCAATGAAAAATACAGTTGCAATGCATCTGGTTAGGGCTGACGAAATAACAATGAATTCACGTTATCCTGCATCAGTTGTCATATTTGCTTGACTTTTACTTTTTTCAATTTCTGTATTCTTATCCTCATCACACTGTGGTCACAACCACGTATCTAGAGGGCGACTTGAACATATGTGACAAGTTTTTTATTGTTCATTACTGACTGATTGCATTGTACTTGGATCTGCGAAAATTTTCCCTACTAAATAAAATTGTTATATAAGTTTTAGTTTCTAATGCCAAAAAACATTACTATAATTGTTTTAAGTTGTTAAGGTAGTTTGATAACCATTTTGCTTTGACTAAAAGAAAAATGGCACCATATTAATGCAACTGGTGAAAGCTAGAAAGCGACTGATAATTAAACTTTCAGGAATTCCTTTCGTTTACAAAAATAGATTAAGATAATTACTTTGTACCTTAAATACACTTCTTGAACAAATTTACGTAACAGAAAGATGCCAAAAATTACACGAATTATGTATTTATGCATATTAATAACTCTTAGTATACACTTCATGTGAATATGACTGGCTACTGGACATAAATCATACTACATTTAATTATTACTAATCAAAAAGGACAATTATATAGGATAAACACATTATCATTCCTGAGTGATTTTTTAACTGCTATGCATTTTCAACAGTAGGGAAGTGATTTTCATTCAAACATAAGTTTTCAGTGGTTGCCAACTTTAACTATAGTACATTATGCACAATGTTTCATTTATTAACATGAAAAAAGTAAGGATTAGGAGTTATAAAGAACAACATGAATTAACTCTATTCCGATTTGTTCTCATTACTTACTTGGAATCTGTGAGACTGGTTGAAATTTAGATTGCCTTAACATGGGATAATGAACCCCAAAAATGTGGAAGGTTGAATAGAATATTGCACGTATACATAAGATGAAAAAATGGTTCTAGACTAGCCCTTAGAGTAGTGGTGATGGACTGAGTGATTACGTAATGACATGGAAAACAGTACGCATCATTTGAAAATGATTTGAATGAAGCTGAATCATCTAAATAAGGAGGAATGTTAAGTGTCACATTGCAAAATAGTCATACGAAATAAATTTGAAAAATAATAACCGTGGTGTATCGAAATAAGCTCTAAGTTCTCAAGGTAAAGATAAACTGACAACTGTTTTCTTAAAGACACAGATCAGTTTTCAAGACTTTAATAGCTCTAGTCTGTTAATACATTCGAGAGAATCAGAGGCTGTTTACGTATTGATACTTTGAAGTATTTCAAAATACCTATTAGGACTCCCGCGTCGGTGAAGAACCTGAGAACGGTGATGCTTACTGTTTATATTCCTTTATTTGTTGACTTCTGGTGCGCATTCATGGAATAAAAGATAAGCTGTTCTCTCTGTTTGGGGAATGTGACTAATTTTGTAGATACACGTAAATTTATACTAACAACTGGTTGTAACATGTGAAGGGTACTTATCAGTTTTCTACAGCCTAAACTAATGTAATATTTTCTACCAGTCATTCAGTTCGATTGCAGAATATCTTATAAACGCTGTGTATAAACCACTGTTTGTCGCTATAGTATCATCACCTTTGACACTTGATTATAATCTAAACTGTTAGTACAGAAATTCGCAAAGCTTATAAAGTAGCTCTCTAGTCCATTCTGATTTCTAAGCACTGCTTTGATCATTATAATCTAAACTCAATTTATAATCATGTAATCCTAACACTGAAAACCATGCGATAATGAATGCACATTCAATCTAAATAATTAGTCAAGTGAATTGTTTCTGAAAATCAACCTTATACAGAAAACCGTCGATTTGTGCTTCATTCTTTAGTCAACACTAAAATTATTTTTCTAGTGTAAAATAGATGCTGAATATTTAAAAAATTGCTGCAACACAATATTAGATCAACAGTAAAGCATGTATGAACAGTAACATGAATTGAATATTTTAACCATGAGACATACTACATATCTTTGATACAATGCCTTAGATACTATAAGTATATCAGTTTTATTATATCGCTAATTTTCGGAATTGCAGTTATTGGATTTCTTTTTAATGGGTTTTACGTTTCACTGAAGTCAGGGCAAACGCAACCAAGAAACCGCAGTTTTGCATTTTATATATCAAAGTCCTTTAACAACTTGAATTTATTCTCAAAATTCGGAGTGCACTTTCAAGTAAGAGTTAACCAACTTATGAGAAGTGAATGCTTATACTAACGCAATGTAGATGGTTTCACGTGTAATTCGAAATTTCATCACTAAGAGTAGTTTATGCTTAAATAAAATTCAAGTTGTTATTTATAGGATAATGATATTTTAGAAACTTTCCGAGTTAAATATGATATCACGGTATACAGATAATTTGTTGCCTAAACTAACAAAATAAAGTCATAAATTCACTGACAATATACAGTAAATGAGTATGATTAATGTTTTTTTTGCAAACATAAACAAATGGATATGATAAATCCTTTTCCTAACTGCCAAGAAATATGTTTCCTACTTAATTTATTGCTTAAATTGTAGGACTTTTTTGTATGGTCATCATTTACTAGTTTTGTGTGGTGCACAACAATTACTTTACGCGAGCAGTTTATTTTTTAGAGACAATTAATGATAACGTTTTCATGACAGCATACTTCTCATGCAAGGAGTTCATTAATTTGAAAAGAAAACAGCAAAGTAACAAACATAAGGTGGATAGATAACCTGACATATCAACATTTTAAATATATTGCCACGGAAATGCTATCTACAAAAGTAGAGAAAAATTTCAGTAACGTCATTAGAAAATGTGGCATTCTAACAAAATACTTTTTAGTCATAGTGTCATACTAAACGTTAGATAAGGAAAATAATAAATTGAGAGGGTAAAAGTTAAAACAAAATATACAGTATTTCGAATACTGAAAATATCTTTTAACTTTTGTCGCAGCCACTAGGATCACTTTACTCAAGCATACATATTTCTATCAGTATTCTACTACGTCTAGCATATTTATGATAGCTATTCAATGCATGTAAGCTATGGCGGTATAGCTTATGAGATATTAAAATATATCAAGTTATAGGACAACCCATCGATCTATTGAGAAGAACCCAGCTATCTACATCCGAAATCAAATTTAGCCTAATCAGGTTACAGATTTACATGGATACTGGAGAATATGAGACTCACAGAAGTTAATAAAACACATTAACATTTTTTTGAAATCAGAGTATTTTAACCACATTGTGGGATTTATTGGCTTTTCATTTGTTTAAAAAGGCCAACCAAGTATCACAAAAATTAAAATGCTTCTGTTTCCTATTTCAATATTCAATATACTTAGAAAATAATTTCCTTTCTGTATTCTACTTTTAGGCCATGAATTTAGATTAGATTATTGCAAAACCACTTTCCTATCTATACTTTGAATAATAAGTTAAATGTTTTACTACAGCTAGTAGATTACCATTTTTCATTATTCCTTTTTTATGAAGTTATTGAACAGTTGTTATCTCACTTGTCATTAAATGATCTTTATGTTTCATTCAGAAGAGAAAAAGGAATTATATGTTTGGTACTAGTATAACAGACATTTAATATTAAAAGTGCTTGTTTTATTTAAGCTTAATTTATTTCGTACTGAAATAAATTGTTCAACGTTTGTTTGCCAATAGTCTTACATAAAATAATTTCAATTTGAACAGGGTATCTGAATAAAGGATAGTCAATATTGTTCTAGTTACTGTTTGTTTTAATTCCAGCGCCTTATTTTTTACAGACAAACATTTATAGCTTGGAAAATGTAAAGAAACAACTGACAGTTTATTTCGGATTTTATTTATTAACGTATTTGCCTACTCTTCGTCCTCAAATGATTTGTTTTATTTATCATAATATTATTTACAAAGTTACAAAAACTGTAATGAAAGGATATTATCGTTTTGTAGTAGAAAAATAATTTTGTAGAATCAGATGTTTGGTCAAAACCGTACTCAAACTTCAAAGTCTGGAGTTCATTAATGTTCAGGGATAAAGAAGTGAATTCAATTCACAGATGTTATTTATTTTATCTGTTAAAACAGAATAAAACTAAATTCAGTCTATTCACATTTTCTATGGAAAATAAAGGCTTTTTAATTGTACGTCTGCAACAAACAGTTGAAAACCGAGTGTTCAGAATTAATCATCTTTGCTTGATATACTATTCATAAACTACCACTTGATATTGACTTGGATGATTGCTTGATTAGTTTATCTACATTAAGTTAACATTTTGACATTTTTCAGACAATCAATTTATCCATGCCTGTTACCCCATGTAAAGCATAAGCCACCGACAAGTCTTCTCCAACAGACTCTGTCTTCGACATTCCTTTCCAGCTCTTCACAAGTGCTCTTCATTCTCTTCATGTCTGTCTCCGATTCCCGACGCAATATGTTCTTGGGTCTTCCTCTTTCTTTGACCCTTAAGATTCCAAATTAGTGCTTGTCTTCTGACACAGTTTGATGATCTCCTCAATGTGTGTCCTATCCACCTCCAGTGTCTTTTCCTTATTTCTTCCTCAGCTGGATTTCGGTTGATTTGTTCTCTGCCACCAAAGGTTGTTGTTTATGATATCTGGTCAATAAATCCGAAGTATTTTACGCATACAGCTGTTTATAAATACTTGTAGCTTTTAGATGATACTTTTCGTAGTTTTACAAGTTTCAGCTCCATACAACAGAACTGTCTTCACATTTGTATTGAAAATTCTGACTTAAATGTTGACTGATAGTTGGTTTGATTTTCAGTTGTAGAAACGTTGCCCTTGGTTTTTCCAATTCGCATCTCCACATCTGCATCACACTCTCCTTGTTTATCGATGATGCTACCCAAGTATGGAAAGGTTTCTACATCTTCCAGAATTTCTCCGTCAAGTGATATTGGGATAGTGTTTGTTGTTTTGTACCGAATGATCTTACTTTTCTCGTTGTGTATGTTGAGGCCTACTGCGGCCGATGCTGCTTGAACAATATTCGTCTTCATCTGCATTTGATGCTGTGAGTGGGATAGATGAGCCAAATCATCTGCAAACTTCAAGTCATCTATTTGCATCGATGTTGTCCACTGTATACCGAGATTGCCTTGAGATGTTGCAGTCTTTATGATCCAGTCAACCACTGGCAGAAAGTGGAAGGGCGACAGTAAATAGCCTTGTCTAACACCGGTCTTCACTTTGAATGATGCACGATTTTCCAATGCAGTCCGTCGTAAGAATTCCGTATGATGTTGACTATCTTCTCAGGTACGCCATAATGTTGTAGAAGGCTCCATAATATTTTCCTATCCATGCTGTTCAATGCCTTTTTCGTAGTCGAGGAAGTTGATGTAAAGTAGTGAATTCCATTCGATTGATTGTTCAATAATGAACCGTAGAGTCACGATTTGGTCAATACACGATCGGTCCTTACGGAATCCGGCTTGTTGGTCTTCTCTCCTTTCTCTTACGTCTTCCATGGTCCTTCTAAACTTCGTATTCATGCAGGTGTGGTCGATTCGGTTCTCCGTAATGTTGTCCAGCGAAACCCATGTAGTTTGTGTATGCGTTTGCGGGTGAGTAAAATATGGTGCCACCTACAATCATTTTGTTGAAGACACATAAGTTTGCAAACCTCTCACCGTTCTCTCATCGCTCCTTTCTCCCAGTCTGTGTCGTCCCATGATGTCTTCATATTCGGTGTTGTCCATTCCAACCTTGGCATTGAAGTCTCCCATCAGAGTGGTCAGGTCGTTAGCTAAGCATTAATCGATGATTGATCGCAGTCTTGCATAGAACTAATGTTTGTTGTCTTCGTAGCTGTCGTTGGTGGGTGCATAGCACCGGATAACATTTATTGTAATCCCTTCCTTCTTCGTCTTCAAGGATGCTGTGATGACGTAATGTCCCTGAGGTTTCTATCCTACAAGGGGCTTCCATGCTTCTTGGGACAACATTAATGCAACTTCATGTGTTTGTTAGGCATTTTCTTTTTCGTGGCCGAAGTATAATAGCACTTCTCCTGAGGATAATCATTGTTCTTCAGCTTGTAGCCAATGGGTTTCACTTATTCCAAGTATCTTCAGGTTGTATATTTTTATTTCCTTAGCCATTTGCATGCCTCTCCCTGTCTTCCACATCGTGCGGACATTCCATGTATCTGTATTAATTTTTGCTCTGATTATCAGAAGCGTCATCAGCCTCGTGGCTTCCGAAGAAACTAGGCTTTCACCCTGAGGCGTCATAATTTTTTAAAGTGAAGACTTTTTTTAACTCCTAGGTCAGAGTTAAAATGTTTATAAAGGTTTTAACTGATTGGCGTCTTTTAGCAAGGTTGTTGTTTTGCGGTATGGGGTTGCTAACTTCATGGCTAAACCCTTCTCCTTTTTCCGAGCTTTAGACTGGCAGCATCACCAGGGGCGCTTCAAGTCGAAGTTTGACACCTTTACTTCTAAATTTTAATACATCGTTGAATTTTGGTGATCAACTTATTAAATGCATAATCATAAATTGGATATTTTTTGCAGAAACGAAATTGATTATCGCTTAATTTTTATGTAAATGTAATAAGGAGAATTATATGGTATTGAATAACGAAGTTGTGACAGATATATTCCTAATAATATCACTAGTTACAACTGAAATTAAGTTTAAACTGATTAAAAAAATTTATTTACTGAATGTCAGTCTGTAAATTATCATTGTGATTTCATCTGCGTACCTCGTATACACATACAAGACAAAATAACAACTTTATAGATGGAAACAAGACACAGTAAGCTTTTAAGCATATGTTCCACAAGATTCGGTATACACTCCATCAACATTCTCTATTTACACTATGATGGAGGCATCTACACCTCGAAAATGACTTTACTAATTGTCGTTAGTAACAACTCCTAGGTGATGAGACACTTACTTTCTTTCATTTGAAAGTATGGTAAGCTTTATTCTTTACTGTGCCACAATTCGAAAATTGTTTTAACCTCATAGGGTAAATTATTCTTAATTTTGTTTGCAAGTTGACTTGCATAACATATTTGTATTCCAAATCGTATCGTTTGATCAGATAATAAATATAAAAAATATAGTTTGTTTTACCTTAATTTCATACAAACAAAGAATCACAAAAGTCTACTAACGTTATACTTTTTTAATTCTTACAGAGTTTTTTATGCCTGGATGTATAATGTCTGCTTAAACATGAATTTTCTTAGTAACCATAGCAAACAGAATAAAAAAAGTAGCACATTGTTTTCTGATCAGTACTAATGATTTAGAAATACTTTTAATTTTCATTGATAGACTAAAAAATCAAAAGAAGCTAGAATTATATAGAATTCAACGAGAATATGGACTGTTTAGTACAATTATATGATACAGCGATGCGAATGGACCCCCTTACTGAATAAGTCTTCTTAAACGACTATGTATAAGGAAATCGCTAATCGTTATTTCAGAGGAATCTAGTCAACTATAAGATGACAGTTTTATCTAATGGATAGAAATAACAAATGTGTACCTAACTGCTGCACAGCAGTGAACTAGAGAATTTCACTTTATAATTCTTAGCAAACTTCTTTAAAATTACTGTTTGCTCTGATTTTCGGAAACAATAGAAGCTGAGGCAAGCTCTCTTTACCAACCACCTTTCACGACGTAGGCTAATTCACAGTACTTAAAATCCAACTTGATTTATATCAGAGTGTTGAGGAACTAAATTAAATTATTTTTCTTATGAAACTCGAATCTACCTTATTTAATTTCAGACGTCTTTTTTACGGAACGCATTTAGTATAGTACCAGCTGACTTAACACATATACATATACGGGTACAAACAGGATGTTAATATCAATAGTTGTTGCTTCTAAAACATGACTATAAAAATACTCAGATTGTCTAGGTTGCATTCCTACATCGATGTAAGTTGTATTCTTAGTGTATGGCTTACCAATTTTAGTGAAAATCGGTAACTTCAAAATGCAGAACAATAAACAAATGCATAAATCTATTTACAGAATAAACATAGGTGAATACAACATGTTTTGACAGAGGAAACGTTAAGCAAATTAGATCGGTTGGAAATTAAATTACGGTAAACTGAAACATTGATCAATATTAGTTTGTTTGAAGCAATAATACATTAATTTGTTTTATTGTTCATTGATACTTATAAATGATTTGTGTATCTCTACAATGTTTCGGTAACATGTAGTAATGGTTTTTCTTTTATAAGCTACCTATTCATGTATTCATAGTTCGGATAACTTTTTTATTGCTGCTCAGATTTTGACTGAAGTATGTCATCAAAATATAATGACTATTAATAATTTTAAAAACTGTGTAGATAATAATTGAAACAAACGTGTTAACATCACTCACACTTTACGATAACTGCAAATAATCTTTGACAACCTGATCAACGAGCTGTTAGTATATTATAGATTTTAATAATTTTAACCTCTGGTTTATAAAAGTAAATGTACAATAAAACACAAGTTTACTTTATAATTCTTATTAACAAATCATACCAAAGCATACGTGAATGTTACCTTTATACAAACTTTTAACGACTCGATTAATAATTTTTAAAGACAGAACTGTTGGTTGAATGTTCCATTAAAATAGAACTATCCTAAAAAAGTGGGTGGTTCCTAAAAAACAGAAGAATATAGTTTGGATTAAACAAATTCATCAGAATAAAATTTGAGACTGAGATACTGTTAGTTGATTAATAGAAACTGAATAATGTAAATGACTATCGAGTGAAACTACTTTATTCATAAGATTAACAGCATCTTATTACATAGCAGATGCATAACATTAGACAAATTAGGCAGTTCCTTTTACTTTAAAACAAAGATGATCCACCACTATTACAAATGCATTTTGTCATCCATTGACTAGTATATTATTTCCGAATGAAAACAGTGTATATCAAACGCTGTTAAAGTGACACCTCCTTCCTAGGTAAGACGCGTGGTTTATTGTTGATTTCGTGCGATTTGACATGAGATGCAAATAATAGATCTAGGATAGCCCGATTGTATTACTGATTCCCTCGATACTTGATACGATTAGTGTAAACGTTATCCCTGATACTTGTACTTCAAGCCGGACACCACGACTTCGTTCATTCCCCACCTCAGAGCTACTCTAAAAGATTAAACCTGTAGAAAGATTGTATTGTGGAGAAAACAAGGTGAGACGAGTGAACAACATTTATTTTGATGCATTCATTTTTATATCAATTAATTTACAGTGGTTATTAGTCAAACGAAATCATCAACTGAAAGATTAATATGAATGATGATTATTCTACAAAATTGAGTGCAGCATTTTATACAACTAATTCATACAATTAAATGTCATAGCAACATATACTCTGGAGTTATAACGTAAAATAATAATATTCTCTGCTATGGTTGAATGTATGAAGCCGATTGATTGATATGGTCTTCTGCTCACGTGGTCGGAATGACGCCGATGATTGCCTAGCTATCCTTCCTCACACGTTTACCTGATGCCAACTCAGTCCCAAGGCGGAATATGAAGAACACAAGCCGACGAATCGACCAGACAGAATTATATTGTATTTCAGGCATCCCTTTAAATATGCGCTAAACCTGACCACTAAGTCAGCCAATTAGAAAACTAACATTGATACAAAATAAGGGCAATAGTGACTGTGAAGTGGAGCAACATATACACAATCAATTGACCGTAGTTCATAATTGAGACACGATATATTAACAGTTAATTTGTTAAATGGGAAGATAAGACATACGGAAGTGAATAATAATAGAAATATAATGTTCACATTGTATACAACTAAAACAATTGAATTAGTCTACAGAACAACAGTTCACGATGATAATCAATCTTCTTTAGGTGATCAGTATTTTAGGAGCATAATTTACATTGAATTAAAGCAATGTGATGAGAATTTATAAATCAAGCTTACCAGAAATCAATACAAATTCTTTACCTTGCTTTTCTGTATACTTGTATTTTTGGGGAATTCGCATCTCCCCCTTACTTACAATGTAAAAATCATGGTACACTTGGGAAAAGAACACAAAAATATTTTAAAATGAGAGTGTATATTGTTGTGATGTGGATTGAATTTATCGATTCTAGAAGACTTAGATAGTGATACATAGAATTCAGACTAGTTTGTCACATTGGTACTGAATACACAGTCATGAAGAAAGAAATTGTTATTTACCACGCAGGTGAGTAACTTTCTATTTCCATCGATACATCCACTGAAAATAAGTAAACCCATTTGAAAAAAAACGCAGAATTTTATTTACCAGTTGATTTATGCTTTATTCAGTTATCGTGAAATAATATTTAAGTTAACTATTGAATATCATGAACATTAAACGAATATGGTAATTCACAACTTATCAAACATTATCAATTAACGATTATTTGAGAGATAATAATCACGGGTATCAGTGAGCCTGAACTCTATACTGGTTTAAGTTCTTCACAATTACAAATTAAATTTTCACACGTTCGCATACATTTACATGCCTAGTTACATATTTACTATGAAACGAGGTGACAGAAGAGTTTAGTTGTGGTCAGAAATAATTAGTGACTTAAAAACTGTCTTCTTTCAAATTAATATGAAATATAATAAGTTCCATTGATTCAACATTCAATCCCATCGATGCTTTATCAGTATATATATTCTGTTGGCACTAAGGTATACCATATAGACAGATAGACGTATAGAAGACTGATGTAAAATGGACAACTGGTATATTTCCATACAAGGAGGAAACTGACTAACATTTATTCATAAAACACATCTATTGGTAATATTCTTAAGTTAATCATTCTGAAACAGAGCTTTCAGAAAGCACTTTCCATTGCAATTTGCTTAGATAAATATGCATATTGATCCTCAATCTAAACTTTGAGTGACGGTAATATATTATTTTATGAGTTCATAGCATTCAATATCTATTACCTTGTGGAGTTCAGATATTTTGTTAACCATTGATAAACAGATAATATTTTTCATCATTATCACATTTAATGTTCATGTACGTTTGCTAACATTGTTTTCAGAATTATTTGTATGTTTGGATATAAATAATGGTAAAGCCATAACAAGATCCTATCAATATTAGATTCAGTATCTTAGTAGATGGTTATAAATCTTAGAATTAATAATTTTTACACGGACTAAGCAAGCATCGGTTGACCAAAGTTTATTATTCCATAAATGTATTAATTTCTCATAGTTTTAATAAATGATCACAAGTCTTGATCAATTTCATTAAATCCGTCCAAAAATCACAAAGAAATACTTCCACTTACTTAGAAAATGTATTGATAAAGTTTTTAAAAAAGATGGAATTCATTTAGACTTCCCACAATCCCCTGAGAAATGCATTTTTAATCTGATGAACATAAACTGAATACGATTGAAAATGAAACATTATCTCTTGGTTTAAAATTTCATATTCCAAGTAACAAACTCAACAAAACTGATGCATAGATACAATTCGGAAACTTATTCCATCATGGATCAGAATTAAAGCCTATAGATAAAGACCGGAAAAATTTGGTTTAAAGATAAGTTGCCTAATATTTCTCCATCTGCATATTTAAAGATTCTGACGAAGGAACACAAGATAGTATTGTTGAATTTACAAAAGAATGGTAATGTTGTTATAATAAGACCAGACAAAGTTTCTTGGAATTTATAATGAATGGGAAAGACATCGTGCACAAAATGCTTTGAATGTAAAATAATGAATCAAGATTTTAAGCTGAGTGATCAAAGGACTCCATTTTGATCACTGTAAAAAAAATTGACAAACACCTAGATGAACTTCTAAAGTAATAACTCATCGATGATCCAATTCATGATAATCTTAAAACAAAGGAACCTTGTCCTCATGTTTATGCACCGTTTTTCTAAAGTTCAGAAACCAAATATCCCCTTACGGTGGGTTCTATCAGTGGTTAATTCTTTATATCACAAGCTGGTTAACTAAAACTAATACACAGAAAATTTGCAGTTTATACATTAGTACAT
Organism: Schistosoma japonicum; assembly: GCA_025215515.1. Taxonomy (NCBI): domain Eukaryota; kingdom Metazoa; phylum Platyhelminthes; class Trematoda; order Strigeidida; family Schistosomatidae; genus Schistosoma; species Schistosoma japonicum. The sequence goes on from CM046069.1 coordinate 55,082,158, forward strand.
GTATTTCAATTCCTTGATGAAATGGGACATAGAAATATATCATATAAATTTTCTTATATCACTTGGTGTTTGTTTATTATCTCCAAATGTACGTATTGCTCGGACCAGCTTGCCGAGCGAAACGTTAGAATTTTTTATTAATTTTATCCGCTGAGATTATTAACAAATATATTCTATTCATATGTCTTACATACACTCGGCGCCCAAGTTTTGTAAATATTTTCGTTCATTTATGGACGAAAATACCTATAAAATGAACATTATATGTTGAAAATTCTGGCTTCATCTCATTAATCAGTGTGAATAGAGAAAGTTACTATTGCGTTATACAAAATGAGTACGATTTCAACTAAGTATTCAGTTATACAGGTGAATGTATAGAGTAGTTGATATTTTTATGGATTCCCTGGAACAAATGACACTGAAAGTTAGATCAAACATTTTACATACTACAGAAGACACATCTACGATACATTTATTGTTTGCAATAAAGTGTGCAATCTTCAACTACTCGGTTAGTTTAAGGATGGACTGACAAACATCCAGTTTACAGTACAATATGAACATCGCAACTACTTAGACTTGAAAACGAAGAGATGATTAGATAACTGAAGAAAGCATATTTGGAAAAGAAACCTGGACAGGGCGATATTTAGACGATAATAGCTTCGTCCTATTAGTTACCGACGATGTTTAGTGAAAACCATAATTAACAGAATCAGAAGATTACGTTCAAAGTAAAAATTTAAGAAGATAGTTGTCTTTCAGAAAACATATACTCTAGAAAATTTACTTTGAAGCACGGAAAAGGCAGTACAGAAGGCCTTAAAAACCCAACTATTAAAAAGAAACCCGTTTTTATTCGAGTTACTTCCAAAGGTGATGAGATCTCAAAAAATATTGACGTGAGGATTAATGCGCCACTAAAATGCCTCCCTACAGCACAATTGATCATGATCTACAATACCAGATATTCTTCAAGCCAATCAGAAGAGGATTACTATCCTTCTGAAGTCAACTCCGATTGTATTTATGAATTAACGTTTGCTTGAGGTAGTAAGTACATAGAGAGGACTGAAAAAAGAGTATCCACATATTTTAATGGACATATTTCCACCCAACCTATGCCTGAAGAGAAGTAAGATTTTAACGTGTGCGTTAACTAGATACTTAGTCAAAAGCGGGTATATTGTAGATAATACAGATGTGTTTATGATAATTAATAAATAGAGAATATAGTTTTTACTTGGCTTTACGGTACCAATCACCATCAAGCACTTTAGACGTGACCTTTGTACACAGAAAGAAAGCGCTTTAGACCTGTCTTTGTCATGATAAATTACGTTATTATCATTATTTTATATTGTATAACTTTAGTTTTATTTTATTCTATTGATGTCCCTCTTTCCTAGTTACATTAAAAACATTTTAATTAACTAATTGAATTGACTGCGCATCACTCATTTGTTTAAAAGTTATATTATTTTGGTTTCACAAACTGTATTTATGACATCATCCAACCTACCGTTTTACAAGACCTTTTTACAAAATACAAATGATCCTCGATCCTAATTACTATGTTAGACGCAATTGTTGTTATATAGTTGTACATTCCGTGCAAGTTATAAACAACTAAAGCATTCCTAACCTCAACTTCAATGACTTTCGTATGTATCACTATATTAATAATCCAAATTTTAAATTTTGGCAGATGACGACAAGCCACGAAATAAAATGAATCCATCCTATTCTACAAATCTGTTTGCTCTTGCTTTGTATAGTTGAATTCACCTTAATAGGGCCAGAGAAAATTCATAGAGATATTTTAAAAATCCAATCATTTATAAAATATTAGAGAATGGTTTCAATCATATCTACAAAATCAAATCTGCAAAACTTTACCCAAAACTAAATAGATTCAAGTAATTTGCAGTAAGTACTCCAGGAGCAACGCACGTTCAGTCCATAATATTTGTTTGGATGTTGATATATTTTGTGTTGATTTGCTTAACATAAATACAATTGATAATTACACGATCGAATTAGGAAATCCATCAATGATTTTAATTTGTTTGAATAAACGTGTTTTGATATAGGTTTCCTTATTTATGTTTTAACTAAATGGTATTTTTTTAATTGTATTGTTTAGACAAACTAATAATTGCACATTTTAATGAATGCACGTGTTGTTCATTCACTAGTTTTCTCGAAGTTACGAGTATGCGTCAGTTATAAGAATAAAGATGAAAAGGATAAATGAATGTGAACTTCATGATAAATTTATCAAAAGTTGCAACACACTCAACATCCGATTTTAAAACGTTTGTCACACTTCCAACTATCAGTTTACTTCATTTCGTTATGTAAATCTCTTCACCTTGATTGTTAAAATAACAGTATTTGACCTGTCATAAAAACTTTCCCGGGACTTTTCAACCGAAAATTTCAAATCAAAAATTACTACCTTTACTACAGAAGTCAATCAAAAATTTGACTTCAGAAAACTGTTTTTAGTTTAAACAGTGAAGGAGTGATGGCTTCTATTAACGATTGTCTTCTAACTACAATCACAACTACCCCCCAGAAATACACCGACAAACACATTTTCGAAGTGATTTTACTTTAATCTATTTCCTAACTATCAATTATTTGATGAGACTGACTTCTATTAAGTTGAAAATGTAGTGACTTCAGGAAAATGAGCCATTTATGCTTCATTTTAATATAGTGAGTGATTGTACTATCGACACATCTAAATTTACAAAAAGTAGAGGCTAATTATTGGACGTTATCTTATTATGCATCATTAAACTATGTACTCTTCTTTATGAAAACTTAGTAAAGTAGTCTCTTACACAAAGTTACAATGGCATTCGTCACACAACTAACACACAAACTACTCAGTTTGTGCGCAAAACGTCGATAAAACTATCTCACTAAATCATTCGCTGTATGGTGATACTCTGTGAATATAATCCTGTTAGTACAGAGTGATTCTAATACACAATTGAATAATCCAAATTCGAAATGAGAATGTGGCAGTAAGTAATTCCCTAAATAAATAATTGTATAGACTATCGCCATTGATGCTGACCATGTTTGTTATAGTAGACACGATTAGTTGAAGGTACCCGGTCAGGCGTCACCACCAGATAATGATACGACACAATTTGGGAAGTAGCTCGCCTTCTAGTTGACCAGCCTAGTCGTTACCATCCCGTAACTCTCAACTCACACCTTCTTCTCTATATATCACTACCTTTTGATTTTTCCTTATTCGTATGTTCATTAGAAGTTGTTCTGGTTATGAGACGAGCATAAGTTGGTCATACACCGGGTGCACTTCACTGATTAGCACGACACAATCTCGACATGATAAAATCTGTGAATTAATTCAGTCTTATGATTTTACAAGGTATTTTTACAAATCTTTATTCTTTCCAATATTTTTGCACCATACTTTCGTATTTGCATATAATTATTTTTATATGTTTGCTGATCAAATGCTTAAGGTTATTACAAATACGCCCCTTCCATGTCTCCAAACTTTAAACCTATTCGAAATGCTTCATAGATACTCAGTCTGCTTTTAAGCTGTGCCAATAATAATTAAGTAATCATGCTTGTACTAATAGCGCATTTAAGCATTCATGCAGGCACTTAAGTATATGACAGCTATCAGTGTACTGATTGACTTAAAGACTTTATATTTTGTAGAAGTCTACCAATGTTATGTATGTAATACGTTTTTGTATTAACACGTTACTAATACATACTGTGCTAACATTGTTTAAATGTATCATTATTACTATTGAACACACATACTTTACCCTTAGCGCCTTGAACCTTCTGCTGTCTGAAGTGTAAATACACTGTTGCCGCAAGGTTCTTCGTTTTGAATTGAGTCTCATTCACAGATTGCATGAATTAATAATTGGTCCTTTTTATAGCGTCAGGACTAGATTGTCAACGTTACTGTTGCTCCTTCCTGCTGAACAGATTAGAACGAATCTACACTGGACACTTGTATTTATATCAACTGTTATCATAGTACTTATTCCATTTGTGTCTGTTTATAAGGCGTTACTAACTCAATAGTGTTCCGTGGCCACTACACCGGAATGAACAGTGATTTGCCATACTTTATCTTCAATACTATAAACTTATTGCTTTGTGGTCAACTGAGGTAAAAATGCTTTACTGTACGATCATTTATGTAGTGTGACAACATTTCCTCTGCTTTTACAACATCATCAACATAATGATGTGATATAAGTTTAACGAGAAAGCAGTTGACTACTGTTTATCTCAACTGACGTAATTAATTAATGACTAGAGTAGTTAACACGGTAATTTATCGAAGCAAACTCCAAATATTTATTAGATAAATTTTCAAATATTACTAATCCATTGATCAAGAGGTGGATTGTTATTGACTAGAAGAAATGTTACTAACAAATGTAATAACTATCACCTTCTTACAATGCAAGTATGTGGAAGCGTTTTATTTACCAATTTTCTTTTTATGATAAATTACTTAATTCCTTTGTTTTATTAGGTGATATGGGAATTTGACATTTCATAGCTTCTTGTCATATCACGATAAAACGCCTACTATTATAAGCGAACTAACTGCAATTCTAATCTGCAAATTTGTCTACGCCAACTGATAATCGCAACCGTGACCAATAACTCGACAACTGATTACTCACCCCAAGCCAAAATCAAGAAGGCACGAGCGCAGCACTATGAAGATTCAATCCTATTATATTCCAACTCTGTATATATAGTTACAAAAGCGACCTTGTAGCAATTAGAGTAATTAGCACACTAGAAAGACACCACAACTAATCACAATTAGCAAGGTCAGAGAGGAGGAAATGAAGAGCAGTACCTGTTACCGCCTACTTTACAATTAATAAAAAAATAGCAAAAATGAGAATAATTACATTAAAAATAACTAGTTCTTTCTCTTTTTAGCTCTTCTGTTTCCTTGCAGTTTGTATGCTGGTCTAATCTATCGATACACAATATTTTCTTCTGATTGATTATGGAAGTATAGTCTCATTTGATATTTTCAACAAATATATGTTAACTGTTAAAAATATCAGGGAACTTTTACCCGTTTCAAAAAATTTAAAATTGTAGACAATTGTGTTTTCAAACAAGAAACCTACATTTTCTTAAGTAACTCTCTCAGTATCTTAAAACTCTATAAATATAGTCATTATTTTCGGCTTCGGTTACAAACACAACACAAAAGCTTGCTTCTGTTACGCAGAATCCGAGTTTCGAGACCACGGAGTGACAGATTCGCGGCTTTTATCCCTTACCGTCTTAAATTTGCATTTGTATGAACTGAATAGATACCCCTTACTTTCCAACCCCGACTGCCCAGAATATTATAATCAGCCCAAAGTCTCCATTCTCAAAAGCAGAGACTTTTCCAACGGACAATGCCTGAATAAATTACTCTGCACCATTCAGCTTGGTAGAGGTTCGACAACAAAAACGTTGTCACATTTGAGGGAAATGATTGATCAAAATGTTTTTGGCGAGAATTTCTGCAGTAAAATTTTACTATCAAACCTGAAACAACAATCAAAAGCAGTTTCAGTAACATTTCACAACAACTCAATAGGTAAACTAGGTTCATCTTCTGATCGGATTCTTGAAATCACCAGAACTTACCATAATAAGGTTTATTCCGTCACAGAAAATCTTCATGCAACTGAAAGCGAAGTGATGAAATTGGACAAAACATTTTATCCTTTCTTAGACCTTCGAGATCAACGCAGATCAGGTAATTCACGAAAACGAAGTCCTTCACGAAAGAGATCTTCATCTCGACTTTGACGAAAGAAAATTCATATTGTTGTTGGAACTACAATACCTGTGGAAAAGTTTCAAAGAAGTGAAGGGAGCCCTGTTGTTTTCCAATCTTCAAGCCAGCTATCGTAATGTCAGGAAAGCATATCACTGGCACAGGTTAACGACAACCGTAACCAGTGGAATTATCTTCCTGTTATTCATAACCAATGTAAAATCAAATATTTGCTAACTAGTCAACACTGACGCGAAGATTAGCATCTTGCCTGCAACTTTATCCGATCGCCAACACGAAGCTGCATTAGATCTACAGCCGGCTGAAGAAAGAGATTGCCACATGTGGCTAAAGGTATGTCTACTTGAACGTGGCTGAAAACGACATCCCCAAAACCCACTTTATCTTTTACGAATTCCTTCGAATGTCTTTCAGCTTGAGAAATACAGCACAGACAATTCGGCGTTTTATAGATAATGTGCTCTGAGGACTTGACTATGTCTATACATATATCGACGACTGCTTGATAGCAAGCCCAAATAAGGAAACGCATTTTAAACATTTGAAAGCAACTTTTACAAGACTTCAGCAATATGAAATTACAATAAATATACAGGAATGATAGATGCGAACTCCATCACTGGACTTCCTGGACATGGCATGGAACCTCAAAAATACAAGATGGCGGTTATTTTTGAGTATTCGGAGCCAATCACCATTAAGCATCTATGAGCTTTCAATATATTGCTAAGGCTTAACAGGTGATTTATACCCAACCGTGCATCTATTATGAGACCGCCAACAGATCGTCTTCGTGGAAATAAAATGGTGGTCACAATCGATGCAGAGTTAAAGAAAGCCATCACTGCAACAAAAGAAACAATAGCCAATACGACTATGCTGGCATGTCACAATATTACAGCTCCCAGCAGCATCGCCGTATGACGCATCTAATTCAGCCATTGAGACAGTTCTGTAACAATTGGTAAACCAAGCTTGGCAACCGTTGGCATTCTTGTCTATACGATTACAAGAATCCTAATTGAGATACGGCACTTTTGGACGTTAACTATTAGCCAAGTACTGTGCTGTACGACATTTTCAACACTATCGGAAGTCTAGAATCTACTATATTCACTGACCATAAACCGCTGTTGTTTTTTTAAAAGTCATTTCCAGATAAGTACTCTGCACGAGTCTTATCATTTATATCACATTTTCCAGTTCTCTACTAATATATAACGTATATCTGGAGTTAATAATTTAGTTGTTGAACTAGCTCGACTTCAAAATGGAGACAACGATCTTCATCACGAGTTATCCACAATAACGCCTAAACTCCAAACAAAGACAATTCGAAAATATAAGAACATTTTACATTGTGATCCGTCTACAGGTACATCCCGTACAAGAGTCCACAAAATTTATTGACTCATCATCTTCGACACAGACCAACCTCTCTCATCCCGGAGTTTTTGCTACTACTAAGCTGATTACCCAGAGATTCAGTTGACCGAAGATAAACAGAAACATCGAAAATTGACAGGTCCCTGTGTGTCCTGCCAAAGAACAAGGTGTTCCAGCATACGTTTTGGTAGAATTGTATGATTTCCAAAACACCCGAACGAATGTTACAGTTATTAATCTTCTCCTAATTCCTCATCATCAACGTATTGTAAAGTTCGTTTTTTTAAAAGAAGAATCAATTAAAGATCGTTTTTTCCATAAATTGCATGCATTTGACATATTCTGGTTTGCTTAAAAAGATAATTAAAAAAACGTTTCCATGGTGTTTGTATGAGATCGTAAAAGTAATGCACATTTGGGTCGTGTGCTGAATGAACCCTAAAAATACATATCAGCGGCTGCCCGTAAGCAACCGTATTACTATGCAAACATATTCTTCATTTCACTATTTGATTGCGCTACATGTATGTAACTGTATCAGGTCCTTACTTTGCAAATTTAAGTGCAGGTTGTAAGTACTACATAATGCCGTTATAGGTAACTTATGTAATTTGTGCAGAAACCTTCTAGATTACTGACAGAATTTTGTTAGTGCTTCATTTCCCTTATATCCTAAAGCTAAATCAGCTTCCCTATTTTAATTTGTGCTCGTAATCCATTAAAGATGAAACCTTATCGTGAAAACCATATGAGCTTAAAAGTTTTCAAAAAACAAAAGTTTATATCACATTTATGTACAACGTCCCTCAATGCTTATTTAGTCAGGATACCGACATTATAAATGAGTATTACCTGTGTATTCCTCAGAAGTGTGATATCTTTCTTGTGAATTTAGCAAATCTGGAAAGGTTTCATAACTGGAAAAATATATGTAAATATAAAATAATTGGCCTTTTGTGGTCTTATATGCATCCTTTTTATTTTGTTCCATTCTTGACATTTAGTTTAACAGTAGTGCTTATGTTCAATTTGCTTTATCACCGTGCTTATGTAGCGTTGTGACAAACGACAGCTCAGATTTCTGCCGTAAATGACGGAATTTGTGGCACGTTTGCCATGCGGAAGTAACCAACTGTGAGTCGTTTAATTAACATGCATGCATAACAGATGCTTCAAATTTTAAAATCAGCAAAGCTATATGTGTATATTCTAAGATGGTTTCAAGTGGTATTAATCCGTTTTATGTATAGATGTACGTCATGAGCAACTATGGTGGTGTTATCAACAATTTAGTCGTTGTTCATATGATCATAGCACTAAAGAAAATCCAATCACACGCATTCTAAAAAAATATATTATTCCTTACGCCTTGCAGTGATTCGTAAGAAATTCAGGCGTCTTCATGTAAACAAAGAATTGCACCTGACAGTATTCAAAAATAAAGTTTATCAAATACATTTCATAAAAATTCAGTGACCTTTAAGTATAAGACGTTGCGTAAAAATTTCATAATCATTGACGGTATCAAAAGCAAAGTCAGTCAGTTACAACGTAGAACTTTGTACATGCGTATATCAGTTCAAGTTGCCATGCCTTAATTAGCAAATAAAGATTGAATTGTTGGACCAAATCCCAGAGTAGGGGAAGGTAGTAACAGAGTAAGGACTAATGGAAAGGCATAGAGATCAGAGATGAGATTTGAGATAGAAAGTGAATCAGTTAAGAGAAAATTATAATAAGCTCAGAAATTAGAATTTGGAGGAAGACAAGGAGTGGATGCACCTGCGTCATTGCAATCGATTTTGAGCCATATCACCTAAGGTCTCTAACCATTTGTTACGATCATCGTGTGGGCTCCAAAAGCAAAGTCACTGGTCGATAGTTTATAAAGTCACTAAGTGGTGCAAGCCTGTTTTTACTTGTCCAGAACAACACCCTTTTTTCAGAAATGTGTCAACAGTTCTCTGACGAGAGCTACTAAGAAGGAAAATCACTCTTTATATTCCATGTTTACTTGTATGAAGAATCACTATACGTAACCGATGCCTGACCAATTAACGTGAACTTCTCACTCGATCGCCAGTATTATTTTCCAGTGTGTTACTGTTAAATGAAAGCTACGTAGAGGGTTCACAACCCACGCAAAACCTGTCTTAAAAACTCCCAATAATTCGCTACACATCATTGCTATTAAGCCCTCAAAAACAAGAATCGTTCATAAGGTATTGTTATGTGCTAGTTTGTAAATCGATACTATAGATCCTCTACCTTTTATTTTGAATTATAACTAGTATGTTATGTATCATAAGCGACGGTAATGTATGTATCAAAAGCTAGTAAAAACTCTCTAGACAAACCCGTCGAAAGACGTTCGACATGCAAAAAGCTGGTTCAATAAGACAACTCTAGAACTCCGATTGTAGAAGGCTAACATCAACGATAAGCAGAAACACAGTAAACAACCCTTAAAAGAATATTAATATTAAAAAATATTACAAGGTTAACAGCGGCCTGAAAAGCAAGGGACAAAAAATTTAGGACTAATATGTTATTGAATATCTACTAAGCATGATGGAGATGAGCAGTGAAGAAACTTGTTAATTTGACAAATAAACAATAGCAACATTACGCAGAGAATATAACTATTAGACAATGAATCGACAGGAAGCAAAGAAACATCAAAATTTTTCTGAAAAGTGATCAATTAAAAAGTCGAAACCTGCACACAGGTTTACAAAAATAACGGACCTGGGAAATCTCGCCACGATTGCACGAATCTGATTGCTTGCTACAACCCGTGTCACAAAATCGAAAACTACCGTTAGTTGCAGACAGAATATATTACCTTCACCTGTGTTCAGGCTATTTTGATTTGTGTTTAATCTGGTCCGTTGAGTACTATTTGAAATTCATATTTGAAACATCATATTGGCGTCACTATTGGGCCTTAACATGGTTACTCGGATATAAATTCCAGTGTTGAGTTAATTGATGAACATACAGATAGTTTTAAAATCTGGTGTATTTATTAAGATAGCATTGAAGACGAAATTGTAGCTCATTTTATCACACTCATTGGGAAGGATGCTTATCATCTACTGAAAAAATTAGCGTTTTAGGATAAACTGATTGCATTATCTTAAACAAAACTCAAAGATCTATTGCTTTCTCATGTGTAGTCTACAAACTTTGGAGTGAGAAATAAGGCGAAATTTCACGAAATGGTACGTCCACACGATCAGAAAGTTTGTGATCTTATACTCGATTTGCAAACTCAAGCTGCCAAATGCAATTTTAGCAATCGACTTGATGTCCAGTTGAGTGATCGTTTAATAACTGGCATTAACATACCACATTTAGGACGGAAGCACACTCCGCTTTCAAAATATTTATTTCAGTAAATTTAAAAGGCTTGTGTTAACTATGAAGCAGTAAATGATCTAGATTTATTATCCATGAAAATTTCGAATACATTCATTTTTTATGCTAACCAACTACGCAATCAAGGTCTCACAAAGTCCCGATGGGTTGAAAAGTTTCAGTGTACGAAGAAATACTGATAATAATAAATTACTGGATTATAAAGGATCATATGCAAGTGAGTTGAAGTTTGTTGAATGTATATCCTGTGGTAACCTTTAGTTATATGATTCATGTCCGTTTCGATATGCTAAATTTTTTAATTGTGGAAAGACTGGTCATATTAAATCAATATGTCAGTCGACAGTCCATTTTGCATCATGTTATAATATATGTTCTGATTAAAATTTACGTACTGCGGCTACTGAACTACATCAGATCTCTTACTTGACTGCATCCTCAAATAGTGTTTCTCACATACATAAACGATTACATCTGTTTAACGGTATTTTCCATGATTTTATTATTAACACTAGATGTACAGATTCCTCCATTTAAGTTGAGAATTTAAATTTAACACAGGCAAATGTGATTGAACGAAACACTGATGTTTCTATATCGGGTTTTACTGGACATAAAGTTTTTTCATCGGTGCTGTACTCTGCATGTTTGAGATAGAGGTTTTGAATTATTGTCTTGTAAGCTTATGGTTAGTGAAATTGGACCATCAATACTTGGTTTTGAAACTACAAAAGTAGATCTACCATTGTTAACAATATATCAGATGAGTTGCTCGAAAAATTGATTTTTACGTGTTCTAAATGTGAAGATGTGGTAACAGTCTAGCCTATACAACTACAAGTGCAGGGTGATCTTATATTTTTAAAGGGTGAATTATTCCTATATTCCCTATGATAAGTCATTCACAAAACGCTAAGTGACTTGTGTGATGAACAGATAATAGAGTTGTTTTGTATTTCTGATTGCGACACACCAATTGTTACACTCTTAAAATCTGTTGGTAAAACTCCTAGAATATGTGGTGATTATCGATTAACTTCAAAATCACATTTGTTAGAACAAACATACCCCTATGTTGGGCACTAGTTAATCGTCATCGAAGTTCGATTTGCAGCAATATGACATTTTTGTGACCTTGAGTAAATAGGTGCGTGGCGGTAATTTCGCATTTACAGCGTGGCAGATGGGTTGTTCTTCATTAAATTTTACAAATCCCAACAACATTCGTATTTACGGAAAAATATGGCTAACAATAGATGAGTTTATAGTTTTGACTAATCTACTTATTGAATAATAATTGTTTGGTTTGTTACTCAAGAGAAATAACTGTTGTTCTAAAAGCAGCCTTTGAAAATACAACGTAGGTTATATGAAGTTTGGTTTTGAATGGTTGAATTTCCTTTGCATATTTACATCACACGTTGGTAACACCGTCAGGGTCCCTCTAAATCATTCAAAGAATGATTCAGTATTTTGAGTGATAAATTGATCACCCATCAGCTTTTTTATTACAATCTCACTCACTTCATTCTTATAAGCTTTGTGCGGAGCAGGAAATTTGTAAGTTTAAACAACTTAACTGAAACAAAACTAGATCACCACAGTGCCATCTGCAAATGAAGATTAAAAACGAAAATTGGAGTTAGGCAACTAATGCATGCAAAATATGAACATACTGCATCAGTGATGTATAGTTTCTTCACTACAAAGTTAAAACAATATAAGCCATCAAGGAAAATTAGAAATTATTGTAAACCTGACTCAAATTAACTAAATGATCTTAGACTACTCAAATATACTGCAGTTCGTTCTTAACGATAGAGGAGTGTAATCATTATCCCTTATCAAACTTAAAGTGACATATTTCAGGACAAGAAAACCATAAACAAAATGTAATTCCGAAGGAAGAAAGCTTTATAAGTCTGTGGCAGTTACACGATTCGGTGCAATCAGTAATCATGTAGAATAGTTTAATATGCATGTACAGTTAAAATATCAAAGTTAGATAGTGTGAATTTTAACAATAGCGGATTCTGGATGATTTCAGTAATAACACAATAACCGTTAACGGTGTCACGGAAACACCTAAGATGGCAAATAAATGGTCTCCCTATGTTGAGACTAAGGATATTTTTAATTCCTTTCATGGTTCTAAAATGTTTTGTAACGTTGATCTAAAGGATTCTCACCTTCAACTTCTCTTAGATTAGGCTTCATATGTATCGATAACAATGAATACACTACTTAACTTGATCAAATACAGCTTCTTTCATTTGATCTTAGTCGTTTTCCAGCCAATTTCCAGGAAGTGATGAATAACAGTGTTGGTGATCTGGTAGGTGTGGAAGTTTAGAAAGATCATCTTATTATTTATAGTCCTGATAAAACAATTCATGACAAACGACTAACACACTTATTGCGTCGTCTGCTTGGGAAGAGTATTGCTACGAGTCTGAAAAATAACATTCCCTCTGTGTGTTAAGTTTTGAGTACCTCGGATATTTAATTGATGATGATGGGTTCAGTCCAGGTGCATAGCGGTTAGCTCCACTCATTAATGTGCGATCTCCGGAAAATCTCACGGAATTACGATACTATTTACGTTTTATCCTTAATTTCATGTCCGTTCCAAGTTTTATCGTCTAATTCATTTAAGTGTGATAAAAATTAAAATGCTTGTTTAAGAAGTCTATTAAAATGTTCGCATAGACGGAAATTCAAGCATTTATTCTTCTAAAGAGTACTCAGTTCCTATTACTGATGCATTGCCAAGTGATTCAGTTTCAAAACAGTAAGACAGCCCAATAATCTGGGTTCAACGGAAACTTACCACTACTGAAAGAAATTATTTTCAAATTCAGGAGGAAATGTTAGCTGTCTTTTTGGCCGTTAAGCCTTTTCACAAGCGTCTTTTTGTAGAGAAGCTCACTGTTCCTATAGATCATGAAGCATTAAAGTTTACTTATCATTCAAAAAATCGTTAGCACGTCCCACAGCTGTTAAGGTTTAATGTCAAAGTATTACCCTATATACTTGTGACTATACTATTCAATATTGGGATGCCAAACATATCTAACATGTGTGTTATATATCAAGACAGCCATTACAAGAGAAACCAAATGATTCTTCAGATTACTAGTACGACAACCTTTACCAGTAAGCCGTTCAGTCATGATTACAGAAACACGCAAATATTTTGGATGCATAATATCAACTATTCAGAAAGAAAGAAATGCTAAGTTGAAGCGCATATTTAATGTGTTTTGCCAAATAGGTAAAGCTATCGGCTATTCCCGGTGGGACTTTGTACCTGAATCACGCTTCAAAGTGATCTTTGTGGCCAGTATCGACTGAAGCTCGGCAGAAAATCCATTCAGACTATTGCAATTCGTCTTTTAGTAAATATTATGCATTTATTATCCTTGGTTTATGCTTTAAGTGACTAAAGGCATGTTTTAGGATAACAAGCAATGAGGAAATTATTTAGCTTTGATGCTGTACTACTAGTGTTAGGAACCGGGCAATGGTCAGCATTTTTCAGACAAGTTAGTTATTACCGGCTTGAAAAGGATATTGGTCAAAATTTGTTCACAGCATCCAGATATTCATACTTTAATGTGCAAGCAGAAAATTTTGTCAATACTTTAAAAGCTCTCATTAACTCTATTTCTGCAAAATATTCGGCAAATTGGAGAGGGTTTCGGATACACCTTCACTACAACACAGACATGCTAAGCGTGATGGGACTAAATAACTTTGAGTAAAACTACTGAAACAAAGAAGTTTGAAATCAAATATAAATTGCATAGAGTCAGTAGAGATTACCTAATATCGTAAAAATGATTTACGATCTTTCACTAACATCGTGCCAAAGGAAATGAACAGGTCAATGGTGCGTATACTAGATGCCAATGACCACTTTTTTTAAAATCTTAATGTGGACCAAATACACTTCCAGGAACTACGTGAGTTTGTTCCAATTTTCAACGTTAAGTTGCAAATCAGTTTTTTCTAAAAAATTTGAAAACTTCTCCCAGTGAAGAATCAGATATCCACCAAGTGTATTTTTGTCATTTATGCAGACTGAACAAAAGGAACGAGATATTCATTAAGATTGTGGCAGGTATAGTATATGTATAAAACAGTATTGGTGTTTCATCTTGAGATTGTGTGCTGGATCTAAAAATATACATCACTTTCACTTGTGTCTAGTATCTTTGATTTGTGTTTAACCTGGTTTGTTGGTTACTTATCACAATTCTAAGAAACAACATAGTTTTATTTATTTGGAGACTATCAGTATTTCAGACGTTGCCGAGTATTTTCAAAATAAAAATTACGTATAGTAAATGAATCCATTTTTCTGTTTTTCAGGCCATCTTGAAATAACAAGAAAAACACCTTAGAAATATATTTTGTGCGAATTTTTTATGCAATGAAACTATAGCGTAGCAACAGACGTCCAAAAGATGCACAATGCAGCAAGCCGTCAAATAAACGCTTATCAGTGTATAATACATTTGGGTTTATCTTTTGGCTTGTACTTTTCAGGGTCCCCACGAATTTCTCAGAGGAGATGAATAATTCTCTGAATAAATAGTTTCATAGGCTCTCGTCATTGGTGCTGACCGTGTGTGTTTTAGCCGGCACAACTTGCCGAGGGCTCTCGGTGAAGCATCTCCTCTAGATAAGTTTCTGCTGTCCCGCTTACACTGCACTCATGACTAAATATACCTTCTACTTCACCCATCACAGTCTTCTGATTTGTTTTTATTCATATTTATGGGTTCAAACATTAGAAGTTGCTCTGGTTAAACGACGAGCATAACTCGGTCATATACAGGAAATATGCATCAAATATTTGTGACTTGTTATGAACGAAAGCTTTTTCCATTCTTAACTGTGAAGTCAGCGATTGGCACTGTCATTGTACACCCTGGGAAACAAAACAATGTGAGCGTGGTCGGTAATCTACAAACAATTGTGCAAAATGTGCGTCAGTCTACGAAAAATTTCAAAGCTGAACGCATTTGTTCATTACCTATAACTCGGTAACGGTTGTTAATGGTTTCTAATCCATAAAAGTTACAAAATCTTCGTCTTTCAACATATGTTAGGGGTGTTTGCTAGTAAGCCGAACCCTATGGAGTCTTTTTTTAAAGTAAAATACCGCTGTTTGCTTCACTAATCAAGATTTCCAATGATTCTCGAGCAATAATATGTGACTGACCAAATAACTATTTCCAAATTTCCCTAACCATTCAATAACCAACACCGGGATCCATTATAACGCATCATTTGGTCGCGGATTCCGTCATGTTTTTAGGGTAGTGTATGAAATATAACAAACGATTATTGTCATAGGCGACTCTTGACGCAATATACAAAATGTTGCTTCAGAATAAAGCTATTATTATTACTCCCGTTGTTTTCAAACTTCAGTTCATTAATTGTATGTCGAAATGTCAGGTCTAAATACATACTGAAATCTGTTTAATAGATAATCTGAAATAAATAGTTAGACAACCCTTTAAAAGGCTCAAGCATTCTCTATTAATTTAGTCGTCTGTTTGTGGATATATATTTAGTAAACATGTCTAAGTCAATGGTAAATAGCTTACTTCTTAAAGATGAATGAAAATATGAAGATCCAGGTGAAAAAATTATTTACCGTCACTTTAATTGCAGTATACATAAATAGAAAAACAATTAAATAGTAGTAAGGTTTCTGTTGACAATAACTAGCATTAGCAAGCCTCCACGATATTCTGACATGTAAATAGATGGCGCATAAAGTGCTTGTATACAAGTAGGAGACCAAAATAACTTATCAGAACAGGATCCTACTTTTCAAGAACGACGCTTTTAACTGAGAAACACTGATAGTTTTTGTCGATTATTGTAAGTGCATGACAATGAACTGGACATCACTAACGTGTCTAACCGAATTCGCAAAACATGTCATTCTTTTTAAGTACGTATGTGAAGGAGCAGAATGAGGAACTTAGGCTTATGAGGCCATCAACCATTTACAGCCACTGAAATAATATAGGATTTGCTTATAACGCTTGTGATAATATTGTTCCTACTGAAATTGAGATGAAATCAGAAGGCTTAGTACATCCACTAAATAAACCTTAGTGTAATTACGTGACGCAATACACACAATAACTATTCAGTAGAACAATTAGATGATGATAAGGCGATAACATGAAAATGTTGTTTAACTGAATTTCTAAGCAACTTGGAATAAGGGTATGCGAGAAAAAATGTCAAAAAACATTCGTAGTTTCACTAATAACATGGAACTAAAGTATCCGTCTTTAGCACATTTCCGAATCTCGATACTTACGTGCAAAATACTGTCTACTTTCCTCAAATTCATGCCACCTTTCTATATTTTATTCTTCGTTTTATAAAAGGTCTGCACATAATGAAATCAGTAATACAGTTGCTACTAGACATAAAGCCTGTTCAGAGAAAGCTTATTTTAATCCGTCGACAACCATTTGATAATATGGTACAAATTAATATAACGAAGAATTGCAGTGAATTCTTTACTTTTAAGGAATACTTAGAATATTTATTTCCTTGTAGTATGAATATGGAAATAATTCAACAAGTTAAGAGTGTCTTACGTCTGTAAATTAGCTCATTTCTCAATTCAGTTTCTCTCAGGTAGCGGAAAATTATAATTTCTGCCAAAAAATTAAGAACAACAGATTTAGAAACATGTATAAATCGTCCTCCACTAAGTATAAGTGCTCTACGGACCAACTTACAATTAATAGTGTATCTAGGAACTTTGAACACACTTTTGGGGGGAAGGACTTACCTCTAAAACCATATATCTCGTATAAATGAGGGAACGTTCTATAAATGTACCAGTCATAACACAGCTAACTATGCAAAACCTACCTTCATAGTCCTATTAAATAACTTACTTCAGGTTTGATTGTGGTCGACTAAGTCTCATACTAGGCTTGTATGGAATGGTTTCTATCATGGTCTCAGAATGACATGGTAACTGTAGTGTAGTTAGACTAACTTAAGAAAAAACTTAAATATAAATTAAAAGCCCAAAATAACAAAAACTTTTTGAGCTTCTCATTTGATTATGCAATAGTTGTGCATCAATGTACGAAAAATGTAAGAGGAATGAGACTCTGTGCTTAGTTTACATAGAAACGTTAAGTATAACCCAAGCAGAATGTACTGTTGAACGGGGTACGAAGCATAAAGTCAATATTAAAAGCGGGGCAGCAAATTACAATCGAAAAAATGTTACTTTGAGGGATTTTTAAACACAACTTTCAAATAAGATCATACGGTTATGAATTCTGTATTTTACTCCTAAATGATCTCTTTTTAATTAAACTTTGTATTCCATCTCGCTACGGCGGGTTGTAGGAAGAAACATGAGATAAAGTAACGACGAGCACTACACAAGCTTGAGTACCCATTAATCAACGATTACTTCTTAGTTTATAGTGTACAGTGCGAGTGGCTTAGAAAACAGTGACCATTAGGTGGTCACTTTATGCACTGTTGTCATTTAGTTGTTGTTCCAAAAATCTTTTAATTTCTTAAGTTGTTGCAATACAAGCTATGAAACCATAAAAAGACAGCTACAACTAGCCTTTTGAAAAACACACTCATTACTATCGTTGATTTAACTTTCTCTCTACCAATTTGTATTAATCAACCCGTCCTATTATTTTGCCTTATTCTGTTTTTATATCCTTGCAGAAGTGATCATTTTTATACCTCTGTAGCATTGTATCGTAAATTTTCAACTTAGTCCTAACAACCAATTAGTAAAAGACATTAGACGAATGAATGTAATCACGGAGTTTTGACAACCTCTCGGAGCAGAGGTTGACTATGCTTTAATAGCCTTTCATACCACACAACTGCAACTGTGGCATATACCCTCATAATCATCTAGTCTACTCGTCACATCACTTTCCTGTTTTTGTAAACCTATTATTATATCATTTTAGTATCCATCCTCAACGTACACAACTATTTCCATATCGCCAAGCCTGCACACTATAATTCTGCTGCCTATGCTTAAAAACCAACTACTCGACTGCCCAGTAAAGAGGTGGCTGCCAGTTCTAGGGAGCTCGTGACTCTGGGACACACACTCATTCTCAAGTGACATCAACCACTGATCAACTGTGACATCTGGAGAGCATTGGACATTGTGGTAGCTAGAACTCCCACGTTTAATGCTACTAGAGACCCGGTAACTAACATAAGAATCAAGACAAAAGCTCAAAAAAATTTTACTGGAATAAACTAACCAGTTTAAAAGGTATTGGATATTGAGCAGCAAACGTTGTTTGTTGCTGCTATGTTACCAAGGCGCCGCATCTCAATTTATTTCGTTGAGAACTTTCACGACGTTTTCTAGAGCCGATTTACATTTCATACGTGAGTGATTCTAAATTATTTTACTGGAATTTTACTCGTGGTTGTTTCGTTCCTTCTTCTACCTTGTGGACTATTCACCTCTGACCCCAAGGTCGCTTTAGTTGCCGACCTAATGCATACGAGTGACCTTTATAGTCCAGCGTACACTATTGTTTCCACACGTTCCAACGAGTTCCAAGTCTTTTATAATTTTCAATCTTGGTTGCCGATCGCCTTTATTATCTATTTCCAAGTGCACCTAGTGTGCTTTATTAGCTGTCTACTGAATTATTGTTCTTTCCCTCATATTCACTTATGCACACTCCTTTGAATACCGGAATACCTAATATCTTCTGGTTAAGTTTTGATCTTTGCACAAGTGTGCATTTCTTGACAAGAGTATGTGAGGGCTTCTAAACTAGTGAAAATGAATTTGGTTAGCACAGTAGTTCTTGTTATTAGTTCTTCAGATGAAGCTTTAGCTTTGTCGAAGTTAAGCTTTGTAAAATCTCAGTGTACTTACTTTAATTCGATTTAACTGACTAACCGACTTTATTACTAATGAACTTTCCAGACCAATGGTATTTCATATCTTGTATAGGAAATTTTATACTCCTTATTGCTCATGATGGTAACTAAAGTGTATTTAATCTTTGATGTGGGGCAACTGACTGATCTGCACTTGCATCAGGGTTTGTGTTTTGGTTGTATGTTTCACCAGACAGATTCTCTACTAAAGTAAGTGAAATATTATGTTCACACATAGTAGTTTCCGGTTTACTATTTTAAATAGTTAATCAACGGATATGCTTTGATTCAAGCTGGTGGACCCTCCACTCATACCAACTGTTTCTAGGGGTGGGTGGTTGTTTTTTCTTGATTTTGGGACCAGTTACTACAATGTATCGGTATTTTGTCACATCCCGTCATTTGGTCCGATCACTTTCTCAAGGTATGTAGGTCGATTGGATCAACTGCGCAAAAATTGTTCGTCTGGTCGGTAAATGTGGGTGCTTGTTTCTTTTTGCATGCCTATTCCTCTATGTGCATAAACGGGTTGAACGGCACATTCGTATCAACAGTTCTATTAAGTATTTTATTACTAAGTCATGCCGATAATAAGTACCTAGTTCGCTCATTTTATGTTAATATTGGCGGGATTATTTGAGCGAATGAACGAAATTAACCATAAGGATAAACAAAAATGTCTGTCCTTACAGGTTTTCTAACTATCCATTTAGGCAGTTTCGTATATATATATATATATATATATATATATATATATATATATATATAGTGTTGTACAACTCAAATAATTGAGCAAACTACGGGTTGCTCTTAAGTCGACATCAGGTTAACCATGGAAATGAAAAAAAGGCTCACATCAATTTCTTAAATATTGTCTGTTAAGGTTGCGTAATGCAACTTTGGATTTTTCGGAAGAGATATCTATCGTTCTGATTAATACGCATCATTGTCTAATTCACCCTTTGTGCACACTTTCATTGTCTTTATAGGAAGTTTGACTAGTCCTATATGTTGAACATAAAATCTGATTTGAACTAAAAATGGAACAATGCTTTAGTAATAGGTTCATAAACCAATGCTGGTAACAAAGTAAACTTGTGCTTCGAAATGCTGCTCACCTTTACATCACAACGAATTTGCATTGGCTGTTCAATTTCTTTGTTTCTGTTGGGGTCAATGTTATTATATGTGCACATATATCGCTCACAAAATGTCCCGATTTTTTCGCGTAAGCTCACATATAACGTAACGGGTGCGGACACCTATGTAAGTTTTGCTAATAAATATGTTGCCTAACTTCATAGAATTGTAATATTCAGGTTAATTAATTTGTTTACTTGATAGATACAATTACTAGGTTACTTTTAATATGCGTATTGTACCAAGTTATGTTTATTAACTGCATGGTTTAAAGTCTTATATAAACTGGTTTCTTTCATGTGACTGATGTCAAAACTCTTACATAGGCTTCAGTCGCTTGATGGTGTCCTGAGCTTTAGTGATTTCGAAATCACATTATATCCTGAATTCTATTCACTCTTTCTTGTAACATTTAGATTGTGTCACCGCGACAAGAATGTCCGAAGGGAAATCCTCACCCCAGTAAGTTTTATTTTTGTATTTTACTCGTCTATAAGCATACTAAGCTTTTGAGTAGAACAGTTGAGGGACTAATAGGATATGGGACCTCTCTCTCTCATATATATATATATATATATATATATATATATATATATATATATATCCACCTGTTTGCATGTGTTTTCCGGTTGATTGATCCTTTCCTGCCGATTTTTTCAGTCATGCTAATACATGTAGTGTTTTAAATTGCTATACCATTTTTACGTTAGATGTTATATCGTTTAAGCTATGTTGAGTCAGTCACATAAATACTATATGTGCTGTACTTAAAGAAGTATAGGATATCCTACCGATTCCCTACATAATTTCAGTATCATTTGTGATCTCCACACAAGTGACCAGGTATGATTTGTAATGGTATTAGCGCTTGTTAGTTCTGAAAGTAGATAAACCTTTCAATGTGATTTTAGACACTTACCTTTCACACCATTTAAAAATGTCTCGGCCGTGTTACTACCTTGACGTGGTGATCGGGGTTGCCTGTTATGATGACGCAGTCGGGCTATGCTGGCTGAAATAATCGCTCCTCAAGGACCTACCATGTCAGACAAGTCGGTTGAAGAGCGGTGAGACTAAATGAAGCTCATAGGTCCGAAGGAGAAGTGCTACCGGCTGTACAGTGGTGTGACAGCAGTAAGTTTTCTCAGACAACCAGCATAACACCGATGGTGCCTTCTCATTAAAGAAGAGTGGGGGTTAGAAAAGATCGACTCTAAAAATGTCACACCTCATCTTACTCTACAGATTTCCCATCTCCGGCCGTATGGGCTTTTAAAGAGTGGAGCTAACACTTCGAAAATTCATTAATACATGATCTTGCGTTACCGGCTCCAAGCACTTGTTCCTTGGACTCGGCTATCGCACTCCAAGGTCACTAAGACCAACACTAACTCAGTTTCTTTTTCAGGTACCTCAAGAAGTAGTATCCTCCCATAGTGTGGGCAGCCAGAAAGTGACAACTCTCGTGCCTCTAACAGCGTACGATATCACCATGTTCAAGGTTATGTTCCACCCTCAATTCTTGATAACTCTTATCCCTACGATTAACCCTTCTCGTATAACTTTATCACCTCACACCTCTGTTGCTAATGGTTCAACTCCACGAAATGTTATTCTTGGTCTCCTGAAACCGCTCTAAACTACATGTTGGAGCTTTTAGTGTTCGAACCCTATGCCAAACGGGATAACAAGCCTCCTTATCTATGACTTTAGAATCCTTCTCCATTGATGTGTGCTGCGTCTTTTAAACGCGTATATAGGATCCAAGCACAAGTGGGCGTAATCTTATCTGACATCCCGATCACCAATGATTCCAGTCTGTAAGAAAGAACAGAAGTCCTCTTGTGACGATTACCGAGGAGTCAGTTTGACAAATATAGTGTCTAAAATATTAGCTTTAATAACACAACTAATCAAAGCTCGTGAAGAGCAGTCTTGAGGATGGTTTCAGACCTGGATGTTGTTATATGTACCAAATATTCACACTTCAGCATGTTCTGGAACATAGGCACACTTCTAGACGTCCAACAATAATTGTATTCTTTGACCTTAAGGCAGCGTTTGACTCTATCGATAGAGAGGTTGTGATAATGTCTGTCATTAAGAAGCGTGCCTGTGAAGTAGATTTAGCTTATACAGGCTCTCTACCGGTACATTACATGTCGAGTCAGAGCTTATGGCGGACTATCATCAGAATTGATTACTTCAAGTGGTGTTCGCCAAGGTTATCTGCTCTCCCCATTTTCATTTAATTTTATTGTAGACATGCCTTGGACCTGTATGAAGAAATTGGTGGTTAGTGAAATCATTTTGGAAAAAGATGGGTCTATGATTTATTCTCAGTTTAAAAGATTAGAGCGATAGGCCGAGCACTTTAAGAAACAGTTCAACTGGCCGCCATCTACTCTTAGCTTACCTACTATCCCCAAGCTAGCTGTTTGGAAAACTGACACAGGTCCCCCAACTCTCAGTGAGGTTGAAAAGGGTATAAGTAACTTGAAGCGAGGGAAAGCAGCAGGACCTGATAGGTTGTCTGCAGATATCTTTAAGGATGATGGTCCAGTCTTAGCTGGCAGGTTGACTGATATATTAGCCGACATGTGGGAACTGAACATCATCCCATCTGATTGGTCTCGCTTACTGATCGTTCTAGTTTACAAAAAGGGGACAGAAATCCTCTTGTGATAACCACAGTGGAGTCAGTTTGACCAATATAGTATCTAAAATATCCTGTATAATCATTCGGCGTTTATCCAACACTAGAGAACAACAGACTCAATAAAACCAGGGTGGTTTCGGACCTGGACGTGGTTGCATTGATCAAATATTGACCCTGCGCCAGATTCTCGAACATAAACATATGTACCGACGTCCGACTATAGTTGTTTTTCTTGACTTGAAAACAGCTTTTGACTGCGTACACCGTAAAGTCTGGTGGCAGTGTTTGTCATTAAAAGGCGTACCTCAAAAGTACATAAACCTTATGAACACTGTCTACTCAGTCAACACCGGTCAAGTGAGTGTCTAAGGGAAATTGTCATGAGAAATATCATCCTCAAGTGGGGTTCGTCATGGTTGCTCCTTATCCCCTTTATTTAATTTCGTTATGGATGTTCTCTTAGAAGTCTCACCCACTCCTTCTAATGCATCGGGAATTGATCTCATTTTAGGAGATCCTCTCATCGACTTAGAATACGCAGACGATATAGTCCTATTCGGTGAAGACGCTGACAATATGCAAAGTCTTTTGAACACCTTGAGTAACAATGCAAGCATATTGGGGATGCGCATCTCCCCTCCTTATTGCAAAATGTTACTCCAGAACTGGCCTGCTTCTCCACCTAGATTAGTTATGGGGAGTGAAGTAATTGAATGCGTTGACCACTTCACTTATCTCGGAAGACTCATCACCCCTGGTGGGTGGTTGTCTGACGAAATCTCAGGACAGATTCAGAAGGTCGATTGGCATTCGCCAATTTACGCCGCTTATAGCGTAGGCGAGATATCCATCTCTCAACGAAAGGCCGGGTGTACTGCGCAGCAATCCGCGCAGTTTTAACATATGGCTGCGAAACATGGGCCATGAAAACACAGGATATGCGTCGACTTAAAGTATTTGACTATCGAAATCTTCGTGGCATCGCTCGTGTATCATGAAACAGTAAGATAAGTAATATGGAGGTTAGACAAAAGGTTCTTGGGAAATATGGTAAGTCAGTCGAATAGGTCATTAACCTTCATCGACTGAGATGGCTGGGTAGTGTGTCGCGCATGCCAGACTACCGCCTGCCTCGTCGCGCGATGCTGGCTAGGTTTGAAGTAGGATGGAAGAGGGGTAGGGGCGGCCAAACCAAAGCATGACATCAGTCGATGAAGTCTTTGACTGTTGGTCTAAGCTATGTTTGTAGATGCAGATAATCTGGCTTAAGGTCCGCGTAATAATCTCAATAAATGGCTGGAGACACTTGGCGACATGGCTCAGAATCGGTCACAGTGGCGCAAGTGTATTCACTCTTTACCTTCATCTCTATCTTAAAGTCTATTATTCTCTTCTGCACGCCTTTGCTTTACTCTCTCCTCTTGTATTCTGTTACTGTGTTACCTGTGTAATCTCTTAGTGCTAATGTGATATGGCAACTTGAACCTATGGGCGTATGTGCCTGGTTCTACGTTGTTGTTGTTGATGAATGAATGCATCGACATGCTTTCAGAGCTAACATTTTCATCGTTTGACTTTTACGGGGTTGACCTCCTTCCAGAAGATAAACTTATTGACTTAAAATATGCAGACGATATAGTTCTATTGAGTGATGATGCTGATAGAATGCAGAAGCTTCTGATTACCTTAAGCACCAATTTAAGCATGTTTGGGATTCGATTCTCCCCATCAAATTGCGAAATGCAGCTTCTGGATTGACTTGCTTCGGCACCGAAATTAGTGATAGAGATCGAAACAGTTGAATGTACCGACCTTCTTACTTATCTTGGGAGTCTCATCAGTCCTGATGGTCTAGTATCTGATGAAATCTTGGCTCGTATACAGAAGGTTCGACTGGCTTTTATCAATTTATGTTACTTATAGGCGAGACATGCATCTTCCAATCAAAAGACGAATTTACTGCACAGCAGTCCGATCAGTTCTACTTTATGTATTGGAAACTTGGTCATTAAATATAAAGGATATTCGTAGGTTAATAGTATTCGATCATAGATGTCTTCGAAGCATTGTTCGTGTTTGCTGGAACCACCAATTAAGCAATACATGGGTTAGGATTAGAGTACTAGGTAAATGTGGTAAATAGATTGATGAAGTAGCGAATCTTCATCAGCTGAGGTAGTCAGGACATGTGTTACCTATTCCCGATCACTGCCTACCTCGACAAGCAATGCTATCTGGTGTAGAAGTGTTATGTCGTAGTGAAAAATGGGGGGGTGATTAGGCGACCGAATGCCAATGACTGGTTCCTAGTTGGTTATTGCGCGTCTGCCCTGTGCCCACTTAGTCCCAAGCCGAAATAAGAAGAATGCAAGCCAATAGGTCAGCCAGACAATCGAATCTATATTTCAAGCATTCTTTTATACATACATAAAATCAGACCACACAGCAAACCAATTAGAAAATTAACATGAATACAGAACGAGGGAAATAGTGGTAGTGAATAGGAACAACTTGTACACAACTAATTGACTGTAGTCCATAACAACAGACAATATAACAGTAATTATGCTAAACGGGAGGATAGGGCAAGCGGAGCGTAACAATAATAGAAACAAAATGTTTACATTACAGACAGTTCGAATGAATGAAATAATGTTCGCCAACACAGTTCTGAAAGTTTGTTACGCTTCTTTGTGGTCCGACCTAACAAGAAGTAGACTGGATAAAAGCTAGGGGTGGCCAAACTAAAACATGGCATCAATCCATTTAGTCATTGACAGTTGAACTGAACCATGTTAATGGGTGCTGACTACCTCATTGGGGTCCGCGTGGTGATTGTAACCGAACAGTATAAACTTCGGGTGGCTCGCAATCGTTGGCGATGTCTCAAGTGCATCCATTGGTTATCCTCGTCCAAAGTCTGAGCTTCTGAATTCATCATCATTTTCTTTTACTGAATTTATATATATATATATATAGTAATTATTATTATCTTCGATCTCTAATCCTTTCTATTAATACTAACTCTGTTACTACCTCCACTTCTCTAAAATTTGATCCGACAATTTAATCTCTATCTGCTAATCAAGGCATGGCAACTTAAACTAAGGTACACACGTACCAAGTTCTGTGTTGTAACTGACTGAATACGGGGCTACAATAACAAAGGCCTTCCTCGAAACGGCTGTGTAAGGCCGGCCAACAGTGTTTTTTGAACATTACAGTCACTCCCGGATCTGCAAGACAAACCCTAACCCAATTTTTTTTATTAGGTACATCGAAAAGAATCCCTGTTGTCAACAGTCACCTACATATCGTCCGATTAAATGGTTCGGTAAAAACTCAGAAGAATGGGGACACACGCTGTTGTCTTTCTATAGTTTCTGCCTACGCTCCCACTAATTGCAGTCCGGATGGAGTTAAAGATAAATTTTATGGAAAGCTTCCTGAACTTAATAAGATTTGGTACTCATGGATAGTGATTTCACCGTCCAAATAGGTAGCTTGGATCAGTCTGAAAGACATTTAGGTGGGTGCTTCCGTATTTTAGCACAGAGAACGGAAAACGGCGACCGTTTTCTGCAACTATGCTCAGACAATCGTTTGTTTCTAGCAAGCACGAACTTTAAGCATAGGGAGCGACATCGCTTAAGATGGCGACCTTCTGAACCTACTCGATGGTGTACTCAAATAAACCATATCTTCATCAGTTACTATTAGAGAAGCTCGATAAAAGAGTGGCTGTCTTTCCGGAGTACATGTTTAAGTTCCGATCATGCCCTAGTACGAACGCGCATTTACTTGCATCTTTATGGACGAAGAAATATCACTACAGGGAAACCCATTAGAATTCAGTTCAGGAGAGAGAAAGTCAGGATTAAATTCCGGGAACAACTAAAAATTACTTAGGCATCTATAAAGATAAGATCTACCTTGATGGCGCTTGGGAAGATATTCAAGCAGCTGTAGGATCTGCAGTGACATCTGTCAGGGACTTGAATCAACAGTTCAAGAAAAATCAGTGAATTTCGGCAACGTCTCTTGAGTTGACGGACTCCTGTAAACTTATTTTGTCAGGCTCCAAACACGATATGGAGCAAAAGCAAAACAGTATAGATTGGGAATGTCTGCGGATCTGTCGTGAGCAGTAGTGGGTAGCGAAGGCAAAGGGGATGGAAAAGGCAGCGGCGATAGTTAACGCTAAGCAAGTTTTCAGACTAATAAGAGAAACCGGAGTTATAAAGTCAAATGTTAGTGAGGCAATCTCCGAAACAGATGGAACGCTTATATGCTCTCAGTGTAGACATTTAGGACGATGGGCTGATGCAACTCAGTTGGCCTTCAGCTGCTTTAGAAATACCCACTATTTCCAAGCAGCTCAACTTAGGTACCCCGACTACTACAGCAGTCATAAAAGCTATAGCTAATGTGAGGAGTGGTAGAGCAACGGATCCGGATGGGTTAGCTTCAGAGGTTTTTAAGGTTGATGGTGACACTTGAACAATTAGGCTGACTGGTATTTTGACCTAAGCTTGGAAACTGCATGTAATCCCATCTGACTAGTATCGATCATTAATCGTAACAGTATATAAGAAGGGACCAAAGTCGTACAGCGATAATCATAGAGGTATTTGCTTGAATTATATTGTGTCTAAAATACTAGCTTTAATAATTATCACTCGTTTACCTACAAGCCGTCAGTTGCAAATTCTAGAAAGTCAGACTGATTTCATACCTAGTCGTAGTTGTATAGACCAAATATTCACCATTGGTCAGGCTTTTTATAATAAACGTATTTTTCGGCCGTCGAAAATGATAGTTTTTCTTGACTTGAGAACGGCACTTGAATCTGTAAATTGAAAGCTTCTATGACAGTGTCTATCAGTAAATGGTATATTCCAGGAGTACACAAATCTTGTGAACGCTCTTTCCTCGAACACTATTAGTCGTGTCAGAGCTTATAGCGAACTGTCATCTGAACTAGTAACCTCAAGTAATGGCCATCAAAGCTGACCACTATCTCCATTTTCGATTAATTTCATAATCGATTTACTATTGAAAATTACACTCATCGTCTGACTTTTCAGGAATTGATCTCCTACGAAAAGATCCACTTATTGACTTTGAATATCCTGATGACATAATCCTGTTTGACGAAGACGCTGGTAAGATGCTGAATCTTTTGACAGCAATAAGCAGTAATACAACCATGTTCGGAATATGTTTCTCCCCTTCTAAATCCAAACCATTGCTCAAGGATTGGTCTTCGCCAACACCTAAGCTAAAGATAGGGAGTGATGTAGTTGAACACACCGACCATTTCACTTATCTTGGAAGTCTGATTAGCCCTGATGGGCTCGTCTCAACGAAAGGAAGAGTGTACTGTTCAACAGTTCGCTCTGTCTTAATGTATGGATGTGAGACGTGGCCATTAAGAGTAGACAACACTCGAAGGTTATTGGTGTTTGATTATCGATGTCTTCGATATATTGCTCACATTAGCTAGGATCACCGAGTAAGTAATAACGAGGTTAAGTAGCGGGTATTAGGCAAAGGTGGTAGACCAGTCGACGAGGTTGTGAATCTTCATTGACTGAGATAGTTGGGGCATGTATTACGTATGTTCACCCACCGTCTGCCTCGACGCGCGATGTTGGCTGATATAGGAGTAGGATAGAAGAGAGTTGGGAGAGGTCAAATTAAAACATGGCATCAATCCATGAAGTCACTGACTGCTGGTTTAAGTCGTGTCGGTAGATGCAGACTACCTGGTTGGGATTGTTGTAAATGCCATAACCAGTGGTTGGAAACTTTAGGTGACATGTCTCAAAATCAGTCACAATGGCGCAGATGCATCCACTCATTGTCCTCCGTTAAATCATTAGCTTAAATTATTTCATGACTTTGTTTCCACGCTCCATCTCTTTCTCCCTGAACCATATTCTATATGTTTACTCTTCTTTGTGTTTTATTATTATTATCATTGAAGGAACTTCTACTTCTACTAATGTGATGTTAATCTGTGTGTTCTTTAGAGGTATGACAACTTGGACCGGTGGACATATGTGCCAAGTTCTATGTTAGTCATACATACACACACTTAACAAATGTGGGAACATAAAGCAGTACTGTATTGTGAGTGTTTAAACTCTACATGCGTTTGACTGTGTATTCTTATTGACTTTAAAGTCCACACTTGATTTCGTTACTGTATTTAATAATTTTTAGGTTTCAACCAGGCGTTTCTGAAACATTTCCTGCTCCCTCTTTATTGATTTTCATTTGTTTTGTTGCCTAATGTAGATATTTCGTCCTCTTCTGTATGAACGGTAGTATTGTTGTTTGGCAAGCATAGGTGTCTGTTCTGCTGCGTTTGTGTTTTAATTTGTTTGGTTATCACGATAGGTTTTCTTGCTATTCACAACAGCCTCTGTTTTTGTTATCGCTAGTCGGACTTTTAAAAATTGCAAGTGACGTGCTGTCTTGGTCGTCTTTAGTTGAGAAGTATGCATCATCGTCACTTCAACCTAAAGTTCTTCTTTCAAAAGGCAGCAACTACTCCGTCAATTTAACTCTTGTGGTTCGCAATGATTCTCTGATTCCTCATAACCTCACGGATTCATTAATAAATTATGTCGGACTGTGGCGTCCAGTTGTCTGTGATCCAACTGAAAAATTGGCTATCATAATACCGTACCGAAATCGAGATGTTCATCTACGTATGTTTGTAGACCATATGCATACTTTTCTACGAAACCAACTACTTATGTATACAATATTCGTTGTAAATCAAGTTAGTTATCTTAACTCATTTTCTAGATGCATCTTATTTTCCAACTAATCCTATTATTATATTATGCTGTTGGGTCATTTGAATTAGTGTTCTATCTCAAACTGACATATCATACAAGAAGTTGTGGCTATTGTATATGCTATGTATTTTTTTTTAATGCACATTCGCCAAACTCCTTATGGTGTAATCTGGGATGTTTCAATTCATATTTTCGGCTTGAAATAACGTTTTCGTCTCAGCCGACGGAGAAGATTTTAAACTTTGCTACTCAATTGTTCGCACGTAGGAGTAGTGACCATGAGCCTGAAAGGTGTATACCTCTTGACCCTAAAGTGTTGTTTCACAGCATCCAGATCACACTTTCGGTAAACATAAGCAAAAGATAAAACGAAACGATCTATTTGAGTTTTGTCATTTTCTTCAGTTTACGGTATCTACACCTTGAAGAATCTTTGTTATCTTTTGTTAATGTATTTTTTGTCTTGCATGAAGGTGTGTAGCGTAGCCTTTTCTATTCTAGTGTATTCATGATGTCATTATAAGATTTAATCATTAAATAACCAAGTTACTGGTCTTGATCGCTGATCGTCTTAATTTATAAGAAAGGATAGAGATCATTTTGTGATAACTACAGCGAGATCAAGTTGAACACCATCGTACCTAGAATATTAGCTTCTATAATCATTCTGCATTCAACAGGAGAGTTGGGGAAACCACGATGGAAACGAAAATGTATTGATCAGATATTCACCTTCCATCAGATTCTAGAGCGTATTTACCTCAGAAGTACGCAAACCTTTTGAAGATTAAAACACGACTAGTGGAGTCAAAACTTATGTTAACTGTTACCAGAATTATCAACTTCAAGCGCTGTTCGTGAGTGTTACACCCTATCCATCTTATTTAATTTCATCATAGGTATCCTCCTAGAAGATAGACTTACATATAAATTTTTAGGAATTTACTTTTCATTAGCCCACCTATCGATTTAGAGTATGGATGAGGTAATCTCATTCGGCAATAATGCCGACAAAATGTAGTCTCCTGAACGCTTGGAGTAACCAATACAAACTTATCGATTTAGAATGTACAAATGACTTATGATCTGCAGAGTCTTCTGAATGCTTGAAGTAGCGATGAAGCATGTTTGGGATCCATTCCTCTCCCTCTAGATGCCAAGTGTCACCTCAGGATTAGTCCGCATTGTTGCCTAAACTGGTCATAGGAGTGAGGCAGTTGGGCTTATTGACTACTCCACTTATCTTTGCAGTCTGACCAACTTTTGTGGGTCAGTAACTTACTAAATCGCAACTCACTTGATTTTTGTCAACTTGCGTCACTTGAGGCATATGCGAGATATCGGTTTTTCAACTAATAGACGAGCGTACAGCTCTGCAGTCCACCCACCATTAAGCTAGGGGTGCAAAACCGCCACTAAAATAGAAGACGTGCTTAAGCTAATGGTGTTTGATCAGAGATATTTTCGAAGCATTGCTTGCATATCACAGTGAGCGGGTAAGTAATATTGATGATGGGCACAGAATACTAGATAGAGATGGCGAATCGGTTAATGAGGTTGTACACTTTTATTGACTAAAGTGATTTGGATATCCATATTTAGATATTAAATATGCCAAACCACTACCTACGTCTGTACACGATGTTGATTGACTGTAAGATTAGAAAGAGTTAGGGTGTGTGTGTAGGGGTGAATAAACCAAGTCATGCCATCAGCTCTTGAGGTCATTGCTAGTAGATGTGGACTACTTGGAGTTCACGCAACTGTCATAACCAATTGTCGGAAATACTAGGTGACATCGCTCAGAAATGGTCACAGTGACAGAAGTCTATTCATCCTTTACTTTCTTTTAGCTCTTAAGTTGCACTATTCTTTCATGCATATTCTGGTTTTATTTTTTCTTGTTGAACTATATTCTAGTAGTAATCTTATTAATTTGATCTTGTGTTGTGGTATGGTGGCTTGATCCTGTATGCATATATGGTAGGTTTACGTTGTACATTACTTACCGATTGGTGATAATACTGCCGTACTTTATGGAGGGCGCTAAAACACTATCGTTATTTCCTGTTTATAAATATACATTTTAGGCTGGTACAACTTATTTCAATCGTGCTCTCCTTCTGAATGTTGGCTTTATCGAATCTAAGCGAGTTGCTAATTTTGACTGCTTTATATTTCATGATGTGGATTTACTACCTGAAGACGATCGGAATTTATATCACTGCACCAACCAACCAAGGCACTTATCTGTTGCTGTGGATAAGTTCAACTACCGGTTAGTGGTGACATTTAAATACGAAAGCTTTTAAGTTATTGAATTCGCCGTTGTAGTAGCAATCTCTTTTAGTTAACAAAACGGTTGATATAATATTGGAGGTATATATATATATATATATATATATATATATATATATATATAGCAAAAATTCGTCTAAAATTTTGTCAGTTTTTGATGGAATGCCCAAAAGTACTTTTACTCCTGTTTAATACCCTAAGTGGAACGCAATTTAGAAGTCGGTTTCATTTTAACACACTGGACTTCGAGCTACCGACTATTGTATCAGTTGAGTTATGTAAGTGAATGAGTGTGTGGGGATTGCCTAAAGTGTCTCAATGCTCTAACACAAATTTGCGTTTGTAAGGTTACCTTCTATCAGCGAATGTATCCTAGTGTAATCCATCGGGGATTTTTCGCTATGTGCAAAGTAAACGGCATAAAGGTATATAGAACATATTCCTTAAAAACGTTTTATTAACCCAGGTAATTACTTTAGACATATATGTTCCGAAATTCTCCATACATAGTTTACCGTTTAGGTAGTGTATGAACAATCAGCTCATTCGTTTGTAATAAGTACAATAATGCTGCAATCTGTTACTAGGTTTATTACGCTGCATGAGTTTTACTTAAATTCCATACATATTTATCCATGTATCATGTTATCTTGTAAATAAAGTATCAATTTATAATCTAAAATACTGCATACATTCGATGCAGTTGCACTATAATAGTCTACCTTCAACTTAATCCTTTTTCGTTAGTTATTATTGGAAAATTATAGCTTATTTTAGTACTGTCACAATAAGCGTTGATGTGAATGTTTCCATTCTTCGGCCATACACGTGACTATTCATAACAAGCAAGAATCGAACATATTTTCTATTGTTTCATCCTTGCTGTTTATAATGTTACTATTAGTGCTCCGAGAACTTTTGTTTACATGAATTTATAATTTTATAGTCTTCCTTATCTTGCGATTTTTGGTGGTGCCGTGGCATTCACTGAGGAACAATTTGTAAAGGTTGGTGGATTTTCAAATAAGTATTTTGGATGGGGTGGAGAAGACGATGATTTATACGCTAGAGTTGTTTATCATAATTACAGTGTTATACGTTATCCTGAAGAAATTGCACGTTATAAAATGATTAGTCATAAGAAGGATCCAAACAATCCGGACAATCCTGAACGGTATGTCTTTCTTAATTTCCAGATTTAAGGATTTATTTTAGTAAAGTAATTTGCTTATTGTTGTCTGCGTAGGCTATTAGAAGTATTACATTAAACTTAAGAATTTATGAATAAAGCCGTTCCACTTAAATGTTTTTATTACAATAATATTATTGTAATACCAACTCTTAATAAATATCCAGTCACTAGTTATTATCAAAAGAAACTGTTGTCTCCATGTATTGCGTATCATGCTAATATATAAATTTGTCTATTTTATTATATAAATAATGAGGTTTTCAAATACACCAACTGTCACAAATCATTGTTGATTAATAGTAGCTGACAACAACCAATCACATTTAGTAGCATGCTGCCCTACTAAATGCTCATGCATCAGTGCAACAAGAACCATGCATCGTGTTAATATGAGGTCCAATTGTTTTGTGGATTGACGTTTGAACTATTGGTACGAAGGTCATCGTATTTTCTTAAAACAATGCTCAAAAATCTGATACCATTTGACCATTGGTTCCATAAACCTATAATCTACGTGTGCTATATGTTATACGTTAACCTTAGTTATGTACGAAACAATAATTTCATCAGTGTAATGAAAAGGACAATTGCTTAGTCATTCCGTTGTAAAAACTTTGATTATTTTATGCTCATTGTCATTTCTCGGATTACATCTTTTTTTCTCTTGCACCCTATCTTTTTTGTGCTTTGCATACAAATTCTTCTGAATACTCATTAGTTTTTAGAAAGTGACGGGTCACGGGAAGGTTTCCTTGCATGTTTAGACTCTACCTTTTTATTCACTACAATATCCCTCTACTGACTCATAAAATATGTAGTGTTCGGAAACTGGTAGTCTCTATTAATAGAACTACATATACTCATTAGATTGAAACTGAAAGCTTATAACGAGGGTTATTTTTTCAAATGGCTTTTGCGCTTCATTTTTACCATTATGGACTAACAGTAACGTAACCTCGGTAGTTTAAAAATAAACTCAAATGTTAAGCACATGATAGCGACCACAGACTAATCCATCTGATATGTATTCCGATTCCGGATCTAAATACAGCATTTCCTGTAAATTTTAAAGTCACATTTTATCTCTTACTTAATTCACATAAGAGTTGTTTGTTTTAAGATATTTTTTGTAACGCTATTTGCAATACTCAGTTATCAAAGGTTTCATTTAATTATCTGCATCCTCAAGCGTGTATTGGAAGGTAATTGTACATATCATTTGTCTCTTTACATTTACTGTTGGTTGGTTTTACGGTTCTTTGTTATTATTGTGACTGATAAGCAGGGTAGACATAATTATATATGCTTTCACATTTGTAAATGTGCTTGTAATCCCAGGCATCTCTGGACTAATCATCTATCGGAATAAAACGGATGGTTTCTGTGCGCACTATATTCGACCAAATTAACGAACAAGTTTGTCAACAGAGGTTTTGGAACTTCAATCGCTGCATGTAATAAGATAATCGTACAAGGCCCGAATGGATGGATTCTCTCAAAACATAGTATGTTTTCTAGCAAAATGAACTGTAATCAAATATACAAAATTCGTTATGGAAATTGCATGCATTTTCCACTTAGAAAACTTCATGGTTGTTCTAAGACCTATATTGACCGATTGTGGTCTGGTGGGTACTGAAATGTAGCTTTATTAGTTACTGGCTGAATTTCCTGATGATATATATTTTGAGTTTTCAAAAAGCATTATTAAACTTCACAAAATTCAGTTATGCCTTTAAAGGTGAGCTTTCTATATGTCCACTCAGTCGTAATTATTTCTTCTGGTAAGTTCTTAAAGTTAGTAAATAATAACCAGTAAATTCGTTTTGGAAGGCACAATGTTGGCACATCAAATATTACCAAGAAAAGTTTATTTAAACAGATGGTAGATTGCGAAGTAAGTTTCTGAACAGGTAATAGGTATACAAAATCACAGCTAGACTTTATGAAATATATCTTTCCTAGTTTCTATCACCTAAAATTCATTGTTTGTCTGATTTCTTATTTATGAATTCCCTTAGTACCTTGTCTTATTACTTTCGTACAATTACATCACATCAATATTTATTTCATGTAGGCAGAGTATTATTGTTAATATTCTCAACCAGTTATGCAAAGAATAAAAGTTGTAGTTGGTAAATAAACCTCCCATTGCACAGTTTTAGTCAAGCGAGTATTAAAAAATATTTATTTACAACCTACGATTGATGTTAATTATTATGAAAGTTACAAGACGTTAATTTTTAGAGTAATTTATGTTTCATGTACTTCCATAAAATCGAATCAGATGACTGACTTTATAAATCGCATACACTCAGTTACCGGTTTCGATGTGCGAATGCGAATGTAAAAGGTTTAAATTTTGATAAGTCCACGCACACAGTGGCAGTAGTCGTAGTATTATCTACTTCTTGAAATCATGATACGTAATTTATGATTTGAAGCCAGTTACTTAGATCACTGATTTTTAAGTAGATCTAATATGCGTACCTCTTTAGAGGAACCGTGATTTTTATCACTTCATTTATAGTGTATCCCTTGTGTTTTTTTATTTTCTTGGACATTTTGTGTACAGTAACAAACTTCTGAAGGATGCACCAAGTCGTTTTAAAACAGATGGTTATTGGAATGCTAATTATACACTTCTTGAATCTTACCCCGCTTACAACGGTCTCTTTTATTGGATTTCAGTTACCATTCCTACTCCATAAAATAGTGACAAAATATAACATATATTTCTTATTTATACTTTAAGTTGCATTGATTTGTCTCTTGTTAATCCTATCTTGATTGAAAAGATACATCTCGTTTATCTGTTAAATTGTTTTTCTGTTAAAAAATTCATTATTTTAAACACAAATATCAAATGAAGAATTCTTTAGTTAGGTTCTGTAATTTTTGGACTTACGATTTGAATTTTTCCTGTAAGTTTATGCTCTTGCTACTTTATGCATATAGTTATCTTTTTCAACTTTTTCTACATAAAGTTGTAGTTGATTAGTCTAATTTAGATTCCTTTTCATTTGCAAAGCAAATGTCAACTGATATTTTCCACTCTATTGAATAGCTCGGTTTGTTATTGTTTCTCAAATTATTTGTAAGCGAACTTCTCACTGTTTTTCGCCATATAGGTAACAAAATATACTCAATAAATGAAGATCAAACTGTTCATTCAGTTCCTTGTTTACAAACCTTATAGTCTTTCTACTGAGTGATTTCGTAATTTCATTGTTATTTTGATTATGTTTAATTACTGCGATTTTTACCAACTATTTTTCCATCGTTACTGTTTATCATAAAGTTTGTATATTTCGCACAGAATTTTTTTCTTCCATGTCCAATTTATTAATTCACAATTTCATTGTACACATTTGACAGGTTGTAAATAATGTTTAGGTTAAAAATATATAATTATTTATGCATATATTTTGTAGTTAGTTTTATTGAAATTGAGTTACTGATTGTATGTAGAGTTTTTAATTTAATAAGAATACTAAGAAACGATTGATCAAAGTTGCAAAAACATATTCTTTTCTCAGATAAAATTGAATATATCTTGAATTTGTTTCTTTAGTTGTGTAGCAAAAAGCAACAGAGGGAAAAAATCTTTCTTTTCAGTTACTTTTTAGTTAGGGCCCTACACCAATATATATACATACTTAACAACTAAAATCAAGTGTTGATGTGCTACCTAATAATATTACAAATCCAGATGTGGTGATGAAAATGACTACAAATTTTTAACAAAGCAGCACATATAATGTTGATAGAATGCTCAACGTATTGTAAGTTATAACCTATCATTGTAGAATCAAAAAAGCCAATTAGTTCCATAGATAAAGTATCGCTAAATCACAATTTCTCAGAAGACTAGATTTCATATTTCACAATAAACTATGTTCACTATATCTGTTATCTGGAAAAAAACCTAATATTAGATTCGTAAAGTAACTTGAACAGCGATGACTTTTATCATCAGTTAAGTGTTATGAAGCTTTACAACCATTACCTGAATTTACTCACACCAATACCTTTGGATTTTTCTTGGCAGGCTCAAATCACAGTTTTTGGCGTAACTCTCTGGTTTAAGTGCCTACTTTGAACTGCTAGCTTTGAGATCAGATTCTCACTCTTGTTGTCCTTTATGCATTCCAGATTGTATGTTCGAACCCTTCTTTCTATTTGGCATCTAACACTATTTCATCTCTTTGGGCATTACGCAAAACGATCTTACTAGGGATTACAGTTTCATTAATGCTAGCAATACAACACTCGTTAACTGGTTGTTCTGGTACAAAACTTTATATTTAAGATTTCGTGAGTTCATCCAATTCGATAGTATCATTCATTATTCTCTGAGAATGTATACTTTCTACTAATATGAATACTATAATTGTACTTTCTGTGCTTAGAGATTTCGAATTTTGAAATTACAAGTTCAGTCGTTATTCACAATGTTTCAACTTTAATTTTTACGTAGTATGTTTTATCTCCTCTGGGTTCACTGTTATTATTCAAGAGTAGTTTCTCAATTACAATTTGCCAGATATAGTACTTTCATTTTGATAGATTGCATCCATCAATCCAAATAGACTGTATAATGGCTCCACTGTTTCAAGATTAACTAAATGAAATTTCCTGCTGGTGGTCCATTGGAGGTTATTTCATTTAACACTAGTTCCTTCAATAATTAAAATTCGTTAGCATTCTGTTTGTTAAACCAATTGTCACTAAAAGAGAGAGATAATTTTGAAAAAGAATAAGAGCGAGATGGGTAGCGTAGTAATAAATAAATAACAATGGAACAGGTGGTTTATTTGAATCAAAAGTGCAATCGGAAACGACTGTCAATTAACGACTTCTCATTTCCATATCAAAAACCGGGTACATGTTCTCTTTCTGCACCCAATCACTGTATCAGAAAATGGTACTATGTGCAAGCAGCTGGGATAACATTGATAAGCTTCACCCAAACCAAATAAGCTGGTATTTCCAGACATTGACACTAATTAGATTGTTGTCGCTTTTTATTAACATTCATGGGCGTTAGTATTACTAACACTATGTTACTACTGGACTTGAACAGTCGTTTGGAGACATGACCTGACACATTTTTCTAATATCCTGTTCTGAAAAGTCAGTTTTCACATGTAAACCCGGACTTACGACGAGGTCAACACGGCGGCGCTGAAGATAGGTGACATTGGTATGAAGCGCTCTCGCCTTCATTATAAGTGAATTGCTTTCGTCTTTCGCGCCAACGCGAGCGCTTTGACAACTACTCAGACACATACATTTTTCGACTGTAACAGTTTACCACAGAAGTGAGTGTTTGGGGAACCTCTTGCTAGTTTTGAAAATGTTCTTTGCATTCAGATAAAAAGTAGATATCATATGGATGGCAGTTGCTAGCTGATTAAATGCGAAAGCTTTGTTTTCATCGTGCGTACTTTGGTTCTGTGTCTGTTTTTGTGTCAGTATAACAAACTGTCACATAAATCTTGCTACTTTTCGTTGATTTCCTGTTTTATCCGTTTTGTTTAAGTCTACCGTGATCTATGGAAGTACATTAATCTCTTTCATGTGAATATAGATTATCATTGAACTGTGCTTTCATTTTGTACATTTCAATCTCAGTCCGGTTTACATTATTTAATATGCTTGCATAAATTTGTGTATTGTATTACTAACGACATAGAGTGAACATGTTTGTCACACTCTTACTTCTCGTGTTATAAGCGTTGTTGATGCTTTTACTAACTACGTACACTTACGTATTTTTACTTGACTTTGAATGGCTATATAAAACAAGTTAAAAATTGAATTACATGGGTAGTAATTGCTACATGGCAGATCATGCTTGGAATAATATACGAGAGAATCCGAATTCATAAGAAAATATTTGCTAAGGTCTATTTGCAGTAATCGGATATGTTAACCTAAATTTAATCTTTTAAATTAGAAGGCTAGTTGGTAACATGGGTGTAAAAATAACTGCTTGTAAAGGCGATTAGTCATAGACCGGGTCACTGCATTATTTTGTATATATTTTAAGTTGAAAAGATAATCTCCGAAAAAATACTTGAAAACGTAGCAGTTGAGATTTCTGTTTCGGAGAACGTGGCATGAATAAAAGTATTAATGCGTACATTACCATTAATTATAATTTCCTACGTCAACTATTTAGTTGTTTGGTTTTACAAGATAATTTACAGTGTACATTTTATCTACTCCTGTATTGACTTACAATTCTCAGTTTGTCTTTATATCAGAAATACCCTTTCCTCGAATAACAATGAAAGGGTTTATTCTGTAAAGTATCATTTTCTGTAAATAACACAACCTTGTAGGCATAACAACTATAGACTATGTTTACCCTCATTACGAATCCGTACCTTTATAATCAGGTCAGTGTAAAGGCACTAATAAAGGTAGATTGCAACGAAAAATAAAAAAAGTCTGTAAAGACCGTTACTCCTTCAAGACAACGATTTGTTACTAGTCAGTCAGTTAGCACGTCAGTAACACTTCATTATGCAGGTTTAAATATGAAAATGCAAGCTTATTTTATTGAAGTCACAGACAGTTGATGATGGCGTAATTTCTTATCTTTAAATAATAAGTTTGATCCCTCCTTAAGTTATAAAATTTATATTTAGCCCCGTACGTAACATTTTCCACTATGCAATAACCTTAATTCAGCTAATTATTAACTATTTGTTTTTAAAGTGTCAGCACAATACATGTAACTTGAGTTCTTATGTTTACTGAAAATCGGCTAGTGAAAGTATGCTGGACACATTTTATTAACATAAATCGATATTTCCAAATGTTATGATGAATACTTGCCAACATTCTAAAGCAGAAGAGTTGAGAAATATTTGCAAACATAATATGTAATAATTCTAGTGGCCAAACAACGAGCTACTCAGGCTTATGTATGCGTACCGTTATGTCACTTGCTGACCTTATGATTGAGTCTTGTCAATCTAATTCGTTTTTTTGAAGGTTAAACGACCTTGTAAGCAGCTTACAGCCTGGCTTCTCTGTTACATGGATTAGTTAATTCGTCCGAAAAAAGAAAGGGACGCCTGAATATCATACATTTAGATGTAAAGTTATAAGAAAACTTTAAGGTTTCCATATTTGTCACACATAGAAAGAAGCAGACGGTTGTGTTACAACGTCAACAAAATACTGTTATAACTGATGCATATAATCAAATAGTTGGTATGAGCTTGTGCGCACGAAGATACAGTAACAACCGCCGATGAGAGTTTATAGCTGGTCACTGCACGTTTGTCCGATGCCTACTTACTCTCAAGCCGGAAACAAGTAGAACACAAGATTGACGAACCAACCAAACAGAATCATATTGCATTTCAGGCATTCTTTTATGTATACTTAAAACTTGACCACACATTCAACCAATTAGAAAAATAACATTAATACAAATTAGGAGTAATAGTGACTGTGAAGTGGAGCAACATATACACAATCAATTGGCCGTAGTTCGTAAATAAGAAATGACACACTAAAAGTTAGTGTATTAAACGGGAGGATGGGGCTTGAATAACTGATAGAAATATAATGTTCACATTGTATACAACTAAAGTAATTAAATTAGTCTACAGAACAACAATCCTCGATGGTAATCAATCTTCTTTAAGTGCCCGGCATATCTTTATGTAAGTAGATATGTTTCGTGATTTGTCTGTGGCTTCAATTTTATCACTTATTTTAATTCATGCTTCATATCAAAATTGTCTGTCACAAATTAATGTGAGATAACGATTCACAAATGTAGCATATCATCTTATCCGACGATTACTATTACTTTTGTTGTTTTAGTTTATAATTAATTTTCAGATTGTCTTTAAATGGTGAGTATCATAGAAGGCTGTTTTGTGATGACATTAGCAGAACATTCTTCTCTTCATTTTAATTTTTTGAAAGTATATGTTAATTCAAAGATGATTTAAACTTTCTATGCATACATAACTGTCATGCTGATAAATGTTTGACAAAAACAGTATGCACAAATTGGTGACAAATTTCATGTATTGCTGTAAAAAGATTATCGTTCAGTATTATCTAGATTTCAAACTATATATGCCGTTTAGTTTTAATCAGAAAACTGATTTTGTTTATATTATCAGTCTCAGTTAAAATTTTATAACAGTCATGTGT
Organism: Schistosoma japonicum; assembly: GCA_025215515.1. NCBI lineage: Eukaryota > Metazoa > Platyhelminthes > Trematoda > Strigeidida > Schistosomatidae > Schistosoma > Schistosoma japonicum. Next base: position 55,124,007 of record CM046069.1, read on the forward strand.
AATTGTTAGTTATCTTTATGTTTTCTGTAATCTCTGAAACAATTTGTGGAAACTGCTCAATTTTGTCACTGTATAGTGAATTGAGCAGATAGATAATATGATCCCGAAGAAAATGAAACAACTTAATAACTGGTAAGAAAAGCTATACAGTCTATTTCGTATCATTACGATTGTTAAGTAGTTGTTGTTAACTATTGAATCCTCTACAATTAACAAATGTTTAGTAACTCAGTTACAGAAGTATGAATATGAACCATTTTGCTTTAAACCAGGTGATATGACACCATCAGTGGATTAGGTTTATGTAAATAGTCCTACATTTGTGCTTATTTTCATATTATGCATGTAAATCTAGTGAGTTTGTAAAGAGTACTTCAGAATATTAAGTTATGACATGTACAATGATAAAGCGGTTTTAAAACGACAGTGATTCACTGCACCTAGTAATCAAAAAAGTGTTATTTTATTTTGATCGAAGCAAGCAACTCAAAATTTTCCCCATTCCGATTTTTAGTGAAACAACGTTTAGTATTTAAAATGATCTCAACACTATAATAACTTTGCACAATTGGATATTCATAGTGCAAAGAATATGAGAATCCAGTATAATACAGATTGCTTCTGTAAATCACTTAGAAGCATTAGACACAATTTAATAAACATAGAATGTCAGTTGATCATATCAGCTAGTAAAAGGAATTCATATGTCACGGCATACAGAAAATCAAGTTATATATATATATATATATATATATATGCATGCGACTAGGTGCATATATTACTGAGACGAAATTCAAGACAAAAGTTTCAGCCTGCAGAAATATTATGGAATACGTGTTATATTTGCACCACTAGCTAGGTAGCTGAGTGTGGAGAGATTTATTAGTAGGCTATGCGATTGGAATAATGTGTCGCAATTACCACACACTTCGTTACTTAGTTGATTAACATCAACAAAGTGGAGGTAACAATGGATGAAGGGTAAGTGGGACGTTTATCGATGTACAGTTGGTCAGGCAAGCCCTTGTGAAAATGTGACAGTCTACAATATCTCTACAGAATGACACTAGTAAACAACGTTTAATGTTCCAAAAAGTTTGATGTTTTCACATGGAAAATAGTTTGCTTATTGATACCGTTTCATTAAAAATAACGTCAACAATCCTGCTACAAGTTCTGAATTGACAAGTAACAATAAGTAACACATTGCATTATTATTTAGTGCACACAAATGAATTTGCTAACACAATAGTAAACATTAGTTGTCTTCATGTAAGTGTCAGATAGAAGCGAGAATTTTTTTAGCACGCACAAACTGACCAGCTTTTGACTCGAAACTAAGATATACGAACCAATATTTTAAGTATTCTCCGCGATCACTCTTTTGAATAACTGAAGTCGTATTTACCACAAGTAAGCTGTTCGCATACAAGTAATTCACAATGGTCATTAATTTACTGATCAGAAATACTTGCATAAAATTTATCTAATGTGCATTGGTGAGCTTAGACTACGAACAGTCTGGTGTTAATTGTCATAATATCCACGATAATACCTTAAATGATAAAAACACTAATAACGGAGATTCCTCAGATTCGACAACTAAGCGTCCTTTTAGAACAAAGCCATACTAATATAAATCAGTAGTTTTCAAAATATGTTGAACTTGATTAATGTGTAGAGTCCGTGGTTACCTCCCTGACATGATGATCTTTGTGCTGTATACTGCTCTGTTGACCTGTGTGCTAAATGTTAGACTGTATTGTGCTTGTGAACTTTAGCGCGTTGTGTAATCTATAACGTCGCATTCTTTAGTTTCAAATATATGTATCGCATCTTCGTTCTGGACTTCTTGATCATACCCGTAACCTACGATTGTTGTTTGTCCATTAGTCATTGATACTGACGAAGATAAAATTACTGGTAGTATACATATAGGTGTTGAACCTAATGAGTTTACAAATCCAGCAGCACAACCAGAACTCAACAGATAAATCATCTAACTGATTTATTACATTATTCAAATACATCACTCAAAGAAAAACTTAACTTTCTCCGGAGTAAATATTTTAAAACAGTACGGTCTAACTTAAATTTCACTGAAATATGCTAGAAAACGATTTCATAAGAGCGAATAATTTATACTAGAAAAAAATATTCATAAGGAAATTACATTGTACTTAGTCTGGTTATGAAGAGTAACTTAATAATAGCAACATTAACTCAGTTGCCAGTGGTTACATATTGTTTTTTCTTTGACAAATAAAGTAACCCGGTGTATCACAAACTTGTAAATTCTGTTATCCATGATATCGCAGTATAGTTATAATTACGTAATTAATGTTCCTTGTTCAAGTAAAAAGTGGCGTTCTGAGACTAGTTTATTAGTCTCAGTAAATTGGATATGTTTAAATTTAATGAGACTGTTGAAATAAGCATTTCTCTTACTCATTTTCTCCATCGAATTTGCGAAATGATTTTAACAAGTTCTGCTTCTTGCTCGTATGCGTTCCATATAAATTTGTTAAACACCATCCATGAATTCCAAAGTGTTTGCATCTTTTAGTTGATATTGTTTCAGACTGAAACAGAGCTGTTTTAGTTTATTTATGTGTATCCTTAGCCATTCGCCTCGAAGCAGCGTAAATTATTTTAATAAAATGCATCTTCTTAGCACATTTTTTGGAGAAAACAAATTTTTTTCACCCAGCCGTCTTTAACTCCCTCTTAATTACATATTGGACTTTTTCACTTACTTCATAAATATTCTAATTTCTTACAATGAGAAATATATATTTATTCATTACGTTTCTTAAATATATGCATAGTAATGTCAAATCTTACAATGTTGTTGATACATTTTACGATAAGTGGTACTGTCTATAAATCACTGATGTAGGGCTATATGCTACTCACTTTTAACATCCATATGAAACATCAATAGTCAACATAATTGGAAAGTAAAACTGCAGAATACTACGAAATGTTGCTGAAATCGAAAGAAACAGCAACCCCAAACGATTTAGAAACCTATAAATTGAGCATAATTTATGCTTTATATGGTACAAGCTACATAATCATCCTTGCGTGCATAAATCTTTGGTAATTGTTTTGACCCCCTGAATTCGTTTGTATGCTTAAGTTTTCTAAAAGTCTATGTTTCTTAGGCATTAGTAAAGACGCACAAGTTAACAGTAAGTGATAATATTCTTATGGTATGTGGGAACCGCTTCTACAAATATCCACTTTTGAAATATCTTTTTTGCTAATTTTCGTAATACGCCAATTTGTTCAGTTCATTTTCGAAAGCTTTAGCAATACCTCTCTATAAATTAGATGTCTGAATTAAAACACAATTGTTTTATGTCAATGTAAGCAATTTTCACTGTCAACTTTCATAGCTATGCTCAAATATTTTGACAGATTTCGATTCTTAAAGCTGGTTTTAATGGAAATAGGTCACACATAGAATTTGGAAATCTAGAAAAAGTATAGTAAACATTTGTTATTTGCTAACATTTATCAACCGTTGTTGATACAACAAAATTTTATGAATCTGGCTACTGTAATAATTATTGACTTAAATAATATGCAATCGGAGATTGAAATCTAATTAATAGTGCTACCACTATTCTGTTTCATTCCTCATTCCAAACATAAATTTTTCATGTTATTCAGTGCTATCAAAAGAAAGTAAATAGATTTATGGTAGATGTTGGGTTAAAAAGAACAGATGTTAAGTTCATTAGATATTAAACTTCTACTAAAACCTAGTAACTTCCATTGTTTTTATAATATATTCATTTGATTTAGAAACAGTATTCGACTCTATTGTACACAAATGCCATGCCCATGTAAAGTTAAGTTACTGTAACCGTATTACCTTCGTCTGTAAGATAATATAAAATTTATCAGTCGTGTTAATACATTATTAAGCATTTATAACAATAAACCTAAAACACAGAATAAGGACATTGATGTTAGCACTGCAACCACAAATTAACATAAAATTTAGAAAACGAATAATTTTTTAGATTGTGACTGGCAATCGGAATCCAGGACGTGCGTTCCATCAACGGAAAAATACGAATTTATCCTAATTACATATACACCCATTCTACAGGTGTCACCACATGGACTCAGTAGTCTAGTGGTGAATGCTGTGGCACGAAACGGACTGAGTTCGAATCCAGGTGTGAACATCAACATTGGAATACAGGAATATTCAACCAAATAGTCCCAAATTTGACGAAACGCGCCTCATGGATTACGCTTACCAGTCACAATCTAACTTAAATATACTTGTAGTTTGTCACCATGTCGTAACAATCTGCTCGGGATGCGCTTATAGCAACAGAGACCGACAAACCTCAGTCCATGGAAAACCAACGGGAAGATACAAATTCATCCTAATTTTATAAAAATCTATAATCCAGAATACTTAATAAAAAGTTAGTGAGTCAACCGACAGTGATAAAACGACATTTCTGGCTTTCTACAAATGACTCAAACAATGTAAGAGAATGAGATATTTTTAATATTGCCTTTTGTTTACCACTCAGCAATGCGAATGATGCGAACCAACATACATCTTTGTTCATTTTGACACTAATCCACTTTTAAAACCCAGTGGCAAGTAAAAATATATTAGATGTTTCTAACGCAGTATTTATTTATAATGCAACATCTAAATTATTGCAGCCCTTTCACAAACTCATTAATATTCTGTAAATTATAGTTTCGTTCCCAGTTTATGGCATTAAAAAGTTATCATCCTAAAAGATCTTTTCAATACTGTTTTGCACCGTAAAAGATTTAGAATTATACAAGAGTTTTTTAAAACAAAACCATGTCACAAATAACTTTCCTAACAGCCTAACTTAAAACATTCTACCCAGTAAATAGTTAACAAAGACAGATTTACAGAGTGGCTGCTGTATTTTTTGAAACTTTTGTAATCTTACATTAAAGCGAGCGAGATTGAAAGACAGTGTTCATAAAGCTAACGGCCTACATACATGTGTATCAATGACCATTATCAGCTGGCTACAAGAATTGAGATTTTGTTTGTAATATTGTAGATGAAAGTGTGCCCACTTAGGCATTTACGTAAGCCATAAAGTCCTAATTTTACTCTATAAACCTTGTTTGGAATTTTTGAGTAGGTTTATTTTTGTCAATCTATAGATTGATGATTTATTAACTACAAAATCCCTGTAAAATATCAAAGAAACAAGAAATATTTAAGCCTCAAAATTTTTAATGAATTTATCTGTTAGCATTATGGAGAGAGTTAATGTAAATGATAAACATGATTTTGCTTGATGATAAATTACTTTTCGCCTATGTCCTACAAAAACGATCATTTCTATCTGTTACTACCATTTGTTAACACTTATGTCCTATTTAAATTGATTGTTATTAAAATGTACAGATACGTTAAACGACGTAATTTACAAGATGGCATAGCTATGAATTTACCTGCTGGCCCATTACTTGCCTGTTAGGAAAATGATCATCTAATAACAACTATGGGAGAAGTTCGCTTGTATAAAAGGTGCTTACATATTACTTCATCATTTGCAATGGTAAATGCGATTTGAGTCACAATCTACAAATCTTTAACATTACTCATCCGTCAATAAAACTCATTCTTTTAGGAGAAAGGAAATTAAATGTACACCTTCTTGAAGTTAAAAATAATTAGGAAATAAAATCGAATTCTTATAAAGTTTGTTTACGGAAAGCTATTATTTCATCACCCAGATATCAAACATATACAGATAAATTATTATTAACAGAAAAAAAGTTTAAATATATCTTAACGATTCTGGAGTCTAGATGCCCCAGATAAATAATTAACTCTGCTAAATGAATTACTTATAACAAACTGACACCCATGAAGATTTATTGGTAAGAACGTTTAACCTAAAAATTACCAATAACCATCAATCCTTGAATCAAAAAAAGATGCTTGCTGTGATGTCTATCTTAAAGGTCATGCATCTGTAGACATTTCAAAATGGAGGATTTTGTAATCCTTAAAAAGACGTTCTCCTCAACACTTAACAGTCTAACTTTCTAACGTCAGCTGATGTTAATGGACAACCTGTAGTGTAAATAGCTGTGTATGACTGCATTAATATTTATTTCTCAGTTCACCAGTACTTGTGGAGACAAAAATAATTTTTCTACACATTTTCTTCCCGAAAGAATTCAAGCATGATACCTTGCTTGTTTGAAAAGAAGTGGCAGTGTTAGCTCAGTAATTTGACACTTCGGAAATATGTATAACTCGATCGAATCAGAATAGTTATTCAACGTCACTTACAAGATAGGCAGTATGCTACCATAAATTTCTGTTTCCTACGAATTATTCAAGCTTCTCTTATATATTCAAATAAGCCAGAACTTAGTGTATTGTGACTAATTTAACCATCTACTCTACCAAGGCTATAGAAAACTTTAATTTTGAATAATATCCTTTGGTCACTTTTTTCTTTCTCATTCTGCTGTTTTGATTACTGGTGCTTTTTTGTTTCGTACCCTTTATAGGGTTACATATTTGATATCTAGTCATGTTGATAGCTACGCTTTCAGTTTAAATAAAACTTAAGTTTTTCTTTTTGTCTTTTCTACTCATCTGTTCAGTCATTTACTTTTAACAATAAACTTATTATTTATCAGTAGTCTTAAATAATAGTACTAATAATAGCAGTGTATCTTATAATATGAATTCGTCGAAAAGACAACTCATTGAACAGTATTCTTGTTCCCACAACTCAGGGAATATCTTTCCTTTGATAATTCATACTCCAAGCCCTACAGCTATAAACCTGCAAATATTGTTCTAAAAGGTAGCTTATTCAAGTCTTCATAAAGATCATACTTGAATTAGTCGGTTTTGAAAATAGTGAATTTCACAACGATTGTATCTTAAGCACTCACAAAATGCGTTATTATTAAGGTTACACTGTTGTATAAGAAAGGGTACTAAAGGCATTATGACTGAAGATAGTCAATTCTTGATAATAGTCGTGCAAATCAATAGAAAAAATGTGTCATGCTTATTGTAGTAATGGTATCATGTAAAATAAAAATAATGAATATGTAAATAAATAGGCCATAAGAAGAGATTTAAAAAATTATCTGCTTCCCAAAGTATTCCACAAATAACTTTATGAGCTCGAGTAGAAATTGTCAAAACTACATTCATAATGCAAAATAACAGCAGAATAATTTGGTAGTAAAATGATTACCAAGTGTACAGTTAATCCTTAAAAGATGAATACAATAGTAAAACAGCTAAATTTAAAACCAAATTATCAAATTGTTGGTAACTGATGGAGACGCATCTGTTTGAAATAGTAATAAAACAGTCTAAACAAAATAGAATTATTTGCCAAAGCTTATATCTCCTCGTCGTTGGGGCTAAACACTGAAAAGGCTCTATTACTGTTCCTATATATGCTTCCTGAACAGATTTTCGTGATGCAAAATTATGCCACAATTTTATTAAAATTGGACTGTAGTTGGTAAGTCGAATTCAAAACGCTTTATCGAAAAGATCTGCTCTGAATATAAATATGGGAAAAGTAACTGCTCAACCGCTATCATGAGCATTAACAGCGTTAAAATACAAACCCTTATGATGGGGACTAAATATTAATTATATTTATGTAATAAAGAATCTAATAAATCACTCGAACAAGCATCACTAAAGGCATAAAAAATTCTCAGTTTTTAGTCAGGTGAACTTCAAACCACCATTATTTCAGTCAGTCGAATATGTCACAGACTGATGCTTGCAAGGTACCATTGAAAACCAGGGAATAATGAACATCTGTTTCGTTCTGGTGTAGAACTCCTCAGCAATGTGCACCTCGGACTTTTTTGCACCAGAGGCTTCAGGTTAGTGAACACCTAACTCTCTATACTCCTTGGTCAGCATTCAGTGGTAAAATTCCCACTTTCATCAATTTCTGATATATAACGCGATGACTATCCATTATCATTGGTGATAACTATCTCACTCCCGACAAGTCTGAACTCCACCTGTCATAACTTCTCACTAGAGCTTCAGGAACATCCTGGAGTTAGTCACTAGTTAGCTGTAATAATAAAGATTAAGAACAAATATATAATGCTGCTGTTAAGATATAGTTTAAGCTATGAAATACTGTCAAAGACAGAGACTTACTTTTTATTTCGTTGGACTTAAATTAATAAAATTACGTATTTAACACTTACTTTTTGGTTCTTAGTCAGATAATAAAAACTAGGTTATCTTCCATAAATAAGCTGCTTAATGCCTAGTTTACTGTCTTTTGTCTAATACGTGAACGCAAATAGTAATATATGCTACTCAAGAAATAATAATCAAAACAAAGCATCTAGATGATTGTGAGTGGTTGACAACAGTCATTTAATCTATGTGTATTCACAATTGTTGAGAACAGTAAATTGTTTGATTCCATTTTGATTTTTATAGAATATTTGCTTACCATTAAGCTTAAATTTAAAGACTGATCATCAGACACCCTTAATGCGAAGTTTTATATAATTAACCTACAATAGACATCTAGCCGATAGCTATGACAATTTTTAAATGAATTTTTTAACGTATATAAAGTTATGTTATCATAAATAATATAATACTGTGACATTATTATCAGTGCATAAGCTGGTTGTGGAAAATGTAACATTTAGCATGACGCAAAACTAATAGCATGTGCCTTCAGTCACCGAAACGTTTAATAGTTTATATCTCATTTATAACTTAGTTAAGCAAAGGTAACACCATTTTGCTTACTATCCGATTTTTGTAGAAAAACATTGGAATTTATTATTAGGAATACACAATATCCAGTTTATAATGATACTAATGCTAGTATTTTTCATGTCGGTTGTGAATAAGTTATTAAAAGTAAGACTTCCTAGATTCACCTTATTTATTTGCCTTGAGCTGTTCAACCAGTCACATCGAAACCAAGCGCGTCATTGAATTTTAGAATCCTACTCTAGTTCTTGGTCTCATAATCCGTAGAAGGTATTAAATGCTCATAAAAAAATGTTTATAAGTCACCTATCATTTTCTAGTAAATAAAGTTTATAAAGTTAAGCTATAAAGTTTATGTATATATCTTTTATGTTCAGTTGTAGACATTATCATTTACTTCGAAAAACCTAACCTATGTCATTGACAGCTTGCACAACCACTATGCTTGTCATAACTTCCATTATAGATTAAATTACAGCGAGACCCGACTGAGTTAGTATCTCCCTTTCTATGCTGTTAAACAGTATTACTTTTCTTTCTTCACTCTGATTTTTACGTAACTCTAACACTTCACTCTTCCTTCTTTATCCTGAATATTACGTAATCTGGCGATTCTATAACATTCATTTATTTAATGAGTTAGAACCTTTGTACAGTACTTGCTTCATTCACCCTGTATTTTGTAAATTCGTTAATCATTCGTGATTATTTCTATACCCAATTATAAATTTGTGATAAATGACAAATGACTGCTTCATTGGTAACGATTTCATTATACTTGCTGGATACATAAATTAGTGCAAAGCCAAGATAATGAACCGATTATAAACAAATATTTTGATTATTTTTCTAAATTCATAAATGAGTTGTTTTACACTACAAATAAAAATGGATGACATTTCAAATGACTTTCAACAGCTCAAATGCACTGACTGGAATTGAAAATCATATGACTAGTAAAAATACATTCCGCTCACTAAACTTTACTGAAAGCACCACTCTTCTTTGGCTGTTTTTTTAGTTTATTTGTCTCTGTGGCTTATAATCAAGTACATTTTAACATCAGATTAGGCGATTGTTTCAAAAAGAGGGCTATATTTAGGTAAACATGCTTAATAAAAATTTTTATCCCCAAAAATTAAATGAGCATTTATTTTCCAAACAGGACGTAACGTTAACTAAAATAAAGATGTAAAGTAATTAATATACAGTATAAAAGAGATGGATACACGGTACATAACGAATAACGACTGAAGCATAATAGGTTTCTTAATCAGTTACTAATAATTTGCTGTGCCTAATTACTGATTTAAAAATTGATCTAGAAATGTTTTATTGAGTCGTTATAAAAACAGTAGAAAGACTAGGATCACAAATATAATTCGTTATAGGGTTCAAGAAGCGAAAAGATATGTGAAAGCAGTTTGTTTAAATACTATCACTTTGTGTTTGATGGATGATGCACACTGAACTAATATCATCAAATTAGTTGGAGCATGAAGTACATGCACTTCGAGACGCTCACTAGTTCATTACATAAATGGCTATATTTGCGTAAAAATTTAACAAGTTTTATTAATTATATTTAAGTTACACGAAAATTCCTCTTGACATGCAAAATTTTGTATATACTACTGGATTTTTACTATTTCATCGCAATACTAAAAGATTATAAATGAGTCACTGTTGCTGCGATAACATTTATATGAAATTTCACAACCACCCTATGTTATTGAGGATGATCTTATATTTCGTTTCCTTTATAAGTTAGTGTAAGTCGCTTCCTGATATACCACGCTAATTAGCAAAAAAACCAAACGATTAAGAGGTATTTCATTACAAGAAAGAAGAAATACTTCTTAGCTCCGTCCGTCTTTTTTAAAATATCTTGATAGGAATTTTCGGGTCAATAAAATCAACAAACCTCTATATCTCATGGATCGTATTAGATTTCAATGTCTATGAGTTACGACATCCTTCATATGTCTAATGCTTTGGCTGGCAAATTTTTCACATTACCTATCAGTGTCTGTAGTAAATTTTAGTTATTTTCAAAATTTCTAAAGTCAACATTTAACAAAGAGAGGAAATTTCTAAGAATTTCACGTCAATCATTTGAGGACATTTTAACTACACTCTAGCGATCAATCAGATCAAAGCTTCACAAAACTTTTCCTGTTCCCTACTTCATAAAACTAATGAGAATTAACTTTCTCCAATGCAACTAATGTTTATGATGAATTGCCCAACATTGAATCTAATGCTTGTTTTCCATTGTTTTACCATACTATGTAATTTCATATCAATTAGGTTTAAAATAAAAATATTATTATTTGCATTAACTTAGAACCTGCCGATTGTTGTAATTTAAGTTTCGATAATATCCAAGTACCAGTAGAGCATGATACTTGTTAACACATGTCCACTAAAACGACATTTATAAAAATCAAAAAGGTTGTAAGAGGTTATTCTACTCAAATTAGACTTGGAAACATCCTTGAACACTCAGTATACCATGGTTTGCAGACACTAAAACCTAAAATGCATACACAGGTGTATGTTCAAATACATGAAACAAGAACTGAGATGTAAAAGCTAAGAACATACTTATAGACATAAAATTTATCGTAAACTTTATAAAATTACATTTCATATTATAGAGTCTTTTTTCATATTCTTCTGTTTGTCAAAGCCATACAACTCATGTAATGACCGCATATTACTATGGTTATCGGTAAGCTGCTTTCCAAGTCCGCTCCAAGTTAAGCATTCGGAATAGCATTTCTTGTAAAGCATCGACTATACTGATAATCCGGTTAAGTTGATAAATAAAGCAATTTTTTTCAAACAATAAAACACCAATCCTGATTTATTTTGGTGTTTGTTAATACTATAAGTTCAATTACATTATTGGCTTAGCAGCGAAGGCCTTTTTTTATTCGATAACGTTGCTGCACTAAGCATTCTGCAAATTAAACATAGTGAATAGTGTAAAAAAAGTAAATTTTCCTCCTGTAAATTAAACTTAACATTAATTTGTTTAAACGAAATTTTTGCAAGTTATATTTATAATTAGTGGAAAAGTAAAAAATTTCAGTGCGCCTCATTGCAAATATAAATAGTTGGCCTTATTTATTGTCAATGTAAAGTTGTTTTAAAATCTAGTCACTTACTAAAGTTTACTTTGACTTGAAATATTATTGTATTTTACCTGTAACCCAATCCCATACGTGCCAATCAAATGTCTGAAGTATCGATGAAAACTGTTGGTAACTTATTCACTGAGTAGCTCGGTTTTCAGATCTAACATTACAAAATGTATCAAGGGCTGTGAATAATTTAGGTTTTCGTTAAGAATCTGAACAAAACAAATGCAAACTACTGAACTCTTTGATAATCTGTGCTAGAGTTAAGTTCTGGTGCTCGTTTGCCTTTTATTTATTGCTTTTAAGCAAACGCTGTTAAAACATACTGAATATAACGCCGAACATTTACGCCCTGTAGTGAAAAGTATATCTACCGTCAAAAAAGCAATACCAATTTGCTGCTACAAACCATCTTCTGTACTATCTTCCAGCCTCTCAACAGTTACCGCCACATGGTCACATCTTGTAGCATGCGCCACGTATAATCGTTTTCAAACAATTATGGTCATTATGATCTAAACTCTCATTGCGTGAAACTTGTAAATTGTAAGCTTGCTTCTACTTGTTCACATTATTTGCATACCCTTACCATATGTTTGCTCTTCTAAGAACTTCCCCTCATATATCATCATGACCATGCCTGTTAACTGGCATGAAATCTGTACAGTTTCAGAATATTTTTATTTATTTATACATTTGCTTTATTTAATAAAAATGAAATTTAATACCTAATAATTATTTCTTCTTTGAATGGCAGTCATCCTTTTGTGAATGAAATCACAAGTCTATTGATACTACAGCACTTAATGAACAAAAATGCTTAGATTCACAACAATTTATTGAATGAATTCAAAGGGTACTTATTTGATACGGAATGATTTTAGTTTATTACTTAATCATACAAAGAAGATGAATGAAACACTGTTACATTTTAAAGAAACTCAACAATCGGCAAAATATCATGTTACAACACAATAGTACTATGCATTAGAAGGGAATCAAATGCCAATTTTTGAGAAATAACAGATCATCTTAGGCTTCTGTTAAAAACATCCAAAAGTCTGTGCTTCTCCCATAACTCAATTTACAAATGAAAAATAGTATACCTTTAGTCAACTTGTTCATAACAAAGTTCTACTTAGTCCAATCATAAAAACTATCGTTTGAATTTTTAATCGTAGGAATGTATGTCTTTAATCAAAAAAAAATAAAAAGGAAAATCTAGAGGAACTTTTATTGGTCCAAAATAATCCAAGTAAACACGTTTTCTAATTTGTTACAGGATTGTCGAGTAATTTAAGTGGAATTTTAGTGTGAAATTTTTAAATTTTCACTTCGAAAGTAAATGTTTAATGAATGAATATTTTTCAAATATATCACACAATGAAAATCATGAGGTGGGTTCAGTTTAATTTTATTCCCTGAATATGTTGAGTATGTTACTTAGTTTATCACTGTAGTAACTATGTTGCATAATCGTTCATTGTTGTAGATAAACTATTTTAACATAAACTAGAAAACCTCAGTTAGTTGCTCTGTTTATTGTTTTAGAATTTTCAACCTAATATTTGCAGTTGTGTTTTTCTGCTTGCTAGAAACGACTTTGTGCGGATCCTCATAAGAAATGAATTTACTGCTTGATCTACGAAAATGTCATTTTAAAAAGTTAACTGATTCATTTAGTTTCATTGATGTGATTCAGAATCAAGTTTTATGATTTTCTATCAAAGTTCCCTAACCTACACTGAATAAAATTCACTTGAGATGAAAGAAAATCCTTTTCAAAACAACACTAAGTTGGTTTGCTTCAGTAATAAAGCCAATAGAGAATTAATTCCCGATTATTTTATTTATCAAAACGTTATTGTCTTGATGTAAGGTGCTTCACACTAACGTTTAAAAATCACAGTTATACAATAAAGTGTACAACTGTAAGGTGTGGTATATTGGAAAACATGTATTGTTTCTGAAGATAATGTAAAATGATCTTCAGCAACTTAACGTTTTTAGAATATTAAATAAGTGTCCAGATTTATAAAGCGAAGTTACACAATGTGTGTATTTAATCTTGAAATGAATCCATTCGAGCTAAAATGTTGAAATTGAAGCTGCTTACCTAACAGTTGCTTAAAAAGAATCTAATTAAAAAGAAACGCGATTTGTTTCAAAATTCCAAAACCTGATTCACAAAGATTTATGAATCACCTTAACGTTTATTAAAGTCTGAGTTTTAGATTTGTTAAGCAAATCAATTATGTCCTTCGTTTCAGTCAAAATAAAACTCTGTAGTTCCAAAAAGTTTCGACTTTTTCAGGGTGTAAAATTTATTGACTGAATAATTGCGAATATACGCTCTTTTCGAAATTTTAGTAATTTTAGTAATTTTTCATAGCAAGAGAAACAAAGTAGACAAAGTCACAAAAATGTTTATCTTCTTAAGAACCTATGGATTTAAATAAAGCTCTATAGTTGAGTTATATAAACAGAGGTCACTCAGCTTTACCACTTGCCTACAAGGTAAACATAGATCTAGTAAAGATAATCAAATTCTGCCAATTTAAAATTATCGAAGTCTTTAATATGCATTTAGAGTAACAAGAACAGTAAGAGCATAAGAAAATTATTCGGTTTCTTCATCTATCAAAGTCCTAACTTCTAGTTCTCCAAAACCACTAGCTTCCTCCCTTTATATAGTGTTCACCACTCACCATGGGAATTGTCTATCCTTTCTTTGAAATGATAGACAATTCCCATTGTGCAGGAGGAGAATTTTAGCAGTATTGTGTACTGTGAGTCAAATAGCTTGTGTTTCCGTGATTGTTCTATTTGCATTACATCCCGATTTTATATTATTATTTTACATAACTCCTTTTAAACGACCATTATACTTTATCTAACTTCTATGATATGTGAATAAATATCCAAATTCTTAAAGAATATATACTTTCGATTTCTCATCAAGAATAACAAATTCTTACGGTTTTATTTATTCAGCTTTTCTATTATCATGTCCATTAAGTTATTATTAATACTACTATTAGAAAATATATTACTGATAAGTGAGGTGAAAAAGCATATATTTACGATTGTACAACTTGGAGAATGCACTCGATTAACCATATTTTCTTATTTTCTGGCTTAGTGAATATTTTTCACTTAAAGAAAGAAGGGTGAAACATAAAAGACGGGGAACCTGTCAGTCTTAATAAAAATTCCGAATTATTAACTTTTTAACTGATAATGATTTTTTAGTCAGCTTTACGTGAGCTTATATCACGTTTACTTGATTAAGTTTGCGTTTTCTAATCGTCATAAGCATTTTCTTGTACTTCGTCCAAAAAAAACGATATATTTCCTGTTTCTAGTTAATTATTGACAAGCGCCTCAGTTTTCATTTATTTAGTTACTTTTCTTACCTCTTTCCTTTTGTCATGTCAACATGTAGTCATCCCACTGATTGTTATATTAAGTTACATGCAACAAGAATGGAGTATAAATAGGGTGTTTTAAAATGTATGGCCTCTCATTTATATTGTATGAATTATTGTAAGCTAGTGGATAATGACTATATTGCCATCGAATTCTATAAACATCATTTTTGTATTGACTACTTGAAGACTTGAAGTATTTGACACTTTTATTCTTGAATTAGTAAGCTGCTAAACAAAGCATATAGTATTATTAAATACTGTTTGATTGCTTTGCTGGTTTTCATATACATCACACTGTATACAAGTTTTTATTACTGTTTTAGCCTAATTCAGAATAATAGAATGTAAAACAATGAAATTCACACGAATTAACTAATACATTTAAGAAAAGCCCTCAGTTGTTAACGTATGAATAAACATGAAACGTTTTTAGTTAGTAAAAGAACAGTTAAGATAAGTCAATAAACAAAAACTACACAATATTAATAACCTACCTAACAAAAGCATGAGACTAGATCACTAACAGAATGCACGCGAAATAGTGAGTTTTTCAAAATGGCCGCTAAACCATAAACACGGACAATTTCTCTAATGTATACTAATTTAACGCATTCATTCCTAATCTCAAAAATGAATAATTTCCATTTGGCCAAGGTATCCAAATATCTTGACTTTCTGCAATCCTTTGATTAAAGTTACCTTCACATCACACTTTCATTTAACTTGATCGCACTTTCAACTAAACAGCATAATATTGAGTTAGTCTATACTAAGTGTATTAGCATTGACTAACTGGTTTTTTCACAGTTATAACTAGGTTAAATAATAAAGTAGTTTGTGCAACTGAAAACAATATAATTCGCTTATATTTGTCGACCTAATACATATAATGAGAATTCTATGTATAATAATTTATTCATTTATGCTTGTACACTGTTATTTGTTTCTCAATAGCCAACAAGGTTCATAAGATAATGTCTTGTTTACAATCAAGAAATATTATTTATTGGATATCGTAAATCTAATTGAATTTTATTTTTGGATAGAACATCACAATACTTAATGAAGTGGTACTTTCAGTATTAAATAAAAATTTTCGGATATAAGGATTTGTCAAGCTAATGGTTAATGATTAGAAAGTAAGCGTAGGGACATTTTGTTGTTATTAGGACAGCTTCTGTAATCCAATGGGACTTAAGTACTGATAAGCTGATTATTAATGGTTCAACGATATTTTAAATGAAAGTTATTAACAGGTTTACTGATTGTTTATCAGACAGTTATCATTAGTCTGTATATTAAATGTTTTATTGCTTGTTTTTTATTCTAAGGTAAATGGAAACTCTTCAGATTTAAGCTATTATTTCATACTGTAGATGACATTTGAACCATGTGTACTGAAGTCATGCAACCTTGCAACTAGCATTGTGTCAAAGAATTTCTCACAAACTTTGGATCATAGATGAAGCTTACTTAGTTCGTTTCAATTTAATTTACACAGACTCATACAAGTACCATCTTAGAATAAGATTTAAACAGCTATTTCCGGCAGCTAATAACTGCCTTGTTACAATAACTACATGGATTTGTTGAAATTACTAAAGTGAGGAAAATGATAGTTTTACTCAAGCAACAAGGTCTCACATCGGAATAGATTTAGGGAATTAAAGTTATTGATTAGCTGAATTAGCCAAATATTGTAAGTTTTGTTGATGCTATAAGAAATATGACAACGAGTTGTCTGTTAATAAAATAATTGGTAACCACAAAGTAAAATAATTAAACTGCATCTATGAACTTGAAGACGAGTGGCACAACATAGTCAAGTACTTCCAATATAGCTACCAGAAAACATGCTTCCAGCCTTACCACTCAACAGCATGTGAGATGCAATTTTTGCATATGAATAATATTATACCTAATAAAGAAATTCTGGTGACAATCAGGGAATCGAAGTGATCAGGACAAAGTGAAACCATTAAAGCCAAAGACAGCCTAAATTAAACTTTTCTAAGAAACATGACCAGATTTTAGACATAATTTAAAATACAGGTAGGATATTGAACATCATTGAATTCATTCATTTATTTCTACAGTTACAAATTTCCATTTAAGCTAAGTTGTAAATATAATTATTTGGTTACGAAGCAAGTGATCAGCGAAAATCACTATTTCCATAAAAATTGTCTTAATCTTTCTAATGAAGATCGACAATGCATAGATAATTTATTGGTGACTACAGATGCTACTGGCGTTGTAAGAGGCTATTGGGTTCGAAATTTGGTTTGAACGTGAATATGGATTGCTGATGAGTCCTTTAAAAAGACTAAACGGCTGATCAGTCTTCAGTGAGTTTAAATAATTGTCTATATTAGGCTAATTTGTGATATGAAACTCCAAATTCTTTAATCTCAACCCAAAAATGGCAATCGTAATGGATTCATAACTACCATACAATCATGAGTTGAAAAAACTATGCACTTATTAAAATGAAAAAATTTTCATGTCACCAAATGTATTTAGTGCAGCTTAAAGGTGTTATTTTTAAGGTGAACCTAGAAAAAAAAAATCAAAGAATTGCCATTTACTCTTATGGTGGTTATAAGTCTAACTCCTGTTGAGTAAACAAATGCGAAGAAATTTCAACTTACACAAATACCAGAATAAGTTATGCTGAAACAAAATGACAATATCACTCAACTAAAGACAGTATATCTCCTTAGTTAAACTGAAGACCAGTAATATTGTTCGAGTTTGAGACAATCTATATCCGTAGCACTCCTTAGGTTAGAGACGAAACGTAGGTGTTTGTTCACTGCTGCTTAAAAATCGTTGAGCACATGCAGTTGTTTTGCCTTTGAAAGTGATTATGACATCAGGAATATTCAGTTGTTTCCGTATTTTTATACATGATTTTAAAACTAACTACTAATATAATACTAAGAAAATATACTGACAATTTAATAAGAATGATTAAACAGATTTTTATGTACATGAAAGTTAAACCTAAATGTTAACAGTTTGAGGAATACGTCTATTTATCACTTCTGTCAAATTTTGATTAACACTTTCAATTTGTGTTCATCAATCAATGTCAATTTTTGTTACTCTGAATGCATGTGGTAAACAATATGTTATACGATTCACGAATATATTGAACTCAAGTTATAATATGACCTATTCAAGATATTAGTCGAGATGACAAATTTACTTGCTTACTTTCCTTAATGTATCGCGATCTAAGAATTTTGATATCCACATATCGTTTAGATTCACTAATTAAGATTACTGGCAAATCACCTAGTTTCACTACAATATCATTATAGGATCGCTGAAATGTCCTAACTTCTTTTTTCCTTTTTTACTTAATTAGGATATATATCATCAGCCATTACACTAGTAAAAACTTCAAGTAAAAATAAATGCTAGTGAGTACAGTTTTAAACGTAGCATTAATTAAAATCTAGTAGCGCTATTAAATGAAGCCTAAAGTGAATTTACTGAAATCTATCTTAAAAAATTATATCTACTCCTTGTTGATGATAGCCATAGTAATCACCGTTAAGAGTTTATTTCAGTTTTTCGGGATTGATGTAAAAGTCCCTTAGGGCAAATTGTCTATCCTCTATTTGTGTATTTAGGGCGTCGCTATAACATATTTTAGCGTGATTACATTTATTTGTTTGTGGGTTTGTACTTACCTCGGTTTTCATAAAGATATTATAAATATGTACATATGATAAGTTGCATTTCAAGGTTTAACTCAAATATTTTGTTAATGAGTGCATTTTATTTAGACTCAAACCTCATACTGTATCACGCAAATTAATAGTTTCAATTTTCTACAATAATCAAGTTTAACTAGGCTGGAAACATTATTTTCAATGATTTGATAGTTTTCTCACCTAACATGATTTATTTACTTCACAGAGTGGTAAGTTAGAATGAGCCAATTTTGATAAGTAAAATATCTGCCTAAAATTTCCTTCTGAGCTATTATAGTGCGAAACAAAATTTATGTACTCTGTGTGCAAATTTTCATTTGTTCGTTTCAGGCGTTTATGATGATGGACCTGAAACTTATTATAAAAATCAGAAGAAACGATCCTACTAGAATTACCGGTTCTACAAAACCATGAAATCATAAAGAAAAATTCTTTTTAATTTTCGGCTGAAGCATACTAGATTTTTGTTCTGTGAAAAGTAAAGTGTTTAACTGTCTTACTAAAATAAAATGGTTAATATGTTTTCAATGGACGTTAGTTCACTTTGTTTCTTTCTTTATCGTCGCATGAACCCAGTTAAGCAGTCAATATAATATATGCGATAAAATAAGACAAATCTTTTCATTTTATATTTTTTGTTTTTTTATTCAGTTATTTTCGTTTCGAATTTAAACTACGTAACACACGCAAAGTACTGAGTTAGTTGATGAAAAATTAATGCTTAACCCGGTGATTTTGTTTGTTTTTTTATTTATTTTAAGGGCGAACGGAATCTGCATATTTTTAATTTTTTATTGGCCAAAATCTTAAGGCTATTCAACCATTAGAAATATCAGTAGATAAATCTGACTCTCCATATTGTAATAACAGTGTCGTTACACAATCATTTAGTCAAGCAAGTGTTTTGTAGTTAAAACATACTAGTGCCTCAGTGTGAAGTGTCTGTACTTGCAACTTATGTAAATAATCAGCAAAGGTTTCTCACGGTTAGGCAGAATATTACTGCTATTATTCAACTAAAGCTAAAATCCAGGTACCATCATACTCTTATTCAATTAAAGTTCAATTCAATTTTGGGAAGCTTATAACGCTTGGTTTGTCTGCATAGGACCTTTACCTAGTTTAATTCAAAAATAGCCTCTTTCCAACTTTAGGTAGGTCAAAAATAAATCAGTGTAGAAAATTGTACCTTACTTTATATAGAATTCTCAACTAATCACGATAAACAGATTTAGGAAATGGAAAGTAAATTTCTTTAAATAACATCAAAACCATTTTGGCAGAAAAGCGTTTTTCTGTGTTAAGTTTATTAAATTTAATAATTATTAACAATTAAGTTAATTTTTTAAAGATGTAACTTATTTCTGAAACATGTCTGGATGAAGGTTTCTGGCTTCTAAAGGTCATTCGTGTTCACTTACACGTTACGTGATTATTTTACCTTATACTATAATAATAAATTCATTTACAGCAATATTTGTAATCAGTTATTTAATTCGATTGTACACATCATTTCGGTATGAACTGAACTACTTGACTTAAAGTAAAATATTCATAAAGTCTTAATCTTTACTGAAATCAAATAAACTGAAGACAAGTATCAACTCACAGCTCAAGAAATTACGAGCACTAGTAATCTGTTTGTTACTGGGATCAGTACAACATGAATTAGAAAACTTTTGTTTACTTTATTCATTGAACATTTGTTTACCATTGGCATAACTTTTATCACTAGACTTGAAAAATTTTTTTGCCAACAAAACATTGATGCGTCCATGATTTTTCAACCTTTAGTTGATTGACAGTTAAAAATGCTGTCTATCAAGTGAAAGTTTCCGTAAGCTTGACTGTTGTCGTCAATTCAAAAATACAAAATAACGAAAAGAGTATTAAGGTTGAGTTTTGATTCACTTATACGTAGTGCATTACAAATACTTCGGCTTATTTTTTGAGTTCTACAAAATTTATAACACATATCAGAAAGCAGTGAAACTAATTACATTAACCAAAGTTTTGACATCAGTGAGTTTAAAAACTCACTTGTAAACGACATACCCTATGTACATTTGTAAAACCGACTGATGTCCCAATGTACCGAAACTTATATAGACAGCTTATCACACCCTCCTAATAACAGATATTAGTTACTCATGATATGAATTAAATTAAGCTTGATCTCTTATGTACTCATAAGGTTAAAGACAAAGATGTGTTTTAGAAAAAGAGATCATAAGGTCACTATTCGTAAAAAGGAATTGCGAGATATTGGTGAATTATTATTTGGAGCAGTTTATTAATGCATAATTTATGTTTGCTTCTATTACATAGTGTACAGTTACACTTCTTAAGGGTCAGCTATTCGAATTTTCCATAAAACAAAGAAAACGCTCTTATCGATAATATTAGTTACTGTGATTGTTTTTGCTTCATATCAGTCAAATAAGCAATTATCTCTTATTTTCCCATTTGCAAGTTATTTTCCTTTTAAAATATTTATTCATCATCTAAATCATTAAGTAATTTACTTGTGGCTCTTTGACATTCAGAATTTCTAAATGCATTATGTCATAGTCTGTTTTTATTTTGCAATAGACTAATATCCTGTGAAATATCACTAAATATACAATTATACACCATTTCAGAAAGATGCTCCTGGTTTTTGAAATAGTAAGCTTGATTACCGTAGTAAATGATATCGTCCGAAAGAAAATTTCATTAGCTAAATTGTACTCACTTTATTCTCGTTATAATAATAGGTTTCTTCCTTTACTCCATAAGCTTTGAATTAGCCCATTTACTGGCGACAAATTGTTTTTAAAGGTCCCGTTGTCTTTATTTATTGTTTCATTTTTCTCAACTTGTTTTTTTGATCTCTCATGATGCCCCCATAAAATGGCACGAAGTAACTATTTTAACCTGATTAACTTGATTTACTCCAAAGATTTAAAATTCCTTGTGGTGGTTTTTGAAATACTTTTTGTTTGGTGTAATAGTCTGTATTTAAGTCTATGGCGCTGATTTTCCATTGGAAAGTTGATATACTAAGCAAATTTTTCTGAAGCGACTGTAGTAATTACTTTTATGAAAAACAGACCGAGGATACGTTTATTCAGCATTTTTGTATGTACATTAAGCAAGCCATTTTTATAAAATACAGCATACATCTTGCTTCTTAAACCACTGATACTAGTGTACTTGTTAAAATATCAACATTTGGTTCCCAATCGTCCTATATACTTAATAATCCAAACAGATAGCAGGAAATTGTAGTAAGAGCTGTTGAAAAGAATTTATAAGTTGATATAATATTCTGTTATATATATATATATATATATATATATATATATCCTGATCATGACTGTCACGAAATAGATTTTTCACTTCTGACAGTAATGATACAGGTTTTCTCTTTTGTAATCGATAAGCATTCATTCATTTACTATGCAACTTCAAATTAATCACTGAAAAAACGAAATAAGAATCAACATAACTCTTGCTTGGTGTGATAGGGATACTAAGACTATATCCACCAGAACTTTATGAATGGAAAAGTAGGATCTGTATTTTCATCTTATACAGTATGCCTCCTTAACTACCATACCTGTAACCATGAAATTGCGACCACTACTAGTATTTATGGCCATAGAAGTTACAATCTAACGATTAAAATAATTTATCATTATTCGTTATAATAATTTTTTTAATCTGATTATCAGATCTTAACATGTCTTATGATAATACTAGATAATATCATTTATTTGGAATTCGTGTTGTATATACATCATTTCGTTTACTTTCCTACAATAAACTAATATACAAGTTCATATGTTTATACTTATTCGACAGTGATGACTTCGTCTTTAACAAATAAATCTTCACGTATCCAGTACAGGGGTTTGTTACCCACCATATAGTATCCATATAATTCAATGAGAAAGCTCGAAAAAATCAAACGATGTGCGTGTCTGTAAGATATTCATATCGATTGCCTTTGGCTAGTTGTATTTATATTTGGTTTCAATAATGAAAGTAACAGTGAACAACAACATTTCGTTTATTCGTAGTGCAGCCGCTGGAGTAAAAACTTTCGAACTAAATCCATCTCGTATAAAATTTCTATTTGTTTACAGTATAGCATTGAAAGACACTATTTCAATGAAAAGAAAAAACACAAGATGCTGAACAACGTGAGTATGTAAAGACCTTAGCTGATTGCCTTTATACTTTTCTGATACAGTGTTAACGATATAAGTGTTCCAAATATTTTAACAGTGACAGGGGTCATTTATAATACACAATGAAATCGGCTGATGACATTTAGGTATTTACTTTGATCTATGTACAGTGTGTTTATCCGTTATTACTCTTTCACTTGAAATCTGTAAGCAAGTGGGTTTTATCAGTAATATGTTGAATGTGGTTATTCCGCAAATATTTTGTCACCTGGCACAAAATATATGATAAATTTGATATCTGATTCTAAAGTTTACTCTATTTTGGAGGTATTGTGTCCTCCGATTTAAACAAAATAATCATAGGTCTATTGTTTTTCAAGATAACTGCTAAACATTGTTTGAAAATACTTCACATAGATATGAACTTTTAGTCACCTTAGTATTAACTAACAGCAGGTTTGTTGTTATAGAGTTTGAATGATTAGTGTCCATAGTTTAGCTGTTATTGCTTGCATGTTTAATTTGGTTGTTATTTCTTGTAACTTAATATTTAACATTTTAAGTTTTGCCAGTTTATTTACGTCGTACTGATCTATTTCTCTGGTTACTGAATAGAAACTGTTCGTGCACACATTCTTTTTGGTGTAGCTTCTCAGCCTTCTGAAATTAGTTTTGAAATATATCCCATAATATAATTTTTTTATTGTATTACCTCATATAACGATGAGTATTCCAATCCCATAATATTATTTGGATCAGCAATATTATTTAACAAAGATGTTGAATAAGTAGTATGTGTATGCAAACAACCTATCGATTACTTTACTAAACAAAAAGTCTATAGCTATTTTTTCACGTTTTTCACAATCATTTCCCTCTTCCCTCTAAGACAAAATACAACTTTTTATTCTCAAACAAAACAGTAAGGTATAACAACTCATTTTTTCATATTTTGTCTCAATTTTTCAAGCAGCAATTATTCTACTACGAATTTTTTTATTGTTTCACAGACCTGAAAACTACATTTTCTTCAAAAACCATCTTATCTTAGGAATAAGTATCCTGGGGATTATACAAACTACTTATTCACAAGAAAGCTTAGAAGATTTTCGTTTTCGTATCGCCGAATGCCCAACAGCCACAATGTCAGTAGGTGAAAACCTGAACTTTTGTTTAAGCTGCGTTCAAAACTCTAAAGAAGAATGTAACAATGTATGTGCTTCTATATCGGAGGATCAAAATGTTTGTAGTCGAATGTGTTGGCGATTCGCTAAGTATGGGACGTTTTCGTGCAAAAGCAATATTGCATAACATGTAGTGCAGAATTTTATTTAATAAAATAAATGACAATACATTAAATTAAAGAATAAATAAATAAAAATTTAATCACTGACTGACTGATTTAAATAATAATTAGATAAAGTGGTTACAATACTGTGAATGTATCAATTACTTCAATATGATAATTTTTCATAGTATAATAATGTTTGCCTTATGTTAGAAACAAAGCTGTTTTCTAAAGTGCTTCAGTTACTTTATAAACATTTCGAGAAACCACTTTACAAATACATGAAAATGAAATGTGAAAAATGCTGATTGTAAAATATTCACATTTAGACTCTTACTTAATACTATAAAAGTGTTTTCTGTAGCGACTTAAGTCAGTTTAAATTATGTCTTCAACTTACAACATAACCTTTCGTGACATAAAGCAATAATTACTGATTACCATGTTTTACTAAAATACTGTACAATTGCCTCTAATCCATTAATAAGTTTGAATTGTTGTTAAATAAATGTAGTCAAAAACCCCTTGGAAATGTGTACATGCTACTTACCTAACTTTGCATCTTAATTCGTTTATAGATGGTAAAAATTAAACTGTAAAGAAAATAAAGCAGTAGAAATCGACTGAAATTTGTTTCGATCGTCACTTACTTAAATATTTCATTAATAAGCAATAACTGTCAGCCTGATTTAGTCTGCGATTATTGCAATTACAGCGAATGGTGTATTTTGTGGATACTGTTACCTCGATTCTCCCCGAATATCAAGTTAAAGAGTATTCTAAAATACATGAAGCAGTATACGTTCTATATTACTATTGACTATTGTTTGGAATTTGAGTTAAGAAAGTGGATGATACATAATGTACTGGTATTTGGCAAATTTTTAACCACAGTCATAGTTTTTGATCATTCTTTAATATTAGCTGGTAATGAATTTCATTATTTAGCCGTAAAAAACCTTGAAAATAACTAACGCTGAAAACTTTAGATGCTAAAAATAATGATCATACATCAAAAAATGAGTATTTTATATTCACAAGAAAAATACTTTTAGCCATACAAGCTACTGCAGGTTTCAGTAGTTTATTTCTAAATAAATTTTAAACAAATAAACACTGCAAAATAAGTTTTGAGCGCACAAATAAGCAGGGATATTTTACATCATCAAAAAACATATTTGAATATTGTTCGGAACCCAAGTCAACCAGATGTAAACAACAAATGGACTTGTCCATTGTTTAATACATGTGTAATCATGAGCGATTGTTATGTATATCTTCCTATGTCTCAGTAGCCAAAGTATATTTTCGGTAGTAACCTAGCCCTATACCGTACCTGTTTAATTGCATTATATCATGTTAGTAAAAATATTGGTGGGTGATTTAGATAACAGTAACAAATGACTGACAAAAATGTCGTTGGCGGATAGAATTCATGTGTAAATGAAACTTCATGTTTCTTTGTTTATCATTTGCGATCAGCATGACTGAAAATTTTCTTTTAACAGCATCCTTTAAAGATATTTTTATTTTTCTCTTTCACTGATCTAAGTAGCACACTATTATTTTCTGTAACATAAAACCCTTCTAGAAACTGTAAAGAAAACTTTCCCAAAACATAAATAACTGTGAGTAAGCAACTGTTGTTTTAATTATTTGTTATTACTAAACATCCAACTATCCTTATTGAATGACACGCAAAGGTTTGAAAAGATATTTTCTGACTACAGACTTCATCCAATTGAACGGTTTCACAAAAACGATTACTACTTGGTTAAAAGTTTCACGTTTCAGATTTTTCCATATTCGAAGAGTATTATAAGACGGTAGTGATTCCGTATAGATCGTACATGGGGAACACTGAATATGAAATTTAATTTTCGACAGTGAAAAACCTGTTTTTTAGAGTCGTCCATATACCCGTTGATAATTACTAACATTTTAAATTTGAAACCATCAATGAATTTGGATTAAATAACCACTGAAAACTAAGAACAAATTGACAGACGTTTGTTTCATTCTAACACCCAGCAGTATTCATTCACGACTCTACATGTGGATCCAGTCGTGGACTTGCGACTGACTTTTAACAATTAGATTAGTGAGTCCAGTACTCTCTGGTTTTTAATGGTTGTCTAACCAAGATCAGTTCATGATGTCAGATTCAAACTCAACATTCCCTACATCACTTAATTAGATTACTGATGAGACTACAAATGAGTAAGCTTTACAGATGGTGTAAACTCATACTTCATTATCTTCGACACAGCAATCAATTTTATTACAAATACACTCTGAAATTGTTCCTAAATATAGAAAATAATTTCAGATGCTAATAACTCATAATTGGCATTTCTTGTTCTTAGCACTCACTTCTGTTAAACAAAAGATGTTTTAAAATAACTGCTTGATCTTCATTCTTTGTATTTTAAACTTTTTACCAAATATCATTTGTTGAAATACTGCAAAACGTATTTTATGCTTTAAGGTTAAATTTATAAACCCTTTAAATCATGCCTGTAAAAATTTTATTTGTAAAGTTCATCTTATGAATTTAAAAGTTGCCTTCAAGTTCAAATAGACACATTTCTTTAGTTACAAATAACCATATCAGCCTAAAGCATTACATAATTGTTATAAGTATCATATTTTAAGATTATGCTAATGCGTACTATCACGTGAAATAACAGGTTAAATTATCTAGTTCTCAAGTCAAATCGCAATAACGTTTAAGAGATTACTGAAATATACATTTTGTGCATATGACTATTTGATGATACAATGTTGATGTAGACAATCCTGTATTCTAATTACTGATTTGTTAGAGATTCAAAGTCTTCAAAAATACAATTATTCAGAGATTCAGGAAAAAGAATTTGTATTGATTTCTGGTAAGCCTGATTTCCAAACTGTCATCACATTGATTTGATCCAATGTGTATTGTACTACAAAGTATATGTCGCTATGACATTTAATTGTATGAATCAGTTCTATAAAATGTTGCACTTAATTTTGTAGAATAATCATTATTCATGTTAATTTTTTAGTTGAGGATTTCATTTGAATGATAACCACTGTAAATAAATTGATATAAAAATGAATGCATCCAAATAAATGTTGTTCACTCGTTTCACCTTGTTTTCTCTACAATACAATCTTTCTACAGGTTTTAACTTTTAGAGTAGCTCTGAACTGGGTAAGGAAAGAATCAGTAGTATCCTGTCTAAAGCATGAATATCAAGAATAAACGCTTCTAGTAATCGCACCGAGTGTCGCGTGCATCAAAGTTAGCTTTGCAACTTTTGTACTTTTAATTTCGATTAAGATTATCCTGGAAAACTTGCTGCCTCAGGAAATCACTTACTGTTCAATATGTATGATTGTTTGAACAGCAACACTATACTATAAGAACATTATCGTTATTTAAATTACCGAGCAGTTTCATCTTAAATGAAATACCTGAGAGTTCAAGTAACGTTTTAGAGAATTATTCAGGTCATTGATTTTTTAAGTATTTATCTATTTGCATAAAATCAATCTGCTACTGTATTTAATTATGCAAAAGTACATACGGGGCAATTCGTTTAGTTCAATATTATCAATAAATGCAAATACTTGGGCGTTCACCAATTAATATATTCAACTGCAACTGGAGGCCAGATTTATTAAGGACTTAACTACTGAAGAAAAGGTACTCTGTGCTTATAAACAGTGTTTAAAAAACTAACATTTCACAACATACACATTTTTCTCATTTGATTCTGTTTTCCTTGTTACATTTTACCATTGATTTTAACTAATGAACAATATTTACACAAAACATGCACATGATATTTTGTAAGTAATATGTAAAAACATGTATCTCAACTAATAGTTCCACTCTACTTGATTCAGTTGGAATCTTGTAGCTGGCTAATTTAAGTGAACTTGCACTAAGGTCACACCATTTAATGATTTCCTAGCCTGGCCGACTCTAACTGTGGTTCCCAGGCTTTTCTGTTTTTTTAATAGTTGTCAGATGAGAGTTAGTCTTACCGAGCAAAAATATATTTAAGAAGAGGGAAAAAAAGTTACACAAGATGAATTACGACCACGCCAACCAAACGCTGTGCCCACTTCGAATCTTGATTGTCGGCGTGAATGAAACTAATCATAAAGAGTTGAAATATTTTACTTAAAGTCCATTGACCAATACGCGCTGTATAACTCCGTTATGGCTTAGCGTATTCACGCCAACCCTATAAACACTTAGTGATTTGGATTTCATTTAACATGCTCCTGATTTCTATCCTGACACCATAGTTGAGTTGTAGCTTCTTTGACCAATAAAATACACTAAGTAGTTACATACTTTAGTTAAGCAATACCTGAGTTTGTATCTGGTAAATCAATACAACGAACATAGTTCTATAAAGTTAATAATATTTAAGATATACCAGTCACGAGTTACTAAGCACTCATTGATTTTAGAATAGAAGGATCTCATGTTCAAAACTTATTCACAGTAATCTATTAGAAGTATATTTCCAGTTATTATAGAATTATTTAACACAGTATGTTTACGAAGTAAAAAATTAAAATTCGTATAAACATTTCCAGATAATTTCTTTCTGATGTGATGACGTTTTGAAGACGAATTAAAGAAGTCACGAGATTGTTTAAATAGTTAATTTGCTGGATATTTTTCACTTCTGTAAATAAGTTTAATCCACATAAAGAAAACCAAACATATTATTCGTTATACCTTTTGATAATTAGTTATTATGTGTTGGTTGATCATGGCGTAGTGACCAGTTTGATGTTTGTTAAGCCCTTTGTTTTGCTGATCGAATTTTATGGTTGCAATGAGGCCACTAGTCTAAGGGACTCGATATCAGTGACACTATACAGAGATGAAGAGTTGTCTCAGGGGTAGTCAGCATAGGGTCGACAGTTGCTAGATAGCTCAGTGGTAACAGTTCAGGACTGTAAGGTTGAGTGATTTTGAGTCACATCTTCCAGAGAGCATGGATCCTCACAAATATTGTGAGTACACCTTACTAAGGAGTGTCAAATACCACGAAGCTTCAGTACTGGGTTTCCTGCTAAGTATCCTAAAAGCAACGTAGATGACAATCCGTATTTTACTGTTTTACACTTAATTATAAAAGTAAATAATGGCGAAACCTACGTATTATCTTGCTCTAACTGCTAGTCTTGGACTAAATGATTTAAATAAGATTCCTATTATTTTATTTATTTATTATTTATTTATTATTTAACGTTTGTTACATAGCTGAATTTTCAGCTCCAGCTAAGCAACAGTTAAAAATATTGTTTGCTTAAAAATCAAGTTGTCACAGACAGTATATGTTATACATTTTCAACTGCCATGCGCTTGCTAATATTTCAGTCACTACAACTATCCGTTAGTTGACTATATACCAGATACATGCACTCCAATATGTTCTTCACTAACTTTTTCATGGGACGGACGCGGAGTAAAATAAATCAACAATCACAATATTTCTACTTGAATTTTCTAGCATTCAGTATTGTGGTAATCAATAACTCCTTAGGAATTTCCTATCAGTAAATAGAAGTAGAGTCGATAATTACTTTGTCCATTGGAGTCTGAAATTGTATGGTTACATGGTATGCATGCAAAGCTAGTACATGAGGTGGCTCATACTCTTGAACATCATACTCAGTATACGAAGTGCTCGTAACATTCCGATTTCTAAGTCAGTCTTTTAAAATATACGATCGATCCTATTTCATCATTTATTATCTGTTTAATAAAGATTGATTATGATCTGTTTCATGTCCCTCTTCCCCAATCAGTTTTACTATTTTCAAATTTGAAATTTCCTATGTCTGTACTATATTGACTTCTTTAAATTAGCATTTGTAAGGCTACAGTTAGCTCTCACATTACTGTCACTACTAGTTTTCTAACACTTACAAATTTTTCTAGATTAATAAACTACAATAATGATGAACACAATATCTCTAAGGATACACTATTCATTTTAAACAACAAAAATAACATGTGATAACTATGTTTGACATTTAAGCATATTACAAGCATATATATATGATCCGGTAATTTTGATTTACACAAAAACACTGGATTTTGATTACCACTCTAATACTTTTGTCTACATTATAGAAAGAGACCCATCTTAAACCGGTCTTTTGACTCCATATCTTTGAGCTTTGAGTTCTAATAGACAGTAAATAATTAACACTTATAAAGACACTAATTTTTTCTTATTGGAAAGTGTTTATGCCTCTAAATGTCTTCAATAAAAAATAATTTGAAATATCCAAGGAGTGAGCTTCAATTGTATAATTATATATGGTATATATTATACGCCAATTATTAGTTAGGCTAGATTGAGTACCAAACCAGTGAACTCGAGGTTGGCTAATTATTGTTAACGAAGCTGCAATGGTTTTATTTTTATGTATAGGTATTCAAATCATCAAATTATTTTTTAGATTTTCCACTCATTAGTGCATGAACAAAAGTAAATTGCGAAATTCTCTTCACCTATTGGTAATCAGTGATCTTTGATTATTAATACTTGCACTAGTCAATATCTTCTAATGCAAGTCGGTGTGGTAAATACTGCAAATTATGACTTATAGACAGTGTGATATCAAACCCAGATGTTAATCATGTAATAAAGTGTCCGTAAAGAGTTTGCGATCATCAAAGAAGGTTAAACTTTCAACGATTTATTTCCAATCATACAATGTGAAATATACAACTAACTTTAGACAGATATGGATATTATTTATGAATTCTCAAGCGCATAAAGTCATCCCTCTTATGCTAACCATTTTGTTATTGTTTCTTTCTTCAAAATTATCAAATGAACCAATCATAAAATAAAATGTCTTGTCACATGGTAGCATTTTCTAACTTTGAATTTAAAAGAAAAACTGTTAAGTTATTCTTGACAATTTTCTAATAAATCATTGGAAGGAAATATTGTTTTAAATGGATTTCAATTTACACCAAGATACTGTTTTGGTATGTATGCGATTTACTTATATTGGAGATGCAACAGTGAATGATAAAATATATTGGTAGACTTCAGCATACTTACTAAACCATAAATATGGAATGAATGATATGTCAACCCTCTTAGGAATATATTTTGGAAGCAGTATATCAGAGATTAAGGGGTCGACAAATCTAGTTAGGTTGAAAAATGTGTTTATTTCCTATGTTCATTTACGTATGGATGGACTATTTCAGTTAGGCTTTCTTTAAAATTGATCAATCAATGTTTGATTTACAACCAGTCTTTGATATTTGGATAAGAGGAAATATATAGAAATGTATCCACTTACGACCTCGCAGCAGTAATTCAAACAAATTTTATATCATCAGCTATAACTCCCTTTCATCATGCACCTCATCTAAAATTTATTCGAAAACACTATGCATTCGCGAAATTTTCAACCATTCTGTATCCACAAGTATGCAGTTTTCTAGGTGCTAACCTTAATATAGAAAAATTAGACGCGTCATCTCTCGAACCTGTGCTACGTAACACTAATAGGATGGACAGAAAAACACAGTTCAAAACACTTTATTCACAGATAGATGGATTAGTTTTTTACATCTCTCGACTATACCGATATGCTTATATATTCATTAGTCAACGGTAATTATGAATCCCTAAACAGCAGTCAGAAACGACAGTCTTAAAAAACTCTGGAAGAACTCATATCCAACTACAGCTTAATAATTTTGAAGCCAGATAAAAGCACAGAAATAGTCTCATAAGAAAACAATTATTAAGAAAAGATGAACACCCTGCTTGCAGGTGATAAAAAAATTCCAAAAGCTTTCAATCGAAAACGATTTAAGAGATAAGATCTAAAAACAAATAGTTAATCTGTGGAAGCTATTAAACAGCATGATTTAATTTCAGAAAACATTTTCTTTGTAACACTCAAACTAAGCATTCTTTCAAAAATTTACAAAAATGGTTTACCTCTTAGACCAGCTTGTATACAGGCAGTTCACCATATTATACTACAGTAAAATGATCAGTAGAAGTCTTGTGTCCAATTTATAAGAGAGGATAAGGTAAGGGGAACTTGACACTGATAGAAATGAAATGTCTACACTACCCTTAGTTAAAATAATTGAATTAATGTCCTAAAAGACAGTTTTGAGAATTCCTTACCCTTTTTTAGTCTTTCGAAATAGCACCGCCCCTTCTTGAAATGAAATGATAATGACAGAATCCAAAACATTCATTTGAATCTTTGTGTAATTGTGTAAAACTACAAAATTACTCAGAAAGAAAGGAAAGCATGATATGTTACAAATCAATTAAGTAACCACATTCTTCCGACAATCTTCTCCTTCGCGAAAAAATTATTGGATCTTTTCTTAATAACAGAAAAGTTACTTCGTCGCACTGCGAATTTGCTGTTTCTTCCCTATTCCCATAACTTCTGTGTTCATAGAATATAGGGCTGATATTATAACTGCATGTAGACTCTCTTCCAGCTGTTGTATTATTTCGAAAAGATGACTTAGTCAGTCTTATCTTAAAAATAATTGAGGTGATTAATCTATGGCTCATTTGACTGTTAAACAAATCTTCATGAGCAACAAATACAACGGTTTTTTGACGTGAACTAACGGCTTGTTCACATGGCAACTCAATGATATTAAGCTTCGGTAATTTCATTGGTACTTGGGGAACTATGATAGGGAATATGTCATGTCCTTGCTTCACTTCTTTGACGATGGAGGTAGGCATTGCAAATTCATCCTAAGGAGTGTTTAGAGCAAGATCACCATTTAACTCTATACTTTTCTGGCCTGGACCAAAATATTTTGATAACACTGATTCGAGCATTTGAGCTCGAGCAGCTGAAAACACTCTCTGCTGTTGCTGAAACCACAAATCCATCTGCTCAAATGTTATGGACATATTGGTTTTTAAAAATTTATTTGCATGCGACACAGCTCTATGTGAAAATAATCAAGTCAACAACCAACTGTTTATAAGGTTACTGATGCCGTATTATTCCATCAACTGGCCAATTAACTGCTCTTGTTTCTTCTGGTCCAATTACTAAAATAACTCCATTTTAAAATGCGCACGCTTGATTCGTCTTCACACTATGCTGATTTGCTATATATTTAATACGACCACTACATCACCAGTTGTTACATTTGAATACATTCGGACCAGTTACAACGTATGGCAAAAATAGTAAGTGATCTTGTTAACTATTGATCAATCCTCGTATACATCTTCCCCGTGAGTACCAGTCCCCAAGTTGGAATGAAAATCGCAAGATGAATTAGCCAACTAGACACAAATCATGTTATATTTTAAACACAAAGTCAAACCACACATCGAAGCAATTAGGAATTTTACATTAATACAAAACAAAGGAGATAGTGGCAGTAAATAGGGGTAAGTTGTACACAACTATTTAACCGTAGTTCATAATAAAGGACAATGTACTAACAGCAAATATACTAAACGGGAGGACAGTGTAAGAGGAACATAACAATAACAGAAATGAAATGCCTACGTTAGCCTTAGTAAAAATAATTGAAATGATGTTCTAAAACACAGTTCTGAGAGTTCGTTACTCTTCTTTAGTTTTTCCGATATAAAGAACCTATTTATTTACGGAAAATAGTTTGAATAACCAATTCCATTCCTTTGTTCCACTACTGTACAGAATCGTGGTATAATGTGCTCAAATAAACTGCTCAGATGATGTGATGCGTAATTTTTATAAAAATGTTCCTAACTGTATTATCAGCAAGCATAGGACCAGTTACAAGACTTCGTTTGGCTAAAAAGTTTCAACATCTTGTGCATTACAAACCTGTGCATGCAATTTATTGACCCTTAAAGATCTAGTATTAATGTTCGTCCACTAATCGCGACATTTCGTTTGATTTTAAATGAACTGCTAATTCTATATCGATATGTCCCAACTCATTGATTAATGATTTATGACCTATGAAGAGTAGTTGCTATGTCTACTTCATGTTCTTCTTAATACATAGCAGTTATCAATATGAGCACATCAGCATTTGTTATACTGTGACCTTGATCACCTACACTTGATTGGTATCAATTTTATTATTATTATAAATTATGTGTATTAATGTTAAGCATTAAAGAAAGAAAGTCTCAGTTGTTGTTTTCATTGAACTGGATTTTCTACTTTATTCCTATTAATCTACTCACTTTATAGAGTATATATTTTGTGTCACGCCAAGATCTCTAATTTTGTCAGATGAATAACCAACAAATTAAAATTTATTATGCAGAACATATTGTATGTGCATTTGGAATAGTTGTATGACATTGGTTGTTTAGTCAGTAATTCAAAAATAAGGGTTATCGACAACTTCATATTAATGTATCTTCAACGAATTATACAATTAAGAAATGGATGACAAAAACGTATTTTATTACGTAGTATTCAAAACTGTTTCTTTCAATTAAAAAATTATTTATTAGGTACATCAATCATTTTGATTTCTCCACTGAAACAATAATAATAACTTTTTCATAATTCTAGATACCGCAGTTTACACAGCTACATGGATATGACAGCTGGGTTTCTTTTAATGCTCATAGTGAATAGTGTACCGTTTTTAATAATATCATGAGTTCCTATTTCTGATAATTGTCAACTGACTAAAGGTTAAAACTGAAAAAAAAACAGTGTGAAATTTATTTGTCACACGCAAAAACGGCATATATACTAGCTTGTTTTCACAAATAACAAAAAATATTCGAAGGATTCCAGTTTGGTCTAATTAAGAGGTATGTAATAACAAAACCACAAGTGGTTTTGTTATTTTGCCTTAATTGAACTATGCAATAAAGTTGGTACATTAAAAACAAATGACCATTATTATTATTATTATTATTATTATTATTATTATTATTATTATTATTATTATTATTATTATTGTATGATACTGATAGTGATCACAAAAATAAACATCTTCATTTCACCATCAGTAAAATTTAGTGAACTGCTGTACAGTAGAAACTACACTTATGGTATTATAAGGTGAATTGTGTTCAGAGTAACATCTTTTCGAGAGTAGGGCACTACACGCAGTACTTAATTAGTTTATTCTGTTTTATAAGCATGAGTTAAGAGAAAAAAGTGTACGCTTGATGTGATGTAAATAAACCAAACAAATTATGATGAAAAATATCTTAACGGTAACGTTTATAAGACTAAATTTAATTTAACGGACAACTTTTCAGTTCAATAACTCCAAAACAGCCAAATAATTTCATCCACAACTAATTTTACTCTAGTGTAATATCCTGAGGCAAATATTTTGAGTAGTTGTCAGATGATGCAACATAAGTAAATAGGGCTGATTACTTGACATAATACAAGTAATCGAACATAGTTGCTATCTTCATTATCTACGATCAACTTCATTCAGTATAAAACTAAATATTTAATTAGACTAAAATGAACAAATAAACACTATGGTTATCCTTTTCTCATGTTATTACACTCTCTGAAAGCAACATCTCTGACATGATACGCTAATAAATATTATAAAAAATGTCAATTTTGACGAAACGAATAACAAAAACGACAACTCACAGAAGAATAAAACATAAAATTAAGTAACATCATAAAAGCCTATAACATCATCGTTCACCTTCGCTTTCTTCTGCAATCGAAATGTAGTCACTGTATTATCAGTTTGTTGTTTTATCTGAAAAAGTAAGCATAAATATGTGTGATGATAATCATTTGCTTATTTATAAATAATCTTATAAGGTACAGAAATGTTAGTATCAAGGACATATTAAAAAGAAAACCTATCTTCTGTGAATTGAACTTACAGGTATACATTAATTTTTTGAAAGACTACAGATAATCGAACAAATGTGAGCCCTCTGGGCTTACATTTGATTTCATCAATGAAACGTAATCTAAAAAATAATTTACTCTCATCTTATAATATTTATGTTAGTCTTACTGTAAATTAATTAATTTTCATAACAAGTTAGTGACAGCAATATTCTATAATATGACTTATGACATTCACAACTAAATAACCATCATGTGTGAAAACAACAATTTAGTTCTTAATGATGTCGAATGGTCCGTAGACAAATATTAATCCATTGTAAATCATAGATATACATATAGAGTATTAAAATCAGGAGCCTATAACAGACTGTCATTACGGTGAAGTTAAACCAATGAATTAAATGTAATCTTTCCAGAATTATTTACTCTGCCTTTGAATCACTAACAAACTCAGAAAATGAAACAGGATATTGAAATGTATTTCAAATGCCATTTAAAACGTATGATACTTACAGGAGGTGAGTCACCCAGATTATTTAGATCGGTAAATCTATTTTGCTGTGATCTTGCATTCATTTCAGATTTATTTTCTTCACTTGTACGATGGAAATTATTGTCTAGGTCTTTATGATCAATCTCTTTAGTAGGGATGACGTTTATTTCCTTTTCGGTGAAACGATTTTCTTCTGTTTTGTTTTTAACATTTACTTCATCACTTTCTGGTTTTGCAATGTCTGTATACTGTTTCCTCATTTGTCTATCGAAAATGTAGGGATGTTACAATTTACCGCTTCTCACAAATGTCAAAGTTAGTACGAAAAATGTAAACACTCAGATGTATCTTTAAAAAGTCAAGAATGTTAGAGCAAACATTTGTTTTCGATTAAGTCTACCTCTGGCACTACATTTATAAATCCATAAATTTCATGATACAATTAGATAGTGTCATAGGGTAGGTGAGTATTACCAAAATCATGGATTAAAATTAGTAAATTATACGTCCATTTGATGTAAAATTGGCCGTAGACAAAAACAAAAGTTATGTTACAATATAATAAAAAGGTCATTTACTATAACCATATTTAATGTAGTGTATCATATCAAAAGATGATGATGACGTTTAGTGAGTAAAGTATAAGTCTGTACAAGGTAATATACTCAGAAAACAAACTTGGACTTGACAACATATTCACTTTCATAGCGTTACACCTCTTAAGTATAAAATAAATCCTGTTTAATGCTTGAGTCAACAAATGAGACGTAACTACCGGACGACAGAGTAGAAGAAAAAATAAATAAGTCGTGAATCACTTTTTTATAGAATGGGTGTCCTAGTAGTTTTATCAGAAAATGTGTGGTGGAATGAAAAACGAACAAGACTAGGGTAGATACAACTATGGAAAACACTGTCTACGAATGAACTTCAAAGATAGTATAGCAAGTGCCATCCTAACAAGAACATTGAGTTGATTTACTCAAAGCACATCTAACTTCACTAAGTTACATGTTAATTTTTGACTAAGACACTACTAAGGCAGCAAATCAAAGAAAAATCACTAACGATGGCCACTTCTGAGTTTATTTATCCGTTTATTTAACTGCTTCTACGAAACCGGTTACATAGGCCGTACTTAAAGGTCTTTATCCATGAGATCACGAAATTATGTTTCGGCTTGGTTATCTAATGGTTTAGCTAAATTAATACACGATTCTTTACCACTTAATTGACTATGGTCACAACATCAACATTCATGTAGTCTTCTCACTTGTGTACAAAGTCTTGAATAATCTGCTTAAAGGTATTACATTGCTTCTACTCTACAAAACTGAATGAAAAGGCATTACCTTACGGAAACAAAACTTATGTATACAAAAAAAATATATTCAACCTCTTTATTTACATGAGACCTCAATAGGGCATTTTTTTCAGTTTCATGTATTCATTGTTTTCTTCTTACAAGACTTTCAGGATCTTATTAATAAATAGTGTCCGCATTCACTTTCTTCACTACGTTATTTAATTTTTATTCTTGAATCCATCGTTACATTACAACTGTATTCCTAATTGTATTATCGTTACTACCATTACCATTATTTTACATTCCACTTTGACCTTACTGATCATCATCATCTTTTGATATGATACACTACATTAAATATGGTTATAGTAAATGACCTTTTTATTATATTGTAACATAACTTTTGTTTTTGTCTACGGCCAATTTTACATCAAATGGACGTATAATTTACTAATTTTAATCCATGATTTTGGTAATACTCACCTACCCTATGACACTATCTAATTGTATCATGAAATTTATGGATTTATAAATGTAGTGCCAGAGGTAGACTTAATCGAAAACAAATGTTTGCTCTAACATTCTTTTGATTATTATTTGGGGATCTTGATATTATTTAAATGCAATCATATTAGTACTTAATGTTGATATCAACATCTATGTATATTATATATATATTTTTTTGCTTAGATACTAACTATTTAGAACATTATAATAGTGCATTTGTATATAGCTCGGAAGAGTAGCCTTCCAAGTTTCAGTAATGCCAACTTACCTTAGTGTAAGTGCACAAATTAAGTTTTGTAAGTGACGGCAATAGCAACTATAAAGTTCTGAAAGTTGTGTTATTTAGAAGCACGTCCACTCACTTTTACAATGTTGATATTTATGAGCTTAAACAAAGTGGTTTTCAATCACTTTGATGCATAGATACCTTACTCGACCACCAAGTTTCCGATCTGTTTTGGTTGCTTTAATTATCAACTGAAAGATTTATGGTAGAATATCCAAGTAAATATCCTATCAAGCCAGGAGCACTAATTACGAGTATTGATGAGTTTTCACATAAACGAAATTTTTGCGCTACACTATTAATCTTAACAACTTATTATTTATGGGGACAACTTTATTATTGAAAGCAAACAACAATTTTCTTTAAATTCTTTAGTAAATATTAATATGAAACTTAATGAATATAACTAAGTTTACGGAGTCTAGTAGAGTGAAAATATAAAGTTAAAACAATATAAAGTAAAAATAATCATACATATCTGTCTGACATCCATGTTCCTGCATATTTTTTCGTTGATTTTTTTGAACTTCTGATTCTTGCTCTGTTATTTTCTTTCTGAATGGATTTTAAAGAGTTCAAATGTATTATTACAGTCATCTCCGTCGAAAAAAATACGAGCGGAATACCAGTTTGGAATTGGAAAAAGACTTCAGTCACTTTCAGTTTATTACGCTATCGAGGATTATGTATCTGATCAATCTGAAACTTATATAGCATACCCGTAAGTAACACAGTTTACTATTCCAACAGTATTAAGTACCGGATTTAATTTTCGAACTCAATTAATTAAGTTTCTTGATATCACTCCATTGTGCAAAACATAAACCATATATATATATATATATATATATATATATATATATATATATAATATTCAAGGAAATGATGGTATATAAGAACATTAGCTCCGTAAAGTTATTCTGTTAAACCGTAAGTTGGTGAGTGATGAGAAGCAGCTTCAGTATGAATGTGTCCATTTTATAGAAAACTAAGTAACATTATTTTATTTCAGAAAATATGCCATTCAGTTAATTGCGGTTCTCTTCTTTTTAAATTTGAAAGACAATGATGAAAGACGATTTTCGAAATATGAAATATGGCACTCATCAAAGCCAATATAAATCGAGCCACTGTTAAAAACACAAATCTCCGAAACATTCTCAGACTTATGCAGTAGACGATGGAGTTCTGTTGGATTGTTGTTTAACAATCCTGCAACGTCTACGTATCTCATTGTCCTTGAAGTTCCAACATAGTGTCCGGGTAGAATATGATAATACTAAACGACTAAAAATTATATCATTGAAGAATTTGCAGTGATCAGTTACCATAGACAGAAAAGATTAAATATGTATTTGATCATAAGTGGAATGATGTGCTTTATTAATGAGAATAGGAAAAATAGCTTCAATAGGTATTTCAATATAGGGATAAGATTGAAACTTATTAAATCTATCAAAATAATAATTGGGATAGAGAGTGTGTGAATAGATAGTTCAAATCATATTAGTATTGAAGACAGTATACGAAAGGGAGAGTGGAAGAGAACAAAAATTCATGGTCACTATCTGCTAAATTAGCTAAAATTGGCTTGCATACATTGCTTAACCTTTACCAAACCATGTTGGAGTATGTCCATACACTTACTGGTTAGTTTGCCTGATAGTTCGCTCTATACAGGTTTCTGCAATGGGATTGATGAATTGATATGTACGCATAAAAGAGACGAATTTCCGTTACCTTTCCTTCACTTAAATGAAAACTTCTGGTTGACTTAAAAATAATGAACAAAGGTTCACTGAGTAAAAAGTCATTTTTTCCACTCACACTATCCTAAAATAAAGGGCGTCGTTATCAACATTTCCCTTGAGTAGTGGCTTTAGCAAAAAGAGTTTCTCGATGACAGTTCATACCTCTGACGTTTAGTACTTATGTTCATGCGTTTCGTCATAAGATCCAACAGTACCCTAATTCACTTCAATTTATGAGAATGAATGAAAAAATAAATTGTATATCCTTGACACTTATTTAAACAAACGAGAAAACAAATCGATACATAGAAGTTTATGCATAAAGAGTTTCAATATAAATCAACGCATCTATGTGGTACAAAAGAAATGTTATTAAATATTTTACAAACTGACCAAAAACGATCTACTCAAAAGACATTATAAAGCATGAATTAGAGTTCGTTAATAGTATGCAAACTGAAATGAGTACTCACAGGCTTTCCTGATGAAACTCATGAACATAAGAACAAAATGTCACAGATATGAACTATTAGCAAGAAATCCCTCTAGCTGAAACTACTATTCATGGGAGATGTTGCTAGTGGCGTATATGGTCTTTGGTACTAATATGATTTGTGCTATCTATTCATACACTCTCTAGCCCGATTATTATTATTATTATTATTATTATTATACCTATTCAGGCTATTTTTATTGCTTTTATCAATTTTAGCACACCTATTCTCTTATTATCAGTTTCATTAGTAATTTATTTCGCCGTCATCAGTGGCTCAGAAATTGCCTTGATTAGTTCGGCATGTATAATATATACATTTTATCATTACAATATATCAGCTTTATAAAAGTCTAAATGGAAAACATTTGATTCTTTCACAATTGATGCCTTTTAACCATCTAATATATGTTCTTATACTTATGAAATATATG
Organism: Schistosoma japonicum; assembly: GCA_025215515.1. NCBI lineage: Eukaryota > Metazoa > Platyhelminthes > Trematoda > Strigeidida > Schistosomatidae > Schistosoma > Schistosoma japonicum. The sequence goes on from CM046069.1 coordinate 55,165,665, forward strand.
CTTCAAACTCACTCTAATAATTCATATTCTTTTTTCATTTTTTCAGTTGAATCCGTTAATTGTTTATTCATGTATTGTAAATTCGAAATTTGAGCCTTAGCCGATGCTAGCTCCTTCGCAATGTTTTCATCTTGTCGGACAATCATTGACACTTTTGGAGTTGCATTAGTTACCTTATGGGATACTAAAAACAAAATGTTATACAATCTAAATTAGCCTAAATATACATGAATTCTGCTTATATTAATCTGTTGATCACATCTGAGGCTAAAAAATTGTACTAATTTGTCTTATCGGGAGATTCAGCAAGAAAAATTTACTTTCGAAACTGTCATTTAGAAGACTATTTCATTTATTTCGAGGACACGTGGATCGATTATCATTTTTCTATTTTTGTCATGTTCCCATCGCTCTAACCTCCCACTAGACGCTTTGTGATCAGAATTTACACATAAACACGTGCTTGAAATATAGTATAATTTGGTTCATAAGATTTTTTTTCTGCTACGACCTGGGACTAAGTAGGTATCGAAGTAGACTTTAGACATCAACAAGAGTCGTATTTGCGATCGATTGTTGCAATTTTGTGCTCATAAGGTCAAACCATGCAACTGATCGTACATTCAAATTACGACGAACCAATTTTACCCCTAGATTAAATTTCAGAATAGGAGACAAATAAGTTTTTCATTACTACCTGACGGCCAAAGAAAGATTACAATGTAGTATGTTTTTGTACATTTTTAATGACTGCTGCATATTGATGAACATAAGTAAATCAAAATGTTTTAAATAAGTTCTATTTTAATTGCAAGGGTTTGTGTGCTCGCCTAATGAAGTTCACGATTTTTCTGAAGGTTATTAATTGGAGTATTTTTATCTCCATAGATTGGTCCATAAACACAGGATCACCAGATACCAGTAGTTATAACGAATTTAAACATCTGTTGACAATAATCAGATTCACCAAATGGTGCCAAATCGTTAGCACGCTCCAACAACAAACTTGCTGGTATCTCATGCAGGGAGGTGTAGTGAGTAAGCAAAAGTACGTGTATGTACTCGTGGCGTCTCGCGAAGTAAAAATCCACTTTGCTTACTAGATTGATCACATCATGCTCATTTACATTTTTCAGTGAACCGATAGATAGACTTGAACTACCTGGCACAAAAATTACTGTTTTTTCTCTACTTCGATATGTTTTTATTAGGAATAGTACGCTTTGCTTAAATGTTATCTACAATTATTAAATAACTTTCTTTCTTTGGAAATCAGGCACAAATACTTTTTGAAAACATGAGAACATCATTAGAATTCTGAAGTGGGGATTTATTTCATAACTATGTAACTGATAGTACGCTGGTTAAGAGGCTATCATTCACGATCACCTCAAAAATCAAACTACCGTAACTATAAAAGTGAAATATATTTATAATGCTCGAATGGGTAGAAATTAAGATTTCTTAAATTTCGTGACTTAGCGTAGGTCACTACTTCAAGACATAAATAAATAACCGGATTGAACTAATACAAGTTTAAATAATATAAAGGAACAAATCAAAATGCATGTCTGATCGTGACATATCACGTCATTTGGGTCAAGCTGTACATGATTTGGGATTTAAAGTGAACTATAGAGACCCAAATGAATGCTTTTAGTTCTTTCAAAAGTTAATCCATCTCTAATCCTACTTTATTTTTTATTGTTATTAAGTGGTTTTCAAATAAATTAGTACCGTAAACAGGCGGACAGTCCAAAATGAATAATTAAACAAGTACAAGCGATTGGTCAGAGACAAATAAAAATGTAAACTCACTAGTACTTTCAACAATGGTGGCCACTAAATGGTCATCTGCAGACGTTTCGGACCTTTTATTCTTATAGTAAATAAATCAAATAAAAATTAGCGAATCAGTTAATGTATAACACACCTGTACATTATACGCACCATTTTCAGAAGCACGGTAAGGAGCTAAAATCGAAAACAAAAACAATGAAAAAAAAACATTTCTGATGACATGGTTTCATTAAGCAAGTTTGGTCATTAAATGGATACACCAAATAATCTTCACATATTTCAGATCCATTAATTGATCATCTGTCTGGTTGATAACAAACGACATTCAAGGCTTAAACTAAACACATCGAAATAATAAGTCACAAATTTTGGTAGTCACTTAGAATTTCTCAATTGATGAACAGAGAATAGCATTTGTGACTTAAAAATAACTTTCTCAGTTGTTTGGTGGTGTGAGTGATTAGTTTTATTCAGTGATATGGGAAATTTCTTGATTTTCATTTCTTTTGGGGACATACGTTTCCATATGCTATGTAAGCCAGTGAAAATATACTGCTATTTATATAGCTCAAGACACATTTAACAAGGCTAAATTATGTTCGCTACTAATATTTAGTTAATTCATTGCAAAAATCAACTGCGATAAAATTATCCTCCTATTTGTTGGAAAACTCAAAATTAGATTATTATTTTGATAATCCTAAAATCTGTAAAAGTCGTGTTTACATAGTAAATATCAAAGTTGTTTACCACTAGAGAAGTGCCTATTGGAATGTCTTTGTCAACAAAAGTAAGTAAAAATACTTTCTTGCACACAATCCAGATAGCTGTATATGATTGTTCATGGAAATTATCCTCACTTACATCAACCTTTCTTAACCAACAGACATTACAGATTAATTTTCTAAATACCGAAAATAACGAAACCATACACTTTAGTTTGTCAAATAAAAATAGAAAAGAATTACAAATGTCTTCCTTTATGTCGTTTGATGATAAATGCCTGTAAAGCTTTTGAATTTTGTTCACCAAACAATGATTCTTTGCAATTAGCTCCTGTTTCTGTTGATCTAAATCTTTAATCACTTTCCCTAGCGTTTTAATTTGAAAATTTATTTCATTGTTTTCACTGGTAAAGCCTCGTTTTGATTTGGCAGGTGGTTTTTCTTTTTTATCACGACATTGTTCTGATAAAATTTGAATGTGTTCTTTTAATCGCTTAATTTCTGTGAATGCAGTCTCTAACTGTATCCGCAACTCTTCAACCCGAGTGAACTTTATATCTGTCACTAAGCGACTTTAGAAAATTAAATAAGTAAAACATAAACAATAACTTTGTTATTAAATTTTGTTACAAAGAATTTTAGTGAACAGCTTAAAGTGTGAATACATTTCTATCAACCATTTTATAGGTTTTGTCATAGCCCCCCCATTAAAGTTAGTAGACAGGATAATAAAATTCGACCTTACACTTTAATGTACTTATCATATTTACGTGCAATAACTGGTAATATACTGAGTTTTGATTGCTTCTATAAAGTTATCAGCTCAAACAAGTAACCAGAAATGGTGTATGAATCAGTTTTTAATTGTTCTTAGCTTCAGTGCCTTATGTAATCAACCCTGGACTGCAAACTTAAGTAGTTTATCATAATAACACAACGAGTTAGTTGTCATGTACTAACATTCATTACGAGTTTTTTTTAATATGTGTCAAAGTTAGACAGAAGAAACTACTAAAACTGTTGTAGATTCTAAGACAAATAAACAAAACTAATATAAATGTTTTCAAAACAAAACAACTTTATTTAAAATACTACTTATATCACTTACTGACAGTACTTATCAATTAGAAAATTATTAACGTATCAAACGAAATAAAATTTAATTTATGTTATGTCAGTATTATCTTACTTGTATTGAGCGTCTTTTTCCTGAAGTTGAGTTTCCAGTTTAAAAACCTTTTGATGAAGCAGACGAATATTTCTAAGTGAGTTTTGTTTGATATTGCCCGGATTTTTGGTTAATTTTGAACTCTAACATCAGTGAAACGTTGAGATATAAAACATTTTACTTGATTTGGGCTAACCAGCATTGTGCGTTCATTTTCCTTTTTAGCCAGATCTTCCCTTAAAATACGACAGTCAACATCTATATTTCTATTTTATCTACGGCGAATTTCTGTTAGGTTAATAAAAGAATTAGGTATCCAATATAAATTTTGTCACTAACTTCTATATGTAACTTAAACGCTTACTTTGAACGGAAACACTACAAGACTAAGTACTTGAATAATCATCGATTATTTAGTGTCGTGGCTTAAATTTTTGAGACTGATCAGAAAAGTTCAAAACATCATTCAAAACAAGCGCTTTTAACTCGATCCATCAGATCAAGTTATACTCCACAATGCTGACAATTATACACTGTTAATAAAGTGATAGAATGTACGACTTAGGAGATTTATATGTGAAGTAATATGCGTAATAATTAGGTGGCATACTCTTATCTACCAACGAAAAATCACTTTAAATCGTAAACTATAAATTGTTACCAAAAGTAAAAAAAATAAGTAGTATAATTTGAGGACATATGAAAGTTCAGGTCCCATTCATTGTTTTAATTATGACAAATAAGCTTAAGAAAATCCAGGCTTAGTATTTAAAGTAAACGCAACTAAAAATAAGAATTTTAGAATAACCGCTATATTGATTTTCATCTATAGAAATGCCGCAAAGTGGGGATGAATGCATCAGATCTCAGCCGTCTTGAATTTTGAATGGTTGCAATACTCGATTTTGTAGCATTTGTGCTTATTTCAATATTATGCAATTAATTTTTGTTAAAATGCTATTTTGCACGGCTTTTGTATTATTTTCATTTGCGACCTTTTATGAAATTAATTGACAATTTGTAGCTACGTACCTGCATGCATACTATTTTCATACAAATTATGAAGTTTATTTACTTCCTATTTTGTCTAATTTCCAGTAACTTTCAGCTGCACCACAATTTTCAAATGCCATATCCACCTCTATTTATAAAGTATTAAATGACAATTTGTATTCGTAATGCTTACATTATAAGTTAAACAAGTAAAGTTTCTTTTTGATTTATCCACCAATAAACAGTACCGTTTTGTTAAGCAAACTTTCCTGTGGCTGGAAAGTGCAAATCAGCGCTCACTGCTATTCTGCCAACTTAAAAGGTATCATTTCAGACTTTGTGCCATTTATAGCGACATCAGTGTTTTCATACTTGTAAGTTTATGATTGATGTATCTCAACTTTTGAACGGTGTAATGTTTAGTTATGACCTGCACGTGATTAGTAAGTCACGAGTATAAATAAAATCACAGAACATGAGTTAGGTGAGTTGGCTTAGTCTTCATCGATTTCCAATTAACTCACTGGATTTTGTATCCTACATTCAACTGTAAAACTTAAAAGAGGCACAGTTGACAATAAAGCAGAAATTTGTTTTGCATCAGATGGACTTATTTACATTACCTTTCCTAGTTAGGCTATAATCTTGTCTTTTACCAAACCATTATTAGCGCTATGAATTATCAATTCAAAAAAAGATCTCTTGTTTCTTAAATTCAGACGGCTGCAAACATTTACACTATTAATAACAACACCATTTTCAGTTTTGATTTAAAGTTTATCGAAATTTCCATTGTTACGTCACCCACTTAGATTTTTCAGAAACCTTTTATCTATTCTATGAGCATTTGTGTATTCCGACAAAATGGATGTCACCTCGAGAAACTACATAGGTCCAATGTTGGACTTATTAGTATTGTTGCCACTGCTATAGCCTAAATATAACCTAAATTTAAACTATCCTCATGTAAACAATAGTCATTGAGGATTCGCAGTCACATGTAAGCAACTACAAAACTATATTAACTCGGTACAAAAATGGATATATTTTGTCTTTCTAAAATGAAGTCTATGTTCATAAAAAGATTAAATCTCTTTTCTGATCTTCAAATATATAGTATACAATATTGTTACTGATATAACATAAAATCTAAGGCTTTACGTTTGTGAAAGAGATTCTAAACCTGAAATGTAACGGATTACGGAGTATAGAGGATAAAGTGACTACATGTTAAGTGGCTCACAGAAATTATATTTGAGTGGATTGTAAATTTGTTGTGCAAACTGAGTGCAATAAGACTACTACTACTACTACTACTACTACAGGTATTTGTATGAAAAAGTGTTCGACATAGATAAAAGTAAACTAGAGATCAATATACATGTAGCATAGTTAACACAGAGTCCAACAGGACAGGCATATAATTTTTAAATTCAATTTATTCCAGTACGTATTGCGCTAAGCCTGTATAAAACAGTTTTAATAAACAGTATAGTTAAAATAACAGTAAGTGTTTTGTTTTAATTATCTATATTCTACCAAAGGTTGACTCGTCACAACTTATGCAAATCCGGATGTACTAATCACTCGGTTACTAAGTATTAGTGATTTAGTCTATTACTGATAAAACCCTTAAGGCTATAGTATGAACAACTAAAAAGGATTCTTCATATTTTATTTGTTTTGAAAAGTTGGTTATGTCATGAATGTGGTCATAAAAGACAACATAGGGAAAATACATGAAAATCAGGACTGTGGCGAGGTTGTCAGAACTAAAAGCATACCGCATAAGTATTCACTTCTCAAAATCGCTAACGAGCTAAACCAGCCTAAGTAGCTTCTATAACGATCTCCGTAAGAGAAGTTGACATATTTTTAGGAAATCGGATAAGCATTTTACAAAACTGCTCAAACGTTGCTCAGTTACAAATGCTCCATGTTCCTAAGTTGCGATGTGATGTACTACCACAAAATAAAAATTTTCATTTTGTAAATCATAATTAACTGTTGCTAAATCCAGCTCGCCTAAAACCGAAGTACCCTAACCACAATTATACTTTTTGTCAAATGTCCTAACAAGGAAGGTACAAAATGTATTACTCAGTAATTAATACTCAACATTGCAAGTAGATAGACCTGTTTATTGAGATCTAAAGTCTAATAACTAAGGGTCCGAAGGGTATAATTAAGGTTGTACCATAACACTTAGACAATTGTCATTAAGTTCATTCACAGGCACTTCTGAATGCAATAGATTTCAGTTTATTTGAATAAACGATAGCACTTTCGAGTATGTATAAAAGTTGTTGACGCACGAATCACAAGCTAATTTTCTTAAATCTCCCATAGTAATTTAAACAGCCATCGTGCCTTCTTACGATGACTGAAACGAAATCTTTTAAATTTCTAAGAAACGTGTCAACTTTCAGTGCTTTTATTAAAAACCTTAATACTATGAAACATGCCCTGCCTCTTAGCAAAACGTTAACAAAAATAGTTCATGTTTTTCACAAAATCTCGAAAATTGATATTTACAAGTTCATTATACTTTCAAACGAGCGACGATTTTGTACTACGCGGTGTTTAGTGAGCACCTAGCGAACTTATGGGTATTGATTACAAAATAAAAATCGATATCCAATATTATCTTGACAAGTGAGTTTATACCAGACCACGAGCTGTCTAAGGTAATTAATGCACTTCCTTGGTATGTGGAAGTATATGACATTGCATTTCATTGTGTTGAATTTCATAACATCGACTTACGACCAGCATTCCAGCTGAATGAGTTCCTGTTGTAGTGCCTGAATGTCTCTGTAGCAGTATATGGCTTGCCATATTTCTATATCGTTTGCGTTAATCAGTACTGACGACGTGATTCAGACGGACAGATCATTGATGAAATAGGAATGGTAGTTGACTGTGTATGACACGGTGAAACTCCTGTAGAGGCTTTCCCGATGTTTGCTGCACTCCTCTCAGTCTTGAAGATAGTTTTATAACCACGTGAGTAATAGATTAGAGAAACATGTACCCTAGACTGAGTTTGCATTTATTTACTTTTTAAGGAATTCTGAATGAGGTTACAGACAATCTTATATATTGCATCCAGGCATTCCCTTTAGACGGCGTATCTAGTTTTGTCACAGCCTAGAGGGTTGTCTAGGAGAGGAACTTCTAACTCTTGATTGGCAAGCTCTGATGTATGATGGATATAAGCTACGGTCACACTTATGGTTGAGTAAGCACTTTGAGTGGTAGCTTGGTTCAGGCAACCCGTGAGACGTGTTGTAGAAACCTCTGCAAATTTTTCTTTATTGAGAAGTTTTCTTTCCGGTTTTCTTTCTCTAAGCTCTCTTCTTACACTAGGGTAATAGTATTTTAAGCTTTTTCAGCCGGAAAGGTTTACTTGGCTGGTCAGCTTGTCAGTATGGAAACATCGAAATTTCATCTCGTATCGCTACCTATGTGCTGGAAAAGCATCTGCTGACTATGAATTTCGTGGACTGTTTAATGGTTTTCCCCTTCTTGTTGCCCTGGCTCAAGACCTATTGTTGGAACGTCAAAAAAATATTCTGCATGGAATATGTTAATTGCAGCCCTCACCATTGTAAATAGCTACCCTGAAATAGATATTTGCGTCCACCCAGTAAATATAATCGGTCTTCAATCTGAAACTCCATTCAACCTATGAATGACCAACGAAAATGGAAAACTGTACATATGTCAAGAGACAACGTTACATTTTTTGAGCACCAGTAACATGGCACTACGATATGCATGCAAAAATACTGAATCGGAGCAACTTGCTATGACCTTTGTGGAAATACCACTGATGGTCATTACATTTAACTACGAAATCACAAGGCGGCCAATATTCCAGATTATCCGGAACCAGGCACTACTAAGCAGATGCGAATATTTCGAGGATTGATACGCTTTAAGAGCGCTTCGTACCTGACTGTGCCTTCTCTCATAAACTCGCTTACAGATTATTTTTGCGGAAAAAATAAGGCAATAACAACAGACGCGAAAACAAAGGAAGCCTTCATCACAACGAATAAAGTAATAGCCAAGTCGATCATGTTGACACCCTACAATCCAACAGCATTCCTTTGAATCGCTATTGACTTACCTTATGCAACTATTTGTGTAGATATTCAACTTTGAATTAATAAGAATTTGCTACTTTTGGTATAATCGAGAGATACTAGATCGAGGTACAGCACTTTCAAAACAGAACTACTAACCATGTTTCAGTATTTCTAGCATTCCATTGGAAGCCGAAAAGTTGCATCTTGCACTGGTCATAAGCTAGTAACGTTTACGAAACCAAGATGTATACTTTTGACCAGAATCATCGCATGTAGATAGTTTTTCCAAAATCATATTAGAATTACAGTATATTTCTGATACAAGTAGTGTTGTGTTGGTTGCTTTATCAGGAACAGAATCCCTGAGTCACATTGGAGTAATCGACTAGAAGATTTTGACTTGAGGAAAAACAAACTACTCTAGCACTAAAATTACAAACGAAGAGGATTAAAACAGGTGGGAACGCTATGCTTTATAATTCTTCTACAGGTTTATATGGTCCGAAAGTTATCGGGAATTACTGACTTATTACCTTCTGTTGAGTGCGAAACTTGACTCAAATTCCTGTCAGTACTAATATCGAATTGATTACTCAAACTTTATGATAGCCTACGGTCGTCACATATATCAATAATCGGGCCACCCCGAAAAACTAAAGTCATCACATTAAACAAATTCTTCGTTGAATCTTTTCGATTTGAAGGTTTGTAGTTCGACCGCGTTCACCTAGATATGGAAGGATCTGCGTGAGGATCGAATGAGTTATCTTATCTCCTAAAATATGTGGATCGACGCACATGCCAACTAAAAGCGATATCTACCAAAGATGGGGATTTCTTGACACGACCTACAGTGAGTGTTGATGGGTTTAGGCTACATAAAAGAAATGCGATGCAACCAACAAATATGACTAGGATGAAAATCTTAGTATCAACCGCCTCAAAATAGCGTATCTAGAACGTAGCAACTTCAACTTCGAATTCCTTACAAAACTTGCCAAATTTTACCATGCGATAACAATTACATCATTGTCAGCAACAAGTGAGTGCTAGAGAATCTCAGAAATCCTAAAAAAGCCATCACTTAGCTTTTCTTACAGAATTATGAGGCCCTAAGAACATCTTAATGAGCATTTCACTCATCTCAGCTAATTATTTACTTGTGACATTTCCGCGTAGTTGCAACTTCATTTATTTATACGTGTAGTATTTTGGTGAAAAATCAAAATAGTGGGCTTCTAAATCCTGCCGTACTCAAATTGTGCATTTGCAATAGTTTGTGAATTAAGATGACACCTTGATACCTGCTAACTAACTTAGGGCTGGCGGTATAACAACAGGTAGGGCTAAGCTATTACTCGACGCTCCGGACCAGTCAACTAGAGAAAGAAGTCCAGCAAAAGGCGTTGATTCCTTAGGCAGCCTGTCAAATAAATAATAAACACTCAACTCATGCGCATATATGCAATAAGTAGAGCGCCACTGAAAGCAACACGAATAACTTCTTACAATAAGCACCTAAACAATAAGATTTAGCGTCTTAGTAAGTATGAAACAGAAACTAAAAGTAAAGAGGATGCAATCTGGCGCCAAGATAAATTTAAGTTATCACAAATAAATCACGAAAACAATAGGTTTACAAAGAGAATCTTACGGATATAACATCCTCAACAGTATTTTTATATCAATATGTTGAATCTCATTATTATCTGCATAATGTCAATTGTGGACAGCTTGCAGGCTGCACCATATTTGCAAAAGTTTTTATCCGCAGAAACTCATGCACAATTTTAATTTTTAGTCTATTTAGAAACCATTTAGTACAAAACAGATATATTTTGATCGGATACGTAAATAACGATAGAAAAGAGTAGGAATGAAACTCTAGAAGCTACACAACCATGCAAGCTATCATAGAAATATGTTCTTATGTTAAAAGCACTGAGTTTTATTTTTCAACTCTAACGTCTCGAAGTTCTCTCGAAACCATCAATAAGGAGTGTGCTGTGGAAGTGTATAACCCTCCAAAATAAAAATTAAGTGCATATTTATCACTGTTTCTAATTATATTTGTTTTGGTGGACACTACTATTTAAAGACGCTCCATCGTGCACCATCACCAAGTAACTCCCTCCGTAGATATCTAGTAAAAAATCCGTCTGTATTATATTCCTGATCAGATACACTGGATGCATTTTTCGATGTTGTTATCCATTGTTTCCTCCGTACAATAGTTCATTTTTTTTACTTCTTTTTACAATTACACTTAGTTACACATGCTCAACTGCAACTTCAAACAGTTAAAAAGTGGAGAATCAGATAGAAACGAGAAAGGTTAAGGTAAAACAATAGGCAAACAGAGAACGGACAAGAAAACGAGTTACAGAGTGGTGACTAGTATCCGATGAGCATAAGTAGAGGAGTAAAGTGGGTTGTGAGAATAGCTGGGCAGCTGTCCAGTACTTTCCCTTTAACATGTGCAATACCATAAACCTACAACAGCTCAGGTTGTTTCTGTCATCCTTTTTGTAAGTGGAGGGAAGAATAGCCTAGTTCAACTGCTTTGAAAATTTTCTGTATTACAGTAAGTGCTGTTAAAGTTCGATGACAAAATGAAAATGGCCTGTGGCCTTTGTTTTTAAGCCGCCTGACGCATGTTGTTAATGATATGTTTTTCGGATTAAACAAACGCGTGGGTTCTTATCGATCTTTTACGGCTAACGATACTATATAGCTGATAGATTTAGCGTAGCTTCATTATATGTCTGACTTCCTCTATAGTCGACACGGTTGATGAGAAACGCTATCTCTGATACTTCCATTTTAGTCGGATACTACGACTTATTTTTTCCCAACCGATAGTTACTCTAAAAGACTAGAGTTGTTAGAAGCTTATTTTGTGGAGAATCGAGACTAGTAAACAGGTTTTATATGAATGCATTGATTTTTATATCAATTACTTTACAGTGATTATTAATCAAAGTGAAATAATCAACATTTTATTAATACAATAAAAAGTTGTCAGACTGTAATCAGAAGTATGACTTACATTGAAATGAAATTATTATATGACAAAAGTTTACAAATCATGTTTACAAAAAATCAGTACAACCTCTTGCACTTGATTTAATGAACAATTGTAATTTTAAGTAATATTTAAATCTAAAACAGTTGCATCCCGGAGATAAATTGGTTCCTGAATCTGGTAGTTTAAACAAAACTAACTACGGTGATGCTGCAATATCTTTTTCTATGGTCCTGGTTTGGGAAACTAGGTTGCATCTGGAGTTGGGACTTTGGTGCGTGTGTCTATAGAAATATGAAGTGTACTTTCTGATTCTCTCCTAATTTATAAGAGTTGTTCACTATAGGTTAGTAATCGTCAAGGTTTACTAGTTTGTGCTACTTTGTTTTGTCGTAAGCCTAAACATCTGTCTGAGATTAAGATAATGAGTCGCCCTATCATAAAAAACACTTGAATTACACAATTTAAAACTTCCGTTATACGCCAAAGTCGGAGGCAATTCGCAATGTCCTTTATTTGTGTAATGCATCTTTTATGACATTTAGGAAACAATAAGTGTCTCATTTTACTCATAATTCTGCTGAAAATGGCTAGATCGTGTATAACGATAAGTTGAATAATTACGAGAGGGAAGTGTAAACTTAGCCTGGAGGGGAGAAAACAAATGGGGTATAAGGAGACAAGTGAAGGATACATATACATTACTTAGTACTTTCTATATTTTTAACAAATGAACTACTTGTTTCATCTACTTACTCAATCGTTACAATGGATAATTTTTTCTATCTCTTCATTTGGTAGTTAGTTCTAGTAGTATGGATGCTTGTAAAATGGTCATTTAAAGGCAAAATCTCTCTAGTTACCATGTTGAATAAAATTACTAGATGTTCATTACAATCGGTGAGATCGTATATTTTAACATTCCTGAAGGGCAGTTGGTCACTAGATATAAGGTGTAATTTGAGGGATTTTGTCCGACCCCAATTGCATATACCATCCTACACGATTGACCAATCTTACTAGTATGGTAAAAACAGCTCTTTCGATATGACACATGTGATAGCGAGGTCATTATTTAAGGTGGTGACGTAACCAGCTATGACAATTTTATCAAATCTGTAGTCGAACTGTGGTGGTGCCACCTTCTGTAACATCTTGCTGTGGTCATGAACGCGTGTGGATACGTAGTACACTCTCTCAACCAGATATTTGGTGTCATTAATGAGGAAGCAACACCTACCTAACTCTTTGAAGTCTGACAAAACAGCGTTAGCCAGTTGATTGGAACTGCCTTAAGGAGTTTGCTCACGTTAACATCAACTCAGTTTCTTCAGTGTTCCATTCTCCTCAGAAGGCCACCTTACCCTATACATACAACTCACTGTCTGTTAATACCGATGTTAGTAATATTAGGGTTAGTATAGAGGTTTATAGTTCCAAGTTAGAGAATGAGCTGTGAAGCTCAGTCACTTTGTTTACTAGTACTTTAACTTGGTAAAGATGCACATAGTTACATATCTCAGTACCGTCGTTTCACACTGAAATACCAGGTTAACTATGAGGGCATATGAAAGTGGGTCTAAATGGTAGTCAGTTTCAAAAATGTGGGCTAGAAAGTTTCTGCGTCTGTGTTTCCTTGTGATGCTATGTCCTACACTTGGAACCATAATGCGTTTGTTCAGATGTGCCGGTGAAAAACTTCAATAGACTTTTGATGTAGTGGAAATAACTTTTGAATTGTAGTTATCACAGTCCTGTGATTTCAAGGACCATGATAGTTTCGACTAGGTATGTTTGTAGGCTTGATGTGTTGTTTAATATTCCTAACCATGATTTGAAAGGATTTTCGGGCTGTAGTTTGTGGAGAGATTTGTTTTCACCTCTATTACTGGGTCCACCAGTACCCTAAGTGGAAGAGAGCTTCTTTGTGCAGTATAATAATTACAGTATACGCAACATAAATTGATTAGTTTAAAAATGATTCCTAGTTCAACCATTACTTAGAATTGATCATACTTGCTTTAGGATGTCTCAGTGGACTAACTCTCCTATGGAGATTTCTTTATACGGTTTGTTGTGACTATAGCGACAAAACTCCCGTAATCTTGATTTTGTGGGATCTCATTAGGAACTCAGATTAATCGTTCACACCTTTTCTGTATAGTCCAATCGTTTTCTATGAGTGACTCGTAGATACGTCAAAAGTGATTAAAAAACTTAGTGGCAATAATTATGATACTATTTTAAAACGGAATATGAATTTTACATACCTCAACAGTGAAATGTACTATACAGTTAACACTATTGCTCAGAAAAAAAGTAAATTAATTAACGTGTGAAACAATTGATATTTAAAGTCATAATATTGCTTAGATATTAAAACATAAAGGTATCCCTGTCAAACCAGGAACCTGTTTCCGAAAACAACTAATCTAACAGATTAATCAGTTAGATACCAGGCGAAAAGGCACGCTAGCTTAGGTGGAGCCCTGACCATGATCATGAGATTGAGTTAAACAGACCCTAAAGTACAAAGTTCATATAATAAAAATAAATATACATAAATAATCAACTCTAATATTGTCCTAGTCACGAATAAATTTAAAGTCTGCTGTTAAAGGCAACAAGAATAACAAAAGAATAATAGGATGAACTAAAAATGAACGTTCTTAAAGAGAAACACATAAGAAGGATTTTAACATACATTGGATTTTGCAGTGATCACATGTTCGATGTATTGTTCATCACAGATAATGCCATTGGTGTTTTTTCACATTCTTTTTGTCCACATCAGTCGCTAAACAAGGCACTGATTGTTAAATATAATTGAAAGTGATAAATAATTCAAGTCATTGTTGTGTATGAATCAGCTGGTAATTTATTATTTAGATTTGCATATCGTTTTGAGAAGCATATCTTCTTAAGTTTTACAATAATCTTACCTTTCATGCTATCATTCCTACTTGTTTATTTGTGCTATCAATATATTTTTGTCAATAGTTAGTGTGAGATTAGAAAATTGTTTCACGCCTCATATCCAAAAAGATAAGAAATTTGAATTATCATTTATACTCTCAGGTCCGTAAAGTGGATTAATGATATTCATATAGACGATTTACAAAGATGAATATAAGTACCTAGTCATAATTTCTCGAATTTTCCGAGTGAATAAGTAAATTGTCTGATTTTATAGACTAAGGGATTAATTACTGTTATCGCCGACCACAAAGAAGTGTAACAGACTTTCAGAACTGTGTTTTAAGAACACTATTTCATTTATTCTAACTGTGTGTAATGTAAACATTTTGTTTCTATTATTGTTACTTTTCTATTACCCTATTTTCCCGTTTAGCATAATTACTGTTATTATATTATCTCTTATTATGGACTTTAGTTAATTAGTTGTGTACAGGTTTTACCTATTCACTACCACTATTTCCTTTGTTCTGTATTCATGTTAATTTCCTAATTTGGTTTGTTGTGTGGTCTGACTTTATGTGTATATAAGGCAATGCTTGAAATATAATAGGATTCTGTTTGGTTGATCAATTGGCTCGTATTCTTCCTATTCTGGCTTAGGACTAAGTGGGCATAGGGCAGACGCACAATTACCGACTAGGCACTAGTGATTGGCACTCGGCCAACCAACCACCAAATTTCTCGCATCGTAACTATTACACTAACAAACATGTTTTACCGGTATATATATCTATACTTGTTACCTTTCTATGAATTATGATTATGTTATCGTCTGATTCGTTTATTTTTGTTTATTTGTTTTTCAATGTATTTGCTTATATTTTTGTTTCATTTCTCTTATTCTTTATATTTCGGTACTAATTTGGTTGGATATGTAAGATTAGGCTGTTTACAATGTAAGATATTACTGTGATTATTGTTTTTTTTTTACCTGCTTAACAAGTTATTTTATTTTATTCAAAATATACATTTACTTAACGTATAAAAAACGTTTCTCTTAATCTATGCTATTCTAAAAGCAGACAATAAATCGACATATTCGAACACATAAAAGGGATTGATTAATGCAAGTTTTTAATTCAACAAAGTACATAAAAAACAACGTGAATATTGAAATTATTATGTTATGTTCATGTAACATATTTTCGTGCTCATACGACGATAAAATTACAATAGTTGAATTAAATAAGATACTTTTTAATTACCTTCACTATCCCTTTATAATTTAAGAATCGGATACTAGCAAACTAAAATGGCACTAAATAAAATTTATTTTTTTCAGTAAACTTAAGGATTTATTGATCATCATCAGCATTTTAGTTTGAATATACTGAGTACACCTTTTCAATAAGATCAAGATTTAAAACTTTAAAGTTCTTTGCCAGTGAAAGTTACTAATTTTTATAAAAACGGTTGAGATTTTTCATAGCAAATAATTAACATTGATTTACCTAATTCACGTGAATAATAAGTTATCATAATTAAATCTATAAATAATGTGCCTTCTATTTCAGCATTTTATGCAAGTCAAATTACTGAAAGCGACATGTGATACTACTAAGTACAATCAAATGTTACAGTTAACAATTCATTTGTTATCAGAAGATGTGTCAGTATAATTCAATTTTATTTTCTAAACAATCAATAAAAGAATGAAGACATATTGACATAAAAGTACTGATTCAGTCTTTTAAAAAGAAAAAGTACATATGTAATAGACGTTAAGGTGAAAATCAAATAAACATTGAATGATTTATCAAATATTCGATCTTTATTAAATAATTTAATAAATGTTATATAGTTTTCACGTTAACTAGTATAAAAGTGTCAAAATGCATCACGTGTATATTCCTTTTCACTCTATTTTCTATTTGCTATTCGTAGCTTACAATTGGGTACTAAGTTAGTCCGAATCTCTCCACACAGTAACTATTTTTAAAATAATCTAGGCGACCGCAGTAGAATACTTTCATAAGGTTTTCTGTAAAGATCTTTGTTTTACTTTAAAATTTAATTATGCCATAAGGATATGCAAGTTATTTCATTTATTTCCACTTTCAACGTTAGACAGCTGAATCTGAACAATGACTGAGAATCGAAATCGGTAATGTGTCTTTTCTACATAACACTAACCAGAAAAATGCGCTTGAGGCTAACATTCATTGCCAGGTATTCGAACAATTAATTACGTTAATAAATTAATAAATAACCCGTGTAAAATTAAAAGTATATTCGAGGCCTTTGCTTATAGAGTTCATTTGTTAACGACAACTGGTCTAGTTATCTCTGATAACGAACGTCGTTAGAAGATGGATATGCAAGCAAATATACATTCAATCTAGCATAAAGAATTCTGGACTGTACGTTGTTTCAGTGTTAAACTGTTTGTTGCTCCAAATTCATTAAGAACAACTGCCAAGCTTAACCAAATAGAAGAAGGTAAACAAAAGTAACAGCATAATATAGTTAACATCTAATAATTTGCTTTTGTATGAATATTTTTAGAAGCCTATTAAAATGAAATACCTTGTTCGTGTTTGAGAAAATCATTAGTCTCCACTGTGGGCTTACTTTAACACGGAGAACTGTATAATTTTTTCAAACAAAATAGAGTTAAAGCTTTTTATAAATCAAATAAATCAACGCCTTCACTAAATTATGCAGTGACATCTTTCTTTACTGGATAGTAATGTCGTGAAATCCTAATTCACCTCAAGGAATATCTGTGTTATGCAAAATTCCTAATTATCTTGTAAAACTTAAAAACCTGCAAATAAAATCAGCAATAACAGTCCACGTTACGTTCAACATTGATCAAATCGACAATAAAAACTGCTAAATAATTTCCAAGGTTTCTCTAGCTACTGGTAAGGAGAAGTGGCTGAAGCACTTTACATTTTATCTAGACCTATGCTGATTCAAAAATGACAAGTATTCTTTGAAAAGGTATGTTACACTTAGTTTGTAAACTTCGGGAATTAAATTCTCCTATTTATGAATTTGTAAACTTAGTTTTTTCATTAAAAATGTTAGCAGCTGATAACTAGAGATGTCGCTACATAAACTGTCTTACGAACCCCCTAAATAAGCATAAATTGATTTGTTAGGTGAGACAGTCACGAGTATTCAGTGAAAATCATAACTAGCAAACGTAAAATGTTTCAGTGGTTTCAGCTTTAAAAAAACGGTGGCACATTTGATATTAAGTAATTTGGAATAAAGATTGTAACCTGTTGGATATTTCATCCAGTTAATATTTACTTCATAATTTATTAATTGGCAATTTAAATCCAAGAAAAATTACCCGTTAAAGAATTGTCTAGTTAACTTTCATTCTTCAGAATAGTCATTCTGATATTATTTCCTACCTTTATCTCCAGTCTAAATGCCAAGTTAAACTGTTAAGTTATTGTTTTAATCCAGCTGAAGACAGACATTAATACACCTGCTTGTTTAAACATCCTTTTTGAGCTATGTACCAAAATTTTGTATTATGAACTTCTAAAGCTAATTTATCATCATAACATTTGAATTCAAAAGTGAACTACATGTCCATGATCTACAATCATATAAGTAGTCATTAACTATAAAATCATCTACAAGTAAGTTGAAATAAAGTATTTACCTTTGACGGCTGTTTATTTTTAAATTATGTTGTGAGAAGTAAAGCTTTAATTTCAATTTTCACCATTTGAATCATCGTTCATTTTGTAGAATTATCTGTCCCTTTCATTAGATTCAGATAACTGGCAGATTTTTTATTTTGTAAAATATTTATAATTAATATTCAACCTTGAGACTGCAAGGGAAATATATGATATACGTATTAAAATCTTCTACGTAATATCGGTTAATCAGTTGGTTGAAGAGATCGAAATTTTCCTTTCCGCGTTTAAATGTTATTACTTAAAATGTTACTACTTTTATCCTTTTACCAATCCTATGTTACAATAAATGAAACACTTGCAGTGACCAATCTAGTCTTTAAGTAGAAAAGTAATGTTGGCAACAAAATAACTGACATCATTTTCCAAGATTATATTTGTTTAGATTGCAGTGCAACGTGTAAAAGTCCACTTCAGATTTTGAAAGAATAAGGAATTTAGAACAAGTATTAAAATAGTGAGGGCATTCTGAAATGCTTAAAATTTTAACTAAGAGTGATAATTTAAAAAATCTGGTTACTTGCAAGCAAATACTTTATATCTTTAACTTCATAGTTATGAGTCTGTTGTTTCATTCACTGATAACGCCAGAATAATATAGCAAAGTTTAGTACTTTATGATTACTGTGAAACTTCAAAAGAAAACTTGAGTCAAATTTCATTATTCCTATAGGGTTATATTTTAGCTGATTACCGTTCTGGAAGAAAGCCAATAATAAAAATATTTAATTTCATCTTCAGAAGTACGTGTGAGAAAACAAAAGAAGTAAACTAAATAGTATATTGACAGAATAACTGATACCTGGTTAGATATTTTAGAAATATTAAAAGGCAACAACCGAAGAGAGAAATAATACTCCTAAAACTCATATAACTAATGGAATAATATAGGAAATGAATGGAGAACTGTAATCGTTTGTAGATGCAAATATTAGTCATCTCTAATAATGAAGTGCTATATTTGATATCATATGTTTATTTTTCCCTTTCTATATTTTTATATTGCCCATCCTTAATATATGCGTCCCACGCCTGTACATATAATGAAGGTAAAAAGGAAATATGTAGAAATTTAGATAAAACTATATAAGAAATATAAATTTTCACAATAGTTTCCGATCGTATTTTCAAGAGCACAGATTTCTACTCAACTCAGACCTTACAGCATTTTTGTAGCAAAATATGTAGGCTATATACAGAATTGTAGAACACTTATGCTTCCATCTATTTTTACCTGAAGATAAACAAAGATCACAGGTGTGAATGTGTTGTTTATATGTAACAGAATAATATTGGCTAGGTCCTTGCAGAATTGTAAACTTCTATCCATAACTTAATTCATAATTACGTCGAATGTTTCACTACACGCCTACAAACAGACCGCCAAGACCATACACGATACCACGTAGCTTTTTTAAATATACATGGAAAAACAACTTATAGTAAACGTAAATTTATTAATCTTAATAATAAGTATCTCTTAAAGTCAAAACTGTTTAGTCTTTTTACATAATGAAGTAAGCAAAAAACTCTCGTTGACGCTGACAAGACATGTAAAGACCAAGATAGATCATATGGAAAAGTTACACCAAAATAAGTGACGTTTGACATAGTCATCAATTCAAAGCCCCCAATGGCATAAATATCATGTGATTTAACAAGGGTGCTCAGGTCCTTTACATAGACTGAAATCAACAGTTTGACATTTAGAAGGAATAAATGTGAGACTATTCAAAGTAGAACATATTTTAAATTCACTAAAAAATTATTAACTTCAGAACAATTCGAGTGCAGCGAAATAAGCAAACAAATGACATGATTATCTGGACACTTAAACAAGAAATTTTTGTAGAAACCAACATTTTATGCACAAGAAAGAAAAGGAGAAAATGGATCTTCTGTTAATAGATTAACAGAGCAATTTCCTTCATACATAGTATACCGTTCGCTCCTATAAAAGTAGAAATAGAGTCTCCTGGTTATCTAGCTATTGACGCCAATAATAAAAAGTTAGCTAAGTAAAAAGGAGTAAAATCAGAGGAGGGAATATTATCGAGTTGCTTTGGACATACTTCTCGTTCTCTTCTAAATTATGTACTACATTATAATGTAGTGACTGTTGAATCCAAGAAGATTTTGTTGCGTCTATAAGTAAAATAATTTAAATCAATATCCTTCTTTAGTGTAGTCCAAAGTTAATGCATTATTGGTTTCCCGAATGTCTTGGAGAAAAAACATTCTTAATCAGTGGGTTACATAGAACACCAACAAATTCTCGACAGAGAAGGGTTGAAAAGTCATCAACTCGCTCACAACTCAATGAATAGAGAGCTTTCAGATATTCTAAAATACCAGCTACAGTAAATATTGGGACATAATTTCTCCTCATACTTAAAAAAATGCAAAATCAGATTCATGATGCTGAGAAGATCTTTTTAAGGAACAGACATTTAATTAGATTTCATGACTGATCAGTTGTTTGCCGTGTAAGCTATTAACATGTCAGAAGTAAGCGTAGAAAGTAAAAGGTTCCAGAACATACACTCAGTTCAAACTCCTGACTTTAGTAAAGTTCTCCTTTTAAATACTTTCTTTTTTCATTTCATATTTTTTTAAAATGTGTGTGGAGGCGAAAAGATAAAATGCTAGAAAATTTATTCACCTGAGACAGTTTATAATTTGCTCTTTAGCAGCTACAGTTTCCAGAACATCAACCTTTGATTTAACGGTCGTTCGGCTAAACCCTACTTTTATTCTTGTAATATGCTTTTACCAAAGCTTATTTCAAAAACATTCTCCCGCATTCTGAGAAATATTGAAATACTGAACTCCGAAGTATACACCTTAAAACAGCTGAAAATGCTTCCGTTCTAAAAATACACACAAGTAAATCAAGTAATCCTTATGGGAATATTTAGATTAATTGGCAAACAGTGAATTCCATTGTAACTCCGCCCGCAGCTCTTCTAGGGTTGCTGCCGGTCCCAAGCCCGGGTAAAGGAGGAGGGTTGGGCATAGGGCTAGCTTCCCTATCCCGTAAAACACAAGCTTGCTAAAAACACTCTAACCAGATTAAACAAACTAAACCATTTAAACTCTGCCCTGGGAGTGGAAGGAATCTATATGACGCTTCATGATGAAAGCCGAGATTCCTCGGAAGTCATGGGACCGATGCCCCCCTTTTAACGACCAGAGCAAAAATTTTTATAGGTACGTGGAATGTTCGGACAATGTGGGAGGCAGGGAAGATCACACAGATAGCAGCAGAAATGAAAAGATACAACCTGACAGTGCTCGGAATCAGCGAAACCCATTGAACTCAAACTGGACAGAAAACATTAGCTACGGGAGAGGTACTACTATACTCCGGGCACGAAGAGGAAAATGCCCCCACACACCCATGGAGTTGCTCTGATGCTGTCCAAGAAAGCGCGCAGGTCACTTGTAGGATTGGAACCACATGGACTCAGGATCATCAAAGCATCTTTCAAGACAATGAAGAAGGGGATTACAATGAACATTATCCAATGTTATGCACCCACCAACGACAGCAACGACGAGGACAAAGATCAGTTTTATGATAGGTTGCAGTCAATTATAGCGAAGTGTCCAGAAAAGGATCTGACAGTCCTAATGAGGGCCCTAAACGCCAAAATCGAAAGGGATAACACCGGATACAAAGACATCATGGGACAACAGGGACTGGGAGGAAGAAATAAGAATGGTGAAAGATTTACGAATCTATGCGCTTTCAACAAAATGGTCATAGGTGGTACAATATTCCCCCACAAACGCATACACAAGGTTACATGAGTCTCACCGGATCATACTACAGAGAATCAAATTGATCATATATGCATCAATAAAAAATTCAGAAGATCAATGGAAGATGTGTGAACCAGGAGAGGAGCTGATATAGCTTCAGATCACCACCTAGTGGTTGCCGAAATGAAACTGAAGCTAAAGAAGCAATAGATAACTGGAGTAACAGCATTAAAACGGTTCAATACAGCCTCTCTTCGGGATACTGACAAACTCAAGGAATTTAAAATAACTCTCAACAACAGGTTCCAAGCCTTACAAGATCTGCTGAACGAGGAAGAAGCCACTATGGAGGACAACTGGAAAGGAATCAAAGAGGCACTAACTTCAACTTGTCAAGAGGCTCTGGGCTGCAAGAACTACCATCATAAGGAATGGATTTCCACTGAGACCCTGAGCAAAATTCAACAAAGGAGGAACAAGAAGGCAGAAATCAACAACAGCCGAACTAGAACAGAAAAAATTAAGGCACAAAATGAATACACAGAAGCAAATAAACAAGTAAAGAAGAGCATTAGAGCCGACAAACGGAAGTATATTGAAGGCCTTGCAACGACAGCGGAGAAAGCTGCAAGAGAAGGAAATATGAAACAGCTATACGACACAACGAATAAACTGCCAGGTAAATATAGTAAACCAGAGCGACCGGTCAGGAACAAAGAAGGCAAGCCACTTACCAAGATTCAAAAACAAAGAAACAGATGGGTAGAACATTTTGGGGAATTCTTGAATAGACCAGCTCCACCGAACCCACCACACATTAAAGCAGCATCTACAGACCTCTTGATTAATGTCAATCCACCAACGATGGAAGAAATCAAGATAGCCATCAGACAGATCAAAAAAGGGGAAAGCAGCAGGACCTGACAATATACCAGCCGAAGCACTCAAGTCAGACATAGACATAACGGCAAGGATGCTCCACGTTTTGTTCAAGAGGATCTAGAAGGAAGAACAGGTGCCGGCAGACCGGAAAGAAGGATACCTTATCAAGATATCAAAGAAAGGAGATTTGAGCAAATATGAGACCTACAGAGGAATCACACTATTGTCAGTACCAGGGAAAGTCTTCAACAGAGTGTTGTTGAATAGAATGAAAGATTCAGTGGATGCTCAACTTCGAGATCGACAGACTGGTTTTCGTAAGAATCAGTCGTGCACAGACCAAATCGCAACACTACGGATCATCGTTGAACAATCAATTGAATGGAACTCGTCACTGTACATCAACTTCATCGACTATGAGAAGGCGTTTGACAGCGTAGACAGGAGATCACTATGGAAACTTCTCCGACACTACGGTATACCAAAGAAACTCGTCAACATTATCCGGAATTCTCACGACGGACTACAGTGCAAAATCGTGCATGAAGGAGAGCTGACAGATGCATCCCCAGTGAGAACCGGTGTCAGATAAGGCTGTTTGTTCTCTACTCTTCCTTCTAGTGGTTGGTTGGATCATAAAAACCTCTACACCTGGGGGGAAAGCACGGGATTCAATGGACAAGTAGGATGCAACTCGATGATCTGGTCTTCGCGGATGATCTAGCTCTTTTAACTCATACACACCAGCAAATGCAAGTGAAGACAAACAATGTAGCAGCAACTTTAGCATCAATAGGCCTGAACATACATAAGGGAAAGAGCACGATCCTCAAATTCAACACAGAGAGCACCGACTCAATTGAACTTGATGGTGAAACTCTGGAAGAAGTGGATACCTTTACATACCTGGGAAGCATCATCGATGAACAAGGAGGATCCGATGTAGATGTAAGGGCAAGGATAGGCAAAGCAAGGGCAGCATTTCTACAGCTGAAAAATATATGGGACTCCAAACAACTGTCTACGAACCTCAAAGTTAGACTCATCAATTCGAACGTCAAGACAGTTCTCTATGGAGCTGAAACGTGGAGAACTACTGCAAACATCCTCAGGAGGGTACAGGTATTTATTAACAATTGTCTACGTAGAATATTTAATGTCTGTTGGCCGGAAACCATCAGCAACAGCCTACTATGGAAGAGAACAAACCAACTTCCAGGTGAAGAGAAAATCAGGAAACGACGTTGGAAATGGATAGGACATTCATTGCGGAAATCATCAGACTACATCATGAGACAAGCACTAACTTGTAATCCTGTTGGAAAACGGAAAAGAGGAAGGCCAAAGAACACCCTGCGTCGAGAGCTGGAAGTAGACATTAAAAGAATGAACAGTAACTGGAGACAGCTGGGAAGGATTACTCAGGACAGAGTTGATTGGAGAATACTGGTGAGCGGTCTATACTCCTTTGAGAAGGGTAAGAAGAGTAAGTAAAGTAATAAGTAAGAATTTCAATGTGAAGTTTATTGAAACAAAGTTATAGCTTTTATAAACTATTTAAAAATAAAGAGTGAAACGATTCCTTTACATACTTGGAACATATTTACAGACAACTTTACATGATGTATAGGGTGATAAAGCTAATTAGGGAGGGGAATGAGTAATGTGTCTAGAAGTGTCTGCCTTTCAATGCAACACTTGATACCTAAAACGATTGATATTTTGAACTGATCTCTGTATTAATAGTTGAAAATAATTGGGGTGTTTCATTAAGACCACATATTACAGCATTCATTAATACTGATTGAAAAAATGTTTGAGTAAGTAAACGCACATTAACCACTGTTTGTAATGATGGAGTGACAAAAAACAATCTTATTCGTGAAAAAAGTTCACACCAGCATTGTGACAAAAAGATGAACCCTAGCTAAACCCAACCACTTAATAAGAAATTCGAGTTGTATCATTCATGGATTAGCACCACATCAAGAAGATAAGTTAGTATTAATCCATCTAATTATTAAAAAATTACTGTTGTTGCACTAAACGATAACTAACATTATTGTAATGAAGGAATAAGGAAGTTGAATAACAGGTGAGTACTTAATTAGGATCAAATTTTAAAATGGTTCAAAACAGGAAGTTGATATGATGTAACTAGTGAATTATAACGAATTTACATATACATTAACAATTATTCCATCGTTAAGTATATGAGAAATAATCAGGAGTTGATGTAATTAGGTTGTATCATGGGTATTACATGACCTAAGACTGTTACAGGAATATAAAAAAAATATCATTATGCATAGGTAATTCACGCTTGATAGCTTTAATGAGAAATATTGGTCATATCACACTAACTTCCACTTTCAGTATTACTGCTATTTTTATTATATGGTACTACTCTAATTCAAACACTATTAAATATTTAGTAATATTTCGTGGAAAACAGTTGAAATCAATGCATCGTAAGGAAGACACGTATACCTTACGATATACATCTAACAAAGTGCTTCTTTGTTGAGTCATTTAGACTAGTGACCATGGGACAACTTAGTGGACAAAATTTGATCATCACTTCAAAGGGCTGCACATGCATTACATTGATCGTTACTAAATTATCAATCACTGTCAAGATATTTATACTTTTAGCCTAGAGATGAATATGGATTACAATTGTAAATGTATAATGGAAAGTCGTCATCAATGTAAAGATAAACTTGCTAAAAGAGGTACTTCATGAATTTTCAGTGTATTAAGAAGTGTGTATGCGTAACAGAAAGTTACCTAATTCTATAGACTGTTAGATTTCTATTTTTATATCTCGTCAAACTTCATTTCTTTTTTGAACTTTTATTTTTTAAGAAGCTTACGTTCATATTTAATATCTTCCCTTTTTCAAGGTCTTCCTGATTGTCTGTTCATACTCTCATATTTTTTTTATAACAGCCTGACATTCCACTTGGTTGCTATGTTCGGTAAATTACGGAGGTTGTTATTGACAAATTCATCGAGAATAACATTTTTAAAAATAGTACATTAGATTCCAGAATATATCTACTGGCGAAAGCTCTCCTTTAAGTCAATCTTTTGTTTCGTTTCTGTACACTAATATTGGTAAACTTTTATGATGATGGTGAAAGTGACTGTATTAACGACCACGTTGTCAAACACTACTTACAATATGAAAAGTTAGTAAATATTGGGATACGAAAATTTTCGTTTGGATGATTGTCTCAGGCTAGTTTACAAAAGCTCGCTTCCCTTCCTAGTTTAAACTAAGTGTTGAATTATTCGACTGATTAAAGAGTATTATCATTTATTTCACCCTACTTTTGAATGAACTCTATGTTAGTCAATTTACGTAGATAAATACTTTCAGTATATGTATTAACTAATAATCTATTAGAGTTCTAAGTATCGTCAGCTGACTTGTCTCATCTTCACAGTTAAACTTACAAGCAACTATAATATTAATCATTGCTTGTTTTAAATACGCAAAACATATTCTGAAATTACCACTAGTCTGTTAAATTGAATGTAGAAGAGGATGGCATAAGAATTACGGTGGCCGACATGGATGCAGATGGTAGCACTTATGAATATTGGAGTGTTCTTAGTTAGGACACTGGTATACATCAATGATTATTCGAATTACTATTTAATTATACGGTGATTAGCAATAACAACAAAATATACTAACAGTGGTACTTTGTAATTTGTTTCACTAATACGTTTTATATATGTCTTAATAAAGAATACTGAGTCTAGCTAGGTTTGTGTTCTAACGTATAAACTATGATTTAGTGAAGTTCAGAGACATTTAAAATATTAATATTTAAATTAGTAGAATATAATCTGGCTATTGACGATAAACTTAAATAGATACACGGAACATTTACTGAAACATTTTCAAAGATTTCTGCATAAAGTTACGTGTCGCATTAATACATAATTAGATTATTTCAAACACTTTCTAAATGTTCTCATCAACTGTGTAGAATTCAATTACATGAAGTAAGCATCCTATCTCTTCACTACAGAAACAATTTTTATTGGGTATTTTAACCTTTAAATAATACTGCTGGAGGTGAATGCTAAACGGTTATAAAGTAAATATTTTTTTATTTTTATTTTGACATTGGTTAGTCAATAAAAGCTCCAGTAATAAAGACGTTTTACCTGTCGCTTACCACTTTGTATCAATGACTAGTATATAATTGTCAAAATGTTTTAATGCAGTTTTGCTTGCAGCAAGATAAACTCAAACTATGAAAAAAGAAAATTTATTTTCCCATACAAATGAAAAATGAATAGGCCAAAATCGATTCCATGGAAGTAATTAATTCATTTAATAGTATTATGGTAAAATAAAATAAGTAGTTAATAATAGTCAAAATAACTAAGTTTCTCAGTAATTTCTATTCGCTATGAATAAATTCAGTTGAAACTGGCTGTTAGACTCACAAATTTATAAGGCGTCAAGTGGGTGCTTTTCTGTAATATAAATAACTCGTTTGATAATTCTTTTTAACCAAATAGTAGAGTTAAATAGCACTGTCTTGTAGAATGTGGTAAGAAAAGCAAGTTCATCTTCACCATTTAATATATTGATATTTTTCTTGGAGAGATCACGCAATATTTTCCTCTGCTCTCAGATACCATAGTAGACGCCGAAAAAGTTCACACCATGAATGCTGCATATTACCTACAGTTGGGTTCCAATAACGCCACAATTTTATTCAAAAATAATTATGAACCTACTGCTTAAATTGAAAATAAATGCGTAATTCAACGCGTCAATTCTGTTAGTCAATGTGATTTTACTTCAAGAAGAATATATTGGCTATGAGAATTTCCAGTAAACTATATATACACACTTGACAAGACTAGACTGAAATCGACATTTAAATTTCAAATCAGTTAACCACTAATTTAACGTGGTTTCATTCCATTTATTAAATCAAAATGGTGACTACATTGTAATTTTCTTTCAGTAATCAAGTGATTCGCCCACTATCATGTGTATTTTAACTTTGGTCAAATCATGTGTCTGCGCCACCTGACCCATTCCTATTTAAAATATTGGTTAAGGTTAACTGACTAAAATAATATATAATAACAATTTAATTAAGAAAACTTCATGCATTCATTTGTTAGGCTGTAGAAATATCAGGTTCGATTTTCAGTTGACATTTTAACTCCCATTCTTGAAAGATACAATTAAAGGTTAGTATATTGATGCCAGTGATTGATTTATTTCTGTGAAGAATGTTACTTCATTAAGGTCATTATTGTTTTCATTTACATAAATAACTACCATTAAAAACATATTGTCTCTATTGACAGTTTTGAGAAATTTAATGGTTAAATTTGTAGGTTCTTGAATTTTCAACCCATTTTCAACTTAATTACCAGCCATAAACTGTCACTATTTTAGTAAAACTGAGATCTTCAAAATAAAATTATTCGAAAAACTTTTGAAACTCTTCAGAGTATCAATAATATTTCTACCATTACACTGTTAACTTCTAGTAAATGAACGAATGGTGAGTGCAGTTTAATGAGTCAAATAAGATGGCCTTATTCAGCCATTCTTTACATACACTGTCATTACTCCCCTTCGTGTCATATGCGTAAGGTTAGGTGTTAAGACATTCTAGCTTTTTAACTGTTATCATTGTTGAACGAAATTTGTTTGAATAACAAGAATGATTGTCTTTCGATTAGAGGCATTGTAAATGATCAGGGTAAAAGCTAAGCAGCCATGTTTTGAAATAAGTTTGTTATGTTTCACAGATAAGTGTGATTAAAATTAATATTTGTAACGAATGCATTTCTACGATTCATCGAGTTCGAGTGAGTTTAAATGTCGTTATCATAATATTTCATTTCCGAAACGAACATCTCTGATGTAATTACAGATAGCCTGGATCGCATACAGAATTCAATAAAGGTATGTTGATCAGTCGTCTAGAACCATGTTGACTCAAAAACATGGCAATTGAAAGTGGATTTATCAAATTTGGATTTTTAGCGGACCTTTAGAAGTTACTTAGTGGTATAGTATTTTTAAATATAAATCAATTAATGGTAAAGAAACTCATCTATATGACTACATGCTGCGTGGAGAGCACGTTGAGTAAGTACTTAAGGCTTGATTGCGAAAAACATGTTATAAAGTAATATTGATGAGTTGGATTGTTTTTATTTGCTTAAATTAAGAAACATTAAATCACTAAACAACTTTGAAAGGCTTATTAATCATACAGAATTGATATATCCACTGTAAATTGTCATGTCTTATATTCTTATTAATGATTAATATGTATTTTAATGTCACTTTGAATATGATGAAAAAAGACCTCGTTTGAACCTACTTTTCAGCCATACACAGGCCACTGAAAAATGTACTTGCCACTCTTTTCTTCGTATCCGACTTCATTAATTTCCTGACCACAACTGCAAAACATTGTCCTATGTAACATTCTCTTATCTCGTAAATAGCTAATTATGATCAATTAATCTAAATTGCAAAGAGTGCACTCTAGCACCGGAATCTTGATCTCAAGTATTCTTCGCGACTTGAAAAAGGATTCCCAAACCCAATTGGTCTGTCACTACAGTATAGTTCTACTGGCTTTTTAACAAAATAATTATTTAAGAGAAATAAATTAAAAAGTCTGTTAGCAGGTTTTATGCCTATTTCCTTTCTCGAGTAACTCACCTGCTAATTTTTATAGAAATATCTGTTTAAAAAAAAACAATTCTCCACAATGTATTTATTTACTGGAAAAAGCGCGGTTTCACGATTCGAAGCGATAATTTTTAAAATATTGTACTCAAAGTGCAAAATATCTTGAATATTCATTGAATGTCTGATAATTTTTAAAATTTTTTCAAACCAAACTACTCTTGGTACTTATATTTTTCACGCTGGTGTCCACTTTTACTAAACAGTTTAATATTTTTACTTCATTGCGTCAATTGGTCTGACATTTTGATAAAAATACCATTATTTTTCAAATATTCATAATAGTGTTGTTTTGTTGTTAATGATTATTAGTTTAACATAGATTTATTATAGTATGATTAGTATGCGAATTCACTTCTCATCCACTGCTACATACAAAAATGGTGAGCTACAAATTAGTTGCAATCAATAGCATTACCAGCCTCCTTCCTTCTAACGTCTATCTAAATTCAACGTTTAAAATAGGATGTGTAACAAAATTGTATGCCCCTGTGAATTTGAATTTCCATGTGCACATTGAAGCACTCAGTAATCGTAAAATAACTAACCAGTGATTACTGTTGATATTCAAAATAACGAAGTATAATATAACTGGTTATATTTTGATTGCTAGTTTTAAATAAACTTCAACGTTTTGTAAATTTCGGAGCCAAAGTTAAACGTATGGCTTCAAGTGTGGTTTCAATTTCCTGTGACATTTCATTTATGCCGAATTATTAGTTACTTGCAACAATTCTACAAAGTGCATTCAGTCTACATTTCTTCCAAATTACCAAGTCTCATAGTATCAATTTGTATACTTATTCTCGATTACTTAGGCAGCTCTACAAGCTTCTTTCTGTGTACAGACTTGAGTATCCTTAAATAAATGGATTAGCGCAACACGATGGGTTTTAAGTGATTTTCTTAATTTTAAAGTATCCATGAATGTTATGTCCGATGTTTATTGTAATTCACTTATGCGAGCCAATAGGCTAGTGTAAAATTCATAAGATCCAAAATCTTAAATGTCTAATTTTAAGTCAATTTAACATCAAAATAGTTATTATGCTATTAGTTTTGTCTATTTTCTAAGAATAACGTTTAGTTACACCATCAACCTGTAATTTTTATGCTTGTTTACACAAACGATTTAAAGTTCCATGAATTTACATATCAATTAGTCTTCTGATGGTTGAGTGGAAGTAACATTCTTACCAAAAACACTTTCCTTGTTCTTATATATGAATAATATACATGTCAAAGCAACTTTCTGTTGATTCAAAAGTATTTAAATATACATAATATACAAGGGCTTCTATATGAAATTGTTTCTGAATATTTTGGTTTCTTTAATGACGAAAATTCCTAATAAAGAGAAAATCTGGATTTTATGAAATATCTTGGCAATTATTTCTTCAGGAAACAAATATCTATGTAGACCACCATGTACCTGATCATTGAGATCAAATTATTTCTTAACAGCTAACTGAATAATAGTACAAATTATGGCAAATTATTTCTGTGTATTCAACTTTATTTTTCTGAGTGACTTATAGTAGTGAATTATATAGCAATAAATTTACGTGGTTAAGAGTTGTTATGTTTTAAACAACTTCACCTGTTTTCCATAGAACAACAAAATCCATAATGATTAATTATTTTTGATCATATATATCCACATAATGTGGAAACTAGTCTATTATGTGATGCATTTTGGTTATTTCCAGTAATATGGATTCATACTTGGAAAAATTAAGAAAACATAGAGGTTATGAGTTTCAAAGTCGAACAAAAGACCCGTTTTGTTGATTAGGCGGTTCTTTACTCGGTTCTCAGTTATTGATAAACTTGATCAATAAGACTGGAAGTTAAATGTTTGTTTGAGGCCAAAATCACTTTTAGACATCATGTCTTCCAATGTAGATTATTAAAAACATTACACATTGACTCTATTTACTTCATTATTTTGTTTCAACAAATTAACAAAAGTACCAAGTTATTTATAAAATAAGCTTATAGATTTTACAGAATATCTAAATATTGTATGATGTATTCTTTATGACATACGTAATAACCGAAGTAAAATTTTCGGTATAATTGTTTCTCACCAGCTTGTTTATTGCAGGTATCAAACTTCCAATCAAAATGAATTCAAATTCAAATGACGATGTGGAACCATTAAAACTAGACCAAGAAAAAGAACATTTTGTAAGGGAAGCTGAAAAATTCGATTTTATTCGATTAAGTTTTCCTGATCTTAATGGGATTCATCTCAGTAAGCTACTGTCTACGCGTTTTGCTCGAAAGATTGCAGAAGGGGAGAGTGAAGTCTATTCAGGGGCAATAACTACTGGAGCCCGTGGTGAAGTAAGCAAGTTCATGTAAAGTTCTATCAACCTGAAATACATTATATGCTTACATTTGATCTGAATTAAGATGAATACTCAACGTTACGCCTTTATTCGGAAAATAAAAGATTGTGTATGCTGAGATATACATTTTATAAAACGGTTCGTTAGAAGTTGTAACAAAATGTAGTAAGCGTTATTAGTTTTGTTTTTCATGATAAATATATCATGAACATATTGAAAATTTACAGTGATTTCTTGAATACTCGTTAGCAATGTGAAATTGCATCCTGACAAAAATTAAGCCAGGCATATCAGAAGACGTTAATAGCGAATCATATTTAAAAACAATTAGCTATTGAATATTATGTAAGTGGTTTCCAATATTATACTCAACACTCTTATCCGATCTTCTTCAGAGTAACAATCAAAATAAAAACTACCAAAGTTAAATAGCATCTGTAGTAATGTTGATCTCAAGGCTTATCTAGTGATATCATCATGTTGAAATTTTAAACCCTTAGGTTACATATAGTATATGATTAAATGAAATTGTTCTTCAAAACAATGCCTTTCGAACAAAGAATATTCTTTTCGATAAATGCTCATTAGGTTCCTCATTATTTGGTTCGAAATTAATAGTCACAAAAATAGTCAGTTCTGAGACAGATACAACATCATTTGGATATCAAGGATAATTGAATAATAAACTAATAAATGTAGAACCTGATGAGCATTTATCGAAAAGAAATTGTTTTTACAATTGTTTTAATAAAAAACTAAATACTGTTGGTGTAATCTTAGTTATTTTATTCATTTGGTAATTTAATTTTTCATTAAATACAAATAACTCCTTAAAAATCGTATTACAACAGCCAAAATAAGGCATATATATGCAAATATGTTGATTGTTTTTCTTAGTTAAACAAAGATACACGTTAGAATGGTGAACTTTTACATCGAATACTGCTTAAATATGCCTAAAATATGTTAGTTGTAAGTTTGAAAGATAGACAGCCAGAACCGAATCAAGATAGATGTGTTCCCAATTTTGTACTTTGTCCAGATTAACGTATCTAAGGGAACCAGATTACGTCTACTTTACATAGCTGATGCTATTGAGATAAACTCCAGAAAACCCAACCTATGTATCCAAAAGAGGTTCGTTCAGCTTCTTAGTTTACTATGGCCCACGGCCATGCCATCTGTCACATAAGCTGACTTGAGTAAACTCCCATTCCACAAATAACTTTACTGTTTATCTCTAGGCTGTCCCATTATTAATTACATACTCACCCTTCTCATTGCACACCGATTTCCGTCATTGAGATTTTTTTCGTCATTATCAATCTGAAAGTTTTTCTCTTAGTTCAAATGAATGTCTTATTATTTTTATTATAGGTACTCTGACAACAACTCACCATATCACATATTATACAGCATTATAATTATTGGTATTATTATTATCACAATCAACTCAACATATCATTTTGTCTGTTACGTCATTGTATTCACACAGTTTGGTTTATTTACTGTAGTATTGAATGTAGCTCAACAAATATGATGATTTTTGATTTGGATTGTCTGGCAAGCGAAATCTAGGACTCATGTTTTGTCCTATTTGGGACTCATCAATTGAATGTACCTGCATCCCAATGTTAATGTTCACACCCGTTACACAAGTGTGACTTCTGGGCTCTGTAGTCTAGTGGTGAACGCGGTGGTGTTTGGCATGAAGCCGACTGTGTTCCGATCCCCGTACGAACATCAGCAATGGAATGCAGATACAGCCAACCGACGATAGTATATAAGTTCTCATTTTACTGAAATTAATCCTCGTTCCGTAAAGTATCCAACAATGCAAAGTGATATGGGGTAATTGAATCCAATTCATACTCCCAGAAAGTAATGAATTATTTATTTAAATTTCAGTCGCCCAACGGTCAATATTATTTTTGTGTAGTTGATTGCCTCTAATTTATAATAAACAAATTTAATTAAATTTCTTTGGCGCATAGGTACTTGACATCCCGGAGATTATAAAGAGAAAGCATGTAAATAGTAAAGTTAAACCTGATTTATCAACTTTACATCCATGCCACTGGATTTCAAACAGAGAAGCTCAATATACTCGTGATAGTGCTGATCATTATGATAAATCAAACAAACGAAAATATTCTGTTTGTGCTGTTTTGTGTGATTTAGCCTGGCCAAATGATGAATCAATGAAAGCCCATCCAAGAGTGGTAGTTAAAAAGCTCATTGATGAGCTGCGAACAAAATACAATTTACGTTTGTTTTCTGCCTTTGAACCCGAATTTAGAGCGTTTACAAAAGGTACATTTGAGACAACATGTTTGAAACCAGAAAAGACATGTGAAGGTAATTTGACCTCCTTTAATCTACCTGTGCCGTATACCAAGTTTACTGACATATACAGAACAAGTTTACTATCAGTTTATGAAGACTTTTTTGCGGATATTGATCATAACATGAAACTTGCTAATATCGACATACAGGATTATAGTAATGAAGATGGAGAAGGTCAGTTGGAATCTCCATTGGTACCATCATGGGGATTATCAGCTGCAGATAATTATTTTATACTGAAGCAGGCTGTAAAAGAGATAGGTGAAAAACACAATATGGAGATTTCATTCATGACTAAGCCCCTATTAAAAGCTAGTTCCAGTGGATGTCATTACAATCATTCATTGTGGTATGCTGATACTGGACGGAATGCATTCTATGATGACAAAGGTAAGCATTCCTGTCGAAATAAAATTATATTAGTTCTTATCGCTCTAGTTGGTTCCGAGCACTCAAATTATTTGGGCTACTTCGACGCCTTGCCATATTAATCTGACATGAACGTCGGGTGTTCACATTATATTCTTTAATACTAGACGGAAGAAACAATACTCGTAGCTTACATATATATATTTACTACTTCTTTCATCTGGTCTTCAAGAATATGATGTAGTCATCCGATATTCACATCGGATTAATATAGCAAGACATCTAAGTAGTTCAAACAATATGAGTTCTCAGAACCAACTATTTTCATCCTTACAGTCAGTGTTAATCAGCTGATGTTCGAAATTTTCATTATCTGTATTAAAGCAGTGTTTTATTATTTTGCGTATTCCGTCCTGTAAATATTTATATACGCTGAAGTGATACATCAAACTCCTATCACTCATCAACATTAATAACAATATAGTACTAAGGAATCCAAATTGCTAAATTTAATCTGTGTGGGCAAAAGCGTTTCATTATTTTGTAATACACTATTGATTCAACTGAACTAATTTTAAGTGTATTTCAGTCGAACAGTAAAAATATGTAGTTTCGGTAACAATTACTATGTCTGTAAACTGGAAACAATGTATTATGACACACCTTAAAAAATTTACCTAATCCGGTCACTGATATAAATTATCATAAACTGCTTAGGGGCAGCGCATAAAACATACTATTTTGAACTTTTCCTCACTCCTTGTTTCAGATCCTGACGGTTTATCTATGGTTGCGCGCCATTGGATCGGTGGTCTTATTCAACATCTACCGGCGATGCTAGCTATTTGTTCACCAACCATTAATTGTTACAGAAGACTAAATAAGTTTTTCGCACCCGGTGCTGTAAACTGGGACTTTCGTGACAGGTTTGTAGCCGTCCGTGTAAAAAATTTTGGTGAAAAGAACACATATATTGAGAACCGTATTCCATCATCTGCTTCTTGCCCATATCATGTTCTCGCCGCTACATTAGCGGCTGGTATGGATGGCATAGACCGTGAGCTCCAACCACCACCTCCAGGCCAGAAACCGCAGAAAAATGGATTTGGGTGCAGTGTAAAAATGCTTCCGAGTACCTTTCAGGAGGCGCTAAGAAATTTAAAGGAGGATGAGATATTTATACAGAAGCTGGGAAGAGAGTTTTTTGAATGGTACACTCTTGTGAAAGAACTGGGTGATTTGGGTTCATTGGGTCATTTGGATATAAATGATAATCAAGAAGAGACTTTGGCTTTTGAGAGATATGAATATCTTAAGTTTATATAATAAAGAATAATTATATACGGCAAACTCATCATTATAAACTATTCAGTTTGTAAAGTTAATCCTCATCCAAATTAGATTCTCGATTGTATTCGATAGTTAAGTGAAATGCTTTGTGTACAGTGGATAGCGAAAGAAGTTTCTATTAGTAAAAGCAACCTACTGATCACGAACTAATTATCTAGTTACTTTATTTCGGGTGATCACATACTTTTTCTGGATCACTATATAATTTCCAATTGATTTTAAAACATTCACGTGTTTTTGACTAGTTATAATTCTATATGTAAAACTTTTTTACACTTTTAAATAAATTGTGCCCACTGTTCTGTATGTATACTTTTATATTATAATGGTACTCAAAACACTTTGTGCAAGAAGAAGTCTTATTTTAACAGGCTGAAACAATGCTCTCGCTCATTAGTGGATATAACTTTTTCTGTCAGGTAAATTAGAAAGTAACCTACTATTTCTGTTTTCTTGAGCCAGTCTCCAATCTATCAGTAGGTTATATAAGGACTGTTATAGGGCAATGTATGAAAATAAACATAATTTTCTCACCCCATTTCAGAAATTTTTATCATTTATTAATGGGCTTAGGTTATCCAACATTTTCCTAAACTATTCAAAATCGTTGCGTCGAGAACGTTTAAATTCTGGTTGAAGTGTATTCTAAGTATGTTTAAATTACTTAACAAGATATCAAAGTCAATACAATCAGCTAACTTAGACCAAATCAGTTTTTATCTTTATTATTTTAGATTTATATGCGCTGTTGAGGATCAAATATTACGCTGCCTATTTTTCTAGTTTAATAGATTTACAAGAAAATAGAAGTAAACTGTTTTCTTAAAGATCATTTTTGCGATTAAACAGTATCGTTTGCATT
Source organism: Schistosoma japonicum (assembly GCA_025215515.1). NCBI lineage: Eukaryota > Metazoa > Platyhelminthes > Trematoda > Strigeidida > Schistosomatidae > Schistosoma > Schistosoma japonicum. The sequence continues at coordinate 55,202,799 of CM046069.1, forward strand.
TCTCCGTGATGTATGATTACTTTTACGATGAAGCCTTAAAACCTTTAAGCGTCTATATACACTATTTACTAATAGCTTTCTTTAAATTTCTAGGTTTCATAACATTGTTGTGTTTAGTTACCAGCTCTTACTTATGTAATGAACATTTTAATTCAGAAGTAATTCAGTTTTATGTTAAGTTTAGTCTCATTCTTATTTTTTTGTTTTTACCTGTCAGGATTACATTTGTAACATCCTTAACGGGTATGTAAACATTCAGATTAAACATGAACCGTATAAAGCCAACAGCAGAAATTCATCTAAGTTCACTTATTCAAAGTGACGTGGTTGTGGTCACCCATTGTTTCCCTTATTTAGCCCGATACAAGCTTGAAGATAATTTTATGAGAATACGAATAAGTCATCTCCCATTCTCAAATGGTACTACTAAAAGTTATCACACGAAGGAAAATTTTCAAAATGTACATGACGTGGTGTGTTGTATTTTTACCTTCCTTACAATGTGGATCTGAGAAATAACTACCAAATTCAGGCATATTGGTGCTTATTCTTGTGGAGATTCTGAGTGTATCTGTTGACTATCAGATTTGCGTGAAAATAAACATTGAAACTAAAAGTTGTGAAAGTAAATTTAAAGACGACCAAAAGAATATTTAAATAAAACACCTTTCAAACAGGCTTTGTAAATGCTGGATGATTTCTGTGAAGAACAATCATTATCTCATCTACAACATTCAACTAAAGCCTTATCGCAACAGAATAAAAATGCTTAGTGAATTCATGAGCCCGATTTTTCGTATACTAAATTTTGTGTACTGATAAAGTATCTAGTGTAAGGTCATTATATAATCAGGGTTTGGGATAGTCAGAGCTATCAATTACAAAAGCTATCTTCCCTCCTTCAACTCTTTTACATTCATTTGTTTACATAAAGTACACTTTAGCCGTTCATCTTAGGCTACCCTGTTAAACGCCAGACAATTTTTAAAGGGCTTGGACTTATTACGCTTTTTAATATTTTGAACGTAAAAATGCTTATATTTAATATCGTTTGATCATTGTACCTTTTTGTTACTATTATGAATAATTGCAGTGGTTATTTCTTTACTTCAAAGTTTGTTTGCCTTTTTCTGAATTTTTGAATTGTTCAACAATCGCTAACTATGAATATGGCATTTAACTATCCGATGAATTGACAAACTCTGTCGTCGTCATCAGTCATCACAGTATTCTAATGTAACATCATTAGAGTAAATCACCGTTACTCTGAAGCCAGTTTGTTATAGTATACTGGATAACCACAGTTGCTAAAAAATTTTGTTTTCTTATCATTGCATAGTTTATGCAATAACCATCCAACTTTGGGAAAGGACAGTCGTAAGTTATACATGAAATATACTGGTAATTATGTGTAATTGTAAGCTATTACTTAGGAAATTCAAGTACAGCAAGACACTGGATTATCTTAACATCAATTACTATTTAAAAAGTATTAAATCTATGTAACGGATTTAAATCACACAACCGAGATACTCTCTCATCTATGATCAAAACAAATATTTATTGTAAATGAGGTGACGTCCTATTTAAACATTGTTAACAGGTATATGATAACAAGCCCCAATTCACGAAGTATGTGGGCGTTTACAATGCACCCAAGTATTAACGAAGGCAATAGTTTTCTACAAACAAATAATAAGAATTATGTCTAAGGCCACTGTCGCGTCTACAATCAGTAATAACACAAATCAGCGTAAAATGAAGAAAGTGATACAGGCGAACAATAAAACTGAGCAGTTGTCCACTTTCGCTTAAGAATCAGGAGGTATTACGATTATAATAACAAAACTAGTTAATAGTCAAGACTATTTCAAATGAAATTATATTGGCATCAAAGGACAGCAGGAATCTTTGTTATGCGATGTAGACTACTACCTAATAATAAGTAGTATAAAGTGACGTTAGTCAAAAAAATTTATTGTCGCTGACCCTCTTCCCCCCTTACCAGAAGCGTTCAGTCTTTACTCATCAATCACATCACTTACTTACTTACGTCAGTCGGATTCGTGGAAGTAGTAAGATTTGGTCTTAGCACAGCTATTCAACGCAGGGTTTCCGAACTCATTGACATCCACTAGTACCTGCTAGTAAACAAAAATTACGAAACCGTCGTCCACAATCATGATTCATACCACTACTTTTTCCGACCAATCTTGACGAGAATATGGATCTTCTATGATTCAAACAAAGTCCGTTACTTGCAAATTACATATTTTCAGAGCCAATTTCAGCCAGATTGCAGTAATGTAAAATATTTTTTAGTCCAGCCTCTTCGGGAATCAGTCGTGCATTACCTCACTGACGAGGACATCTTCTACGTATCCGTATGTTTACATGGATAATGTTAGGAGGTTTTTTCAGTAAAAGATGGCTGGGAGTTAGCATGGCTACATATTCTAGGTCGTCTTACACCGGTATAAGGGATCTGCAGTTCAGTATTCATACCACTTGCGTCACGTAGGTATTCAATAGACAAAATACTGTTTCCTATGCACAGTCGTACTATAATGGTGCTGCGCATCAAGTGAATTACAATTTCCAAACATCTGCAGAGTGAGTGATTACTTGCTATCTGACTACTCACTTCATAATAAAAAGCGTCAATCATTTATTCACTCTATTAACAATCATTTCTCATAATTGTAAGTCAACTCAAAGTAGATTTCTCGAAACTATAAGCTTTGATTCACTGCACTTGTTACTCAAATTGGCATCAATTTACTTAACGTTTACTTTATAGGTGAATTTTACTGATTGTTCTGTTCAATGCTGTGCATTAATTATACTTTAAAAATAATTGGCAAGTGAATAGAAATCGAATGAATAGTAGTATTGAATGCAACAAACTAACGGCTTCTTAAAGAAATTAATTATTATTATGTCCATCCTATTCATTTAATTTATTATTGCATTAATTTTTAATAATCTTATTCATATAATGATTCCTATAACTAAAATCTTAGTAATAAAGTTCCTAATGTCAATAATTCTACAAGTGAGACAACAACAATAACTACATCTAAAATATTGATAATAATATTATTGCATCAAATACTGCAACGATAAGTAATTTTAGCAGTATTACTAATAATGTAATCAATAATATGTTTGATGTGAATAGTAATAATACTAGTATTATTAGTAGTATAAATGATCACCATCATCAGCAATAGTAGCAGCATCCCTAGCTGCCTTAAAATAAAATTAAGACTTTGACTAAGAACCACTAATGGTTATCGCTAATATTTAGCGCATTAAGTAAAATGAAACCCAGATCTCCTTCGGTTATGCTAACAGAGAGACAGTTTTCGCTAAGATTATAGTACGGTTACTTCTCGTTTCCTGTTCAAAACAGCATGGCGCGATATTTCCTTCTATTGAATTACACCCAGTGTTTGAGCCGACGCAAGTCTTGTTGCAGTATCCGCACGTCATTGCTAAGGCTTAAGGCTCTCTTACTCTTTACATCCTCAGTGCAGATAAGAACTAACGATGTGACTTCTCTAAGAGGGTCGTTGATAAAGAGAAGAAAGAGCAGGTGGCTCAGGATTGCTTCTCACGATACCCCTAGTGATGTTTTTTTCCATGTTTACTCTAATCTGTAGAATTCTCGGTCTTGTAGGTAGTTTTGTGGCCGTGTCAGTAGCCTATCAGAGAAGCTCATACTTTAAATCTTTGACAAGACGTTAGGTGGTAATATGTCAAGTGGTATTTCCAAAATTGTAGCATTCTGATCTTAGCAGTTTGTCTAACTATTTCAAACTAGAATGGCATTCGTGGTACAAGATATGCCCTCTCTAAAGTCCTGGTTAGCTTTATGGAATATTTGTTACTCATCTATAAACGTTCGTATTTGATCAGCACAAGGCTTTCTTAGTCTTCTGATAATGCTGGATGCACGGTAATCGATCTATAACGGTCTGGATCTTGTCTGTCCTCTCCTCTGAGTGCTTGGTAGGTAATATATCTCTTTCATTCAAACAAAATTTATTGTCTGTCAAAGAAATTCAGAATTGAAGTAAGAAAAGGTGCACATATTGTCTCTGCAGACCATATTAACACAGATAAAAGAATTTTGTTGCGACCTGGGTACTTGCCTGTGGAAAGTGACAATAATTTTAAGGGAACTTACAGAGGTGTAAGATGAGTTCGATCTGGGGTTATGTCATTGTATACTGAGAATTTATGAATTAAGATGGTTACTCCAAATAAATTTAACGACCATAAGATAGATTGAAATATCGGCAACGGTCAGTCATTTGATGAAGAAAACTTTATTATAACACTAGACATGCACTAACGGATAAAGTTTGTGCACACTCCTACAAAATATAACAGCATTCCTGACCTAGTCTTCTGTTGTGACGTCACCTCTCTATCATTTCAAGTTTGAAAGTAGCCCGAAAGTAGTTACCACAAAATGGTTCTGTGTGCTCTTCCTTTTAATTTCAACTACTCCAACAGTCATATATCACAAAGAACTTGTAGCGGAGAATAATCCTCATAGTAAATAGTTGCATAGGCACTTGACATTGATGCTGACCATTTTTGTTTTAGCGAACATGACAGGTTGGAGGCTCTCAGTCACGCATCACCACCAGATCACGACACAACGCACCGAGGAAATCATCTCTCTCTAGTTTTCTAGCCTAGACGTTGCTATCCCGTTGAAGCTCTATTCACGATCAAACATAACTTCTCTTCCATCTTTCATTGCTTTCTCATTTATTTTCATTCGCTATAGTGAGTTTGATCGCTAGAAGTTGCTCTATTCGTACAACAAACGTAACTTGGTCATATACCAGAGTGCACTTTATTGATGAATAAGACGTAATCTGGACACGATCGTTACTGTGAGTTTTGTTCCTGTTCCATGCTTTTAACAAAGTATTTTTGGTGTTTTATCGGCACACATTTTACGGTACTTGTGTATTTGAATACATAACAATTTTAATGATGCCCGATCAGACTCCTAAGCTTATTAGAATTAATACCCCCACGATTTCAAACTTTCAGCTCATTTATTTGGTCAGATAATGTAGAGGCTTAGTTCTTCTACACAAAAGCCGAGTTTTGAGACCACGGCGTGACAGAGCTACACGTTCAATTCCAGGCAGTTGTGCGGTCACCTCCGCGTGAATTGAATAGATTTGTCATCTCTTATTTTTTCAGCCCCGACTTCCTGGAACCTTATGACCAGTTCAAAATATGAATTCATAAACGCGTCCTGACAAGTTGTTCCGCACAATCAAGCTCAGTAGCGGTTCAGCGACGGATATGTTGTCGCGCATGAAAAAAGTAATTGGTTAACGAAATTTCGCTAAAGGTTTCTTTCCGCAACTCTTCCTATCAAACTGCCACAACAAGTACAAAAAGTGTTGGTAAAATTTAACAACAACACGGTAAATAGACTAGCATCATCTACTGATTTAATTCTTGAGATCACCGGAACTCGCCAAGCCGAGGGTTATTGCATTTTAGATAAACCTCATGCAACGGGAAACAAGGTGACAAAATTGGGCAATATTCTTTCTCGTTTTCTCGATCAACAGGGATGACACTGACCAAGCGATTCTCGATAACGAAGTACTACACGGAGATCCTCATCTCAATATTGGCCATCACTAATTCCTCCGAATGCCCTTTGGTTTAAAGAATGTAGCACAAACAATCCATCGTCTCATAGATGACCTGTTCCACAGGCTTGACTATGTCCATGGGTATGTCGACGACTATCTGATAGCGAAATCAGATGAGGAAACACATATGAAACATCTGGATACAGCATTTGGATGACTGGAACGATATAAAGTTACCATAAGTATACAGAAATTCCAAATTGAACAACCTCATTGGGCTTCCTGGGGCATATTATTGATACTAATGGTATACAACCTCAAAAACACAAGATGGCAGCTATTCTGAAGTATCCAGAACTAACCACTATTGAGCAGTTGGGAGATTTCAATGGATTGGTAAGTTTTTACAGACGAATTATACCCAACTGTGCATATATCATGAAGCCACTAACGGATCAGCTTTGTGGGAATAAAATGGTGGTCACAATGGATGCAGAGTGAAAGAGAGCCTTCACTGCAAATAAAGAAGCAATAGTCAATACGACTATGCTGGCACATCACAATGCTGAAGCTCCTGTCGGCATCGCGGTTGACGCATCTGACTGAGCCATTGGTTCAGTTCAGCAACAATCGATTGGCCAAGCTTGGCAATCTTTAGCACTTTTCTCAAGACGATTAAACGATACTGAATCGAGATACAGCACTTTTGGACGTTAACTGTTAACCATGTGCTGTGCTGTACGACATTTTTAGTATCCCATCGAAGGCCGGGAGTTTACAATGTTCACCGATCATAAACAACTGACGTTTTTCATGAAGCCACCTTCAGATAAGTACTCTCCACGAGAGTCGCGTTATCTAGACTACACTTCCCAGTTCTCTACTGATATGCAGCATATATCTGGAGTTAAAAATGTAGTTGCCGACGCCTTATTACGAATACACTCTTTGAATCGTATCCAAGGAATCGATCTTGTTGAACTAGCCCGACTTCAAAATGAAGACAATGACCTTCATCACGAGTTATCCACAACAACGCTCAAACTCCAAACCAAAACGATTGGTAAAGGTAAGGACACTTTAATTTGTTATTCTTCTACAGGTACAGCCCGTCCAATTGTCCTCAGGAGTTATCTATGAATCATCTTCGACACATTGCACAACCTCTCTCATCCTGGAGTTCGTGCTACGACTAAGCTGATTACCCGGAGATTCTGCTGACCGAAGATGAATAAATACGCCGAAGAATGGGCACGCTCCTGCGTGGTCTGCTAAAAGAACAAGGTAATTCAGCATAATCAATCCCCTCTGGACACTTTCTCAACCCCTGACTCTCGATTCGACCACGTGCACCTTGATCTGGTAGGACCTTTACCAGAATCAAACGAATTCTCCTATCTCATGACATGCTTGGACCGATTCACACGCTGGCCAGAAGCGATTTCATTGAAAGGCATCAATAGTGAAACCATTGTTCGCGCTTTCGTCGAACGATGGATAGCAAACTTTGGTTGTCCATCGATAATAACGACAGACCGTGGACGTTAGTTTGAATTTGGGTTGTTCCACTCTCTGATCAAACTCCTTGTAACTATGCGTTTTAGAACAACCGCCTACCATCCACAATCCAACGTTTTGGTAGAAATATTCCATCGACAACTGAAAGCATTACTTTCGTTTACAAACATCCCACAGTGGATCGACGCTTTACCACTAGTTTTACTCGGGATTCGCAGTACTGTAAATGAAGATGTTGAGAGCAATGTTGCCGAATCAGTCTACGGAACGACTCTCCGACTACCAGGTGGGTTTGTGGAAACGGCTTTTACCTCGACAGGCCTAGATCTCAACTCTTACGTGAACAGTTCTACGAATGGTACGCGTCCAGTTAAGCCAACCCAAACTCGACAACAATCGACAGACGCTTTTATCCAACTCACCTTAAAATATAGCACACACGTTTTCGTTCGTCGTGATGCTCTACACCGACCTCTCGACGTAACTTACGAAGGGCCATGCGAAGTTATGAAACGAGAATCAGAGTACTATAGTACTGAAAAGAATGGCCACAAGGAGGACGTCAGTATTGACCGCCTCTAAAAAGGCTGCCTAGAAGTCAAACATTTTAGCTTTGAATTCGAGATTATAAAATGTGGACTTTAATTTCTAATATGCTCTGGCTGGGACAATTTGTTTTTCTATTTAGTAGTCTAACAAATGCACTAGACATTTTCAATCAAATTGATGGATCTTGTTTATGGACTCAGTCGCACTTATGAAACTAAGCAATATGATTAAGTTTAAAGATTAGTACATGCCATTCGTACCACACTACTTAAAGTTGTGTTATTTTAAGTCAAATGACTTCTCAGAAATCGTGCAAATTATCATGATTTTTGAATAAATAAAAAGAAGTTCACAGGCTAATGGCTATTGATCAAAAGTTATCAGCAATATATAATAGCTCTAAGATGCAAAATAAGGTACATGATGTTCAATAGGCGCCTCAGATCTTTTCAAAATAATGATATTCCTTACATTTTACATGATAGGCTAGTAATTAAGGGCTGTAATATTATAGCCAACCTGTTTAGTAGTTTTCGTTAACAGGGGTAAGCCCATGAATGTTATTGAGGTAGACACTGTGAACATGGCTACTAATCACACAAAATCTGTTTCCTTTATTTATCAACACATCTGCTAATCCACAAACTCACCTGGGACCTCAAATAGTTGTGAAAAACGGTGTAAAACGCATTCTATCACCCTTACCGAAATTTTTGACCTTTCCTTAGTAAAAGGTATTCTTTCTAACAGGTGCAAAACCTCATACATGCATCTTCAATTTAAATAAAGAGACGACAAATCTGCATAATTATAGGCCCACAAATATCACCTTAATTATCTTAATAATAGTAAAAAACATAGTGTGTGACGACAGGTCTGATTATCTACTCTCCGAAAGACTTATCTTTAGTTCTAAACATGGTTTTTGCAAGACTAGGTCCTGTATGACCAGACACTTTAATTTTGTTGACTTTGTTTCTACGAAACTTAGCCTCGGGCACCTAGCATTAGTATTACACCCAGACATATATTAACCTTTTGACATGGTTAACCAAAGGGCTCCTTATAGGCAAATTTTTCTCTTATGAGAATAAGGATCTATTACTTGCTTGGTTGAACTCTTTCCTTAGCCATCGATATCAAAATGTTCAAATTAATTTCTCTCAATCGAAGACTGAACCGGTTAAAAGTGGTGTCATGCAAGGTGACGTCTTAGGCCCACTGCTATTTATAGCGTAAATAGTGCATAATAATAATAATGTTATGTCGTAATATAACGCCCACCGCTATACACGAACTAACCGCAACGCTAATCGGAATCTTATCTGCGCCAACTGATACTCACAACCGTGACCAACGACTCGATACTGATTACTCACCCCATGACAAAATCAAGAAGACACCAACGCAGCACTAGGAAGATTCGATTCTATTATAATTCAACGCTATTTATATATTTACAAAAGCGACCTTAGGGAAGACAGAGGAATTAGCATACTAAAATGATATTACAACCAATCACAATTAACAAGGTCCAGCCGGAAGAAATGAAGAGCAGTACCGGTTACTGCTCACTTTACAATTAAATAAAAAATAGCAAAATTGAGGACAATTACATGAAAAGTGACTAGTTTCTTCTCTTCTTAGCAAATAATAAAAAAATCTCCTTATATGAGGAGCAAGTCATTTCACATGCACGATTAACAAGAACATGACATCAGTAGTGTTTAATTGCTGCAAAAACTGTTTATAAAGTGATAAATAGATAATAAAATAACAAACGTTATTTTTAGTTGGTTATTTATTTAGCGTCCGTCATGAACTAGACCCTGTAACGACCTTGTGACAGGAGAATTTTAGGGTAGATTCCAGTTACCATATCGAAGGAGTGCATTATTACAGGAAATGTAGATATATTCAAGGTTTGTGTAGTATAAAGCGATCTCTACTGAAAAGACAGGTACATTCTGTAGTATACCTTAGAAAGTAGTCAATATCATACAAAATTCCTACAATGGACTTCACTGCAAAATTGTGCATGGAGAGCAGATAACAAATTCCTTTAAAGTGAAGACCGGTGTCAAAAATGTCTGTTTATTCTCATTCTTTCTCTTCCTTCTGGTGATTGACTGGACCATGAAAACTGCAGCATTTCCAGGCAATCACAGAATGCAATTTTCAACTCGATGCAACTAGACAGCTCAAACTTTGTAGACTTCCTAGGTCTTCTACCCCGGACACAGCTACTAGTGATGGTCATGGTGGACAGTGTATCAGTAGCTTCTTCAGCAGTGGGCTCTAACACACAAAAAGGGAAGAGTAAGATTCTCAGATATAAAGCGATGGGCATCAACCCATTACAACTGGTAGAGAATCTCTGGAAGATGTGTAAACTTTTGTTTACCTTGGGAGTGTCAAAGATAAACAAGGAGAATATGATGCAGATGTGAAGACAAGGATCGATATGACAAGGGCAGTATTTCTACACCTGAAAAACATCTGAAACTCAAAGCAGCTGTCAGCCAACATCGAAGTCAAAATTTTCAATATTACCGTGAAGATAGCCTCCTTCAAAATATACATATATTTATAAGCAGCTATGTGTGCAAGATGTTTCATGTCCGTTGACAAGGCACCATAAACACCGACCTTTTGTAGCAGAGAACAAACCGACTTCCAGTTGGGGAAGAAATTAAGAAAAGAGGCTGTGAGGTGGATAAGACACAATGAAGAAATAGTCTAACTACGCCATATGGCAAGGACAAACTTGGGATCGTTAAGCTTAATTAATTAAGAAAGAACCCAAAACACATAGAGTTGTGAACTGGAGAGAGACATGAAGAGAATGATCAGCATTAAGGAATAAATAGAACGGTAAGTCTAGGAGAGAGTTGATTGGAGAATGTTAGTCGGCAGCCTACGCTCCATGTGGAGTAACAAGCATTGATTGCTTTTTAGACTTTGCGCTGGAGATTCGCGCCTTATGAATAAAATTCAACCATTTCAAACAGTTATAAGGTAGAAGGACCTGCCTTGGAAAAAAGTCATGAATTATTAAAAAATCAGTCAGAGATAATGTTCGATGATTCTTCCCATTACGTTTCTATTTTGGAGAGCGAGCAAACTAGTAGGTAGTTGGAAGATCCTTTCACTGACGTGCAACAGCTTCTTGAAATGGGGTATTTTTGACCGAAGCCCCATTACATTACGTCGAAACAAGTGAAAAAGTGGAATTACCACCTTATGGTAAGTGCAAAGTGTGGAAAACATCCATAAGAAGGATCCTGGATGAAAAATAGCCCTAAGAGGTTGTTCACTTCGATTTTTTTAAGATAAACCATTCGAAGGTGTTCTCAAATTGTTTTGATGAGCTTTTCAATCTTAATGTTCATCTAGCACTATGGAGTATAACTCCAGTTAATGATTATCATAATTAAGATTTTTAATGATTATCTGTAAAGGTGATTAAGATGCCACTCTCGGTATTCTGTCCACTAATCTTTTTGCAGAGTAAGGAGAAATTACACTCCTCGATGTTAAACGAAAAAATAAATTTCAGGCATAAATCCTCTTGGGTTATTGAGAAACGCATGGCCATAAACTTGCTGAGTTTTACATAATCTTTTACGTATGAAACCTATAACCGGGTGTCAAAGACTATCTGAGCGAATAGTACTTAAGAAGTTTAATGAAACCGTGAAGGTTGCATTTGTGGTTATTGAGACTTCGCTATGTGGAGCTTAATGTTACGGGACTACAAGCACCACAGGTGATTGGAGGCTGGGGAGAAATCTTGAAGAGTTTCAATAATGCATGATCAACTTGGAGGTCATTTTTAATGACAGTAGACTTCAGTGTGGACGGTTTTGAAGAGAGCCAGTTTTGTAAATTATAGGGCCAAATTGGCCAATGGGGTTTGCGTGCCTTCACTTATGTATTTTGAATTGGTTGTTCGGGTGAAGAACTCATGACGATACTCAGAAAACAGGTTAGGAAAATATCACATGTTACAGTCATTGCAAGTAATTATAATGAAATGATTATTTTAAACTCCAAACTGAAAATCGGTTATGTTATACCAAAAGGTACAAGTATAGCTCTGAAAGAAGCAAAACCAGGATGAACAATTCACTAGACGCATGCACGCAACAACATCAAGAGAACCGAGGCACAAACCGGGACGGGAAATTTTAGAAAAGAGTCCAACACTTGTTTATAAGAAAATCGAAGGATTTCAGGTCCTAACCAACTTAGGAAAGAATATATATCGCATGCAAACTAGTGCGTTTAGAAAGGATTGGTGCTGAAAGTTTTTACTCTAGCAATATGTTAACCGAAAAATAATACAATTAAAGCAAATTGACCCTCTGAAGGCCGAAATAGCATCATAACAATGAATTTTTCCAAACGAGCAAATATATCATCGTCCTTTTTCAACAGCTCCCAGTAACTTGACACGACAGGAAAGACTCTGTTATGACCACTTGAAACTAAGTGAAGCAAAAAAGATTAAGTCAAAGTTCACTTATTATTGCACTATACAGTAAACCATGTAAAAAGTTTGTTAAAAACCTATACACCCAGAAACCCGTAGTTCGGTAACAAATAATCAAAACAAAGCAATGGTCAGGGCTAAAATTTATTCAACGCCATTTTTAGTATCAACATAAAGTCACATTTCGAAAAGAACTCTAAGATCATCCACATAACTCACTTGGAACATGTTAAATAAAGAACGACTTAAAGATAGTTAAGCTAAGAAACAAAATTAGTAATCTTATCTTGCTGTATAATATCGTTTACAATCTTTTTCACCCAAACAAACTATTCAGAAGATTCAGCACTTTAATTAATCTAATGTAAGGTACCTTATGGCTTACAAAAAACTTCGTGATAAAATTATCTCGTTAGGGTTTTCGAACTCTTAAATTAATTAAATTGGGAGATAGTGATCTTTTAAAGCAATATGTTTGTTAATTCTACTTAGCAAACATTAAGATTCTTGTAACTTAGATGGCAGAAAACCTGAGTTTTCAAATTTTGCGTTACGCGAATGGTTCTGAAGGTTTATATTAGCACTCTTTCTGGAAACCTAAAGGTTGGAGAAATATTTCTTATAACGAGTTGCGATTTAGGTTAAAAAGGAGCAATCACTGATCCTGTCTCTGCTTAACGCCAAGAAGGTCGATTTCAAAGAGGTTGATCTCTCTGATGTTTCCAATGAGTGTGAAAAGTGTTCACTCTTCGAAGAGTTGAAAAAAAAAGAAAAACCTTTAGTCCCACCCCACATCTTCCTGGATGAAGAATACCTTGGAGTTAGTTTATTTTCATGCGTTTATCTTTTCAGGGTTATGAAGAGTTTTACGAGGCTTTGGAAATGGAAGAACTAGAGTCCTTTTTAAAACTGCCTGGCTGTAAACCTGTAAGGTTCTTTCTTACGTTTATTGTAAATTTTCTTTAGAAGCCATTTTCAGCATTAATACGTAGCAGCTCCAGTGAGGTACCTGTTGCATCGTAGTTCTTCTTGCATGGTTTCTCATCCTTTTTGTGCATGCTGTGCATGGATTAATCCTTCGGTGAATTTCGTCAGATCTAACATGTAGTGTTAAATTTCAGGGCGGAAGTGAGAGTGAAGAGGAAGAAAAACATGAGGTAATGCTTCCAATAATAGATAACTGATTAGAGTAGGAGACTTCAGGCTCTGAAGATGACCCCGTTGTTTCTAAGGCAGAAGAAAATGCAAACGTGTCAGAAGATGAAAATCAAGAGAGTCAAGAAGGAGAAATGGAAGATAAGGTTTCTCATGTAGACCATAAATTAGAAGGCGCTGAAAATGATGAAAGTATTTCAAAAAATGTTGACAAAAAGTCTCTGAGCAGTGGCTCAGATAATGAAGATAACGAAGCAGAGAAGTCTGTGCCAGTCAAAGACGTTGAAGAAGAAGCAGAGAAATCTATGCCAGTCAAAGACGTTAAAGACGAAGCACAGAGTTTGAAAGATTCTGATGCTAGTTCAGAGGAGTCGTCTGGAGAATCTGAAGCTAAAAGTTCCAAGAAAGGATCAGATAGTGACTCGAAAGGTTCTGCGTCAAGTGTTCGAAAGCGGTCTGAAAGCTCATCGTCTGGGGGATCCGACGCCAAAAAAGCTAAGGGGAGTCTGGACAGCGAAGCATCTACCGACTCATCACCAAGTGTCCGGAAGACGTCTGACCAGCCTGTTGAGTCCATTCGCAAAAAGTTGGAAACAGATTCTGATAGCGACTCATCAGACCACTCAGAACACTCTTCAGAAAAGTCCATAGAGATTAGAAAAGAAGAAACCAAGGATTTGGATAACTCTAGCTCAAGTGAATCGAAAACAACTTCGGACTCTGAATGAACCTCAATCACATCATTCTTGGGAACCTTTTGATTGTTCAACATTAACTGGCATATTCGGTATAACCTGTAATTGTTTCATTATTTATGAATTTCGAAAACACGTAGGTTTTAATGACGTAAATATCTTGTGTAAAATTCCGGTTGGGTCAGTTCTATTTTCATCATCTGTTTTAGACGTCATTAGTTTATACCTACCACGGTTAGACAGCTTGAAAATTTGAACCATTGGACATCTTTTTCATCCCAGTGGAAAACTCCACAGTGGTACACATCCCACCAATGAATATCTCAGCTGTCTAGTGTTCCTGACTTTCCAATATTAGTATGAGTAAGATTGATCCGTGACATCATATTTAAGCTCATTAACAATTCAATAAGCATTAACAAATAGATAAAACTGGTAAAATCCAATTTTGTCGAAGTATCTTTAAACCCGGTAATTATAAAAGAACAGGAATGGAAATTAGTTTTATCTATTTCCCACTCGTCTTCTTGACTACAGTGAAGTGAAGTTAACATACACCGTATTTTAAAATATATTGTTAAGGGATTTGGCGCATGAACTTTCTAGTGTCTTTGTATCTTAATTCGCAAATAAAGTAACCATGAGAACCTTATGTAATGGAGATAAGAATTCCGTAAAATGGAGTGGATCATTATCCAGTGTTTGTGGTACTAAAGAGTCGAGACTTCTGTATAACTTAACTACTGATTGGAATACTTGTTGATGCACCAGCTTTTGCGTTCTGAAACCTTGTTATGATTCATTCTGTAACAAAGAATAAATAAATTCAACATAGTTTGCTCTTCTATTTATACACAAATTAAGGGCTAGTATACTACAAACTGGCTGAATTCTAACCATACCACCTGTCGCATTTTCTTACACGCATAGGCCAATCAGCATTTTTTGTGATGTTCTGGTTTTTCGCGTCCCGTTTTGTAGCAATTACTGAGTGCCAATCCATCTGTTGGTGTTTTCGTATCGTTTTAGTATAACCATATCAATAATGAGTGTTATCATTGTAAGCGCAATGTGCATTTAATAAGTAAAATGGTCATTTTAGTATAAACTGAAGAAATGACTAGGTGTCGCCAATTAACTTTTTTAGTTATGCCCAACGCATAGCTTGGCATGTATTTGCATCGGTCCAGGCTACTATACCACACCAGCAAAATAGATATCTCAATAAATTCTGGTAGGAAGGAATGAATCAGAAGTGCGTATGAATAATAGAACTTAGTTTCTAACATGAAAATTGAATGTAAACACAATATACTCGGCCCAACTTGAGGGACTGTAAAATGATCTTGGGGCTTTATTCAGATCAGTCAGTCAGTTACAACGTAGAACTTTGTACATGCGTACATCAGTTCAAGTTGTCATGCCTCAATTAGCAGATAAAGATTAAATTGTCGGACCAAATCCCAGAGTAGGGGAGGTAGTAACAGAGTAAGTACTAATGGAAAGGCATAGAGATCAGAGATGAGATTTGAGATATAAAGTGATTCAGTAAAGAGTAGATTATAATAAGCTCAAAAATTAGAATTTGGAGGAAGACAAGGAATGGATGCACCTGCGCCATTGCAATCGATTTTGAGCCATATCACCTAAAGTCTCTAACCATTTGTTACGATCATCGTGTGGGTCCCAACCAGGTAGTCTGCACCTATTAACATGGCTCAGCCCAATTGTCAATGACTTCATGGATTGGTGCCATGTTTTTGTTTGGCCACCCCTAGCTTTCTTCCAGCCTACTCCCACACCAGACAACATTGCTCGTCGAGGTAGACGGTGGTCAGGCATACGCAACACATGTCCTAACCACCTCAGCCGGTGAAGATTCACTACTTCATCAATAGCCTTACCGTGTTTACCTAGAACTCTATTCCTAACCCATGCATTGCTTACTCGGTTGTCCCAGCAAACACGAGCAATGTTTCGGAGACATCTATGATCGAATACTAGGAGCCTACGAATATCCTCTATCCTTAAAGGCCATGTTTCACATCCATAAAGTAAAACGGATCTGACTGCTGCACAGTAAACGCGTCCTTTTGTCATTAAACGAATGTCTCGCCTACGCCACAAGTGACGCAGGTTGGCAAAATCCAATCGGGCCTTATGTATACGTGCCGAGATTTCATCGGACACTAGACCGTTAGGACTGATGAGGCTCCCTAGATAAGTAAATCGGTTAACGCATTCAATAGTTTCACCCCCTATCACTAACTTTGGTGCCGAATTAAGCCAGTCCTGAAGTAACATTTTACATTTGGATGGGGAGAATCGCATCCCAAACATGCTTACGTTCAAGTTTAAGGTAGTCAAAAAATTCTGCATTTTATCAGCATCTTCACTCAGTAGAACTATATCATCTGCATATTCTAAGTCAGTAAGTTTATCTCCTAGAAAGAGGTCAACCCCAGAGAAATCAGACGATGACAATGTTAACTCTAAAAGTATGTCCATGATAAAATTAAATAAAAATGGAGATAGCGGACAACCTTGACGAACACCACTAGAAGTGGTCAATTCCGAAGACAATCTGCCATAAGCTCTAACACGGCATGTGGTGTTCGGGTAGAGAGCTTGTATAAGGTTAATGTACTTCTCCGGTACGCCTTTCAATGACAGACATTGCCACATAACCTTACGATCAATAGAGTCAAACGCTGCCTTAAGGTCAAGGAATACAGCTATTGTTGGGCGTCTGAAAGTGTGCCTATGTTCCAGAACCTGCCTAAGTGTGAATATTTGGTCTATACAACCACGTCTGGGTCTGAAGCCACCTTGGTTTTCTCGAGTTTGCTCTTCACGAGCTTTAGTTAGACGTCAAAGTATTATTGAAGCTAATATTTTAGACACTATATTCGTTAAACTGATTCCTCGGTAATTGTCACACGAGGACTTCTGTCCTTTCTTAAAGACCGGAATGGTTAGTGTTCGAGACCAGTCAGATGGGATTACGTCTAGTTCCCAAATTCTAGCCAAGATCTCAGGACAAACCAATGACGACCCTATAAACCCGAATCGACAACTTTTCCTCCCTATTTAAGTGTTTTCATAAAAGATTTTCAGTAGGCTTATTGTGGTATGCCTTCCCCCACGAATAGTTTTGGTAAAAAGCAAGATACGCAGCTATTTGAAAAACGAATAATATTAAGGCTTGACCATATTCCGAAAATCAATAATCCTCAGTGGGTTTTTTATAATCAAGATCATACAGAATATATTGTTCTTATATCATCAGAAAACTTGTTAAAGTTATTTTCGAATTAATCTCAATGCGTTTTATATAGGCATCTGTCCAAATAACTACATAGCAACCCTTCCAATTGTCACTATATTACTGTTTCAGGTAGGATGTATTTCTCTATTAGTTTAATCAGGTAGTACCAGACCTGTCAGTAATCATTTCACAATATTATTTCTCTCATTCTCTATCCTATATACCAAAGATCTACAAGTGTTATTAGAAGGAATCACTGATCCAGTCTTCTTTAATTCACCGTCGCCTATTATACCTTCGTATGCAACTCAATGCCTCATCAATACCGACTATGTTTCTTTCTCCATATAGTATTCGCAATGGAACTAATATGTCAGGACAGACTTCACATAAGTATTCATACCACTGAAATGTGGTCTTTTCAGAAACGTCTGAAAGTGAATCAGCCGTCTTTATTTTTGTTGTAAAAACCTATTCGATGATCACTAGAAGGATTTGTTTCAATTACAAAATAGCAACAAAGGGATATATTCTGATGGACTACTAACTCTAATGTTCAGTACACTGAAAGTAATGTATAACTCGTGTTCCTTAGGTTTGATATCCTGTTGTTTCCCTTCCACACTCAGAATTCAGTGTTTTTTTTAATAATTCCGCGATTTACAAAGCTTTTATCACTAGCAGATATTATATTTTCGGTTGTCTACTGTGACCTCGAAACATTTCAGCGTTTTTATTGCTTCGGCTGTATAATTCATGTTCACCATCCGTGCCGGAATTTCGTCAGATACTGATTCACGTTTCGAATTTCTCCTAGATAGGAAGAAATATGATTTCTTAGTTTCGAGCACAATCGTAGTTCTAAAGATTTTTAGTTCAGTAGCGAATATTAGCAAAAGGTGATTTCACGCTTTTCCGTATTAATCTAAACATCATCGCTTCTTAAATTCGTAGTGATATCTAATCAAATTAGTTAATTTGAAAGACATAATTGTGTGCGTAATGTGTGAACTCAGTGAATAATCGCAATCACTGATTAGAACTATTACATTTTTTAATTTCATTCTAGTACCATTCGTGACAAATATGACATTTCATTTTTCATTGGTTATTAGTTCATCTCATTCTGTTTCGGACAAAATGAAACCAAAAAGTAAAATTAAGAAAATATTCTTGAAGTCATTGGAGTTAATAAGAGGAAGATGGCTAAGTAGGTTAGGAGAAAGGGTATTTCCAAAATCGCATAAAATATCAACTGATAAATGTATTCTTTTCACATTCAACTTTTGCACCTCAATAAATTAGCGAACTCAGCACCAAGTGTTAAATGTTAAGGATACTATAATTTCTTGACTGTACGGATTTACTGAAGTTAAAAATACACAATGATATACACCAAATTACTACGAATGAAATAGAAATTTTAATTTGTATCAAAAAAAATAACGTAAGCGTCAAGGTGGAATGAAAGGATACTATTGGTTAATTTTTTTTCTTGATTGATTTATAAAGCATAAGTTTAACCCTATTTTCACTTTCTTCTTCATTCCCTTTACGTTATTTTGATTAAAAATACATTTATTTTAATCAATGATCTGTCGACCAATCGGAAATTAGAACACTTTGTACCACATAATTGATCATGAACATAGTCTGTAAAATCAATCATTTTTCTGTTCATCTTATTTAATTTGTCGAATAGTAAGTCACATTTATTCGGCAACAATTTATCTGTGGGTCAGAGCTCCACTCTTCAGTCAACATCTCATTATTTATAAAACGGGTACACCAGAATTTGCTTTCCAACATTTGACGATCATTGATGCACTATAGGCAACAAGTGCTCTGTTTTGATTATATATATATAGGCATCTGTAGTGCAAAGTGGTTACGTAGGATCAATTCCTATTAATACTTGTTCGGACTAATTAAAATAAAAATTTTCAGCGTTGCGAGTTATATGAATCGACTATTTACATCACATCTATTTGGTTACTGTAAAGTATGGGGTACCGTCTAGCTATAGAACTTGGAATTATGATCAAAGCGACTATACGACAGTACGTATTTTTATAAAATCACCAGCTACTTCTATTTGAAAAGCTTGCTAACATGGAATTACATCAAACTAAATATGCACATAAAACTCTGCATATATTTGAGGAGCGGAGTAACTAAATATTAGAAAGTTCATTTCAGTTAGTTTAAAATCAGGGGATTTTGAAATACCCGTTAAAGAAGTAAATGCTGCTGTATGTTAGCAAGCATATTACTCAAAATAATGCTATAAATATATGTACTGTAATCATCGTTATTATTTCTACTTTGATTTTTACACCTGTGATTATTTATGAAGTTCAAGAAAAATGACTTTGAACTATAAGAATCCGTCCTAATTTTTCGGTGATCCTTACATACAAACTGCGCGTACGCATATGGGTTATTTCAAATCATTATCTGAAGTAAACAATACAGTTTAGACTACTGTGTAGTTGACCGATTCCAAATTATTGTCTGTCACTGAAATTGTAAATTTATATCATTATATATAATAGTATTTGTATATATTATAGACCTAATGGCGTGAAGAATTTTTGAGTCAGTAGTAATCAATATGAGATGATTGTTATTTAGGAAGATATGAAATGCACAAAATAGGACAGTTATAAAGCAGTTTGTAAATTTCATAAAGAGCACTCACTAGAAAATAATTTGTATTCTGAAGACCCTTTTTTTTCTATTACCCATTCTATTGCATATGCAAATACGTTTAACCTGTTTCTGTTAAAGGTAAAATAGTTTTCTAGTGCTGTCACTGTTTGGGACACAACACATTCTATCATGTCTTCTGAAAGCGATAATTTTTTTCTATACAATCAAAATACTTTACACACACCTCAAGAAGATGAATAGCTTGGTTTCTATGTTTAATTTTTAAGGGATTATTTCTATGTCCAAACTGAGGGTTAAATAGATTGCAATCATTTCAGAATAAACGTAAACTGATTGCAGCGATCGTTGAGTATTTAGTGTTGAAGTGAGCATACTTGAATTAAGGTTTACTATATTTTGAGTCAGAATGCATTAAAAAAATGTATTTAACTCAGTGATTAAGTCTTGATTTTTATCCGTCTAAATAGGTTTATACAGTAAGCTATTATCCCTCTTCCAAGTATATTAAGCGTAACTCTCCATTTCCAAATGTATCTACCTGATATGAAACTGGTAAAATTTACATTAGACTAAATAACCAGCAATTTTTTTGGTTGAAACAAAATTAGATTGCCTTGAGGCTGGCCACTTTTAAATGTAATATTCTTAAGATAGGTTTGGTAATATTTTTGGAGCATGGAAAATCAAGGGTGTGTAATTACTGCTTATTTAATTTAAATAACTACTCATTTAATCCATTGATATATAATTAAATAATGTATATCATCTGTAATTAATTTCTATTATTTAGTTATGTTTTCTAGAAATATTAATTGAAGATAGTTTGTTTATACCACGAAGTTTTCCGAAGGTGCGAGGAAATACTAATCACATTAATACTTGAGATATTCCTTGTTACTCATTTTTCTGGATTCATGAAAGACAGTTTCATAAAATCATTCATATTGCTCAACTAGAGGTAAATATTTTCAAAAAAATATCAAAGTGTAGCTTAAACTATTCAGTAGATATTATGTGACATATGTCGCCTCTACGAAGTTATTTTAGTACATTTGCACTTCCTCATAAATTTGACATAATTTTCAGATTACCATACGTTAATTGTAACTACTCTATTTATTTTTATAAAAGATGTAACGACCTAAAGCTCAAAATATAAATTAGATGTAATTGTCTTTTGTTCATTTTTATAAATAAATTAGTGAAACGATTCTGTTTAGTAAGATTTTCCGTTTAATGCTGGTGACATCTATAAAGGCTTCATTACTAAATCGTCTAGTCTATAGACCTAAATACCACAGAATTTCCTTACCATGGTTCAATAATTTCTTCATCAAATTCCCAACACATCTATCAAATATACTTATTAACTGTTACTACACTTAAAATTAATTTGTTTTAACTCATCATATATTAACGTTGAGTAAAATGTGCTATAAGTTTCTTTATTCCTTCTTGTCAGTCATACTTGGCAAAATACCTCAGTGTTACGTGTATTCGATTTCTCATGACTGGTAAAATGTGAGATGTAAATCCAGGTATTTACATGTGGTATTCAATTTACACAATTTTGTCTATGTGCTAAAGTCAATAGTAAGCACGTTTGGGACTTGAAAATATATCGGTGAATTCGTGTTACGAAGTCACTCATATTAAAGCAGTACTATTACGTCCTATTCTTGTCTGGCGTTCCACGACACAACAAATACACCTATGTGATCCCAAATCAGAACATGACTTGGAAATAGGGACAGCGAAGTGCAATGTAAATAAGTACATTAAAGTTTAAATAAAGGCCACATAAAAATGTTCTGTCACCTCAATTGCTTGTTAGTGCTGATTGGCTAAAAGTGGACCATTCATTATCAGCTTTGCTAGCATTTTTTTAGTATTCTTTTAGAAGGAGTGTATCGTGGTAACAGTCCGATGACTAAATTTACAGTTAAGGCCACACTCGGTTCTGTACTTCGTTGATTATAGAATAATTTTGAGAATAATTTACATACTACTCCAAAATAGTGTGTCTACTTTGCTATAGAAAATCACAAGAAGGAATTCGCAATATTCTGAACCCAGTCTTTTTAAAATATATTTTATTCGTTTAAAACGTCCATTTTCACTGTTTATGAAGATCGATTTCAATATCAAAAGCTCTTAATTTAGGCAAATTTGGGGCATCAAGTGGTTGGATACGTAAATCTTTTAGGCCGTTATGTTTTCGGTGAAGAAAGAGTGATTTAAATACTGATGTGTAGAGTCGAAAATATAAGATAGCAATCAAATTTCAATCTGTTTAAGTGCTGTTTGCTTAGTGTTAGTTAATTACTGTAATTTGAAACGTTGTCGCTAATGACATACACGAATGCTTTCCTGCATTGAAATTGTAGTGCTTTCAGCATATGAATCTCAAATCATATCTCCACTCTATTTCCCGAAATTAAAAATGATTATTAATTAAGACTTTTTTCTCAAGTTGAGCATGTTAATTCGAAACTATATGAAGAACAGTTGCTACTTTTATGAACTTTGATTTTCACTTTCTAAAAGTTGTAATTTAAGCTTTAATTTTCGTTTTTTTTCTTTTCACAAAAGATGACTTCAGTTGTTTCTCAGTCAACTTAAAACATTCGATATGTTGTCTTTCTATTTAAACTTGAACAATGCGATTATATGCATCCTAAAAAAGGCACTAGAAATAGAGCTTTTTAAAATAATAGGTATTAGATTAATTTCACTGGTTTTTTTACTAATTAATTAAAGAAAAATTCATTTTGTAAACATGAACAATAAGTTCGCCGAGTTTCTCAACATGTTAGTTCACATTTAGAAAACATAATACTGAAATAAAAGTTCGGTCAATTTTGGCTCATACAAAACGGATGAAAGACCAACACTAAGGAGTAAATAATTCGACATTAGGTATATCTAAACTTAACTAAATCTAAGTTGTAAGTATGCGTTTATGTATGTAATAAATAGAGTAGTACAAATAAATATATATGTGTACATGTGAGTATGAAAAATAATCTATAGCTAAGGACGAGAAGCTTCTTAAAACAGATCAATGGACAGTTTACAAACGTTTTATGGTAAATAAAATTTACTTGTTGTTTTCGACACCTCAGAATCTAGTCATCTGATTGCTAAATATGATTAGTAACTCAGATCCATCGTTTTGTTGTATGTGCATAAATTATGTGTCAGATATTAGTATGCTACTACCTCGACACTAGAGGTACAATGTTACACACCTTATAGATGTATCTGTGTTTTCATAAAAAAGTAAGGTCTCAAGTATTAGCAGTTGTTGGCTATCTAGCTGATCTAAAACGTATATTCTGGCCTTGGTACATTGTTCAACTTGATTATGTATATTTAATCAGTGAAAATTCTAACTAATTCTGATACTAAGATAGGGCGTATGCAGGCATCTTTTTCTTGTTATTACTTTACGTTACTTTTGAAATTTATTTCTTTTGGAGGGGAGGGGGATAGTCTTCTGTTTACAGCACCCTAATTTATATTATTGTCTCAAAAAAACGATTAAACTGCATCTACATAGCTTTGGCATGATTGCGAAATATTTCATGGCTTCGAATTGTAGATAAGTCTTGACATAAGTTGCATCCATTTATAGATGCATTACGTATACAATACCATTTTTAATAAATTGCAAATTTTGTGGAGTATATAAAATTATAGTTTAAACGAGTTAGGCATTAAGTAATCTAAAGCAAATATTTATTTATAAGTGACTATTGACACAAGTAAAGTTTTGCTGGGTTAATTCAAGAAATGCTTGATTACTTTAAACTAAAAATTTTGACCATAAATCATTCTCCAGTGTTTTATACATTATCTAATTGACTTTATCCCCGAATTATTTTAATGTTGGAATATGCTTAATGGTCTAAGTGTCTGGTTACAAAATCAATCTACCATCATAAATAACCATCAAATCATGATGATAATTGAGAATGAACATATCAGCATTCTATATTACATTTATCCAGTCAAATAGTTAAAACCAGTAACGCAATGTATTATTGGATATATTTCCAGCTCCAAGATAAATCAATGTTATCTTTCTGCGTAACCATATTGTTATATCCTTGAATTCAGACACATAATCTGTTCCGTTCTCTCTGAGAATTATAAAATGACTGTTAACATCTTGTTATAGTAGTGACAAAACTAATCAGTTTATAAAACTTGGCACTGAAATCCAGTCAAGTAGAAAGATGTAGACCAGTCCAGTTATGTAGAAAATTATAATATGAAAAAGCTTGAAGAATAATTAAACCTTTTTCATAAAGACATGTACCATTTGTTTGGCAAGACTAAGTTCCTCATCTGTAGAATCACTGTAGTTAGTACTGTGATTAATGTTAGTCAGTAGGCTAAATGTTATTAAAAAAGAGGAATTAATAAACTAGTTGCTAAATCTGTATAACCTAAACTTATATTAGAAAAAGGAAGAAATTCCTGCGAAAGATTAGACTGAAGTTTGATGCTACCTCTTTTATTTAGAAGAGTCATATAACCTGAAGTATACATTTTTCTAACCAAATAATCAATCAGATATATACAGTATGTTAAATTTTGATAGAAATCCATATTGCTGCAGTTCAACGATCTGATAAACTAGTATATTGTGATAGAATTTGCTCCGAAGAGTCATTTTAGGTACTCATATTGATACATCATTGTATTTACTGTTTTACGTAAAACTAATCCATAGTTTACTTTTTATTAGAGTGTTTCAAAAGGTTTTAAACTAAATCATTTAATTATGTGAACTGGAGCAAAATTACCTATACTACTGGCTAATTTAGATCCTCGTACTGCATAATCACTTTTGTGAAAATGAATTATTGAGTTAATCATATGACTCATCATCTAGACAGTAATGATTGGAAGTGTGAAGTGAGTATTGAGACATTTTACTTCCGCACACAATACAGCCTAATGAAAACAATTCATTTATTTTCTAAGGTATGCTCTTCTATTTCAGCCGTTATCATCTCCTACTCTTAATACTGAAAAATACAGTCTCAAGATAAAGTCTATTGATACGGTTTTAAAGACAATTTGTAAGTGCTAATGCATTTTTGATTAGTATGTGTTTCTTTATGTTTTTCTTTACTATAAATGCATTCTGGTTTCGTCTATGTGTAAGCTAAAAGCTGGGCGTTGTCTCAACTGTAAAGTATTTAAAAACATGAGGATTCACAACCATCTATTCTTACGTCATTCCATTTTTTACCTGAAGGCAATTTCCATGGTTCACTGGACGCCTCTCCATATGACTAGAAAAATTCACGTACATTTTGTCGAAAATAGTGCCATTCACATTTAGTGAAGTTAATTAGTAAACTTATTATCTATGATTCCTTTATAAATGCAGTGTCTCAAAAGTGAATTAGTGAAATAAGAAATATTGAAATATAACAACCAGCTTAGAATTAATGAGCATACGTAAAGTAACTTAGTCTAATTGATCAAATACAAGACACGAAATATAATTTAACTAGAAATCTCTAAGTCATTTTCACAATTATTTAATTATAAAAGAATTACATCAATTAATTGTTGAATCACCTACTTTTTAACATTTCCATATAACAAGTGCTGTGAAACATTATTATTATACTATTATTGATAAGACTAAATATGGTAAGGATGCAGGTTTTATGTAAGCTGATTAGGTAATCAGTCAAGATTTTGACAAAACTCTTAAACTACATACTGCTTACTTATTTTTTATTACACTATTTAAGCTTATAACGACAAACTAGTTTTCTTGTTTTTGGTAAGAGAGAAAACATAACAATCAACAATGTATAATTGAGTTTCATATATATATATATATATATATATATATATATATATATATATATATGCTGTAGAAGTTCCATACGAAGCAAACTTCATATAGTTGTATTAATCACTTTGATTAGAAACTATTATTAAGGATTTTCAGTCTAAGTAAGATCTTAATTGAAAGATACTTTCTCAAAATAGTGACTTGTGTCAAATTAATTCCATACAGCCTTTAAAATAGGATTATAAAAGAATAAACATGCTTGAACGACCTCTCTCTGTTAAACTGAAGCATGATTACATGTTTTACATAGTAATGAATTATGCGAATGATTTCCTTGATTGACATAACTGAGAGTTAAAAGATAGGATGACTGACAAGTGTATTAAGCCTTTTTTAGTAATATGATATATATGAATGCAATTTATTTGCAGTTTGTTTGACTAGAGGATTCAGATTTCTTTAGTCTACCACTAACCGACAGAAACTAGATCTTACGATCAAGCTATCGTGTTCCATATCGTATCATTATAAATGGCGATTCATTGCCTGTGTTATACTACTGAATAAAAGGTCCAAAAATATACATTTTCGCTTCAGAGTTTCACTATTTATTGTTCCATTGCTAATGTTCCACTTCTGGAAATTCATTCCCTTCTTTTAACACCAAGAGTTAAATAAGTCTGACTTGTAGTAACTAGCATAAATAAGATTCATTTAGAGGAACTGACTTTTTCTTCTAAAGATGGATTCAAATACACTTTGTCCAATTTACTTCTCCTAACTACGATAGACTGTTGTGCTATACAATTTGTAGGCACAATCACCGTTTCCTCATTTTTTACAAGTGATTACACCTAATAGCAAGAACCCTGTCACTTTAGGTTTGGAAATGACCATGTAACAGGGACAATATTTTTAAAGATCGAAAACGTGGCGAAGAAAGAACATCCAACTTTGAGGAGACTTGTTTTAACTCGTTTAATTTTTGTCTTGTTGTGATCACGAGTGTTATCCTTATTTTATTTCATACGTTCATCTAAACCCAGAAGATTCTACTAAGCTCATAGATTCATATTAGCAATTGTTTTAAGCTTTAATGCTCTATTCAAAAGAATGACCTATTTATTGATATTCAAAAGATCGAGATTATTTGTTTCTTAGTTTTTTTTATTTAAAAAAAACTACTTTACACATTGAAAAGGCTCACTATAGGGGCAGAATCTGTAATGAGCAAAGTTACGATTAACATACTTCCTTAAATATAAAGCATAGTTTGAAGCAAAGTAATAAAGATTGACCCATAATTTGGTGAACAATCTAACACAATTATAAAAAAACTGTATTCCGTTGGCATTTTTCATTTTATAACTTCTTTTTATGAGAGTGAAATAGGATCACTAAAAATGAGGAAATCATTGAAATTTTAGGTTTAAATCAGAAAATCATTTTTAGTATGATTAAATTGTCCCAGTCTTTATTGATAAGAAGAGCAGTTTGTTTAGTTTACTATTATTATTCGTCTTTAATCAGTAGCAAGGTTACGTACAAGCACCTTACCGTATTTTAACTCTTACCATGTTTGCCAATTAATTAGCATTGTAAGTGGATTTTTTCTCAGTACCATCGTTGAGACAACCAAAGGCAGAATTATTAGAAAGCCATATATATCTTATGGCGATAACAACCATTCTACTTTATTTTCAGTCAATCCCAATAAGTGCATAACTTATAGTGCAGTCTACCAGCGAAAATAAAACACTCACTTGGATTTAGTTTTTTTCATCCTCATTACATAAATGCCTGAACTTGTAGATAATACTTAATTTTGAAACCACCACAAAGAACTATGTACGCTCGTCTCCAGATCGTTAGAAAATCAAAGTTAAATTAGTGGATGTAGCCAAGTGTAACGATCTCAGATTAAAACAGAGGAGCGTACTAACCTACGTTCATTTCAAGGCAATAAAATGAGTTACGAATTATTCCTGACAAATAGTAATGAGTAGTTGTTGCGAATAAACGTGAATACAAAGCTAAGATTTTAGACGTCCTCACGGATACAAGTGAATTCGTGGCTGTTGCTGAATATGAAAAACAATAATAAACTAAAACTGCAAGTTAGTTCACGTCTAGTGAGGATGTTAAACATGAATATTATTAACAATGAGAAATTTAATATTTTAACACTTGTTGGTTTATATGAATCGTCCAAAATTAATAAAATTTAAAATCATCAAAGTCCAATTTTTTCAATGTGTTGGTTATGTAAACATAATCTTGTAAATAGTTGGCTTAAGTTAGTCGATTATTCGTGGGACACTTATGTCGAAGAAACGACAGTGTACTTTTAAATGTAAATTCTTTGTTCTCTATTGCACATTTAACGGACTATGATATACTTTGTGGTTGTATTTCCAAATAATATTTTGTTACTTATTCCTTGAACAATTCTTGAAGATTTATTGTTACCATGCGCTAGCAAAAACCAGCTCATATTTGATAGTGAATATTTTCATCAGATTAACGGGTTTATTGTAAACAGCTTTTTAAAATTATTGAATGATGTTTTTATGACATATGAGGAAAATCTAGCTAAAGACAATTGGATAGATGTGTCTTTGCAAGTGTTATGTTGATATTATTTTAAAGTCAGTGTATACTTTTTTAACAGCTCAGTGTATTTGTGTTTCTGTGATGAGATGAAACTATCATAAACTGCTTTAGTTGTTAGTTTATCCCACCGAACCGCTGAAGTTCATGACACATACATAAACGATGTCATTTATAACATTATCTAAAAGTTTTTTTTCAAATCAGTCAGCAGCCATTTGATACATGAGTTCTTTAGAATTCTCATTCTATCTTTATAAAAAACAGGACTTTTTAAATAAAAGAAATCGTAAATTGATAAAGTAGCAACAATTGTAGATCCAATAATTCCCTATCACTTTTATCAAGTAAAAACGTTTCCTTATGATCACTTTTAAAACACAAGTATACTTAATAAGTGTGTTTAATCGTGTAACTTCTCATTACCAAATCGAAGTCATTAATCATAGAATACAATGGACTATGTAATTTCCGTTCAACTGACAAACAAAGGTTTTTAAACATTGGACAACTTGTAAAAATACTTATCAAATAATGGCTGCGATAAAATTAAAACCATTTCGTCATTTTTTTTTCCAGTCAGTGTATGCATTTCATACAGTTTGTTTCCTACTTGAAATTAAATAAGACTAGAATGACAATATTTTACAGAATATGTTGTATTTTTCTGTATTCTCTTTAACTACATACAGACAGTTACTTGTGATTAGTGTGTCATGTAAGCAACTATGTAAATTAAGCGATATAAATTGTTCATCGTGAGATAGACAAAATAATGGAGATTAAATAAAGCGTACTTTTTTAATAGAATACTAATACTTAAAAGAGTAATAGACCTAGAAACTACTGGAAGTGGAATGAGTAGTGTGAAGAGGGATTTATCAATATAAACATATAAAGGGTCAGATAAACTGATTTGTTGGCAAGTGATAAATACAATAACATTTATTGCATGATCAACAGGCTTTATACCAATCATGCCTATATTAAACTTTAATCTGTCTAGTCATATTAAGTAACGAAATTATAAATGTTCAGTTAATCATCATTTCTGTCTTGCCTTTTATCAGTTTAGATTGATAAACTCAGTTTCACATTAATTAATCAATCCAATTTCAGTGGCTTCTTGATCTATCACACTTTTTACATATGAATATTCTAATAATTAGTATGTCTTATTTAATTTCTATTTTTTTTGCCTACCTCATGATGAACAATGTATATCGCTTAATTTACATAGTTGCTTACATGACACACTAATCACAAGTAACTGTCTGTATCTAGTTGAAGTGAGTTCAATGAAATGCATGTTATATGTTCTAGTTAACAGCAGTACTCAGATATGAACAAAATATCCTCATATTTTGTATTTAGGAATCGTATAACCATTGAATATGACCAGAAAGTGTTATTGTTTTGTTTAGCTATTAATTCACTCAAAAAAACTTTGAATGACAAAATCCAGTTTGCGTTACTGAAAGGACTTGAAAATAAACTGAAGGATGTAGTGTAGTTAATTGCAAGATATTTGACACTATCGTAAAATGTCACGTCAGTTGGGCTGACAAAAACATTGAATTTATCCAACACACTTTGAAGTTTAATATCATGGATTGACCTAGGTTAGGTCATCGTTGAAAACCAGGAAGTACTGGATAGTTGTTTTTTTCTAAGTATGGGATTCCATACTATTGTGCATTCATACTGGGACGAACAGCATTTCAATTTCTCTTGGTTTTTGTTGGTGGCACGACTGAGATCAGTCTGTGATATTTAACTTGGAACTAAGCAATTTTTACAACACGAAATAAAAAAACCTTTTATATACTCACTAGTTACTAAGATCGGGAAGGAATTCTGATCGACTGTGTGGGATGTAAGACAATTATCATCACTGGAATTGAATGAAACCACACAATATCATGAATTAACTGAAGTTATGAATTTAAATCAGTTGATACAGTTTCCATTGTTGAAAGGTTATTTACTCATTAGAAAGCCTAAACGCTAAAAATTTGATCCCGGTAGGAAAGCAGTGCGATTGAAAGACCACATACTAGGATAAATTAGCTGTCTACTGCTTCCTAGCTCCCGATGGTGGCCTGGCTAAGATCAGTCGGCGATATGAATACATCAATTTCCACGAAATACGTTAAAAATTATTTTACTTTATTCTGTGCACAAGTATATGAAAAGCTGAAACGCATCAGTTAATTAGTTATTTTAGGCAATTTTGATTTATGACAATCTGTTGAAAATGCCTGCTAGTATCAACTAGATAAGAGGTTAGTACTAAATGATCTATTTCGCATGTAGTATTTTTTATACAATATTTGAAGAAACAGTCATATATAAGACTGCTATACCACATATCTGGGCAACAAACGGCAAGTAGCTCTGTATAGCTTTACAATTCATATGGGAATCAAGTAACTCTGGTGATGATTTCTCAAATCAACAATAATTAGACCTACACACTCAGTTACGTGATAGTTTAAGCTATAGCTATTTTAAACAATTTATCCAAAAAATATACCATATTTGTTTTAGAACTGATTGTATATGTTTCATATTCATGGTATTGTCTAAATTTTAGCAGCTATACAGAGTAAGATGAGATATGATGAAAGTGGTTGATAGAAGCCAAACAATACTGTCTTCACTGTTTAGTCTGTCTTTTGAATACGTAAATACTGGCTTTAAACTAAGCAATTGAAAATGTAAAATTTTACTTTATTAGAATTTTTTCAAGACCAAATGATCAACAACTACTTGTTTGCATTATGTTTGCTTCTGTTCAAAACAAATAACGCAGAAGTTTGAGAAAAATATTCACCTTAGTATAAAATAAGTTGAAAATAAATTCCTATTGTATGTGGGCGGAAATGTTTCAGTTTTGAGTACAGGTTTTTACAAATCATTCAAATTTCTGACCATGAAGCAAGGATTCGTTTTTAAAATGGGAGTAAAACATTGACCTTAATATGAAGACCTTATCAGTAAGTTATTACATTCACATTTTCTTTGTCAATAGTTGGTGAAAAATTCCAGAAGTTGCCGGCTGTTTAAAAAATTTATTATCATTCAATTTTGAAAAAAAGTTATTCGTGACCGTTAAATTTTCCCTATCGTTATTTTTTCTGTTTACTATATTATGATTCATATATACTGAATGCTTATGAACTAATCTTTATATGAAATTGTGTAGCTAAGTCAATCAGAAGAAGGATCATAAATGTGTAGCCAACATAAAGTAATCCATGTCACCAAAGTTCAGAATATATCGGTTAAGTAATCAAAACTTGTATTAAATCAGATATTTTAAACTTCCTGCATTGGGGTGACCTTGCTAAAAGTCGCCAACCAGTAAAAACCTTTTTAACTATTTTAACTCTGCCATGGGAAACCGAAGGTCTGTCATGATGCTTCTTGGTGAAAAACGAGTTTCTTCGGAAGTCACGAGGCCGATAACCCTTCTGACAACCAGAGCAAAAATTAATATAGGTACATGAAATGTTCGCACAATGAGGGAGACAGGGAGAGACATGCAAATAGATGAAGAAATGAAAAGATACCTGAAGATACTTGGAATAAGCGACACACATTGGTAACATACTTGACAAAAACGATTATCCTCAACAGAAGTGCTTTTATACTCCAGCCGCGAAAAAGAAAACGCTTTACACACAAGGAGTAGCAATAATACTGTCCCAAGAAGCGTGGAAGGTCTTTATAGGATAGGAACCTCACGGACCGAGGATTACCAAAGCATCCTCTGGGACAAAAAAGGAACGGATTACAATCAATGTTATCCAGTGCTATGCGCCCACCAACGACAGCTACGAAGACGACAAACACCACTTCTATGCAAGGCTGCAATCAATCATCGATAAATGCTCAGCTAACGACCTGACCATTCACATGGGAAACATCAATGCCAAGGTTGGAATGGACAACACCGAATATGAAGACATCATTGGATGACACAGACTGGGAGAAAGGAACGACGAGAGAACGGTGAGAAGTTTGCAAACTTATGTGCCTTCAACAAAATGATTATAGGTGGTACCATATTTTACTCACCCACAAATGCATACACAAAACTACATGGATCTCTCCAGATCACACTACGGAGAACCGAATCGACTACATCTGCATGAATAAGAAGTTTAAAAGGACCATGGAAGACGTAAGAGCAAGGAGAGGAGCTGAGATAGCTTCGAATCACCTTCTGGTGGTGGCTAAAATGAAACTGAAGCTAAAGAAGCACTGGACAACTGAAGCAGCAGTATTACAAAAGTTAAACTTAGCCCTTCTCCAAAGTACTAACAAACTCAACGAATTCAAAATAACTCCCAACAATAAGTTACAGGCATTTCACGATCTACTAGAAAAAAGTGGAACTGATATGGAGGACAACTGAAAAGAAACTAAAGAAACAATAACTTCAACATGTCAGGAGGATTTAAGTCATAAGAAACAACAACATAATCAATGAATTTCTGTTGGTATTCTGGACAAGATGCAAGAAAGGATGGGCAAAAAATAGCAAACAATAACAGCAGAACAAGAACAGAGAAAGCCAAGGCACAGGTCGAATACACAGAAGTCAACAAGCAAGTGAAGAGGAGCATCAGGTCGAATAAACAGAAATATGTTGAGGACTTAGCAATGACAGTAGAAAAAGCTGCAAGAGAAGGAAACATGAGGCACCTATACGATACATTGAAGTTAGCTGGGAAATTCAGTAAGCCAGAACAGTCAATCAAGAGCAAAGCTGGCAATCCAATCATTGAAGTGAATGAACAACGAAGCAGGCGAGTAGAACACTTCGAAGAACTCTTGAATAGGCTAGCCCCACTGAACCTACTTGTCATTGAAGCAGCAGTCACGTATCTCCTTATAAACATCTACCCACCAACAGTCGAAGAAATCAAAATGGTCATCTAACAAATCATGAGTGGCAAGTCAGCATAGCCAAACAACATACCTGCTGTGACACTGAAAATAGATATAAAAGCAACTTAAAGATACTCCACATTCTCTTCAGGAAGATTTGTGAGGAATAACAAGTACCAGCAGATTTGAAAGAAGGGTACCTTATCAAGATATCGAAGAAAGGAGATCTTTGCAGTTGCGAGAACTGCAGAGGTATCAATGTTCTTTCGACACTAGGAAAAGTTCTCAACAGAGTGTTATTGCACCGAACGAAAGACCCAATCGATACGCAGCTTCGAGATCAACAAGCCGGATTTAGTAAGGATTGATCGTATACCGATCAAATCACGACTCTACGATTTATTGTTAAACAATAATTCAAATGGAATTCACTACTTTACATCAACTTCCTCGACTATGAAAAAGCATTAAGCAGCGTGGATAGTAGAACATTATGGAGCCTTCTTCAACATTATGGCGTACCTGAGAAGATAGTCAACATCATACGGAATTCTTACGACGGACTGCATTGGAAAATCGTGCATCGAAGTGAAGACCGGTGCATTCGAAGTAAAGATCGGTGTTAGACAAGGCTATTTACTGTCGCCCTTCCACTTTCTGCCAGTGGTTGACCAGATCATAAAGACTGCAACATCTCAAGGCAATCTCGGTATACAGTGTACAACATCGATACAACTAGATGACTTGGACTTTGCAGATGATCTAGCTCTTCAGTCTCTTACATGGAAACAAATGCAGATGAAGACGGACAAGGTAGCAGCAGCCTCAACATGCAAAACGAGAAAAGCGAAATCCTTCGATGCGAAATAACGAACAACAACCCAATTTTACTTGACGGAGAAATTCTGGAAGATGTAGAAACGTTTACATACTTGGGCAACATCATCAATAAACAAGGAGGATCTGATGTAGATGTGAAGGCGCGGATTGGAAAGACAAGGGTAGCATTTCTACAACTGAAAAACATTTGAAACTCAAATAAATTACCAGTCAACATAAGAGTCAAAACAAATGTGAAGACAGTTCTGTTGTATGGAGCTGAAACTTGTAAAACTACGAAAAGCATCATCTAAAGGATACAAGTATTTATAAACAGCTGGTTGAGTAAGATATTCAAATCCGTTGGCCAGATACCATCAATAACAACCTTTTATGGCAGAGAACAAATCAACCGAAATCCAGCTCAGGAAGAAATAAGGAAAAGACGCTGGAAGTGGATAGGACACTCATTGGGGAAATCAAACTGCATCACAAGACAAGCACTAATTTGGAATCCTGAGGGCCAAAGGAAAAGAGGAAGACTTACTAACACATTGATTCGAGAATAGGAGACAGACATGAAGAGAATGAAGAGCACTTGGGAAGAGCTGAAAAGGAAAGCTCAGGACAGAGTTGGTTGGAGAAGTCTCTTCGGTGCCCTATGCTTCATATAGGGAAACAGGTATTGATTGATTCAATAATGCCTTCATTCAATTTTCCTTGTCAAACCAACATCCAGTTGTTAGTTTGCTGTTTCTTTTTTGACATTATTATTAGTGATTGCGTATGATTCTGATAACAAAATTTTCTGTATCCAATTATTGTTTAAATCTAGGAAGCCTTCTACATGAAATCTTAAATAAATTGCTTAATTTCGAGAAATTGCTTCTCCTTTATTTTTTTTATCGTTTTATTTACACTATTCAAGAATCTCCGATGACCAGATTTTTATTTTTAATAAACAACTAATAAGGAATTAATGACATCTTGATGAAGAAGTACTTAGTGGAACCTAATATACTTCTTAGTTTCTATAACACTATATAACATTTCATGGAACAATTAAATCACGCTGAATAAATTACGTTGGCATTCATTCCTATATCAGTTAGCTTGGCAGGAAATCAATTGACTTCAATTGGAACTTAGTATGTTGATTTTTAATAACAAAAAGAGACTATAGCAAACACCATTTTAAAAGAAAACACCTTATCATTTACTGAAAATTTAAACAAACATTAACATGCTAGTGCCTACATAATAGATACTTTATAAAAAGCAAGTCGAAATTTATACTTCATGCGATGAGGTGAATCTTTTGCATCACAATGTGTCATACTTCTATTTTTTTTAATGTACACAAATGTCATTATTTAGTTTGCAAAATCAGCAGGAATATTTTATGCACTGTAAGACCGAATTAGTTATTTAAGCGATTCTAGAGATATAAGATTTCTGAGGGTGCAATTTTAATTAGCTGGTACTTTTTGGTAGCATATAAGACGGAGATTCAACTTGTCAATTTTGAAATGAAAATGTAAATTAATAAGGCGTAATGATTTATATCTGAAAGTAAAGATTACTCATGTAATATTAAGGCGATAGATTAATCTCATTTAAATAATTCTTCACATATAGTACTCTTTTCGCCTACTCATTAGGAGAGAATATAGGGATAACCACAGTACTAATACTCAGTCTATAGCCACTTGACCTAATAAATCCCGAACTCACTTGTATAAGTTGTTAAAAATTGATCTCCAAGCAAAGGCATCTCCGATTATTAGGCTCTCATAAGCAGATACA
This sequence comes from Schistosoma japonicum, assembly GCA_025215515.1. Taxonomy (NCBI): domain Eukaryota; kingdom Metazoa; phylum Platyhelminthes; class Trematoda; order Strigeidida; family Schistosomatidae; genus Schistosoma; species Schistosoma japonicum. The sequence continues at coordinate 55,238,752 of CM046069.1, forward strand.
TTGAAAATGGAAAATCATCGTGAAAGATTACATTCAGATAAATTGCTTCCTATAGTTACAGTTTAAAATTCAATTACAGCCATGTTTTGCTACAGTGAATAAATAATTTTGTTTTATGATCTAAGATTGGCATCTGTAACTGTAACTTGCGAAACATGATTACCTGTGGAATTACATATATTTTTCTGATGACTCTAAATTGAAGGCATAGGATTTTTAAAGAAAAAAACTAATATCTACTTCCATTTACATCTCCGTAAATGAAATAATTGCTCTGTCCTAGATATCTGTGAGATTGTCGCCATGCGCAGTAACTGTAGTAGTTGTGTTTGTTCACTTAGTAAGGCCAACTGAACCATTTCTTTCAAAAGGTGATTTAAGTTGCAGTTGGATTCAAACCAGGAGTAGGAATTTCGCCTAAAGGTTATGTGATACATTCTTCAAAATATAGGGCAGCAAGAGTATTGAGATCATGTCCGAATGTATTGTGTCCACTAAGTGACATGTGCCGCTCTTCTATGAATTCTTCAAAACATGAATAAAGTATGGAAGTTTATTAAACAGCTGTAACCTTTGTGCATACAAAATTTTTTTTAATCCTTCTTTACTGATTCAATTAATTTAGTGTGTCATTGTGTCACGGATAAGATGATCCAATATTGGGGAGTTTTGAAAAAGAATTTCCGATCCACTGGAGAATTGGATAGCTATTTATGCAATTTTTTTTACTACACACAGTCTGAAAAATGTCATTACAATTTTTGAGGGAAAGTTAGTATTCTTGATTTCATACTTTTCCAGTAATCTTTGAATATGTGTACTATGAGTAAATATATTAATTGCATCATTACTACTGCTGACTGTTTATACCAAATGTAATAAAAACTGAACGTATCAAATAGAATTATACAGTCAGTGTAATCTCTTCAACTTAATTCGACGGTGACTGTTACTTCTTTGTGTCTCTTCTAACTAATGTGGTATCGATTTGTTTAAAATTTAAAACAGGCAAGGTTCTAAATTACAACTGCTTGGTGCTGGGACAATGCTGTAATTCCGTAACCAGGAAGCCAACATTTTCAAATGTTTGTTAATAAAATCACCGTCCTACTAGTTTGTTTGTTTTTGACTAACTGCATCACATATTTTACTAGAAACAAAGTTGTAACATTTGAAGTTCAGTCTGTCAGAAGAACTTTGAAGGAAAACGTCTATAACGTCTTCTTTAAAGATTTCAAGTGCAACTGTCGTGTAGATAATCAATATGTTCGATCTAGTTTCCAGTAGATAAGCTTTAATCACAGCAGTTGAATCAATTATTTAAATAATGACATAGTGTGAGCGATTTCGAAATGTTAAATTGAAATACAAACTTTATTGATAGCTCACTAATGAAAGCATTATATAAGGTTGTTAAAAAGTAGTATCTTTACATCCAAAGTTTCTTGCGATTCTATTTCTTCCTCTTAAACAATGAAGTAAGCAGCTGCAAACAGTGTGCTCACTAGAATACAATTTTTAATTAACTTCATTATCTAAGAATGGGAAAGTTGTGTGTTTGTTTTTGGATAACTATATTGTAATAATATAATTACAGCTATAATTGGCAATAATAATAAACTTGCTTCAGAAAATGAACTATTGTCATAACAATTATTATTTATCATCAAATTATTTAGTTTTATTATCCAAACAGCTTATGACAAAACACGCTAAAAGAAATTAGGCTAGTTGAAGAAAATTTAATCAAAATCAAATCGTGCAAGCATGCCACTTCAAACACAAATGGAAGAGATTGAAAACTGGTTTTATTTTCTTCTATAATTACTATTATTGTTCTGAGTTATCTCGTTAGAATGAATAGAACGTTGCATTGAAAATGTTTTTCAAGAGTTTATTAAATTTTAATTAATGAATTTTAGGTTTTCTCTTTCAAGCTAAAGGTTGATTTCTCATTTTATTGAGGTAATTTTTTCAAATTTATTTTGAAATGATTGGAATAAATGAGAAGTTATTATTAAAATACATGTGGTAGGTTAAGATTAGTAACATAACTTTGAGGAACGCAAGCTTCCGATAAACTCTATGAGTGATGAAGGAACAATAAACAGCTCTGTGCACGTAACAACAATCCTGTTGAACTTTCATGTTGTTCACCATCTACTTTTTCGTCGTCAAAGATCCAAGTTTATTTAGCATTTAATTTACCAGGAATTCTTCCAAACTATAGTGCAAAAGTTAGTTAATTAGAACGAATCACTTAAGATATTATGTATTTCATCAACTAACAACTTAAATTAAGCTTACCAGAGTAAATTATTGTCAATTAAGATAATATTGTCTAATTTCATTCCAGTAAATGGCATGTAACTAAATTAAACTCTTTTACTACTTGGTTCATTTTTAACAGATATATTTAAATAAATAATTATGACATTAAGAATAAATTTAAATGGAAACTGTTATGAACTGTCTTATATAAGTCTGGTGAGACTAAATGCTAGTAACCGAGTTTTTTCGAGATCTAGTGAGGTCATACTGCGTTCTACTACACAATTTCCAGAATTTTAAAATCTCCGTTAGAATGTTATTCATTTTGTCATTGCAGTCACTTTTGTTGCGTATGACAGTTTCACTTTTCATACCAGTTTAATAGGAATTAATTTTAGTTCTTTACTAACGTCTTTCTGCAACTAAAGTTGATTTCACAACATTCAACTAAGTCGAATTTTAAGTGTTCTATTTCTTGATCTAAAGTTTGAATCAAATCCACTAACTGGTAAGGGAAAAAGTTAGCTCAATTTAAAGGACAGTGTCACATTAAATGAAAGCTTGGAAAAACATCTCATTTAAGAGACAAAACTAAAAATATACAACCAAATACTTGTAGCCCCAGTGTATGATATTTATAAAATATTTCTCTTCCCGATAACAGTTTCAAATTATTAGTTGATGTCGTGATTGTAATTTTAAACACAACTAAACGACATAAACACTTTTGAATTACTCACATGAAAATAAATTTGGCTTACAATCTTATACAGGCCAGTTTAGTGTGTATTATTCAGAAATAATATCAGTATGCTAAATGACTGTACAAACAGTTAGAACAACAATACTTGAACAAGACCATTAAGTAGTATTTTAATTGTCATTCTTATGTAATGGAATCATTTTTCGAGTATTTCTGTCAGATTGTTTACAGATTATGATTGGTAGACGATTTGTAATGGGACGGAATACAGTAAAGTACAATGTAGTCACGAGATTAAGCTCAATAAAGAAAACAGATATTTTGTGAAGGATTTCTTTTCCGTAAACAGTGAATTTCCCTTTAATTCTATCGTCTAAATCACGTAGGATCTATTGAATTCTTAAGTACTGTTTACTTTCGCCACAAAAATTGATTTTAAGGAAAAAAGGTGTAACCTCTAAATTTATTAGAAAATGTGAAAATTTAAAAGCTGTAATAATGGACTAGCTTAACGTTATTATTCAGTGATCCATACTAAGTGATTTGCTTGGTACTATCAAGTATAACCGTAGTGTTGTCCATTCCTCAACATCACTAACTTAGATCCACTTGTTTTAAGCAACCATCGGTAAACAAAATGACAAAGTATGAAGATAACGATAAATAGAAATGAACTTTGTTAAGATCCAATAAGGTTAATTAAAGTTATCTTATCAAATAATTTAATTTTACCAAGAAGGCGTTAACAGTATTTTCATTTTTATACTAATTTTTTAATCATAGTAAGTTGGTTGGCGAGAAAATAAGGATAAAGTCTCCCATGTTTATTGCTGGATTAATTATTAGCAACTGAGTTAGATAATACACAGCACTTAGTGTTTAGGGAAAAAATTTCTAAAATCATGTTATGCTGGAAGAATTATACCGTTACATTGAATATGTGCTACTTTCTCGAAGTGCGACTGTATATTGTGAATCCAGTATTAATTCTGATTTGAACAGAAAAGAATCAGTGTCATAAAGTAGTTGAGTTTAAGTAGACTTAGGATTTTCAAATTTTTCTTGATATACTAATAGAACTAGATTTTAGCTAGTAAAAGTATACTGAAGGTTGTTCGCATATAGAGACATAAGTTGATTGGATCTAGCATAACATGACCTATACTGAATAAAAGCTTGTAACTAAAGAAACTGATGTGATCGAAATCTATTATGGTGTAACTATTAGCTACTAGTTACTGATGCATTCATTCTTAAACTACTTTGGGCATTATCATTACGATTCTAGTATAAGTGGGATGCACTTCTTAATAAGAGTTAATATTAGCCTTCATAGGATTCCTTTTTATTTAATTAAGTTGAAAGAAAGCGTTTACTGATGAAAATCGATATTTTATTTATTTTTCAAGTTTAAAAAATTCTCTGCACAGACGAAGAGAAATTTTAGTTATGGAATAACATTCTTAAAGACCATATTTCTCCTGGTAACGCAGCTTATGTAGCAGAAGACTTTGTAAAACGGTCTGAGATTGTTTCAAAAGTAGTTTAAGTCAATTAATTGCGGCATTAGTGCAATTCACGACGGAAAAGTAAATGACCTTAGTCAAGAAAGTATTGTATGTCTAAAACACATGAATCTTGATTTTCAGTATTACAATAGTGATCTATTGCAACGAGAAAGTTAATAAAACAGATTTCATTATGTCCGGAAACACTAAGGGAAGGGGGAATTCAGATACTTAGTTTAGCTACTAATGTTAAAATTTATAATTCTTTTTTAATTATGATATGTTCTTAAGTACAACTGATAAATTTATAACAATGTGAAAACGTGAAAATAATCACCATTATGGCTCAAGCGACCCAAAAACTCATTTGAACTCTGTTACTAAGTAAATTCTAATAAAATTGGGTAGTTGACAAGTAATTCCATGCATTACCATCTGATTATGCGACTGTACATAAACAGTCCGTACGTGCTGTATGTGTAAGGACCTCAAGCTGAGACCAAGCCCATAAGATTTCTAACGATTTTATCATTATTATTACTTTTGTCTACTATACTGCTGAGTTATAAAAGCTTTCGTTTGTTTGCTAACAGATATCATACTTGATCAAGAAGTGACTAACATCAAATTAGTAGCACTTATTTTTCAATCGTTAATGCAAACAAATAATAATCAATTAATTTATAATAAATGCAACCGAAGAAAGTACAACAGATCCAATTGTAGACCATTAATTAGGAATAAACACTAAATAACTATAAAGTTTTATTGATAATACTCAGTAACTGCTATCACCATGTTAAAGTCTAGGTCAAGAAAAATTTTTTCTACTCGTTTACAGGTAAGTCAGACTAACGATTAGCCAAAAGGATAGAGCCTGTATTAGAATTTTTACATCCAATTGTCCTCTATCTTAATGTATGTGCTACTGAAAAAGGTATAACTAAAAATGCTTAGCACAAAGAAAATGAGAAGAAATTAATGTCAAGATAAAGGATTAGAAACTGTCATAAAATATTAACTTAAGGTTTATTTGTGTCTGAAAAGTGGAATCTTGGAGGCAGATTTTGTTTTATCAGGAATTCCTCAGCTGGATATACATGCACCACAGGATCGATTTTCATACTAGAACTTGAACTAAGTCTATAGGTGTCAAGTGGTGGTGAATAGACAGCAACATTTGTACAACGAATATATACTTTTGATTTGAAAGTGTTTGTATCTTTCCTTTTATTTTGTTGAGGATTATTATAGATCATTAGTCAGGAATAGTAATAACTAATGCCACTTAATCTATGCCTGAGGCACAAATAAAATCTTCACAAGAAGCAGAGAGTATTTCTTTATTATAGTTCGATTACTTTCATCATACTGTTCGTCAAATATTCAATCAAATGCAGAAATAGTTTAGAGTAATAAACAGCACGATATAATCTGCATGTTTAACAGTTTCCGAAAGGTCGACAATTGTTACATTATTTCCATGCTGTAACATTTGTCATACGCGCAAATATATGAGCTTTCACTGATAGATGTTTTGTACTACTTTCAGTTGCAAAAACCAACTGATTAATTGTGTGATAACAAAGAAACGAATTGGTAGACATACAAATAAAATTTCAAATAACGATAACAGTAAGTTAACATAAAGTTACCGTGAAAAATGGCCGCCATTTCTTATATTACCTTTTGATATCTTAAATAGCATTTAAAGTAAGTGGAATGCTTTAAATGTAGTTGAAGCATTAAAACATTCTAGCCTAAGCAATGACTTTTAATCTAAAATATTTAAAAGATGATTTCTATGGGTAGATGATTGGCGTAATGATTGAATTTTCTCGCAGGAACATCAAGCGATTATTTTATATCAAGTATATAAAATATTAGTGTCCACATTTATCATTAAACTAAATATCAATAGAAACTAATATGGATGATAAATTCATTGAGATGAAAATGTAGGCTTAGAAAAGTTGGTACTCGTTGAAATGCCTCGTATTGGAATCGAAATTAGAGCTATTATTTAGCCTTGGTGATAACAGTATTAATTTTTGCTTTATTCAATAGTTTATTTAGCACAAGATTAATTTTTTGGAGTACAGTGCTTTAGTAAGCTAATCTTTCTTTACATAGATGTTTGAACATATATACTTCTGCACTGCTGACAAAAACCAAATTAGCAGAAGTATTGCCGTGAGTTTGGAAATTTTCCGGATTATGGTGTCCTAGGGATAACAGAAAGATCCAATCGGATTAATCTAAGTCACTGCATACGACTGAAAACTATTCATTGGAATGAGGTACCAGATAACTCAATGAACTCACCATCAAAGTGGAATAGCACAAATGATGTACAATTTAAGGTGACATAAATACTGGTAGTATATATGTAAATATATTCATTCAGCTGTTATGGACGGCATCTTAATATCAATAATCAATATAATCGTTTGGAAACTTCTAGCATAGTTCAATTTACACCAGTTTGTGTCTACATCGTTAACAACGTTGCCACTGTTCTTTTTGTTTGTACTAGAGTGACTTTGACAAAATATTTGGAAACCCTGCCATGATACTAAACCGTCATCAATTTACAAGAGGAAATTTCGTAATGAGCAATTTGCAAGTTTTCCAATAAGTTAGTTTGTTTTAAATTCATTCATTTTATCAAGGACTAGAAAAATACTTACACTAGACAATGCTAAAAAAATGTAAATATCATCAAAGTGTTTTGACGATGAATGTAAATTGTTTGTAATAAACAAACTAATATTTGAAGAAAGACACTCAGGAGCATGCTCAATTTTCTTCAAATCATATTCTAGTAATACATTCACATGATACATTAGCTTTTAAATTTCCCACAGTATCTGCAAAAATAAGGCGTTCTCTAATGGAAACTTACATTGTGCTTCTTCCAGTCTGCATGTTCAGGACAGCTCAGTAGATAAGACAGTATTAGACAGCAGTCGTAAATTCTCTCCTCCGCTTGCAGGTGAATGCATTTTTTGTTTGATTAACCCACTTATAAAGCACTTTTTGAACCGAAATGTCCCAATCTTTTTTTATCCATACCACCAACAGTTCATGGTCTGGGTACATAAATGAGATCAGCTATAAATACTATTCAACATAAACAATATATAATTTATCTATATTCCCCTGAAACATTTATTTTAGTGTATATGCATACCTGCTATGTGAAATTGTCCGACTTTGTGTAAACAGTTACGGATATTCGATTCTTGAATATGCAACTACATTTTACTTATGTTACTTGTTGTGTTCCACTTATAAGAGTACACATTTGCAATCTCTGACAAATATGTGCACGCTTTGTGTATATTGGGATCAAATTGCATTAAAACTACTTGTAATAATAATCAACTACATAAACTAAGAAAACATAATCAAATTTTAGTGATCTTAGCTGATTTTCTAATGTGTAGTATGCATTTCATTTGCGTTTTTATTGTATTCATGAGCTTTTAGACACTTATTATTACTCACCAGCTAATTTCAAATAAACTTACAGTTTACATCATCAGCCGACTTGAAGAAAACATTGAGCACTTGTTTCGCAATTTAAAAGTTCAAACCATAGATACAAGCAATCCAGTATATCAAGGCCCCACAGAAAGTGTATTACTGTAATTAATAGTTTACTATAGTTACTTTAAATAAACTATATAAAAATTTCCAGAATATTTTTCTACTTTTTTTTAAAAGCGGCAATAGATAACTGACAACGTATACATTTTTGATAACGGAGCACTTTTCATAGAAGACTGTGAGTATACAATAGTATTTTAAGAACATAAGTTTATTGCAACTAGCAATAAAATACTTAAATTACATCAAATTGCACTAAAGAAAATATTCCGTAGTCTCTTTAGGTCTATGAGATTTAGAGTTAATGTTTGACTACAATAATTGTCGGCGTTGTATTAAATCTATATATTCAGTATTGCTTATCTTAGTAGATCAGGATATAGACTGCCTACATTGTTACTTTATTAACAATATATTCTGAAAAATTGGTCTTCAGGTGCTTGTACAAAGTAGAGTATGTTTAGGCATTCTATGGGATGTATAATTCATGCTAATTTTGGGTCAAGAGTTTGTTTAAAATTTATTTCAGTATGCATAATTAGTAAATTTCTTGGTCGGTGTAAATACACAATATCTGTTGGTATTCGGTTTACGTTAATCACGTTCAAGATCTTGTGTTTTATAAAGAACTAAGTTGGATTATTCGGGGAGATCAATCCAAATGTTTTAGATTTAGCTTTGATGAATCAGATGGTAGTGAGAAAATAAAAGATTATTATAAGCATTATTTAAGCTTTTTCATGATTTTCAGTTTCCAAGTATTTCAGTAAATATTAATGTAATTAATCTGTAGGATAAGGTTTCAATAATTTCAAATTGTCTGAATGTTTTATTACGTAAACAATACTACTTTGCCTCATCAACATTAACTTCAGTATTATAAAAATACTATTTTTATGATAATCATAGAACAAAACAGACTAAATTTGTCAGAATATTCTACTAATACTGTCAATGAAGCTAAACTGCAAGTGAAAACAGTTTTCTACTAATTAAAGCATAAGAGATGAGTATACAATTAATGTATGAAACAAAAAGTTACAATTAAGCATTTCGATGACAGTTGGATATCGTTATTTTATTGAAAATGTCAAAACCTTTTTGTAACATATATTCCATCAAAATTATTATGGTCATTTATTGTGGCCTTTTCTATTAAACTGAAATAACCTAAGTGATACCATGGATGAGCATATGACAAAATAACTTTTGTTTTGTATCACTAATAAGCATTATTACATGATGTTTTCAGCTATGACTTTAAATTGTCCGAAAAACTTAACCTTTTTGATATTGTTGCTAGTGATTGTTCTTGCGATCTAAAAGTCTAGTTTTGTGCTATCTGGAACCTAGAAGTTGAATTCATTTATAAACTTTTTCTGATTTTCATACAACGCGGAATGATGACAACTCAGTAAAGGCAATACCAAGAGATTCATTCTTAAAACGAGTTCCCTAAATCTATTTCTGTATAACAAGAACAGGAAAATAAAAACTGTACAACTAATGACAAATATAATTAACCTAAGATGTAAATGTACTCTTTTGTCTAATTACTTAGTTGTCTAAGGGTGATGCGCTAACAACGGGACCTGAACGTCCTGGTCTATATTTTTGAAGTAGTCGAGAGTACATGTTTTGACAAGTACTAAAGTTGAGTGGAACAGTTGGCCAGTAGTGTTTTTTTTCAGTAACTCGCTAGTTGGCAAAATAATATATCCTTATACTTACTACAAATCACGGTGTACATTACCAAAATTGATTGTTCATATAAAGAGAATTACAAAATAGATCAAATTAATGTAAACAGGTAATATGAAATAACACCATTATTTCAAAAATTTCCTATCAGCTTCATCTGATGTCGGCTGACAATATCATACGACAATGTTGACTGATATCCAATTAGTTTGCGACCTAGAACTCGAAACAATTTAAGCTAGTTATAGGAAGCTTGTTTCTCAGCTAATCGAAATTCGAATGGACTGGGAACAAAATTGGACAACTGCTTTTGAAATGTAACTTCTAACAATCATAGTTTCTCACTTAGGTATATTTAGTGGGTCACTTTTAAATGTTTGAGTCTATTTGAATTAATTAAAATGCTAAAAATGATAGGATAAATAGGGTTTATTCAGCTGGTAAAGATGATTTCACACACCTTTTTATTGTGGAATATATATATGACTAAGATTATTTTGCTTCATCATGACAGATGTTGTGTGAACAGATTTTCGATACTGTGGTGTTATAAAATATATATTTTGCGTCTCGGAAAGGTAAAAGATTTATAAATGAAAACAATAATGTCAGTTAGAACTGCTGAGTTCCCTTAAACAGAAAATTCAAATGTCAGTACGACACAAATGTGACTTATAATGACTATTTGTTCGATAGGCGCACAAAATATAATTTAAGTTGATCCAATGTTGAATAATAAATTTCATAACAGTTTTACGTAGAAACGATTACCTGAAGAGTATTAGAATATAAAGTTTACCAGTTTGTCTTTGAAATAAAACGAGACGCATTCTCCAAAGTGAAAAGCAATTTAAAATATCCAACTTAAATCATATCAGTCATTACGTTTAATTAACTACCAAACTTGCTAATAGTTGACTCATTTTAATATATGTGTTACGTATAAAATTCTGGTAGAAATAGACCTTAAAATCAAGGCTTATGCAGCACTTTTTAAGAACAAATGTTGTTTCCTACGTGTATTAGTTACTATTTTAGATGTTTTATTTTGGATTGCAAAACATAAGTCAAACTAAACAGTTTAAATGAACGAAGACAAAATACTAAATTTTGAGTAATTGATCAGTGATTTTCAATTTGTATCATATATTTGCTACATACTAACACGAACTTAACGAACTAGCTAACTTTCTCAACAATAGGTAGTACGTGACTTGACTATAAATTAGTGTGTGAGGCAAGATGATAGTGTTACCTAATTTCTTGCAGTTCATTGAGCATTATTCGAATTAATGCCTATCAATAAAACACGAAGAATATTATATATATATAAACCTGACAATATACTAAATTTCTCACTGATCTAGAGTTCTATGTTCACTTTTAAATTTTATATTAAAAACATGTTCAAACACCAATTTCAAGGAAATTGATAAGATGAAAATTTAGTTTTATTCCTATTTTCCTATGTTTTACAGTTGCTTATAATGCATGATATATGATGTCACATTATGATGTTTAGCCGTAATCATCGGAAACCTTTCTAATCTGACACCGATTTTAGTGGCAGTTTAAAGTAGGATTAAATCAATGTTGCTACTACTATTCTCAGTTTGAGAATTCAAAACAAGCAAAATCATCAAACGATTACAGTGAGTAATAATGTTATGAATTTACTAGAAAGAAAAACACTGTCGACCTGTAAAATATAGCCAAAGTAAAGTGAGATAAAACCACAGTGTGCAAAGCGACACTAAGATAACTTAGTTTATAAACAAAGTCAGATACAAAGTGAAATCACCAATATGACACCTTTGGGATGTGCGAATTATACAATCGCTTGTGCAAGTTTAGTATGATGATAACAGAACTAAATGAAATACCAATTTTTATTCGGTAATATTATGAATCAACTGTAAACTATGAAATGTGATGATTCTATGGAAAATCTCTTTAGAAACATTGTACTTTGTTATAAACACACTAGTCGACATTTTAAGATTATATAAACAATTAACACTGATACGTACATAATAGAATTTCTGACATAAATGACATCCTTTTTGAATAAACACTTTTATCAGTTAGCAGATGAAATAGATAGCTTTTACTAGGACACTCATCATTCTTTTCAGGTCTCTTTGTTTTGAAGCATAAATAATGTTTATAAACAAATAAACCACATGTTTAGAGAAAAGTATCATTTACGTAAAAAATAACTAATATGGTTTTGGAGCTAAGTTTGATTGAAGTTGTTCATTTAGGATCTTATTTATAATTGCCATTCACTCTTAAATTTAACCCAATCTGTTCTTGTCATATGTTACCATTTTCCTCACTTACCTGCTGAGTCTAAATATTTGTGCTTGTGTAACAGATATGTAATTATAGTTTGAAAGCAATGGTATCTGTCTTTGAAAACGACCAGCTTATGTTACCATATATGAGTCCTGAGCGATCCAGTGGTAGTTCATAAAGTTAATTATAGTTGCACAATGGCTGGTTAGTAAAATCCAGGAAGCGTCTCTCGTATGCTCGATATACCTACTTCAACGGAAATATACAAACATTCTCAAATCATATACGAATGTTGATTACACAAGTATGGCTGTCTAGACTCACTGAATTAGTGGTGAACGAAGTAACGTTTAGTAGGAACAAACAGAGTTTGTGTCCTGTAGGTGGGATGAAAACACATTCAAAAGACGAGCTGTAAATGCCACAAGGCATGGGTTCTAGATCCGACTTCTGACAACATTCCAACGTTATTTCTCAATATTTTTTTAGTTTATTTCTTCTAACACTAGTTATACAACTCAAATGAGGGTTTAAAGTATCTTTTCTAACAGCATAAATATGAAACGTTAATTTATTACCACACCTTTTAATTTTACAATACGGGTGAAAAAATTACGGTTTTTTGAAGTTTCTCCTCTTTGTCAGAAACTAAAACATTCTCATTTAATTTGTATTGTGACTGGCAAGTGGAATCCAGGACGCGCGTTTCGTCCTATTCAGTACTCATCTGCTGAATGTACTTGCACCCCAATGTTGATGTTTACAGTGGGATTCGAACTCAGTTCGATTCGTGTCATACACCACCGCGTACACCACTAGACTACTGAGTCAACAGTGACTGACCAGCTTCAGTTTATAACAAATCAATGGGAATATACAAATCATCCTAAAACATTCTCAGGTAATAAACCCATACTTCAAAATGCTGTGTAGAATATGGCCTGATTACGTTACATGTTGCATACCAAAGTATACGTATTTTTTGATCTCCCTGTTCTCGGTTCACCCTATTGATCTTATAAAATAAGTGTGTAAACCTACATTCGCTTATTGGTAATAAACTTAACATATAATTTCAGGGGTCTGTTTAGGGTTAATTGTAAAATTCTTATGTCTTTGCACCAAAATTCCACTACCAATGACTTACCTTGATTTGCTAAAATATATTATTTATGTAATTGAATTCATAATCACCGTCAACCATATGAAATTTGATAACAAGAACATCTGTGAGATGATACATCACGATATAAAATTCTACATGAGTAATAAGTTTTCTTTGCTCAAAAAAGAAGTTTTTTTACTGTGAAAATGATGATTATTTTTATTAGCTTTTAACGTGTGGTTAGCTTTTTTAAAATAAAATGAAAATAGCATTGTCTTTGAACAGGCAATCATTTGTAAAGCTGAATAAGTACATAGCAAGTTGGTCAAAATTAATACGTGAGCTGACAAACACTATCATGTTTATAATTAAATATATAATCAATCTAAGGGAAATCTCATACTTTCCTTTGAGTAAACAGGTGATTCCCTATATGGGTACGGATACATCGGTACAAAAACTCACAATGAGTGATCATGCAATTTAATAAATAAATCAGAACAAAATATGTGAAAATAGTTATTCAGGGTAGAGTAACATTATAGAAAAGTCTTCATTTATTAAACGCATATCTATCAGTATAATGACTCTGCGTTTGATATTTATCGGTTGAAAATGCGATCCACTACAAACAATTATCAGGACACGAACTATACTTGTAATTAGGATGAACTTGTATCTTCCCGTTGATTTGTTATAGACTGAAGCTGGTCTGTCTCTGTCTCTATAAATGCATTCGAAGCGGATTATCTTGAAATAGCTGTTAATCACAATTATTATTTAAGTCGGATTATAACTGGCAAGCGAAATCCAAGACGTGCGTTTCGTCCTATTTGGGACTTGTAAGTTGGATGTACTTGCATCCCAATGTTGTTGTTCACACTGAGATTCAAACTCAGTCAGTTTTGTGGCAAATGTAACCGCGTTTAACACTAGACTACATCGAAGCAATCCGCTCAGGATGCACATATAGAGACAGAGACTGATGACCTTCAGTCTATAACAAATCAACGAGAAGATGCAAACTTATCTTAATAACATATATACCAGTTGCACAAGTGTGGCTGTCTAAACTCGGTAGCCTAGTGATGAACGCCGTGGCAGCTTAGTTTTCGTACAATAGTATATTACTGAAGTCATCAGTAATCTTCTAATAAAAAGACTTTTGGATTCATCCAAATTTTACTTAGTCGGTGTCTCCTCTATGGTCAACTATATTGCCAGTCCTATCGAAAAATATAGACACCATTCGCCATCTTTAATTTGTTGTCACAATTATCATCTTTTTTTTATTCTTTTGTCTTTTACATAAGTGGAATATTCTTATCTTTATTGTTATTCAGTTAATATGATTATTGAATTTATTATCAAACTTAGTTGATCCACTAAATTGTTATTATATAAGCTGTCAATCATGAATGCTTTAAATAATTATTTAATTTTATTAAGAAAGAAATTGGGACAACTTAACAAAGAGAATATTTCCAACAATGTCATTTTCTACGCCTGTCAATTCGTATACAAACTGATCTTTTCAAAATATTGCCCAACTGAAATAATTAATAATTTTTGGAATGAATAAGCTGCGTATTGGGATAGCCAAGTCACACCGAGTAGAAAGAGTAACTTAATCTATCTATTCTGTTTCAACAAGCACCAGACAAATATACAGCTTCGCATAACTGGTGATAAGCTGTCTAGCTTGTGCCAAATATTGGTAGAAAACTGTTATTCTACCAAATTAATTGACAGTGACCTGAAAATTAAACCTTAATTTGAAAGTTATTTTTGGGTATGGAAATCGCCTTTTCATTAATACCAGATTTATGAGGAAAATATCGTACTTCTAAATTTGCGTACATAACCTTCGATGCTTAAGTTCTTCTTTTTTTATCTCATACCAACTATTTGAGGATTTAATGATTGTGACACATCCTAAAGAAAACCCTCTTATACCATTACTCAGCGTTCGTCTTAAATGATGAGGGTTGATCTGACTGTAGCTCATTACAAATGCACCTGATTAAAGCCGCTAAAGTTCGCCCTCTGATGAAACTTCCTCTAGAACTATATGGATTGCAGTACGACCTAGCTCAAATGGATCATGAATAAATAATCAATGTACTGTTGAAGCTGTAGTAATCTAGCATTTGAAGCCTTATCTTTCTATGTAGAGACAGCATGTACATTTCCTAAACCTACCTTGACCTTAACATTACATTTATTTATCACGTGGTTTGTTAGTTGATTTTTTTCATCTATAATACTTAGCAATCAAACATCGTCTAACTTTCCTTACTTACCATAATCTTGGGCACGTGGTTCTGCTTCAAATCTATCAAGTTAACAATTACTTCTTATTCTGCTTATCTTTGAATAATTCTCGTTTTGTAGCATTTTACACCATGTGGACACTGCATAACTCTTTTGGGATTCTCTTGACACCTGAACTACCTTATAATATAATAGGGGAAAAAAGTTCTTTACTGAGTAGTCTTTATTTCTTTCTCAATCACATGATAGGCTTTTTCCGTTATTTATTTTAGTAGCTATTCAAATAAAAACTATTATCTCAGCCCCACATTTTCCAATATTTTCATCATACATTTAACATCATTTGCATAAAAACATTTGGCGTCGCAATATTCTTATTAAACAAATCCCCAATGGACTGGCGTTAATTTTATTATTTTTCATAAGTATGTATATCAATGTAGAGGGTTAGTGTAAAGCTAATATAAAAATGAAGTGCCTTTGCTGATTTCCCCTTCTTTTCTAAATGTTAAGATTGAAATATTTGCTATTCAAAAATTTTATCATGCGTACAGCTTAATTGGTCATATTGTATGAATCCAAAAACTTGATGAAGCCATATAGGATGTAAAACAGTTGCAAATTTGTACGTTTAAGTTAGACCACCCGACAATTACCTTATTCGTTTTTCACAATGACAAAAGATCACTTTCGCTATGCATTTGTCAGCAACTATTTCTTTATACAATAGCATTCTATTACTGTATTTAATTTACTTTATTTTATGTTTAAATATATCTAGTTAGTCACTTTAGTAATCTTAATAAGCACAGTCCGATGAGTTAGTGTAAAACTAATTCAGATACAATAAATTAAATTTTGTATCTCAATACGTTGTTGTTTGATCCGTTTGGCTTTGTAAATGACACTGTTATAGAATTATGTTGCATGGACTTTTACAGATAGACTAATTTCGTTAGTATTATCATATCACCTCTTTAAAATTTAATTTTTATGAAATAATCTTATTTGCTTTATTGTAATTATTTAATATTTAACTTCTCAGTTTCACTTAAATGCTTCATTAGTTTTCATAACCCATTAACAATCCGCTTAATCAGTGTTATGTTTGATTAACATTCTCTATTTTCTAAATCTACAAAGTTACATTTTATTCATAGTTTTAGTGCTTCATTAAGTAGAGTGTATAGTTTCTAAAAGAAATTTTCGATTACATACAGCCAATACAAAACTCTGATTTTTTTTATTCTACATTTTTGATATACAGTGTTGATGCATGAAGCAGCTGCTGGCGATTTCACTTTTACTTGACATCATACTTTTTCTCATAAGCTTATTTTATAGGCAACCCATTAATCTATTTCTGTATTATTAAATCACAATTCTTAAAGATTACTTCACAATTTCTTATTGTTAGTGGCTAAGTGGGTTATTAAATTAAATTACCTTTCTATTATGAAGTCAAATTAAAACCATTCAGTTAATTAATGTTATTACTGTTAATGTTTCTAATATGCAAATAGTTTTCTGCATGAATTTTTGTTTTTGATGGAAAGTTTTTTTAAAAACCTGTCAATCATATTTTTTACTTGCTTATTGTGATGATAATAATTACGGAAGCATAAATGTTACAATTCATCCACTGTTATTTTGCTAAGTAAATATAAAATAAGTGTGCTTCTTCCAACAAAAAACATTTATTCATTTAGGGGATTTGATGCAACTTCAAATTAACAGCACTTAGATGCGAAATTCCAAATGTCATTTTAACCTGTATAAACGAAATGATGGTTAATTCGTATTAACTTTATCAAAACTGGCTTCATTTAATTGCGCTTCTAACCAAAACATCTAACTTCTGGAAAAGTTTAAATAGTTTAGCAAAGTTATAAGTTGATCTCATGTGTAATTGTTAGACCGTTAGAAATAATAGGTTAACTGAAGCAATATAACTGTTAGAGATACTAAATATCCTAAAGTAAACTTACTATTTTTAATAATTTATTTATAAAAGTTTAAATTTGCTATTTTCGTGCTAAATCCTTTCACTGTACCTACATTTTCCTATTCTTCTCTTCTGAATACTTTATACCTAATGATAGGCTTGTGTGTTTAGCACTTTGTGTTTATAACTTTCCCAAGGACTTTTTTATACGTCTACTCATAACAGTTCGCTTGATGAAATCGTCTTCTTTGACTTACTTGTGGCAATAAACTGCTCTGGACAAGTTGGTCTTTTATCCCTAGTTAGCTAGTAGGTTTACTGAGGGACAGGAATAATGATGTTCAGTGTCATTCGAAGTTGATATTGATACTACTTAGTGAATAGCGAGTGTCATAATTTCTAGCTCCATTGGAAACTTAGCAATAACCTAATTCATTCTATTGGATGTGAGTTATAAGAATGGTTAAGGCCATTTATATACCTACCATCAATCAACTAGCAGCTTAAAACGTCATTTGCAAATATTGTTACGCGAAACAAAACTCGAAAGTTAAAGTGATCTTATTTGGTTTAATGATTGCATAATTAATAAATCTTTCTTAGAAGAAACTGTCCTCGCATTATTACCAACTTGTTACTACTAATGTAATATTTTGCTATAGAAACTTCTAGCTCACTGAAAATTCCATCTAATTAGCTAATTGTTAAAATTCAGATACAGTTTTTGTATTTTTGTAGAGAAAGGATATTTAAATGTGAGCCTTCCCTTAAAGTTACTCAGAATTCTGATTGCTTAAAGTACATCAATGTTAAATACTCTAACTTTTAGAAGTAATATCTATTCTTATAGCTCCTTTGAAAGCGAAATAAAATTTGAATACGACAGTAGATTATCGTACCATAAACCAAAGTAAAAGAATCATTAGACCTTTTAAACATCAAGCATAATGAAACAATACGTTTGCATGTAGATACAGTTCAAATAAGACGTATGTTGTTTGAAAAGTAAATGATATATCCCTCCCCCAATTCGTAAACATATTTTGTCCATCAATAGAAATTATCCTACGAGACATCACATGAAGCTATGGGTCTAGTCTATATTACTACAAACTAAGCGTTTTACAATCTGTGCGGTTATCTCCCAATAGTTCAATTAACTTCAACGAGTAACATATTATACCACCAGTGTGCCAATTGTAAAGGATCAAATACCGTTGATTATGTTGTAAGTCAGTTTCAGACATACACACAGAGTATATGTTTATTATTTCATATTACTTTTGCAAATATTATTAATGTATTAATAAATTTGTTTTGATATAAAAAAAAAATGGGGGCGAGCGTAAACACAATTGTTAGACTACAATGTTTAACCAAATAACTCTGAGAAATACACTACGTTTTTTAAAACGAATCGGAATTCGTTTATTGAATCATACTATCTCAATTTATTTAAAATCCACCATAAAATTAAAATAAAACAATATTTGTTTGCATCATTTATAATAGTTGGCATATTTGATACATTTCGTGAAATAATGAGAATCACGATAGTGCATTCAAGAAGTTACCACGTTATTTGATTTCCAACAGGGGAATATGCATTGAACCATTTGCTTGAAATCATTCTGAAATGAAAAATGCATATTTGTAGAGGATGAACAATTTTCATTATTGTAAGTTGAAATAACCAGACAGACTCTTATATGATAAATTGCACAGTATAACTTAACTGTACTCAGATTCTAATAAATATTCTATAAATCTTTTTGAAAAACATATAGCAAATTCCTTTTACTCAAAACTCAAACATCGTCTTCTGTACCATCGTTTCGCACACAGAAAATTTTACAAAATACACCTAGACAAATCTACTGACATAAATGAGATGATAGTATTCAGCACTCTTTTGGATAACGCGTCTATGGATACTAAAACTTTACAAAGTGGAAACGACCATACGAAACGTCAATTATTGAAATGCTTAGTTATAGCTTGACAACTAAGTTAATTTTATTATTTACATATATATTTATGCACTAATGGTTCAGTAAGGAAACATTTTAGGAAAACAATGAAACAAAATAAAAACACTATTTGACATAAAAGCATTGATAATTAAATTAAGTTTATTTTAGTTTTTATTCGCCACAAACCTAAAACAATTCAATAACATACCAATTACTTTTTCCTTCCAATATATCATGATTAAGTTCTTCTTCAGTGGTTGATGTTAACTACCTGTCAAGTGGTTACATTTAAAGATATCCATGGTTGCTAGTGAGCAATTAATTGTTGTGTATGCAATATATTGTATATTTTACATCAAATAAATCATTTTTTTCTTATTGATCACAAAATAATAATGTGTCTTGTAAGTTCTTTTTTATTGTGAATCATATAAACAATGATAACTGTCCGATACAACGGTATTTAACATCGTTAACAGCCATCTTCATCAGCACTTCTCTGGTTTACTGGTCTTTCCTCAAACTAACAACAAAGTTCAGCAAATGATTTGGGATGAAATCTGAGGTGTATAAATAGAACCAAAATATTTATCTCTCTCCTGCTAGTAAATAGCTGCTATAATGGTTTACGAATTCCCACTTGGAGTTATAGCTGATTTAACGAGTAAGATTGAACAGAAACAGACACAACTGACTATAAATGATGTTTAAATACATTGGCAAAGAAAGTAACACCTGACCAAGGGATAGAAAAAAGGATTTAATTTACGGAGACTAGATGTAACCACTATTTGTTGTCTTTAATAAAAACAGTAAGTTATAATTTGGTAGTGGATAATAAGTTTCTGAACAGTCTAATCTAACAATTTTACATTATAAACACTACACCAATGGCTGAAATAACGGAGATCATGCAAATCATTCTTAAAGGGGTTTACAAATGAAGAGCTGTATGCGCAGTGTAGAGTTTGATTTTCCCAATGCCCAAAATAAAACGGACTTGTTTTCTTGAAACTAGTTTTATTGATTCAACGCAAAACATTTTGAAAAATACAAAAACGTTAATAATTAATTACGATAACAGAAGATACAGACATTCAATTATTTTAATGCTAAAACTTACTCTAAATGATTTACTCATGATCAAATATATAATTGGGTTAACAAAACTATTCGACATTGCTATCCAATGACATATACCATATATTACTCTCGTCGTGCTTTCAGGCATATTACGAAACAATTGACTAAAATCTTGTAGAAGAAAGAATAAATGTGATGGCAGCCAACATATCCCAAACATCACGACAATGAAAGCCAACATTTTAATGATCTGTTTTGAATAAAAGCCAAACAATCGATAATAATTTAAGAGCTACTTGTAATGGTACAATGATGTGTAATACATGAAACCCATTTATATATGAGATTTACCTGTTCTCTAGTAAATAGTGAATAAAATAATGCATACTCAAATATTTTAAACATAAATTCACCCTATATAATGTTAAACAGCTTATTTCATAGACTTATTAAATAACTAAGTCAATTATAGTTTGTATGGAATTACATGCATTTTGTTGGGAAATCAGACAAATACTAAACATGGAGAAACGTGAAAGCATGAAATACTTGCAAATACATAGTATACGTAGTATATATTGTATAAAAAGCTTTATTCTTCCGAGTTACTTCAACTAATATTACGTTTAACTGAAGTTATATCTTGTCATTACACAACTAGGCTGAATATACGCATTTAGAAGCTATTTGTTTAGACGGCATAAAATATTCAGTAACAAAAGTAGAAAGATTTCAGCTACTTATCGTGTATTACTTTTTAATCTAATAAGTATGTTGAAGTTAATTTGTAGTCCAAAACCAAAAATTTAACTTAAAATTGTCACCGTCTTCATTATTTAGTCTATGAACAATACGGCAAAATAACAACTAAATATGTGTACTACTTTATTCCATCTATAAAATTATCAGTAAAGTGAATGTAAAGGTATAAGTTGAACTTTACATTTTCTTGAACAAAACACTGAGTAACCAGAGGGTATAGATGTATTTATTCATCCAGTTTACAAGGTTTGATGGATAGACATCATTACTAAGAGTGACTCGATACTTTGAAATAAAATAGGCATTGATTTGGAATGCTTTGCAATAAACAATATGTGTGTAAAATTTCAATGTGTAAAAACTTTTAATCTCCAACAGTTCACTGTTTAATGTAAACAGATAAAGTGGGACAAGGGAATGATAAATATTTGTCGTTTTCATATAAATTCAAAAATGTATTACACCACTGACTTACATGACATTCGCATTATTAGATCAATCAATGTTTTTGGTACTGTAATTAACATCTGCATTTATTTCCTCCTCTCTACTAGTTAAATTCATGTTAACTTGATTCACATATTTATTCCCCGTAGAAGTGACTTAAAGCCAAGAAACATCGGAAATTAAAAAATTCTACACACCTGGGTTTTACATAAATTTATTGTAGTTTACTGAATAGGTTATCTTGCTCATTTTAACGTGGAAATAACACATTCTTATATCTTAAGATTTACCTATCTTCAAATAATTTAATGCGCTTGTCAGTGAGCTACTACTAATTACTGATTATTATAATAATAACAATGATGCAAGCCCTTTCTGTATAAAATATAAAGATGGTGCACCTTAAGCGAACTAAACAATCTACAAATAAGTCCAAAACATTAAAGAAAGTATCTAATTTAACTGAGTTGAATTTATAATTACCATGGTTTTACGAAACCACTATAAACAAAAGTTAAAGGTATTGTTGAAAAATGTAAAACTGTATTCTGCCGACACTCTGACCTTAAATTAGGTTACCTAGAGAAGATACGCTTGAAAATATACCCAGAAAAGAAGTAATTAAACAGCGTTTTGACTAAGTTTAAACTGTTTGTTTATTTATCGGCAAAGCATTTACACGCAACTAAACAACAAAAATCAATGAATACCAATTTATTTTAATTCTATCTTCAGTAATTATCTTTTCTGTAGATTAGCTCTTTCTCATCAAAACATGTCTCAAGGTTTCTATAGTGACTACTGTATGAATAGGATTCCCGTTATTGAAAACTTTACAGTGGATTTGATGGTTAACACAATAAATTATACTATTGAGACAATCCTTTGTGGTGACGGAATTTAAAAAGTACTCGAATCAGACGACGTTAAAGAGCACTTTCAGTTGTCGCTAGAAACTAATTATAGAGGTAGCTGTGTCTTTAGTGTTTCAGATAGTTAAATCCAAAGTGAAATGTATCTGGCTTCACAGCTGTACTTTGAACTTACTAAAGATTTTTAAGAATATCATAAGACCGAGAACTTCAAAGATAATCATTTTGGAGAACTTCAAAGTACTTTTGAGAAGAAATACCATAACTACTCATCTTAAAAAATTCACGAGATTTCACAACGAACTAAAGTTGATGTTAAGTCATCTAAGTAAACCTGCTCTTTAATAAAACCATGCGTGCATTTAATTCTATTTGATTATAGTGCTGAACAATCACTAATTAAATCAAAGCTTTTACCTTGAATGTTTATTTGATACAGTATGAAACCATAATCAAAAATTTCTGTCAACTAACTCTAACTACAACTATCATCATTAAGAAGATCAGTTTTGTCCAAAAACTAGAACTAAAAGAAGTGATTAAGTAAATAATGAAAGTATTATTAAAGTTTACAAGTAAATTTTATAAGTGATAACATCACAATTATAGCCCTAGAAGGAATTATATCAATTACAATTAACTGTAAGAAGCAAAACTAAGCAAAGATAGACAATCTAAACATTAGAAACACAACATAAATTATACATTCTTAAGGTTATCTCCTATTGTGATAAAGCTACTTTGGACTGAAAAAGACCTTAGTTATGACGAAAACAGTAGCCAATACTTTTGAAGTACATTAAGAAGTACAACTAGATTTAGATATTAGTGAGTAAACAATAATTATGGCAGACAAAGTTTATACGTCTATACATACCTACGGTAGAATCAAACTATTTTCCGCTACTCCTTGCTTTACAGTAGTTATACAATCTACAGTCAATTTGTGATATGAACTAACTTAATATTCCGAAGCCGAAAATGTGGATTCATGCCTTCCTTTGTAGGAATGAGTCTGTATTAACATGTTATCACTATTCTAAAATAAACTCGACGCAAATATACTTAGTGAATTTTTCAAGCTGGAGGTATCCTCTTTTTATGATCAGAATTGTATTCCAGTTTCCTTCAAAACTTAGAACTTGGTATTTAATATTACATTACCATTTTATACTAAAAGTTCGTAGCAGCAATTAATAACCCTGGATATAATATTTTACTTTGTGTATATTCTTATATTGGTACGGATGTTACAGTGTCATCAAACAGCGGACCTTACCTTAACCAAGCCTTCTGGCTTTGGTGTGCTTGGTGTAGGCTCTTTGAAATAAATAATCCCTTATCAACTAACCTTTCTACTTTTAAATCGCGCGTGGAAACTCGTGAAGTATCCGAACGCTAGTCGAATATAGTGTAATTCGGTTAAAGAGTTGGACAGATGCCAAACATTACCTAAGAATCTATGTCATTAAGAATTGAAACCAAACGTTTCACTGATTCATCATAGTCAATTTTAACAAATTTACCATGATCAAAGAATGTATTTGATTATTTTATCTTAAGCATACTTTCTTCCCTTCAATCATAAATAATTTTTGTTTCTGGAAGTTTTATTTTAGCTTAATTTATACTGAGACATTATACCCTAGAGATTAGATTCCAGAAGTTTTCAACTCAACGTAAAGCAGAATTTTGTTAATCGTTTAATAAACCATAATTTTTCAGTTGCACAGGGAATGTAGAAGTATTTTAAATGCGACTAATGACGCAAATACTTTGTTACAAGAGATAAAAGTATAAATGAACAATATGTCCCTTCAATCGCTCGAATTCCTTTTTCCATTAATTCTTAATCCATCAATAAATGGATTTAACCTCTGCTAATTTAAAACTACTCACAAACAAAGTAAGTTGATTACGATGATAACTTACCAGTTCATAAATAACGGATGTTTGATGAAGATATACATATTCACGAACTTATTGCCAATTGGTAAAATCCACTTGTTTACACTCCTATTGTGGCAGATACGATATTGTTGTATAACTATATACAGACGTTTCTGTGTATTTTAGTTAATGAAGATACAGCTAAAACAATCATCATAACCTACACAAAACTTACCTGCTCTACACTAACAAGTTAATCTTCCTATAGTTTTCATATACATTTTTTAAATACAAAGCAACTTTCCATTACGTAGAACTTTCTAGTTATATGTATTCAAGTCACTATTTCTATTTCAAGGTGTTTAGATCTTATTTCGATATTATTTTGTACATATTTTTAAGGATATAGTGCGATATGTTTATGGTTTTCATATTCAGGTAAAAGCTTTCTTTATAACCTATTTGAGATGATCAAAAAAGCAGTTCACTAACTGCAACTAATAGGCTATTCAAACACTTGAATAATAAAAAAATGGATTTGTCTATTAGATGATCAAAATCTTTTTAGCCGTTCAATTTTCACCTGTCATCTAGTCAATTACCGTATTAACTGAAGATGGTGCAGTTAGTGCGGAGTGTTTTTATCTTTTGTTCAGTACAAATCCTTACAGATATACAACTTAACAATAAGCTACGTGACGTCGGATGCACACTGTTTGTTAAATGGAGGTCTGTTACTCTGCTGTAATATAATTATTGAAAACAGCTTAGCCATAAATAAACACCAACTTTTTGACCCATAGAAATTGAAGTAAAATAAAGTAAAATTTATGAGTGATCCAGGAGTGTCAATCGTGTAATCTAAAATAGACATTCATTTTATTTTGAAAACGTCAACAAATGTATAATAACTTAATGATCAGCTGTAAATATAAAGTTGTATTTATTTACATTTCACCGATCACAGACAATTACACACTGATATTACTGATAAAATAGATAAATAATTGCAAGAAGTCTCTGCGTTTTTAATTTATGGAATCTGTATTTCGGTTAACAACTAAAAATACAAAATCATTTTTTAGCTACAAATATGTTTTTATGAAAAATATACCAAATCGTATCTAAAAGGGTATGGAACCGTTTACTAGGTAACAGAAAGATATTTTATAGTGAGCATTTAGACTAAATGTTGGCATAAAGCAAGTAACTTGAATGCTGTTTTTTCTGCAATTTTGTTGTCTTATGTTTTGTATTTGTGTACATTATTGAATAAGAAAAATAATAAGGACCCAGTTGATTAATTCTAATATTTGTCACAATACTAATAAATCGAAATACAGAAAATAAGATCACCTTCACTCTTATTTTTTACATACATCGAATTGCAATCGCTAAACCTCCTAAATATAATGAAGTTGAGGTTAGTTCGAATCAATGAACGCAAACTTTAGAAGTCCAGAAGATAAACCAAGCAGTTGGGAAATTCATGTCCATTCACATTCGCATAAAGGTGATATTATAAGACTAAATATAAAACTTTGATAGTAGTTATCAAATGTCTTTCAAAGAATGATATGCAATACTAATTTCATACATCAGGATATTGCGGCATACATGAAAGCAAAATTTGTAAGCATTACTTTTGTCGACATCTCAAAACAAATAAACCCGTGCATTTTGAAAGTATTTTGTTGACAATCAAAACTATTTACGGTAACTTTCTATCAGAGACAAGGCAACTTATACCGTCAACAACTAAAATATTTAATAATCATGTCATGACTGTATAGATTTTTAAATAAACAGACTTTCAAAGTATGAAAAAAGCTGTCTAGTATCTTTCAATCTGCTGCAGAAGATATTAGACGCACGGAAGCTTTTGCTAATACGAAGTTGTAAATACATGAATTAATGATTCCGTTAACAATAATAGTGAAAAATTTGAAAGGTATAAAATGTAAACAATAAGCCATGTAAAAAACTGGTATCCTTTTAAGGACGAAAAGGAGTTTGATTCACAAAATTAATGTCATTTTTATTTACAGAGCCTATAATTGCATATTACACTTAGGACTGAAAACTTTGAACCTATTTCTTTAATACGCACCCAAAATTGTGCTTAAAAAAGTGCTTTAGTGAGCAAGAAGTTGCATCTACTGACGATAAATAATCTGAGATTGCCAACTAAATGCAATTTATTATGCTTCATGGTAAGAGGTGTTTTTTTAGTAAGTGATTATTAAGTGATAGAACTAAATGAAATTATAAATTCAGATAAATTTCATTTTAGAAGCTGACTGATAAATCACAAACTAGTTTTAAATAATGTACGTCAGAAAAGATGGCATAGTACCACTTACACTAAGAGACAAATAATCGCCGAATCAAATCCATCCTAATACATGATGTTTCTTTTTATTTCTTACTTGTTAATAAGCTGTACTTGGGATACGGATTTTATCGAGTGAATAACCGTAGTTGAGATTACTAGCATTTCAAACTAGAATTATCCATGTTTCTGTAAAATTAACGACAACATCCTTCATAAACTTCTACATGATAAACATGCTAAACCTTATGTTACTGTATTAAAATAACTATTCACTTAGGAACGTTCGACTATATTTTCGCAGGATCATTCACAATCGTCTTCACTGGATATATATCAATCCAAAAGAAATCCTTAACTATTCTTTTTTCTCGTTTTAACATTTTAGGTCAAGTATCTATTAAAAATGTTTATCTTAAAAATATATGAATAGTTCATCATGTTTAATGTTTACAATTATAAACTATACAATCAAAACATAAATTCCAAATATAACTTGCGTTCTTGGATTGTATTTAATAACAAGAAATAACTGGAAATTATGCAAAATGTTAATCGAATGATCGTAGAAAGTTAAGAAGAAATACCAACATTACCAATCCAGTTGACCTTTGTTAAAATTACTCTGTTTATCTGAATGCCATAATCACTTAAAACATTCTCCTCAGTGAAACACTTCTGGAAGAATAGACCAACGGTTCCTTATCATGTTTGATGAAACACAGACTAAGGTAATTGATAAAGTGACGGCTAATAATATAAGTGAAAATTTGTAGTTAAGAGTGAATTGTCTTCTACCAACCGTTGTTGTTTGATCTAAGGTAATATAGATTACTGTATTATTCAATAAGCATAAATAAATTATTTTCTAACCCCAAACTTGAGGTAATCGGAATTTTAAATGTGACGTTTACAGTACACAAAACAAGAATAACACTTTGAAAGCAATAAAATCATACATGCAAATAAATCTCACTGAAAGAATTACTAAATGATAGCCATGTATTCAACCTTTCAACAAAATGAACGAAAGAACTTATTTGTCAATCAGAAACTATCTGCGCTGCACGAGACCAGGTTATTCTTACTATACAAAAATTAAACGTGAATGTTGTCGTTTTATAATTAGGACTAGTTTTACTCTTGTCACCCATGTTCAAGTATTATCCATATTCCTAATTAACTGTTGACTGTAAATTACATATCCAGTTTTTGTTCTCTTATTTAATGGAATGACATTAGCATCGAATATAGAGGTATGATCCAATGCGAATATATAAACATTTTAGTAACAAAAAAACAGTTAATTTGTCAGATGAATTCAAGGGTGGTAATATTTTAAATAACAACAATAAACTTACTCTCTTCTTCTCTTTAATTCTCATATTTTCTACACCTTTAATTGACTCGCCAGGAGTTTTACGATTCCATAACCTAAAACTAATATATCCATAAGTTGATGTCTGTATTCCCAGTGGAATAATGTAGATAATTAAGAATAGTACAACTGTGTAAATTGAGCGCTTATAGTCGTCTCCATTCCAAGACTCCTGACATAGTTTACGGTCTGTTGAATATCCCCCATGTAGTTCTAATTGATTTTGGGTTTCCTCTTGTTTATGTGTTCTAGTTGCAAAAAGTTGTACTGTACTACCACTGAATGCGATAGCCCAAATACTTATGATTATGCAGATTGTTAATGAATGTTGGTGTCTACTACGCCAGTGATCAATTCTAAGTGGATTTATAATGCCAAATAATCGATTTAAGCTAATTATTGTATTGGTTAATGACGAGGCTGTAACCATGACTAGTTGCACATATACAACAATTGGACACATTAAATCAGGAAATGGCCAGTGATGCAAATAAATTTGTGTAAATGTAAATGGGATACAGAAGAGACCCATAAATAAATCAGATATCGCTAAACTAGCTAAATAGTAATTGAATGTTGCATTCGTATAAAATGATTGCTTTTGACATGTGTTTCTTATGATATGATGTAAGTGTTTCGGCGTTTTTTCAACTGAATTGTCTACGTTCTTTTTTATAGAATAAGTATGATTACAGTTATTTAGAGGAGTGATAAAACTTTCATCTTCTTTACGATTAGCAAATGAATGACAACAATTTTGTGAATGTAGATTTGAATGATTCTCGTTAGCTGTGAATTGTCTCACTTCAGTATGAAATTTGATGCATGACTTTTTGCTTTTACGCAAAAATATAATTAATGCTATTGTATTCCCAATAAAAGAAGATAACATTGTAATAATATACACAGAAAATACCAAAGTAATAAGAAAAATGGAGGCTTCATTTTTCTGTATTATGATATAATTTCCATGATTATAACTACTAATAATCTTCTCAGTAGTACCATTGACGTAGTAAAGAGAATTTGTGCTCCATGTGTTATACTGAGCATTCGGATAAACAGAAATAAAATTATTCATAAACAATAATTTATGAGTCTCACTGTTATTTTTAACTTATCATTCAGCTTTTTAAATATACACTTCCTAAAAGGTATAAATAAATAATGTACAGAAGCATTTTTACTGGTCAGTCTCAATGCTCTTCATGATTGGTTAATCTCTATTATTCACAAATGATACAATAAACTTTTCACTAAACATTATATTATTTAGTAAAATTGAAATATGTCTAAGTTACAATTATTCTGAAACGAAGTTCTCCATAAATAAATGATATTGTTTTAAGGTGGTTTCGTGGAGATAGATTAACACTGTTTAGCTTTTTTCTATTCATCACAGATCACAGCCATAATAATAGTCATGAAAAAACTTTGACGACTTTCCTACTAACTACAACATTGTTACCTAAATAAGACATAATTATGTCATGGATTTTGGAAATATTCGAGACTAAGAAGATAGTTATTCCATTATTGGCTAATGTAGATTAGAAACCTTTTGATAAACTGGTAACATTAGAAGGCTTTATAAACGGTATTAATCATCTAACACAGAATATTCTTCAAAAACTCTACATCTTCAAATGGATGCTATATACCCTTTTTGTTAAAACAAAGCTGTTTACATACTTTTGATATCAGTTATTCCACTATATGGCTTAGTAGTTTAGTAGCTTCAGTCATTATACTAAATTCAAGAAATAGGCCCTGCTTCACAGATTGAAATATTATATGATGAATTTATTTAAGTTGGATTGTGACTGGCAAGCAAAATCCTATTTGGGATTCATTGGCTGGATGTACCTGCATCCCAATATTGATGTTTACACTGGGATTCGGACTTAGTCCGCTTCGTGCCAAACGGCACCGCGTTCACCACTAGCCTGACTAGTTTCAGTCCATTACAAATCAACAGAAGATACAAGCTGATTCTAATTATCTATGATATGCATATTTTTCAGTACACTGCCTAAATAATAACTACCTACTGAGTAAATTGATAGATTTTAACTTAGAATTGTAATACTATTATCCTATAGTCAGTCTTTGGTACATATTAACAGGAAGTACACACTTAGAAATGTTTATATTGCCTGTTGGTAGATTGAATTATATAGTTATACATGTAACCGACAATGATTATAATTTACGATTAACAATAGTAAATCACTTCGTATACGTGTGAACACCTTCATACGACACAAATGACAACTTTTTTCATGTAAATCTATATTTGATGTATGCTCATTGTACATATTCACTGATATTTTACTTTAAAATAATCCAACAAACTACATTTGCTCTTTATCCTGCTACCGCTCACACCAAATACACATCTGAAAGTTACTTGAAGCAAAAATTTCACGATAAGAACAGGCATGGAAAAGTATTTAAAACTCTGAATTTGTGGACAGAAGTTTCAACCTGAATTTACCAAATAATTTTAAGCTTCTTCAGAAACAGCAATAATGAAAATTTAACAACAAAATAATTGAATTTCCTTTATGAAAATTTTTGTGAAATCACATTAATCACAGATGACTCAGTCGTCATTTATTGGCATTTTAATGCATCACTTTTAATTATCGTACGAATTTTCTTGAGCTGTGGAATATTTGTTGATAGGCTTCCAATATTTTGGCTTACTTCATATTTGAATCATTTGTTCATCTTATCGTATCTTCAACATTCACTACTAAACCTTCCATCAAAAGACCAAACTGTAACCAGTTATTAGCCATAGTAGAAGTCGAAATTACATCGATGACACTGCTTGAGTGATCAACATTTACTTTTGTACCTCAGTAGACATCATCCTGAATAAATTGTTGTCACAGATGGACAATTTTTCTTTAGTGACTCAAATAATACGAGGACAACTCATTTGTGTGCGTATAAACAACATTATGCTGCAGTTAAATTTGCTTTTCTGCATACAACGTTATGTGCTTTATACATTCTGTGAATAAAACTAACAACTTTTTCCAGATAAATATGATTATAGTTTAGCAAATGAAACCAACCTTTCTTTAATTTAGCATACAGACACTACATAGAATTATGTAGATTTACTTGTCAATGTACATTAATGAATAAACTCATGAAACATTCAAACGAATATTTTATGTAAATTTTATCACGAAAAATGGAATTTGTGGAAACGAAAATAGCCATTTTGTTTCATTTAAAACAGTCTCAAAAATTCATACCAGTGTCATTGATCAAATGACTTTCACGTATTCCTGTGACCGTGTCTCAATGTAAGTATCAAATGTTGGTCATATAATTAACCTATGGAAAAGTCAGACACTTTCAATGTTTTAATTTGCTCAACAAGATATCTTATCACGTCTATATTGTGAAAACCTAAGGAATAATTCGGTGGCAATAATTCTGAACAACATTTTGTTGAATTTCCTTCTACTGTCTTTCATTTAAGCGGTTATTTAAATTCGCTAAGCCATGCGAACATGAGAACGCTTCTTATGAGCACGTAAAAATCGTTCTTATCGAAAACTCAAACACAACAATAAATAATTTTCTCTAAAAAATTTGCAATAATTTCTGTGGGCAAGATTCACCAGTATTCAGTTATTGGAAGTATAGTTTTGTCTTGTGACATGTGTAAAGCAAAATCATGACCTAATATTTTAGACCCAGTGTAGCCTATTCCATAGAGCATAAGCGACAACGAATTGGTCAGTGAGCTGTATTTGTTTTTATTGCAATGAACTAGATCATCCCAGAAATGTGTGATTTTTAGTAGATACAAATGATCTTGCATTCCATAATATTCATCATTAAAGGTCAATCACAAAACTAGATGACGAGACATTCATTAAGAATAGTGCATTTCCTAATTAAGAAATAAAATGGATTTTAATGGATCGAATAGGTGGTCATTTGGGACAGCAGTACGAAATGAAATCTAATAATTACCCAGTAAATTGGCCTGTAAGTGGAGAAACTTTTGAATATTGACAAATATTCTGGTCTCAATCTTAATTAAATTAGTATGCATACTATTTAAATTTCACAAAACTTGTCATGTTCTCCCTGAAATACTTATCGACCTTTAAGTACTTTCTGAACAGATGGACTGTATTAAGTGCACATGAATTTTCCTATTTATTAATTTGAGTACAGACAGGGCAACAAGCATACCAGTGTTTGATGAATTTAATTATTCTTCGGTAACTTTTCAGTTGATTCACAACTTAGAATAAATAGAAATTAGTCTATAAAACCACGGTAATTTTTTTATGACACGTTAATCCAGACTTAGAAGAAAGACAGTATAGCACTAAATTGGTGAATTTTTCATGTTAATTAAAGTGTGAAAACTGGCAGAAAATTTGAAAACACATGGAAAAAGCTCTTAAAAAATGAAAATTGTTACCAAAGTTACGTTATAACAACTGTAAAAATGAGTAACACTCAGAATATGACTCAATAATGAATGAAACAAATTTACAGCCAAAAATTTTAATCAAGAATATACTCAATTAAACGCTCTCAATGAAGTCGTCAGGGTATCTTTATGAAGAAGTAAGCATGATATCAAAGTTGGGATGATAATGGCTTTAGCACAGTGTAACGGATTCAGCGATTTTTGCACAATAATTATTTTGAAGACTTCGAGGTTTTAACAACTTTCATTTTGAATGAAATAATGAGCAGTGGAACAATTAAAAAATGTCATCATTTTAGTTTTAGTTAATATGGGATGTTCCCAGAGATGCAAGCATTAACCCTCCTATTTTATTAGTTGTTTATAAGACGTTTCTTAAGAAAATATTCGCATGCCGTATGTATTGGCATTTAAAGAATCTTTTCATCATACGAAATTCAATATTTGCTTTTACTAAACTGTAGACTATTGTTAATCAGAGAAATCAACTGTCCAGAAAGTATTGTTCGTTAATGAATGCAGTAGATGTAGTAAAAAATTTCATTGCTTTAGAAAACAATTGAAGAAATAATTGTTAAAACATCATAATGAGGCAAAAACAATAAAAGTGTACATTTCTACTAAAAATGAAAATTCATGTAAACAAAAAGAAAAATTTTCTATGCACGGCATCCTCAGCTGCCGATAATTTATATCCAAGTTTATAGCTGTTTTATGTAATTCACGATTTGAATTACATATCCAAAAAATAATTGCATTCGCCGACATCAGAGATTTAAATCAGAAAGTAATAAATTAGAACGATTACCAATGGCTAGTCTCCGCAATCTAGTGTATTCCTATTTCTTCCTTCATAATCATAAATTCTTTGTCTCGTTCTAGCACTCATTGTCCTCACTATAATGTGTTTTACTTATAAAGTATGACAGTCACGTGGTAAATATTCTTGTAAATGTACCCTTGATAATTAGTATCTCGCAATTATGTTTAATGAATTAGCAATTAGGTTTGAGGTTTCAATATATGTGAAGGTTAAGTATACACCTTAAGTCATTGATTCGCTACAGAAAGTGATTTTATTAACAAATTGTTATAATATAACGAAATACAGATGAATTTACTTTGAAACTTGGAAAATCCATAAAGCTTAATTTAAACCAGTTAGTCAAGCTTCTGATACACTGGCGTTCATATATGCATTGTGCGTTAACAATTTTATCCAATGTTGATTCAAACAAAGCATAAACAATCTAGTGTCAACATAACCATTCACTTATTTCACTTACTATACTATACAGTGTATACCAAAAGTTACATTGTAGATTACAGTAATAGGTGTTATGAGAACATGCTTATCACATAATGTCGTATACTTTACAATCATGTTTATATTAAATGAAAACGGTAGCGTACCAAATACTCGCTTCTTATTTTACCGATCAAGAATACTATGGTGAGTAATATCCCGTTATCGTTTCTTTTTATTCTTCTTTCTCCTCATTTTCCTTATCCGGATTTCCCATCCTTAATCATCTGTCCAAAATTCTTTGATAACTCAGTTTGTTCATTCCCCCCGATCATATTCGCTAACACTTTTTCATCTTTCACTATTATTATTGTGTATTCATAATAAAACCTCCAATGTTATTTTATTGGCCTCATTAACTCTCGTACATTACTCACTAATATATTTGACATCCTATTGACTTTTTCAGGGCTTTAAACTGTTATCGTCATCATAATTATCTTGACTGGTAATTTTTGTAAAAAGTAATATTGACTTTGTCACTTCGTCTACTGCCTACGTAACAATTAGTACATGTTCTTCACATCAAATCACTTTATAACTTCCCTCCCTCACTTATTCCTTTTATCTATAAATGTGAAATTGTCATTATGAGGATTATTCATTGACTGTTCTATACATGTTACATTCAACATAACACTTGTAAAACATTCCACTTTTTTACAAGATTTTGTGTATATATGGAAGAATTAGTGCAAGCAAAATCAAATGGATTCATTTTGTTCCACAATGTTAATTGATCTTGCTTTGTAAAAATTCATCAAGGGAACAAACTGTATGAAATTTAACAACAGTTTACTTGAACAGTGAGAATCATATTCAAGAAGATGGTTATTTAGTGTCAAGACAAATAAAGATCATTAACAGATTAAAAAATCAACACACAAGTACAACAGAGTACATACATTATATCCATTGTCTGTCATAACTGAGATTCTATTAGGTGATATTTAAATGATAAAAACTGAAGATAATTAATGTCTCTTGTTTTTAATATCATTAAATATGAATATGAATAATACTATAAAACTAACAAATAATAAGTCTTTTTTTATTATCAGATCATTTACTATCAAAATAAAAAGAATATGAACTAGGCTCATATATTTTGACAATTATAGAGAATATCTGTACATCACTGAATAATCTATATGGTAAAAAACAGGTGAAAAATCTAGGTTAAGTTAATAAAAAGCAGTGAAGTGGTAATAGTCTGCATATAGATTTTCAAGCAGTAGATTTCTAAGATGACTTTTCAACAAAATAAGAAGTCAATTCGAAAATGTTTGTAAAAGCGAATACGAATTATTTACAGAGTTATTAAAACTTGAGGGTGGATGAGGTGATTATAATGTTCCAGAGTGTGGGTTAATAAGCAAATTGGTTAGTAAATGGTAGATTGCATAATATCTATTAAGAAATTTGTAAAGTTTTGACAAGAGCTCAAATGATCAAGATTGTTACGTAAGATTCAATCTAGTATTATAGTTATGTAAACTTAAAAGGCAGCATAAATTTAGAAGTTATGAAAAGGAAACCAGAATTATAATATTACTAGTAACACTAGTGATCATGATAATAATAGTGAAAATAATGAATGTGATAAGTGATTTGTGTTCCATTCAAGTACTACTGGTAACTGGGTTATGTAAGTTTTTCGCACACAGGCACCGTTAGAAAAAATGTATATCAATGGCTCCCACCATTTGCAAAAGAAGAATACGTAAACCACAGGATAAATTTGGTAGAAATCGGCAAGTGATTTTACGGCCATTTTCCACATCTGTCTGGTTTGTCATATAAATTTATTGTCCAACTGTAAAAGTTTATACTAATAATAGTTGTCTCTTACTTTGCAATTCCAAATGGCGTTCGTCATGTCTAAAAGTGGTCTTAGAGACAAACGGTTTGTATGTTTTTTAGATAAAACACTCAGTATTGGTATTGTCATCTCTGTATGTGTAGGCATTTGAAATAGCTTACAGAAAAAGACTATATTTTTAAAAAATGCATCATTTTAATAAATTACGTTGTTAGCGCAAAGCCACCGACCGATTAATTGTTTCGATATAGATGGCAAATTTAAGAATAGTATACATTTAACTTTCTTTCTCTACTCTAAAATTATTTAAAGTGAGATCTCATGTAGATTCATGTTAAAATGAAATAAGCTTACGACACTACCATTTTTTCATTTTCGACTGACAGACTAAAGGTTATTGATCATGTTTTGGTTATGTGTATG
This sequence comes from Schistosoma japonicum, assembly GCA_025215515.1. NCBI lineage: Eukaryota > Metazoa > Platyhelminthes > Trematoda > Strigeidida > Schistosomatidae > Schistosoma > Schistosoma japonicum. Next base: position 55,274,931 of record CM046069.1, read on the forward strand.
ACCAATAAAAATCATAGAATTCAAATTTTAAACATAATATATGCACCTCATCAGTACGAAAACCTTCAGATCAGCTAATAGCGTAAAAAAAGTGTTTATATTATTAATATGCTTTTAGTATTTTGTCTTGGTATCCACAACACCTGCTGGTATAATCATTACCAAAATTACACTTTTTGTTGTGTATTATAAAACCTCATAGATATTTTCTGTCAGCATATTAATGAATCCTTTTATCCAAATAAGGTTAGATAAGTGGAAGAATGACTTTAATCACAATTAAATAAACTAATTCAGTCAGTCATCTAATGTTCAACTACTTTGCACCTATTGGTAGATAATTCATTTCGACTAATTTACAAACAAGCGATTATTCCAAAGAACTAAAAAATAGTCATCGGGACGTTGTTAGCTCAATCTAGTTGATACACATTAACATGGCATATCGAATATCTGAAAGGAAAATGCACCATCACAACAATTTAGACTTAATTAATCACTCCGATCTCAACTAAATTTTAGCCGAATTTCTACAAAACCCATATCAAACTGGTATGATAGTCTGACGTGCGAAAGTATTTTTTAAACTCTGAAATATTCTTCCTATGCAATTTACTATGCCACTATGAAATGCGAGTTTTTATATTTATTAGTGAAATAAAATAAGTATTTGTCCAAATGACTAGCATGATTCAATAAATTAAATACATTGAATAATAGTGTGGTGCAGTGAGTACTAATTAATTTTTTTGTGTCTGGAAGGATACAAAATAAGTAAACATTATCGCCAAGGTTAAACAATTTCGAATAAATTGAACAGATAGTTTTCAGAATTAAGTAATATATTTATCATGAGTCTGAATTAAGTCCATTTATGTCATGAAAGCAACAAAAGTAAAGGCTGCATGTGTATTCATCAAACTAAGATATCTTAATTAAAAGCCACTTCCTTTCAGCTCGCTATGGTATAGAAAGATACTCGATATATTTCATTGGTACACACAACTTCAGCCTTCTAATTCGAATAGTAATCATTAATGTCAATTGAGAAATTTAGAGTCTGACAAATTTTGCTAGAACTATAAATTACTAAAAATGATTGATTTGTGATGGCATTATGACCCGTTTGAATTAATAAATGGGAAGTATGCAGCTGTTTACGGTCCTAATTGCATCTAAGTTTAACCACAAATGCAAGTGATTGCGAGCACGGAAATGTAGACTCCTTGAAAATCAGTCAGTGTTATTTGCTCATCATAAGTGACCGAATCATCAAGCACCAAATTAGGTAGTCAGTTTAGGTAATTCATCTTTTAGTTTCAGTCTAGCCATCGGATTGCGTGAAAAACATTAGTTGTTGCTTCAATTAATCAAATATTTCACGAACTTTTTGGTGTAACTCTGTATCAATGTTTTATTATTTGCGCAACATTTGAACAGCTATATATTATTTACAGTTTAGATGTCATCTTTTTACCTTTCGAGGCAATTTATATGCGCATTTATATACATAAATATATAAACCTACCAGGATATTCAGTTGTTCCCCAATTGTATCAATAGAGTATATAACTCTTACCCTATGATTGTTTGTGTCAAATTTCTCTCGTACCACAATGATACTATGCCAGAGATTATGTCTGAAATGCAAACATTAGAGAACACTTGATCATATATTTACATATAACATCACGCTTTGGAAATCTTCCACTCATGCAAGCTGTCAGATATATATATATATGAACAAAAACCATTGCTAATTTACCAAGATTGGTTTCCATTGCAACGTGGAGTAACCAGGAGTCATTAACTAATTGTGTTTTTATTTTAAAGTTTACCTTTAGTTTTCAAATCTAATGATTGTAAAAATTATTTCTATAAACTGCTAAGCAGGCTAGTTACTAATAGCTGACAATTTTTATCCTATTTGGATTCTTATTTATGTTAAATAATTCCTCGTAATAAACGCATAGTCAATTGCTTAAAGTTTGAAACTAAACGTAATATTTTAAATGACATAATGCATGTCATATCTCTTCTAAGCTCAATTATAATGTCCACTGGTTGAATGATATTACTAAAATGTCTCAGAATGAAACAAAACAACTTTCAAGTATTCTTCGACTGCCTCCTGATACAACTTAAACGCTTATTGGGAATACATCATTAACATACAGTAGGGACCATTAGTGAACACTGAATGAAATTACCAAGTTAGCAAATACAGGTTTGGTAAAATACGGGAAGACCTAGGTTTGTTTTGCCACCTACATTATTGGCTGCATTTTTCACACAAATATTTGATACAGGGCATTCTATTTGCTAGATGTTCACTTTTATATGTAGTATATTCATCAACTGGAAACATCAATTTAGCTTACTGATCGATATTGAGGGTGAATTCCGTAGTAGTATAAAGTTAAAATGGCATCCTTTAAAAACGTCAAATTTAGGCTAATGAGTTCTTCCGGTGATAGGAGTTAATTATGATTACAACTAGCTATCATCAAAATGTTGATCTATAATTTAGTCAATAGTATTATCAAAACATGCGCTTATGTATATATATATAACTGTGGTATGTTGTTCGAAACACTCAGCTTTCAGTTATTTTATAGTACGCTTGAATTATACTCTATATATTTCTACGTGGTAGTAAGACCGGGCCACAATCAAAACTGTGACATAGAGGGAAGTTCAGGGACTTGTACTTTGTTACTGATTTATTATGTATACACTAAATGTACTTATAACATGAGTAAAATCACACCCATTCAAGAAGTACACACCATGACACAACGACTTAGTAAGTAATCATTTTAAAAAAATCTATAATGCATCATAGTTAATCTAAAGGTAATAATATGAACTAAATTGAAAGTACTAACCACCAAACAAGTCCTACATTTAAAGAAAGTTCATTATAAATATCTACCATTTATATTACTATGATATATGTACATAAATTCATATTGAATAGTCATAAAGTGATTGTTTCTGAAAAAAACTAAAATTCTTAGATTTAATGCTACGTCGGTTAGTAGGTTTAGACTGATGAGGAGCTTAACCTAGTGTAGAAAAAACAGATAAATCACGTCATTTTCTAGAAAATAAGGATTCTTGCATTAAATAGTTAACCACATTATTTGTTTGTACTTCATTTACCCTTTCATATCTCGTTCGCGTTCTTTATGTATCTAATCAGTTTATTTACACATTTCCTAGTTTTAACGGTTATTATTAATATTATTTTAACAAGATTAATTTCTCATGTTTTGACCTACTTCTTGTGTTGAAATGTTTATTCAAGTTATCAATATTCTTATCGTTTTATGCTAACAAATATTTATTCATATTATCATTAACCTTATCACTGTTAGTACACCTCTCGTTTTACTAACATATGAACCTTTCACTTATTATGAATGGTTGCCTAATCCATCTAATTCATTGCTATAATTGACTCAAATTATCTTGATTGTTTTAATATCTACCATATTTTTGAATATAAATACTACTGTTTGTTAGGATAAATCCTGATAAACATCTACCTTAAAACAATATTATTCGTTTATTTGTGTGATTCTAATTAACTACTTATGTTTAAATTTTCATTAATCAACATCATATAGGTCAGCTTTTCTGAAATTCAGTAAGAACTATGATTAATTTTATTGTTAAACGATAGTCAAATCACATGTTGTAGTCATGTATGAAAATACACATAAATCAGACCGATTTGTGAATTATTCTTATACATTCTGCCTTATCAAAAAGAAATGTTATTATTCACAAGTGATAACTGACTGATGCGTACAAAAGCCAAGATCATCACTGAGTTGATGCTTTTTAAAACCTTATCTTAACTAAATATTCAACTGATAACGTGACATAGTGGAATTTAATTTTATCCGAACATTTAACAGAATCTTCAGCAGAAACTCCTTTTATGATTGTCAATAAATTGTTTATAGAGCGCTAATTAGGTAGACAGATTTTCTTCCTTTTATATATAACTACATAGAAAAGCGTATTTATTGTGGGATTAATTATATATAATCCTTCTGAAAGAAAGTGAGTAACTTCAATGGTATATCATAATTCTACTTTAGCTTTTAAGATTTGAAAAAATTTGTACAAGTTAAATTCGAGCTACCTTCACTAGACAGTTCATATTTGGAGCTCGCTACATAAACAGTTGATTTAAGAGAGAAGCTATCAAATACAAGTAATATCATAATAAAAAAACTATGAAATGACTTAAGATCTGGAATTAAGATAAGTACTATAGGTTCTTTTGATAATAAAATATTGTTTAACGAAGATAAGCATCTTGAAAATGGATTCTCTACAACCATTAATAAAAGAGATTTGGAGAAAAAACCTAGGTACTTTAAAAAGTTCTTTCAAATACAATTAAAACTCCAGAAGAGCAAACGACTTCTAAAATATGACTTATAATCGGTTTTAAACAATTATTTTTGACCTTTACGAATAAATAATCAGGATTAATAATGTATAACTAGCCATCTTATCCTTTCTCCAACCATTAACTTTAGATATGGAAAAATGGTGAGCTTTACTTACCAGCACCTTTCATGTTTCCTAATGTTCCCGAAACAACTAAACTTTCACACCCCGTCTCCACCAATTACAATACAAACAATATGGAGTAATAAAACATCTAGTAAAGCACTATATGAGCTTACAGCATATGTATACACGGTATCCGTTGTTACTGTGCAAGTCTGAGAGTTAATCCGCTCAGAGAAACATTCAGCTATTGCCTTTAAAACCACAGAAATGTGATGTAATGACCGAACGCTCACAAATTTTAATGTAAGATGGCTATTTCTGGCTTCACTGAAATACCTTTGAAAGTAACTACAGCTGAAATCATAGATAGAATAAACTGTTGTAAATGAAGTACCATTCCAACTGATAATAGTGGGTGAAAGTAATCTACTTCAACCATTTGTGAATATCTCCAAATAGATGTTTGCGTTTTGCTTCATAATTAATTAATTAAATATAGAATAATTGAATAGACTTCTGACTTCCTAACACTATGTTCTGACAACAATCATTGTGTAAGTGTTAAACCAAAGAATTATTGTGTATAAACCAACTAATTACTAGTTTCAATATATGAAGTTAGTTAAACCTGACGAAATTTCGTTGATACGAAACTTGCAATTCGTTTCTGCTTTCATTTAATTGTCACAGAGGCCTTAATTGTAGGCGGATTTGCAAATCTGATTTCATTCATTATCCAACAGATGGTCATCAACAATCAAAAGTACTTACAATATTTATTTTGTACTTTAGAAGTTTGGTAGTTAACCACATGCTTTTTTTCTCATTTCACTGCTAATCTTTTCACACAACTAACAGTCATTGTGCAATTTAAAAACCATTGTCTAATATTACTAATGAGGTTAAGTCAAATCACATAGTAAGTGAATGCATATATCATAACAGTGGATACATTGGTTGCTAACATTGTAAAACCATCTCTATATACAAAATTAATATGTTTACCTTTCACACTGTAGACCTAAATAGCTTAATCAAATACTCTTACCCACCTTCGTAATTCATTATTTTAGGATCTCTTCCTCTACATAGTGATCTCTTTGGAAAAATCGTAATCTAATCCCTCACTATTTCCCAGTCGTGTTGATAATAATTATTTATTCTGTTTCACAGTATTAAATGCATTCAATTGATGGTTTCATTATTTGGATTAACGTATGACAATATAACCCATGGAAATGAAGTAAAAATTAGTTGTATTTTATTGACATAGTTTAAATCCAGTCAGTTAATCCCATTAAGGTATTCATCAATTGTGTTTGAATAAATGAAAATAATCTTGATGATATGTAATACATCAAGTAATAACCTTAGTATGACGAAAGAAACGGAATACAACACTGAGAAAGAAATTAAAACAAGTTAGAGAAATTGTATAATCATATCTACAATCAACTAGTAGACGTAAATCTACGATAAAATGGATGTTGGATTATTATATTAAACGTGGTCAAGAATCAAACAAAATAACACATATACCAAATGAAAATGCAATAAGGTAAAATGAAATAGATCACAGATAATAGTCCACTCCAAGAAAACATGGATGAGAAACTAATGCAAGACAATAGTTTATTTATCATAATTGCCTTCAAGTAGACTACAATCATTCAATGACTATCTATTAGCACTTATTTTGAAACGTGATAACCTTTTTAAATGTTTCATATATTTTATTATAGATCCATGTATACTAATTAACTATCAACACGATTGTACAGCTACAATAAATGGCATTGTCGGAAAGAAACTTCGCCAAATTGTCTTAATCTCATTGTAATCAACCAATCTATACTAATGAAGAAATATAGAAAATTTTGCACAGTAAAGAGAGATTTGTCACGTCCACTAAGGACAATTAAAAAAATTCTCCATGTATGAAATAAGAATTAAGTAATAGTACTAATGGTAGTAAGAGGACGAAGGAGGTAATGTAGTCATCAAAAGGCTAGTAAAAATAAACAAACTGAAGACAGCTTAGAGATAACTGTTTATTTGATACGAGCGAAAGAATAATTCTAAGATTTAATGAAAGAATAATAATGAAAAAAATGAGGAATAGCATAGATTTTTTTATTACTCATTGAGAACACGATAGGGTTTAGGTTAAAGGTAACATGATAGATTGAGCAGTTCCAAATACAAAGAATTTATGCATGAACCGGTAGATTGGTAGAGCAACTACAGTGCACAAGTTTTTAGACAGTGCAACCACCCAGCACAGCATTTTACTAGTATGTTTGATAATATAGATGAATCTGAAACATGATGCTGATGGGTCAAATTAACGTACAAAGCTTACACAATGATATTGACAGCTAGACAAGATAATATTCATACATGCATTTCGAAAGTGCCGGAAATGAGTGGCTAGTGTGAATAAACTTGACGCAAGACAAGGCAGGTTCTATGTCTTGACACACGAATAAATGAATGGTTGGAAATAACAATACGTAGCTTGGTGTCACAACGATTTAATCAAAAGTTGTGGGTCAATTCTCCCGAATTTCTAAATTCACTATTAGGAAAAAAGCTAGGAAACGCTGGGGTGGTGAACCCATCGTAATATAATCAGTCTTTACTGTAGTATTCACCAATAAACATTAACTGTAAATTAAAGGAAAATCATATAAGCTCGTTAAGTGATATTAAGGAATGCCAAAACTGCTATTGTTTGTAATATAATCATATACTGTAAACAAAAAAACATTTGTGGAGCAGTATGTTGTGAAAGCATTCACATTGGAATATTACCATCAATGATTTATTCAGAAAAAAAATGAATAGACATGGCACACAGTATTTATGAAATTAAATTATAAAGGAGTCGAATTTCCAATTAATTTAGCACGCAAACAGGAAATATTCATTTCTGAAAGGTTATGTAAAGTAAATCCACAATTCAACTGAAAATAATTGTGATCTGGAAGTAAAATATGTAAAAAAAAAAAATCATATGTTCACATGAATGATATCTGATGTACTTTAATTGTGGTTGGTTGGAAAGAAAGGCCTTCCTTTTTGTTAAGTGCAATTGGATTTAACAAAAATGTGGAATGCTCCAGCTATTCGTCTTTCCTTATGATTGGAAAAACCTTTTAGAATAATTTGGGAACTTTTAATATCGATTTTATGGTTGTGGTAGATAGCATAAACTAATAGTGCTGATTTAATTTACGATTTCCCAAATTCAACAGGATTGTAAGGAGGTTGTTTAGTGAAGCATTCATGTTCTTCGACACCAGTTTTGATTTCTCGATTTGAATGTGTGGGTTTGCGATAAATCCTCAGACTAAGAGTTCCATTCAAACTTCTTTTGATTAGGCAGTCTAAAAATGGTGGCTCATTGTGTTCATATTTACTTTCTAAAGTGAATTTGATATGCTGAGACAAGGTATTGTCTCGTTCTGAGAAAGTTCTCAGAAAAGTCTTTAATAATGACGTATCATCTGCATATCTGAACCAAACCCGTGGTCTAATGGCATTAATGGAAATATGAGATTCGATATGGGCCATGAAAAGGTCTACTACAATTGGTGAAACGGGGTAATCCATTGCCACACCATTAGTTTGTTTATAGAGAATCCCTTTGAAAGTCAAAAATTCAAGCATAGTTTTAGAAATTTCATGATTAAACTGATGCTTAATGGACAACGGCTGGACAGTGTATGATAATTTTCTAGTACTCCACTAATAAATTCTATGCAGATACCGATTGGAATACTTGTATATAAAGACACAACATCATAGCTTATTAGGTGTCAGCACCATAGTCCGCAGCGTAGAGGCCTGGTTCCTATCGTAGTAGGGTGTCCTAGTAGATAGATAGAGCCAATTAGTCTTAATATGTGTGAGTCCGAGTAGCATATATTGGAGCATTTCAAATATCATCATTGAGTTCTTGTTCATGTCAGAACCATAGTACGTAGGCGTAAACATAAAACATCAGTAGAAGACATCAAACTACTGCGCCGTCTACGTCAACTGAAATTCTTACTGTGTTATAGCCTGGCGAAACAGTAATGCGGAAAGAAATTTGAGTGTTTAATAACTTAAAACGGTACCTGCTAAAGATAGAAGGCTTATGATTACATAGTTCATTTGAGGTGTCCTGGTAAATTAGGTAAGCTGAGAGCTTCAATATTCTTAAGTTAGACTGCTGTAATAACTTGTGCGAGAAGGTAAGCATTTACAGCTAGTTGCATTCAAACAAGTGAAAACTGATTAGGTGTGTTAAAAGATTACAAAAATAATCTTTCCAGTAGTTTATCCATCAGCCATGTGTGAGGCATTTGGGGAGCGTCAATACTCGCGCTCTTATAAAATAAGATGTCTTTCAGATTCATTTGTAGGGAATGGTACGGAAATTACCCACTTCATAGAAGGTACACCGTTGTCTCACAAAAATGTCGAAGTCAGCATTAAGGAAAGTGTAACAATGGTCAAATAACAGAATTAGAACAAAATAACTACTGGAGATTAATTTGATGTACTAGATAAACCATATATCACACAAACGCGTGAATATCATCTAAGAACAAAAATAGGAAAGTGGGACGGAAATGACTTTAAAGTGTCGAAGGAAGATTCAATGGAAGCATACATTACTATCGTTATGTAATGATTTTCAAAAATTTACTTTACGAATTGTGTCGAAATGCCAAATCTTTGTGAGACATGATGGAAAAGGAATCTAATAAGACAGAATCTCCACCCCGACTTTTTAAAAAGTAAAACCTTTGGAACGAAAAAAATGTAAAATTACTCATTTGCTGTGCAAAAATCTAACTATTTTAGCAATTAGATATTGAAAAGGTAATATGAATCCGATTTTATTTTAAAAAGTTAAAAAAAAACCACTTCCTAAATGATACTGTTACATTCAGAAAACTTTCTTTAAGTTGACACTTAGTATATATTTATCAAAATTCGATCTTTTATTAACTGAAGCAATCTGATATTAACAAAAGAGAAAATTATACATCACAAAAACATTAGTGAACAAAATACAGCTAATGAACTCTTTATTATAGTATTAAACTGTATTTCAGACAAAACATACTAAAATTATTTATAGGTACAGAAGCTATATCATGAAACCACGACTAAATATTCATCGTATTCCAGAAAAAACTGAAAGCCCTACTAATAAATTAAGCGGCATCAAATAATAGACTGCTTTAAACTTCAGAGAAAGTAAATTTTTATTCACCATTTAGTGACAAATGGTGAACCCCAGATTTTCAAATCACAGCCTCGAACCTTGTAACCTGGAGGTATCCCATGATAAATGTTTCCAAACATGGTCTCTAGTGGTGGTTCAGAGTCGTTGAGTGCCTTTTCTACATCTTTATCTACTTCAGTTCGAACCCTCTTTTCGATTTCCTACGGGTAGATGAGAAGACAGAATAACGTAAGAGCAGTGATGAAAAAATAACACATAAGGTACTATCAATATGTTATTTATTAAACAAAAAATTAATTATGAACAATGCAGAACTTTACAAGACCTGCTACAATATAATTACTGAAATGCTAGCATCGAAAGTTGATAAATGAACACAGGAAATATCGATAGAAAACTATGACACTGAAAAGTACTGAACATCACACTACTTAAAGTTTTGAATGTAGAAAAATGACTGACAATAGATGCGCTACTTTAACTGATTTTAAGGGGTTTTTCTGAATGTTGTCAACCATTGATTAAAATTTCGTCAAAAATCACAACACATGCTGACAGCCAATGTATTTACAAATTGATGTTTTTGAATACGATATCATGGACTGATCTGGGTTGCGTGATCATTGAGAAACAGGAAGCACAAAATGGTATTTCTTTACTTGAAAACAGCCCTAGAATCCTTAGAGGTTCTATGAAAGTGTTTTTTATTTGAAAAGTGTACCTCAGGAATATATAAACCTTATGAAAGCTCTCTACTCGAGAACAACAGTGGTCGAGATAAAGCTTATGGTGAAGTGTCATTAGAATCGCCAACCTCAAGCAGTCTTTGTCAATACTGGTGCTTCCTTTTTATCTAGTTTCACAATAGATATCTTCCTAGAAACTATATTCTCTTTGCCTAACTTTTCAGGGATTGGCCGGTTATGAAGAAGCGCCCTTATCGACACAGGATACACAGATGATATGGTACTATTCGGTGAAGACACTAAAAATAAACAGGGTCTCCAGCATAACTAGTGTAACAATGAGGAACTGCCACTAATGTTAACGATTTCAGATCATAGTGTGGATAAACAGGAAATGATAACTGCTCTCATGCCTCTAACAGGACTTGAGATCACTTCGTTCACCATTAAACACGTTCGCCCGAGTATACAGAAAATAAGTTCCGAACTGTTGGCCTCATCTATGTCGGTACATGCAAACTATCCGGTTGGGGTCCATATGATAATCGCGATCAATGGATGGAGACACTGGGTAATTTGGCTTAGAACCAGTTAAAGTCTTGCAAGTGTATCCACTGTTTATCGCCTAAATCTTAGATTCTGTTGTTCTTTCATGCACATCATTGTTTCATTCCTTCTTGTTATAATATATTGTGAAACTAATCTTGTTCATTTGTTTTCTTATTGTTAGTGTGATGTGGCACCTTGAGCAAACTAACATATATTTCAAACTACACGATGCTCTTGACTGATTATCTGACACTACACTTCAAACTATATATTCGAGTTTTCGGTGCACGAACGCCATACAAAATCAGGCTGCAGGTTTCTAGGGAAAGACTGTAGAATCTCGTGCTAAAAGTGTGTGATGTGTATCCGAAACACGCTTACGTAGAGATATCGTAAAACATGGCGACTCTCCTGTTATCGACTCAACAATGGACTCAAATAGAATATATCACCATCAATCATCAATGACGACTCGATAGAAGACTGCTACCCTGTCCAACAAAATATACATCCATTTTTATTATAAGGCAGAGAATAAGTCAGCCATCAAAGTCTTAATTTTACATGTGAAATGATCTTTGAAATCAAAATCTAATAATCACTGTGTCACACAAACTTGAATTATGTTTATTTTATGTCAGATATTCTGTATATGCTTTCAAGAGAGCAAGAACAAATATTTGTGCAGAATAAGATGAATTCATTTTACTTCGTTGGTTTCTCATCGGCTGCATACAACCTAGAATAATATTTTACAAATTTCATATTTGAAACAAAGTTACATCGCAGTTTTGTAGATGGTCAAATTTCAACTTTCGTGGATATAACAAAACCCAACGGAGACAAAGAATGATACCAAGTAAAATTTCTTAGAATATTCATGAAACAAGTGCATTATATTAAATTAAAAATATTGATGCAATGTTTATGTACAAACAACATATATTCACAAAGAGCTACAATTTATATCATTATTTAATTAATATAACAATACTACTCAGTAGGAATAAATGAACTTGTTAAAAATTATCAGACAGAATTAAATTCAAAGTAAAGAAAGTGAGGATTAGCAAACTTAAAACAAAGTGGTAGGATACATTGAGAAACAACAGAGTAATTTAAACAAGCATACACAAGCAAAAGCACATCTGACAAGATACTAATTCTGATGACAAAATCTGCAACGACAACAGAAAATAAGGTCGCTGTTTACTTTATTTGTATTCACTTTTCCGGAGTAAAATAAAACAGTTGAACTAATTAAACTTGGTTGAACATTGAAGAATAGTACTTGGTAAGATGATCACAGTAATTTTTTTGCGACAATAATTCTTGACTTTGTTGTGCCACTTTCCACTTTCTTGTGAACTCATGACAAACAGACGATAGTTTTGTACGCTGACTAATAAAAATCGGTTTTGAAATCTGAAAGCCAAACTAAGATAACTAAATATTGAAATGTAAAATAACCGAGAGTAAGAGTAGTTATCAGCAACAATAATCGTAATGACATATATGTGCACAAAATAATTCTAAAAGAATACTTTGGCAGAAAATTGTAGCTAACAATGGCAAATGGAAATATACCTTAAGAACTCGACTAAAAGTAAAAGAATCGTAATGATTTCAGTAAAATAATTTATCATACAATACGATTTTGTGAGTGAACTTAAATGCAATTTTAATGTACATTGAGTGGTAAGTTAGTTGACTTTTGCTAACTAATACAAAAGGCCATCATGTAAAAAATATATAATAAAGTTATGTAATCGAGAAACTATGAAAGCATTTATCACATTGTCAATGTTTGAAAAGAAAAACTAATCACTACTCATTATTTGTAACATTTCAAGTAATAACGAGAGCTAAGAAATTTTGAAAAGTGAACAAGTGCATAAGCAAATGGAAATTACGAACAGGGGATAAAAAGCGACAATCTGAATTACACATAAGAAATAATTAATAATTACATAGAATCGCAGAAAGCAGTGGGCAAGTAAACGACTATAACAGTAATATCATCCCGATAATACCTAGCAACAGAAGCTGGGATTGAAAAGTGTAAGGCTATTTTCTCAGAATTCATTTCTGTACCCCCAAGTGCAGTTCGAATCAAACGGCTAGCCGCAGTATCGCCTGGACCACAATAAGACGGATCCTGAGACATTCAACAAAATAAATTTTAAATAAAAATACATGATGCAAATAGACTAGTAGGGAGTCACCAACATAATACATTCTGTTGTAGAGTAACAAAGAAATTAGCATACTAAATGAAGTGAATAACATGGTTTACTGTAACATCATTCATAAGAGAACCTTGGGTTTTAATGTCACAATTACAAACACTTAGATCCTATAATTTCTGAGCTATTTTACATTACAGTAGCACTACGGTGGTTTGAACAGCTTACCATTACCTCTTCCAATCGCACAATGAGGACAGTTTCGAATCGAATGTAGCTCACGAATGACTAATGACATTATTAGGTTTTTTAAATAGAAATGTCACAAGGTTCAAACTTGGAGATGTGGTCGGACGTTTATTTCTTTAATAACTAAGTTACTGCACAATAACAGAGGTTTTAAATCCACAAACAGCATAAACTTTCAGCTCATGTACAAAACGCTACTTGAGAATAAATTATTATTCCTGTTTGTAGTGGCATCATTCTTGCTTTTCCTCCCAAATTCAAGTGAATAGTATTAAACAATCTAGACATTAACAAAATGATTGTGGCGTATAACTCATACAAAATATGACAAAAACTTACACCTTTATAATCATACCAATGTTGAGCAACAACATGTACAGCGTCTGTGGGTGAAATTACATCCCATAAACCGTCTGTCCCCAAGATCAAGAAGTGATCACAAAGAGTAGTAAGAGGTTTCCATAACACTTGAGGTGTAGCAACTAAATACGGTGGACTATCATAGAAACGCGGAGAAATGGGATAATTAGGAGGTAGATCTAATAAACGTGCAATATTCTTTAAGTCATCGGTTGACCATTTGAAGCGAATATCACCGAAGGCGCGTAGAGGCATTAATTCACCTAAAAATTAAAATTAAATTTCGTGAAGGATTTGCATGCCTTTGTATGGAAACGCACTTATACTACTGTAAGTAGTATGTTACCTTGTTATAAGATTTTCCAGTTTATTGTGAATTCAGCAATACAAAAATTAAGAACACGTCATTAACATTTTAGTTTAATTTAATAGTTCACCAGTGTAAATGCATGCTGAATAATTACCATGAAGCTAGCAGGCAATGTAGTCTGAAATAAATAGACTCATTCAACTGGAATGATGCTGTCTCACTGTTAAATTGTCCTCCTGTTATCTCTATTAGTCCCAGTAATATTATGTATTAATACCGCTTAGTATTCTACGGTTCGACAGTGACAGCGACTTGGTCCCAAATCAGAACAAGAGTAGAGCAGGTAGCAAGATGTATTGAGAAAAATAACAGCAGGAGGAAAAAGGCCAAAGCAAAGCAAATAATTACACTAGGGTTTATATAAACAATGGTATAGAGTATTCTAGGAACTTCCCGATAAGTCGTTAGCTCTAGTTGGCTAAGAATGAATAAATCACAGCACAGTTTCGTGAGCATGTTAAAGCATGCTTTAATCAGGCTTGTTTTGTGTTAACACTCATTAGAAAAACATCTCCAGTGATGTTTATCGATTCTAGTCTTGTGATTGCAAAACTACCTGATGTACATAGAAATTCATTGAAAACAGATAATTGGAAAATAAGCATATTCACAAAAAATGGTCTCACTCAGTAACTTGTAACCCATTACGAATAAAGCATTTAAATCAGAGTATATACATAAAATATAAAATAGTATATATCATTATTGTCAAAATATTCGTTTCCGAGTTGACTAAAGTAAGCACATTTACAACTTATCTCGGGAGTCTTATCAAATTTAATGTGTTGGTGTCTGATAAGATCTCAGCCTAGCTCTTGCCAAACTGTGTCACTTGTGGTACAAGCGAGACATCTGCATCCCAACGAAAAGCCGAATGTACTGACCAACATTCCGCTCTGTTTTAACTTATGGAAGCGAAGTATGGATAATGAAAATAGAAGATATGGGTAGGCTCCAGGTCTTTGATCATGGAAATCGTTGCCCGTATATCATGGAATGACCGAATAAGCAATATTGTAGATTACTTGGTTGGGGTCCACATAATAATCGTGATCAGTGGCTAGAGACACTGAGTGACATGGCTCGAAATCGATCACTGTGGTACAAGTGCATTCACAACTTATGTTTCTCTAGATCTTAAGTTCTACTATTCTTTGGTGCATACGTTTACCTCACTTCTTTCTGTTGAATTATACTGTAGTGTTAATCTTGTAAATGTGGCATGCCAATTTAGACAAAAATCCCTCATAAGTCAAGTTCTACGGTTTTCATTACTGACTAACATTTTTATGATAAATTTTTAAATTGTTTACAGTTAAATGCTAGTGTCAGATTGCAATCAGAGTCAAACTGTTGATTAATATTAATCCCAAAAGTGATATTTAGTACCAAAATGAATAAGACTTTGACCTAATTAAACCATTTGGTAGAAATAATTCGTTGTTTAAGTATATAATTAGTTATGAAATGCACATCATACTACATGAATCACAATGGTTCTATGTATATATAAATGCAACAGTTTAAGAAAAAATATTTAAAAAGGCATTAAAATATCTTTTTTACATTAAAACGACTATACACATTATTAAAAATACTTTGAAGATAACTTTTACGACAGCGAATTAAGTAATAACAATTCATCACTACCTTAATAATCAACCATGCCGACGTTGGGCAAAGAAATTTTCTTCAGTAAGTAGATTACGAAAACAATCAGTAAATTCAATAAAATAACACCATGGATGATAAGAGATAAAAAATAAATATAATAACATACCCAGAAGTCGACCATCGCGAATCACAAATTCAGCCTCATGGAGAGGATGACTAGATTTAACTCTCTGAACATCTGCTTCATTTTCAGCTGTATGAGGAGGAATTAAGAGCTTGGCTTCCCAATGCTCTTTAGTATAATGTCCAGAAGTTTGAGTAAAGACGTCGCTCGAAGATGAGGTTTTAATGTCAACCCCACTCAAAGGTGAATAACTTCCAATTACTGCCCCACAATCACCAACCTATATCAAAATGAAAGGATACCGATTCTTAATACTCGCAGTCACGTGAAACAAAAAATCTAATTATTTAAATTAGTATGCAAGGTAGTTATACAGCATATTGCGTTGTATCAACATTTTGCTAACGCAGAACACATTACTTACACTGCGATGTTCATAATGTGTCACAATAGCTACAGTGGTTAAAGCATAAGGGTTATAATACATATTTATCAGTTACGAACCTTATCACCGACAAATCGGTTTGGACAGTCCTATAGTATCATTAGGTAACTAAAATAGTACGGTTTGGCATACAAGATTGATATTTATTTATTAGGTAAATTAATTGAGGTGGTAAAATAACATAATCAGATTCCTTGTTCAGTTAATAAGAATTCTACTTTTACTATCAACCTTAAATTTCTGTCTTTAATTTCCCGCTCGTATGCCACAAATATCAACGATTTTAGTTATCTCGCGTCTACTAAAACCACACAGACAGAATACTAAGGAATGATGGTGAAATCGGTCAATGAAATTATAAACCTTCATCGACTGAATTGGTTGAGGCATGTATTACTTATGCTCAACCACCGTCCAACTCGTCACATGATGTTCGTTAGTGTAGGAGTAGGAGTGAAAAAGTTAGGCGCGATCAAATGGTGACACGATATCAGTTCATGAAGTCTTTGATTGTTGGCCTAAGCTATATCGGTACATGCAATTAACCCGGTTGGGGTCCACATGATAATTGCAACCAATGGATGGAGACACTAGTGAATACGACTCAGAACCAGTCACAGTCGTGCAAGTGTATCCATTCTTTATCTCCTAAATCTTAGATTCCGTTGTTTTATCATGCACATCATTGTTTCATTCCTTCTTGTTAAAATATATTGTGAAACTAATCTTGTTCATTTGTTTTCTTATTGCCAGTGTGATGTGGAAACTTGAGCCAACTCACATATATGTCGAACTACACGATGCTTTCAACTGATTTTCTGAAACTAAACTTCAAACTACATATTCAAAGTTCAGAATACGATGAATGAGCAGAGACAACTTAGACCTAGACTGACAAAGTCTACGAAACTATCGTGAACAGTAGTGAGCAACGAAAAAGAAAGATATGGAAAAGGTGGCGTCGATAGATAACACTAAACAAATTTCTGACTTGTGAAATAAACCGCAATTAATATATCAAGTGTCAGTGAGACAATTCTCGTAAAAGACGGAACTTTCATTTGTTCATAGTCTAAACACTTGCATTGATGGCTAGAACACGTTAAAGAGCAGTTCAGCTGATCTCAAGCTACCATTACTTTTCAAACAGCTTCAGTAGAAAATCAGTGTACCCTGTCCCTGTTATTTCTACTAATTTGGTATTCATCTTGATCTATACCAATAGGACGTAGCAACTATGAGAGATGTATGTGCTGAGTTTTACATGTTATATAACTGATTAGAAACATTATTTATTGTGATTAAAAATCCGGAGTATATGATAGAAAGAGCATATCCAAAAAAATACCACTGAACAGCCTTAATTTTTTAGTTTATAGCATAGTAAAAGGAAAGGGAACAATAAAAATTTAAGTGACTGCATTGTTGATAAGATACAGTAGTGAAAACTAAGTATTATGACATGGCTGAGTTGGATTACTGAGGGTGGGAAAATAAACCGCACAGGCTGTATTCTTACTGTGGCTGAGTACCTCCAGTATAACAAGATTGAATATTTTATTACAAAACTAGTAAGCGATCGTGTAAAGTTAAGAGTTCATAAACGAAAGGTTTGAGAGGCATACATACCAACATAATACAGATCCCACAACACTAGCAGCGTGCGTCCAATTTGAAAAAATGGATGTGCAGCTGGAGTCTTATTTTACGTCCACGATAAGTGGCTCACAAGCAAAGAATCTTTAACGACTGCTACCAATAATGTACTGTAACTTGTATACTGTCGTCTACATTCTGTAACAATTTTAAACAGTACAAATTTAATGTCATATATCAAGGAATTATGAAAAGTATAAATCCAAAATGAAATTTACCTAATAAAATTCGATTAATTATGTGTTACTTAGACCTGTAAACCTGTTAGACACAGTTAGGTGGTCTTACGATAAAAAATCGATCCCACTATTCCATAAAATCAAGAATACTTATTCTGATGTAGCATTAGAACTTAGTGAAACAAAAATTAGTTACTTTGTCGTGATCATACATCAGAAACACTAAAAACTGACCCAAAACTAGCTTCATGTGACTTTTCTATCATTCGGCAATTTTTATTAAAGACCCAGTTTTACCGAATGTATTACACATGACAACAAATATAAATAATAAGCAACGCTAATTACCAAAATTTAAAAATCATGAAACGTACAAGCATGCACACACTAAATGCACTGACTTTCATTGAAAGCAAATGTGAGGGAAAATCAAGCGATCTTTTCGACTTCAAGGTTCTTAATGCACAT
Organism: Schistosoma japonicum; assembly: GCA_025215515.1. NCBI lineage: Eukaryota > Metazoa > Platyhelminthes > Trematoda > Strigeidida > Schistosomatidae > Schistosoma > Schistosoma japonicum. The sequence continues at coordinate 55,293,598 of CM046069.1, forward strand.
TTATTATTACCACAATAATTAATACCCTGTGACTAGTAAGTTGTATTACTAAAACATAATGTTTTAAAGAAGATAATGTCATCAAACAAAAGTTTCTGTTTAGTTAATTAAAGTGCGTTTAAAAACTTTTTCAAAAAGAAGGATGGTTAGCAAACTAATTTATCAAGAGTACTACAGACAGACAGACAGATACAACGCAGAACTTCGTACGCACGTACATCAGTTCAGGTTGCCATACCACATCAGCACAGAGACGCAACTATCAGTTCAAATCCAAGAGTGATAGCGATAGTAGAAGTATTAGCAGTAATGCAGAAAATTAGGGAGCGAAGATATGATTCGAAAAGTATAATTCAGTGAGATAAATTTGAAAGGAGAAAGACAATTCGGAAGGTTAGATTTTGAGAGAACACAAAGAGTGGATGCACCTGCGCCATTGCAAACGATTCTGAGCCATGTCGTTCAAGGTCTCTAACCACTGGTGACTTTCGTCTCGCGGACCCCAACCACGCAGCCTACATCTACCAACATGACTCAGTCCACTTGTCAGTGACTTCATCGATTTCTGCCATGTTTTGGTTTGGCCGCCTCTAGCTTTCTTCCAACCTATTCCTACACCGCAGTCGGTAGTTAGACATGCGTAACACATGTCCCAACCACTTCAACTGATGAAATTTCAATACCTCATCTATTGATTTGCCCTCCTTTCCTAGAACCCGTTTCTAACCGACAGCATTGCTCACTCGGTTGTCCAACGATACTCGAGCAATGCTTCGGAGACATCTATGATCGAAGACCAGTAACCTACGAATGTCCTCTACTCTTAACGGCCATGTTTCGCTCCCGTGTAGTAGGACAGAGCGAACTGCTGCACGGTACACTCGTCTTTTGGTTAGCAAGCGAATATCTCGCCTGCGCCATAAGTGACGCAACTTGGCAAAAGCCAATCGAGCTTTCTGTATCCGTGCTGAGATTTCGTCCGTCACCAGGCCATCAGCACTGATGAGACTCCCCAGATACGTGAAGCGGTATACACGCTCGACTACTTCACTCCCTATCACTAGGTCAGGTGCCGATGCAACCCAATCCTGAAGCAACATTTTGCATTTCGAGGGGGAAAACCGCATCCCGAACATGCTTGCATTGTTGCTCAGGGTAGTCAGAAGACTCTGCATTTTGTCAGCGTCTTCACCAAATAGGACCATGTCATCAGCATACTCGAAGTCAGTAAGCGAGGCTCCTGGTAGAAAGTCAACTCCTGAAAAGTCAGACGAAGACATGGTTATATCTAGGAGCATGTCTACGACAAAATTAAACAAGAATGGGGAAAGTGGACATCCCTGACGGACACCACTTGAAGTGAGGAATTCCGATGACAGTTCGCCATAAGCTCTCACTCGACCTGTAGTTTTAGAGTAGAGAGCTTGTATAAAGTTGATGTACTTCTTTGGTACACCTTTCAATGACAGACACTGCCACAGAACCTCACGATCAACAGAGTCGAATGCCGCCTTTAGGTCCAGGAAGACAATTATTGTAGGACGCCTAAATGTGTGTCTGTGTTCCAGGACCTGTCGCAGTGTGAAGATGTGGTCTATACAGCCACGTCCAGGTCTGAATCCAGCCTGGTTTTCTCTAGTCCGCTCTTCACGAGCCCTAGGTAGGCGTCTAAGTATAATCAAGGCTAACAATTTAGAAACTATATTAGTCAGACTGATTCCTCTGTGATTGTCACAAGAAGACTTTTGTCTTCTCTTATAAATTGGGACAATCAGGGATTGAGACCAGTCAGATGGTATTACGCCCAGTTCCCAGATTCTACCTAAGATTTCAGTCAATCTAGCTGCTAAAACTGGACCACCATCCTTAAAAATTTCAGGGGTAAGCCTATCAGGACCTGCCGCTCTACCTCGCTTCAAATCTCCTATAGCCTTCTCAACTTCATAAAGACTAGGAGGAGTCAAGTCGATTTGCCATTCAGGATGACTGGGGATCGTGGGCAACCGAAGTGTGGCTGAAGGCCAGTTGAACTGATCCCTAAAGTGTTCTGCCCATCGGTCCAATCTCCTGGACTGAGAATGAATTATAATTCCATCCTTTTCCGAGATAGTCTCACTCACATTCGGATCCCTAATACCAGTTTCCTTGATAAGTCGAAAAAGTTGCCTACTGTTGCCTATCGCCGCTGCCTTTTCCATCGTTTTCGCTTTCGCCACCCACCACCGTTCACGGTCGTTGCGTAGGCTTTTTATCAGCCTGTGCTTAAGCTCACTTCGCTCTTTATCATGCTCAGAGCCAGGTGGGATGAGTTTACGAGCATCCATCAGTTCGGTGGATGCTACTGAAATCCACGGCTTCATCCTAGCCTTATGATTTACCTTACTAGCAGATATCACTGATATTTCCACAGCCTTTTTGATATCATCCCAACCTGCTTCCGGATGGGAATCGCTTACACGGTCGCCTAACTGTTTTTCTAGTTGTTCCTGAAATATATTCTTAGCTTTATTATCATTAAGTAAAACCCTAAGAGGCTTCATTGCAATGTCTTTCCTACGTCCAGTAAGCCTCAAACAAATACGCGCTCGCACTAAAGCATGATCTGGATCTAAACATGTGCCCCAGAACGAGCGACAGTCCTCTATCGAACCCCTCCATCGGTGGCTGATGGCGATGTGATCTAGTTGGGTCCAACGTTGAGACGATTTTGGGGGTCGCCAGGTCAAAAGATGTTTTTCCTTATGCCTAAAGTTAGTATTCGCTAGAAACAGGCGGTTATCTGAGCATAGTTGCAACAGACGATCGCCATTATCTGTTCTGTGAGCCGTGACACCATAACATCCACCCAAGTGTCTCCTATTTTCACTTAGTCTACCTACTTGAGCATTAAGGTCACCAGCCATTATAACTATATCAGAGCGCCTAGCTGTTTGGAGGAGGTCCATAAGCTTGCTGTAGAACTCATCTTTCACCTCGTCTGAACTGCAGTCAGTGGGGGCATAGGCAGATACGACAAAGAGGCGACGACGAGTGTCACTATCTTTCCGAGTCCTAACTGTCCCGTTCAGTCGGACAGTGCACAAGCGACTATCTACAGGGATCCAGTCTAGGAGAGCTAGTTCTGCCCTACGACTCAATGCTATACCTACACCAGCGAGACCCCGGGAAGCAGCATCAGGGCTACCGGATACACGAAGAGTAAATCGGGCTGCTTCTTTATTTTGATACGGTGAAATCAGGTTAATGATTTTACTAGGATCCTGCATGCGCGTTTCCGAGACGCAGCATACATCGATTGAGCGAAATTCTAAAGTCCAAGCTAAGGAAGCCTGTTGCCCTATTTGACTCAATGTCCACACATTAAAAGCTCCAACATGTAGTCTAGAACGGGGTTTTAAGAGACCAGGAATGACTTTTCGTGAGCTCGCATCGTTTGGATTAGCGGTGCAGTGAGATGAAGGAATGTAAGTAGAGTTAGTCGTAGAGATAAAAGAGATATTATGGGATGTAGAAAAGATATGATTTCGACCAATTTGGACTCTCGTGCTTTTGTGGGTATGAGGGCGGTTGTCACTTCCCGGCTGCCCACACCGTGGAAGGGTGTTTCTTGAGGAACCTGAAAAAGAAGGTAGATTAGTGTCGGTCTTAGAGACCTGAGAGCGTGACCGCAGAGCCCAAGGGACAACTGCTTGAGGCCTGTCACGCACGGCCTTTTTATGAAGGGTTTTTTAAGTATTAGCTCCGCACTTAAAAGCCCTTAGTGGGCACCCTTACCACCGGAGACGGAAATCCGTGAGGTAGGGTGAGGTGTGACATTTTTAGGGCCGACCTTTTCTAACCCCTACTTCCTTGTGAGAAGGCAGCATCGCTGCAGATGCTGGTTGTCCGAGGGAAACACCTTACTGCTGTCACACCCCTCTGCAGCCAGCAGTACGACTTCGCCCTCAGACCTTGAGTAGCTGCTTTTAGTCTCATCGTTCTCCAATCGACCTGCCTGGCAAGGTAGAACCTACAGGAACATATGTTACAGCCAGTATAGCTCGGTTGGGTCATCACGATAGGCAAGCCCGACCACCACGTCAAGATAGCGGCTACGGTCGGTCAAGAGTACTACAGTTTTATGCATACCACAAAATAATAATTATGTAAACTAAAGAGACTAATAGAAAAGATTTCATACTAAGGTACTAACAACATATATAAAAACATGATGAGTTTGTTGAAAGTTATCTACAGGACTTAATTTGTGAAAGGAAAGATATGAAGTAATTTTTAACCAAAGAGAACACCAGAAGTAAATGCGATTGCGCCCCTGTGACTACATCTGAACCATCCCTAAGTCTTCAATCAATGTAAAAACACAATCACATCAACTAATTAATCTTCTTTCCTTAATACCGTGTCCAACGATATCATTGCATAAGCGATGGTCAAAACAAACGCAGGGGCAGGGTACACTGATTTTCTACTGAAGCTGTTTGAAAAGTAATGGTAGCTTGAGATCAGCTGAACTGCTCTTTAACGTGTTCTAGCCATCAATGCAAGTGTTTAGACTATGAACAAATGAAAGTTCCGTCTTTTACGAGAATTGTCTCACTGACACTTGATATATTAATTGCGGTTTATTTCACAAGTCAGAAATTTGTTTAGTGTTATCTATCGACGCCACCTTTTCCATATCTTTCTTTTTCGTTGCTCACTACTGTTCACGATAGTTTCGTAGACTTTGTCAGTCTAGGTCTAAGTTGTCTCTGCTCATTCATCGTATTCTGAACTTTGAATATGTAGTTTGAAGTTTAGTTTCAGAAAATCAGTTGAAAGCATCGTGTAGTTCGACATATATGTGAGTTGGCTCAAGTTTCCACATCACACTGGCAATAAGAAAACAAATGAACAAGATTAGTTTCACAATATATTTTAACAAGAAGGAATGAAACAATGATGTGCATGATAAAACAACGGAATCTAAGATTTAGGAGATAAAGAATGGATACACTTGCACGACTGTGACTGGTTCTGAGTCGTATTCACTAGTGTCTCCATCCATTGGTTGCAATTATCATGTGGACCCCAACCGGGTTAATTGCATGTACCGATATAGCTTAGGCCAACAATCAAAGACTTCATGAACTGATATCGTGTCACCATTTGATCGCGCCTAACTTTTTCACTCCTACTCCTACACTAACGAACATCATGTGACGAGTTGGACGGTGGTTGAGCATAAGTAATACATGCCTCAACCAATTCAGTCGATGAAGGTTTATAATTTCATTGACCGATTTCACCATCATTCCTTAGTATTCTGTCTGTGTGGTTTTAGTAGACGCGAGATAACTAAAATCGTTGATATTTGTGGCATACGAGCGGGAAACTAAAGACAGAAATTTAAGGTTGATAGTAAAAGTAGAATTCTTATTAACTGAACAAGGAAGCTGGTCATGAACTCAGTGATCTCGAATGCTGTTAGACGTAAAATTGCAGTTATTACTTGCCAGTTGCCGACATTATAGATGAATCCTTCTTTTTGGGATGCACGAAAAAGATCTGGATTCGAAGTGATCTTCGAGATCCGAGAGTGTGACCGCAGTCCTCAAGTAACGATTGCTTATGGCACTTCACATACAACCTTTTGACGATTAGCTTTACATGTGTTAGCTCCGTAATTGTTAAGACCTTATCGGCGAAAATGAAAATCCGGAGTCTAAGGTGAGGTGAGCATTTTTAGGGCTGACCTTTTCTAACTTCGCCTCTTGCCCATTAATTTAGCTGTGTATTGTCTTACCACTCTTCAACCGACTTTCTTAATACAGTTGAACCTAAAGGAGTTGTTCCAATCTGTATAGCCTGATTGATTCGTCACATCAAAAGAGTCGTTACAGTAAGAACAACATAGTGTTCACTATGTCCAGATTGAAACTTGCTAGATAGAACTTGGCATGCACTATGGGTTAGATGAACATGGTGTCGGTCATTACTCAGTGGTCGCCTCTTTGCTCACGGTTACAAATTTGAAGTGGTCGAAAGCAAATAAATAAGAACAAATTTCATATTACTGTAAAGCGATGCTTTTTTTATAAATTAAGCTACTTTTAATAAATAAAACTGTCCTTTACAGCTTCAATAATTAATAATAACCGTAAATATGGGTGAGACAAGCAAGAGTGGGAAAAAAATTTTTCGATCATTACAAGAAGTGATCCTGTGTTAAATGCAAATTACATAAATTGAATTGCGGCTGTGGAACTCTCTCTATTGAAATAGGAATCAGGTAACTTTACCAACACGCCTAATACAAAGATGTAAAAGTTCCAGAAAATATTGAAGAAAATAAGGGCTCAAACCAACTTACGAAGTAACAAACACTAGTTGAATACCATTTAAACTGGATAATGAATGCTGAAAAAACTAGTGGAAAGCTGAACGCATTTAAAATAACAAAGAAAAGTAAGAGGTTTGTGTACTCGATTTTCATTTAAACTGTGTGACAGCTAGAGATACTACCAAGCTTCTAAATTTGACTTACTTAAGAAGTAGATTAAACCGCAAATTATTGGTTGAAATTAAAATGCTTCTAATAACTGAGCCACGGGATCACATAGAAAAATACAGGCATTAAACTTCCCTGTTATCCTAACTCAGTTTGTTTTTAACATTCTGTTGTAATTATCTTGCTAAACTGCCCTGAATACGCCCCAGTACGACCTACAGTGGAGAAAGTCCAACCTTTTCCAAATGTTCTCATCTGGCCAGGCGACTATAGCCTCCGTCGAAGAAGTTCTACTCAATGCCTTTTCATGAAAGGGGTGTTATTTATAAAAATGAGGAAATGAAAGCGAACGCCCGGGGCTCAAACCCGGATTATGGATACGGAAATTTCATCTAAGGTTGCTGGAAAACCCTGATTCCAAACCAATTGTGTACATCAACTCGAATATCCTGAGGCAATGAATGAAGTATGAGCCTATTCAAGTCACAGACTACTATGGAACTTTACCCCCTGATGATGTCCCACTGTCTTGTGGATTAAATCTTCATATCAAAGGCTCAAGGAGTGATTTCATAAGAAAATCACCTGACAGCATCAAAACCCACGTATGATTATGGTGACTTATATTTATAAATACAATCGTTACTAATAGTGTGGAGCATATTTGTGCCAAATTTTATGCGCTTGAATAAATAAATAAATTCCACCAAATTAAATTACATAATGCATGTGTTTATTAGTATCCCATCGACCACCTAGTCTTTGAGTGACTACTTTTGGTCACAGTCAGTCAGTTACAACGTAGAACTTGGTACATGCGTACATCAGTTTAAGTTGCCATGCTTCAATAAGCTGATCACAGCAGTATCCTACTCATTTACCATCAAATGATGATTTTCTAAAAAGCCAAGTGCTTGACAGACTAATACACGAAGTGGAGGTCAGCAATATTAAATAATAAATATAGGAATAAACAACATATCTAATGTCTAATTTATTTCATATTATCAAGTCTAACATTGGTAATGATACATAGGAATAAAGATTTAAGAAATCTATCCATGGTCCACAGAGGGCCATCATCTGTAGTCAATTTAGCAACTCGAATGAAAAAGCGAATGGAGATAAGCATATCAGAAAATACGGTATCGATTAGAATAAAATCATGAACAGGATGATATACACTGAAAACGTTTAAGCCAGATGACCTAGATATATGCTTCAAGAATAATTCAATAGTCCAGTTTGGTCAATAATTAGTTGTAAATTTTAACAATATTTAGATAACATTTTTTTCTGCCTATTAACTACGAAAATAATTAATACAAAAGGTATCGAATAAAAAAAATCATAGACAAGTATACCCAATTCACTATAGGTAAGTAGAAGTAATGGTGCAAACTTACAATAAACTGTTAATGCATTAAATGGAAGACGCATATTTTTTTTAGAAGAAAAAACAAAACTCTGCACATTTCTACATAATTACCTAAAAGTATAATTCTGTTCCTTTTTTAAATGTCATTAAACATACCCGACAGTAAGCTGTGTTAACAGCAGGAAGACTTCGGTTCTCCGACATATTCCTATGTGATATAAATGAAGTTAAAATGCATTCAAACTACAGTTCTCGGCAAAGGAGTAGATCATGCTAATTTAACTGTACATTCTCTATTTGATGCTGTTGATTCAAGCACAAAATAAAATGCTAAAATCAAACTTCCGAACGTTTAGTAGTATCAAACGTCCTACCCTTCGATATGCCTTATTATAGATCACATATATTTTACTCATTGTCTGGTATATGTATAAAAGTACACATTCGTTATAGACCGGGTAATGAAGAAAAATATATATATTTATTTTGGTAAATGATAAATGCAATAATGGCCTAAAATAAATCCCAACAGAAAACACGTGAATAAGTTCAAGTTTACAAACATAACAATTGATAAAAAATAAATAAGACGCATTTGATTTACTTTTTTTACGCAGAATTGATAAACCCGAAAATGGTGATAACGAATTCGAGAAATTACATTTCAAAACAACACAAACAAAATTCCAATATCTCGCTTTCAAACCATTTAACACTAAGGAAATCACTTTCATATACCATAAAACTCGAAATTCTCAAAAACTGTATCGTGAATTTATAACTCACTTGAGCAGCAAAAAGCTCCTTTCGATGACAGGGTATATAAATTGAGGTTGCTACACAGCCAGCAAATACAATACGTAATAAAGCTTTATCCAACACAGGACCATGGAAAGTGGGAGATGCTGCCAAGGACATATCTAAATCCATTCGACGAAGACCGTTCCTCAAGGCCCAAGCAGTATCTGCTACATAATTGCGCAAATCATCAACAGACTGATCAAAGTCTGAATCAAAAGAATGAAGATTGAATATAGATAACAAACCTGATGACAAAGTAGGATCTTCTGATCGCCTAAACGAAGACGACGGCTGGGAGTATTTCATGACAGTTTCCTTAATCGCATTTAACGGTGCAGTAATGAAACCCTCAGGATCAATCAAATCACCCTCACTATTATCACTGTAGAAAAACTCTGAAGTGAAAATTTTTAAAATATTACGAAAACTATAACGCTTCAAACATACAAAAATCCCATGTAGATAAGTATTCATCAATAAAATGTGTCACAACTTGATTCTAAAACCAGCTTACGAAAATAAACGTACATAACAGAATATGTAGTTTAACCGATTATCCAGATGTTACACTAGACCCTTAATTGCCACAATAATTATTAATGTTTGAACTTGAAAGTATTGTGGATTTCTGTAAGCTGTTCGAAAAGTTTCGCAACCTGTAGATCAGAAGGGAACTTTGAACTAACAATGTGTAATTTGATAAGTCGATTAAACCCACTTATAAGAAAAAACTTACTTCAATTTAGTTGATCATTCTGCCACTTGATTTAAAATCATCCAGTATGTCACTAAGCAAAGAGGTCTGCTGCGAAAAGCAGTTATCAAAAAGCTACTTGTGGGAGGACAGAATTGATTAATAAATCTCTTTAAATGTTACTAAATAGTCATGAAATTTTAAACAGTTTAACAAGCAATGTTTGTGTGATATTTCTGTACTAGACAAGGCTTGGGAACAGAATAAAATATCTTTTACAAATAACAAAACAGGATCAAAAAAGCAAAATTACGTATAATTGAGAGGTCCAATTATATTATAAGTTTGTGGCGATGAGATCGCCCAGAATAATGATGGAAGCTCTGGAATTAAGATATCCAGTTTAGAAAACTCAATGTAACCGAAACCGTCATCCTGAGCAACATTCTCTTTCATCTCAAGATAAAAGTACCCTTCACCACCACCACCACCAGACAACTTAATATTTTCTATATTTTAAGGTGGGTGGTAGTATGTGGTATAAAAAATATTTTGGGCAACCATTGTTTCTACGAGTTCGTACTTATGTTTGTAATAATACATGAATGCTCAATGAATGAAACATAAAAAAATGAAACGAAACTTCAACCCTATATTTTGACAGAAATCTGTTGAGTAATGCTAAAAACCGTAATATATATCTGCTCCAACGATTTCATGTTTAGCGAAACAGATACAAACACTAATTAGAAAATTGACTAATAAATGTAGCACAGACACTACAGCAGTAGTTAAATGTCTTGAATATGTTTTTCCCTTAAAGGATTACACAGAACAGAATTTAAGACCAGATATGAAACCTGAAGTTTCTATTCTCGAATGAAAATCGACAATTTATTCTAAAACTTTATACACAAATAATCCTGTTAGAGAGACTTAGGAGTTTCAGTAACAAGCTAAGAATACTTTGACATTGTTTAAAGTACTATCAACTATACAAGTATCACGGTAGACAGAAGTACTTAACGTAGGATCTAACATAAACACTCGTTGCTTTAAAATGCTACAATTTACACATCTTGATAGAAAATTAACAAGAGGTAAACCAAGCGAACAAATAAAAGGGACATCGAAAGAGGAAATCGGTCAATACTGGCTGAGGAGTAATAACACTAAAAACAATAAACCTAGGGTTCAAGGCCGAAGTCGTACTGCCAGCTGTACAAAGGTGTGACGACAGCAAGGTGTTTCCCTCAGACAACTTGATTACAGTGATACTGCCTTCTTACAAAGGAAGTGTAGGGTTATAAAAGGTAGACTTTAAGCATGCACACCTCACCTTACCTAAAAGATCTCGATCTCCGGTGATAAGGCTTTGATAAGTACAGAGCTAACACAACAAAACCTTCTCTCAAAAGAACCGTGTGTGACCGGCCTCAAGCAATTGTCACTTGGGCACTGATCATGCTCATAGGCTAGCTGGTGTATTTATACCACGAAGTATGAAAGTGGAATAGGTACTTCTTGAATGATTCCGTCTTCAGTCACCAATGTGAGATTCGACTGAATGGTTCAGTAAGGACTCGCAAGAATAGAGATACACGCCGTTGCTTGTCATCATTTCTACCTACGCTCCCACTTATTGTAGGTCGGACAGAGTGAGGGATGAATTTTACAGCAAGCTTTCTGAACTTCTTCTTAAGGCTAATCACTCAGATTTGGCACTCAGAGCAGGTAGTACTAACTCCGCACTCCACCCAGGTAGGTAGCTTAAATCAGTTGTTTGAAAGACATTTAGGTGGGTGCTTCAGTGTTTCAGTTCAGAAAACGGATAACGGCGACCGTCTGCTGCAACTATGCTCAAGCGACCGTCTATCTCTAGCGAGTATGAACTTTAAGTATATGGAGCGATATCGTCCAACATGGCGACCTGCACCTACTCAACGGTCGACTCAAATAAACCATATCGCCATCAGTCACCATTTGATAGGCTCGATAGACGACTGTCGATCTTTCTGGAGTACATGTTTAGATTCTGATCATGCCCTAGTACGAGCACGCATTCGCTTGTCTTACTGAGCGACGAAAAACGACCACAGGAAAGCCCATTAGAATTCAATTCAACAACGAGATAGCCAACATTAAATTCCAGGAACGAATAAAGAATCACTTAGGCAACTACAAAGGTGCTGCTTGGCAAGATATCGTGATAGATTTATTACTGGAAATAACTCTATCATCATCTGGATTTCCAGGAATTGATTTACTAGGAGGTCCACTAGTTGATTTAAAGTACGCGGATGGTATAGTCCTGTTTGGTGAAGACGCTGATAAAATGCAGTCTTTTGATAGCATTGAGCAACAATGCATGTTTAGGATGAGTTTCTCCTTTCTCACCCCCCCCCCACACACACACACATACATACCATCTAAATGGAAATTGTCGCTTCAGGACTGGTCTGAGTCAACTCCTGAGCTGAAGATAGGGAGTGAAGTAGTCGAGTGCATTGATCACTTCACTTATCTTAAAAGTCTGATCAGCCTTGACGAGTTGGTGCCTGACGACATCTCAGTACGAATTCTAAGAGTCCATTTGACTTTTGTTAACTTATGTCCCGTGTGATGTAAGCGAGATATCCGCCTTTCAACGAAAGGATGAGTATACTGAGCAGAAGTCTGTTTTGTCTTACTGCATGGATGTGGAATGTGGCCATTAAGAGTAGATGATACTCGTAGGTTTTTTTATATTTGATCATTTGAAACATTGCTTGCGTTAACTGGGATCGTTGGGTAAGTAATAATGAGGTTAGATACCGGGTATTACGGATAGATGTTTATAAATCTTCATCAACTGAGGTGACTGGAACGTATTACGTCTGACAAACCAACGCCTACCTCGATGTGCAATGACTGATAAAGGAGTAGCCGGAATGAAATTTAGAGGTGGCCAAACCAAAACATGACATCATGAAGTTACTGACTCCTGGTCTAAGCCATGTTGGTAAGTGCAGACTACCACCTAGTCGGAGTACGGGCAAACGTCGTAACCAATCGCTGGAGACTTTGGGTGACATGTCTCAAAGTCGGTCACAGTGGCGTAAGTGTATTCACTTTTATCTCTCCCTAAACTGTGAGCTTTAATTTGTTTCATAGCTTTCTTCGCACGAACTGATTCATTACCCTTGAGCTATATCCTGTATATCAACTCTTTATTATCACTATTATTATTATCATTTAAGTAGATACCACTTTTACTGATTTGGTGTTAATCTTGCTGTGCTGCTATGATGTGGTAACTTGGACTGATATACACATATGATAGGTTCTGTATTGTCCATACACATAAACACTCGAACTCAAAAATTGCTGATTGTGTTTATTATTAAATGTTTTTTCTATAATAACAAGAACAGAATAAAAGATTTTGAAGTTATCCAACTACATAACTATTAGCCTTCACAAAACAGCATAGAACTTAAACAGGTTCAAAAAAAGTATGGGTTGAAAAGACTAAAACTAGGTGGGTCCACCAGTTAAATCACACGACCTACCTCTTTCATCACAAGTGGACAATAATTCTTCAAGAAATCTGCTGATGTGTCCGACATGTGCATCACGTACTGACGACGAGAGAGGACCCCACGGTCCCCAAGGACCCCAGCTAACACTACGTTGATTACCTAAAGAATTCAGGTTAGAATTAGAAAATCTGGAATTTCTATCTCCTTTTAAATCAAATTCGATACGTTCGGATTCCCCAGTAACCACTGCACCAGAAGTCATCCACATTGTTACAGCTAACTCACAAATGGAACGTGGAGTATGTAATTCTTGAATTTGACGAAGATTTTGCAAAGCAAGCTCAGATACTTTTGGAGGTAGAAGGCCAGAAATTATGTAATCATTATGTAACAAATTAACTGCATGTGCACAAGCATGTCCACCATGTCCATCAACCACTGTAAATAATGTACCACCAAAGACTGATTCTTTATTGTTTGATTGTTTATCATCGTTGAGAGTAGGAGAATTTAGGTTACCGTCACCAAAATGAGATGCCATCCATCTATCTTCAACCGGCCGATTGACGCTAACCTAATTTCATTAACAAAAGCTGATGATACAGCAAACACAAGTATGATACAAATAAACATAAAATCAAAACTGCTGGAGTGAAAACAAGACAAACATAAAAACGTGTAGTTTATTCATAAATACTGAGAATAATGTCACAGATTTAACAGTAAATTCATTAGGAATCTACAGAGAGAATGAATCAAACTAGTGTCTGTAGTGGTCTGTTGATTAGAACAGGATAAGTCAGTCAGTTACAACGTATAACTTGGTGCATGCGTACATCAGTCCAAGTTGCCACGCCCCAATTAGCAGATAGAGATTAAACTGTCGGACCACAGGATAAATTTCGATCAACTACATAGACAGAACTGTTTACAACTTAATAAGTCAAATGTTATGCAAGCACTACACATATTCCGTAAAAATTATGTATATGAGCAAATTTACCATATCACTACACACCAAGTGCAGTTGAAGATAAATCAAAAACTTAGCTCACTTAGTGATTGATCAAGTTTACGATTGAAGGCCATTGAAAATAACAACTAAAATGCCCTAAATGTGCCCATAATAATTGTATGACAAAAACAAAGTCTATCAGGCTTTAGACTGCATAGGTAATGTGAAACATGAAACATAAATCTGATTCCAATAATGGGACATGCAGCTAGAACTATTTGACATCACAGAAACCAACTTAAGTACATATAATCACAAACAAGCCAACATTTATGAGCATATTAGTAAGCAGATGGGTAATTCCGCAAAATTATCCGTTCAAATGATCTTAAGGACATTATTAATCGTAAGTGTAAAGGTGATTCATTAGTTAAATGGTGAAGAAATGACGAATCAATTGAGCATCAGTAAAAGATAAATAAAAAATAACCACGAAAAGCAAAAACTTACTTGATTAGCTGAAAATATAACACGCTCATTCTTTCCTTTATATGTTAACTCTTGACCAGAAATGCGCTTACTAACATCAGCCTCAGAGACTTTTGTTTCGATGGTATTCTCAAGTCCATCAATGAACCCATGAATACGCCGTTTACAAGCAACTCGAAGAAATGCTCCGTAAGCTGCGTGGTGAAAAGGCTTTTTCAAAATTAAATTCAAAGTAATAACAACCTGGATAAAATGAAAATAAAGTAAACCTCTCAGACATAAAGCCACGATCAGTATCAGATGTAATAACACAACACAAATCGCTGTAAGCTTAATGCTCGTGAATGATCATATTTACAATGGTGAAGAAATATATTATACTTACTCCGCAACAAATTTTTAATTTTTACAATAATCTTTCATTCCGATAGCCTGATTCTTTACTTGGAATACAAACAACAGCATATAAACCTATTTGCTGAAAAATGATAAAGTGGAAGTTCGTAATCGAACAAACAGGTTTCCTTTATTTGCTAACTACAATAAACTTCTGACTATTCAACCATTAAATCCCATCTTTTAAGACTAGTTTAAACTGAAGACTTTAAATAAAGAGTGAATACACTTGTGTCACTGTGACGGATTCCGAGCCATGTCACTCAGTATCTCCAGCCACTGATTACGATTATTATATGGACCCCAACCAGGCAGTCTGCATTTATTAACATAACTCCGACTAACAGTCAAAGACTTTATCAACTAGTGTATATTTTGGTTAGGCCGCTCTTAACGTTTTTCCATCATACGCCTACGCCAATCAACAACGTGGAAAGAGGCAAGCAGCGGTTGGGCGTATGTAATATATGTCTCAATCATCTCAATCAATGAAGGTACACAACTTCCTTGACCGATCTGTTACTTTTCCCTAGTACTCTGTCTAGCATCAATACTCCCTACTCGATCAATCGATGATATGTTTTAAACAGCCAAAATCGAGAAGTCTTCTCTAGGAATCAGATCCACATCATCATTACACACTTTCCTAACAGCTGTTTTTCAAAATGTCATCGATGGCATAGATGAATAGGAACGGCGAGTGAGAAACTCTGCCAAACCCCACAGCTGAGTTGGGATGGTGAAGAAAGATGATTGCATACTCACACTTTGATTAAAGTATGTGTGCGCAGTCTTTAAGGTGTTAACAAACTTATCAGAGATACCCTTTCCAAATAAACAATTATAGTCCAATATTGTCTAGTGAAATAAAGGCGGCCCTGGTATTACGACTGGTATAACGACTTTTGACCTACAGTACGTGGCGATGATCCAGCACTTGGTAGAGCGTGAAGACGTGACTAATACATTCATTACCTGATTAAAAACATACCTGCGAAGTATAATGGAAACCGATAAACTTATCCCTCCCCGGTAGTTATTACATTGATTACGTAGGTCATTTTTTAAAGATGGGGTTCGCCACCATCTTTTGAAAGATATAGATATGATTCGAGGAGTATTAGTAGTATGAAAATACTTATGGGTCTTAATTTTATGTGACTTAAAACAAAATACTGTGATAAAAGTACCTTCCGACTTAATCTTCAACAAGTACCTTTCAAATGTATTTTGGTTAGTTTCATAGTACGAGATCAAGCTTAATTTTCTATATTTTGAATCGACCCAAACTAAAGCATCTTTTTTCCCTACTTGGAAACAGACCATTTTAAGCGAACCCAAAAATAACTCAGTACATGGTACTAGGCTCAAATCCTAGGAGGGACTCCTGAAAAGACCAGATCTACATGTACACACCATAGAGTATAAGACATTGAGGCGACTTTATTAAGACTAATAACATTAGGGATGTCTTCGGTCATTCTCCTAACCAATTTTTAGTCGAAATTGTCCTTTGAACACATAAACTTTTACACTGTACATCTCTTTTGTGTATTTATGTTCAATGTATGATCGGAATTCTTCTCTTCTAGGTTGTTTGGACCTTTGTAACCTGTTGGATTATTTCAAGTTTCAAATACATCCATATCTAATTCTATATACCGACTTTTCTGTCAAAATATATCTGATCAGCCGTTTATGTGATTGAAGTCAATCGGTATACGATAATTATATGTGCATAGGACTTAAAGTATCATGCACGAGACACGTTCAAAACCCAAGTTATCTACTACATGTATATCAATGCATACTAACGATTAAAAACGCGAAACATATAACTTTAATGAGTGGATTGTTTTAAAAAATTTTCATCAGAAGTACAATCAATGCAAATCTAATCACTCACGTTTTTCATCAAATTACTTTCAGTTCCACAAGAACCAGACTCCACCCAACAAACCGCACAGGTATTTATAATTTGGAAGCCGTACTGAGACGCTTAGCCCCAATGAATTCGCACAATACCTGTGGGTACTTCTGGCAAGGGAGCAATGAATATATGCGCGTGAATGGGTGAGTACTTAGCTAGCAAGATAATCTGGGAAAACAGAAAGTAAGCTGATAATATTTGTGGAATACGCCTACGTTTAATAACGCTAACAATCCAAAAGACCTAGAGAAGGAAGGATTTAGAGTGGAAACTATCTAAGAGTCAGCTTCCTTAGAGTGAATGGAAAACACGATAGAAGTCAGGTCACCAGTTGCAGACCCGCTTTAATCTTTCAAGGTCAAACGTATTCAATGTTTGTGTGTCGGGTAATTCTAAATTAACTGATTTATTTGTGCTCGCACCTTTAGAGCCACGGTTCTGGTCCCTGATCTTCGGCTTTATCTTGAAATTGGCTGCGTTAGCCCTGCTTGTTTCAGTTAGTTTTTTTCATTTTTGTATCCTTTTGTCCTTTCGTGTTTTTCTCTCCTTTTAACTTTCACCTATTTTCATTTTTCTTTATTTTTTCATTTTATTTTCTCCCTCTTTTTGACTTTTATAGAACTATTGTCTCTATCCCGTCATTCCGTCCTAGGCGATCTGGCTTCTGGCCTAAAAGAATACCGTAAAATGGAGAAGGGTTGAAAGTGCTAAGGTTCAAGGTTTGGAACTAAGATCAAGTTTTTGACCCCTGTTCCAGGAGGCTACAGGAACACCATCAAGGCGCACACAGTCATCTAGCTTTTATTAGAACGAGCCATGGTGGAGGTCGCTGTCACTTCCCACGGCAGCACTCTCCAGGTGGAGCAAGCTTTGTAACGGTAAATAATTCCCAAAATAAATAATTGCTTAGAATCGCAACATTGATGCTGACCATGGTTGTTTAAGCTGACATCACAATTTAAAGGCGGTCGGTCACGCATCACCACTAGATTACGACATGATATGGAAAGCAAATCTCTGTCTAGTTAGACAGCCTAGACGTTCCCAGCCCATTAATGCTCTACTCAAAATCCTATATGCCTCCTTTTCTATCCATCATTGCCTTCGGATTTGTTCTTGTTTGTACAAATAGGTCACGTCAATGGAAGTTGCTCCGGTTGTACGACAAACGTTATTTGATCATATACCTGGTGCACCTGATTGGTGTGTACGACGTGATCTGGACACGACCATAACTGTTAGTTCGTACCTTTTTATAGCTTTAAACGGGGTATTTTTGGTGTGATTATTGTGTTTTGCATATTTTTCACTGTACTGCTGTATTTGTATATATTGGTACTATAATGATGGTTAAACAGACTCCTAAGTTGGTTAGGATTGAAAAACCACACCTCCAAACATTCAGCTCATCCCCTTTCTGACAGAAAACAAAGAAGCTTGCTTCTACTACGCAGAAGTCGAGTTTCGAAATTACGGAGTAACGGATCCAAACGCTCAATTCCTTTTCATCGCGACGTCACTTCCGTGTGACTTCGACAGGTATGTCACCCCTTTCTTTTTCAGCCTTGACTACCAAGAACCTAATGACCAACCAAAAAGATAAACCCCTAAAAGCGGAGACTTGTTTGACATGCAATGTCTTGACGAATTGTTCCAAAGCGTCGAGCTTGGTGACAATTCAGCGACAAAAATGTTGTCGCGCACGAGAGAAGTCATTGGTCAACGCATTTATGATAAATGTTTCTTTCGTCAATTCGTCCTATCAAAACTACCACAACAAGTACGAGCAGTTTTATCAGCATTTAATTTCAGCCCATTAGACGAACTAGCTTCATCTGCTGATCGAATTCTGGAGACTACCAGAACTCCCCACAACTAGGTTTATTTCATTACAGAGAAACCTCATGCGACCGAAGACGAAGTGACAAAATTGTGCAATGCTCTATCATATTTCTTCGACCTACGGAAACAACGCAGACTAAGAGATTCACGACAACGAAGTCCTACACTGAGAACATCTTCATCTCACCTATGGCAAAGCCTTGAAGAAGCGTAGAAATCCCTGATGTTTCATTAAACACAAACCCACCATTAACGCATCAGAAACTATCCCGTCGGGAAGCGTTATCAGCAAGCTTAGCCGGTGGAAATGCAGCCTGTTAGTTATCACTGATGTGATAACCAAAATTCTCTACCTCGTTGATACTGGCACAGAAGTCAGCGTCCTGCATGCAACTTCATCTGGTCGCCAACATGAAGCTACAAACGATATACAGGCGATCGACCGAAAAGAAATAGCCCCGTATAATAAAAAGAATGTCTACCTGAAAATAAGTTTACGTAAACTCATACGCTGGATTTTCATCATTACCAATTTGAAAATATCTATCATAGGCATATATTTACGGGGTCTCCACAACTTACTTGAAAACTCCAGCAAAAAGAGGCTAGTGGATAACGATACAAAGCTATACATGTCCTCTTCGTTTTACACATTTAATTAACCCTTATTTTCATCCGATTCTTGACAAATATTCAAACCTCAATAAGGCGACGTCGATATTATCATATGTAGCCAGTAATAATACATGTCACATCATTACTACAGGTCAACCTGTATTCTCAAAAGTACGCCGACTTGAACCTGAAAAATTGAGGATTCCAAAAAATCAATTCAATCATATGATCGATCTGGTAATAATTCGCCCATCCAGTTGTCTATGGTCACCTCCATTACATATGGTCCCGAAAACATAGCAATGATTGGCGTCCCGCGGTGATAACCGACGTCTCAACGCTCAAACTTCGCTTGAATATTTCCCTTTACCACACATCCACGACCTAACGGCCACCTTGAAGGGATGACAGTACTTTCAATAATCGACTTGGTAAAGGCGTACAATCAAATACCGGTGTCCGAAATGACATCCCCAAAACTGCTATCATAACCCCATTTGGCCTTTACGAATTCCTGTGAATGTTCTTAGGCCTGAGAAACGCAGCACAGACATTCCAGCGTTCCATTGGTGACGTGTTATGCGGGCTTGACTATATCCATGCATCTGTTTACGACTGCTTGATAGCAAGCCCAGATAAGCGAATACATATGAAACATGTAGATAACTTTTGGAAGACTGCAACAATTTGGGATTACAGTATACATACTGAAATGTCGAATCGGAGTAACCTGATAAGACTCCCTGGGGCATACTATTGTTGTTAATAGCACAGCCCCAAAAACACAAATTGATGACTATTCTAGAGTATTCTAAACAAACCACCATTAGGCAGCTGCGAGCTTTTAATGGATTGGTTAGCTTCTATAGGCGATTTATGCTCAACTGTGCATCAATCATGAAACCACTGAAAGATCAACTTCATGGAAATAAAATGGTGGTCACAATGGATGCAGATTCAAAGAAAGCTTTCATTGCATTGGCCACTGCGATAAAGCTAGCACATCACGATACTGCAGTTCACGTCAGCATCGCGATTGACGTATCTGAATCTGCCATTAGAGCACTTCTTAAATAATGGATGAACCAAGTTTGGCAACCTTAAGTGATCTTCTCCAAATGGTTACAGAAGTTCGAATCGAGATACATCACTTTTGGACGAAAACTATTAGCCATGTACTGTACTGTACGACATTTTCTTAGCTCCATCGAAGGCTGAGAGTTCAAAATGTCCCCCCGACCACACACCGCTGACGGTTTCAATGAAGTTATCTTTAAACAAGTACTCTCAACGAGAGTCACATCATTTAGACTACATTTCCCAGTTCTCTATTGATATACAACATACATCTAGAGTTACAAATGTAGTTGCCAGTGCCTTATCGCGAAAACAATCTTCGAATCTTATTCAAGGAATTGACCTTGTCACACTATCTTGACTTTAAAATGAAGACTACGATCTCCATCACAAGTTATCCACAACAATGCTCAAACTCCAAACAAAGACGATCAGAAAAAGTAAGGACACTTTACTTCGTGATTCTTCTACAAGGACAGTCCGTCCAATCGTTCCCAAAAGTTATCGACGCATCACCTCCAACATATTAAGCAAAATCTCTCATCCTAGAGTTCGTGCTACGAATAAGCTTGGTATTCGGAGATTTTGCTGGCCGAACTCGATGCAACGTTGTATATGCTTTCGTGACATTCATATGATGATTTTTCCTAGTCATAAACTTGATGATGAAAGTCAAGCCTAGGTCTCGCTGTTTGGAGGTAATTGTTATTCATTGTCCACCGAAGTAACTGTCCAGTTTAGTACCACCTGGAGCACAGCAGTATACTACATGGCATTTGTGTATATTAAGAGTCAAGCCATAGTCGCTTGTCCACTTCTCTATCCCATCCATGTTCTGTTGTAAGAGCTTTGCGTCCTCATCATCTTTCATAGCTCTTGACAGTTTTATGTCATCCACATGTATAATGTGAAACTTGAGAATAAAGGCCATTATTATTATCATTATTATTATATAAGAATGGACTAGGGGATATTTAGTGGAAAGTCATTAGCAAAAATTAGGAACAGCAGTCGCCGGAGAATCAAGCCCTGCGAATCATATTCGGAGGTCTTTTGTGTGGTCCCCCATATATGCCAGGTTTTTCTTCTTGCCGTAAAGTGTTGTACGGTCCCTCGTCCTAGCCACGAGTTCGTTTTAGCTGGTTTGTCCCTAATGACTGCATGCATCTTAAGTTGCTTCATTGATGATACGGTGTGCGAATATTAGTCTGTGGATAGGTTTTCCTAGTCTTTGGGCCATATGGCCTAGGTTGAGTGTCCGTTTAGAGGCCGATAGTCTGTTTGACAAAAATGCAGATATGGTGTGCCCTTGTTTAATGGTAGAGTTTCGTAGGTGACAATTTTGAATGTTATCAAGGTATGATTGCCGTTCCCAGTCGGGGTGTTAATTTCAATATTTTCCATTGAGAGTCTATCATCAAAACGTATGTAGTCCAGGATCAAGGGCTAACCATCCATACCCAAACTAATATCGCGACCCATCTGTTACGTGAGTCCAACTTCATTTATAGTAGCCAGAAGCTTACTAGCAAACTGTTTCTTTAGAACGACTCTTCACTGGCCAGGTTTAATGACGAGGTGTTGAAGTCCCCTATGACCATCACATTTTTAACCCTTTCGCTTACGAGAGACGAAATCGCTCAAAACAGGCTGTCGTTGTTCCCAAGGGTTTTTTATGGTGAGTGGTATATCTCGCCAACTATGCATTATATATCCAATCTAATATCTTTATGACGAGTTAATATAAACCAGTCAGTTTCATTGTATGAGCTTTTTTATTTCTAGTTCGGCTCCGTACCTTCAGTTTCGTTCAGTGGAAGTTGTCTAGCCGCCTAACTAAACAAGTCTAATTAAAATCGATAGAAAGTAGTTTGTCGTTATAGCTACTATCACATTTTTCCATAGTCGATTAAAGTTTTTTTTTCTATATTTTAAGCACTAATCTATTCTATCTTTTGGTTCTCTTCTCATTTGGTGTATATACACATGTCATTTGACGCAGCGTCAAAGCTCTATGCAGTTAGAAAGTTGGAAGTACAATGAAGATTGAAAGCACTCTGTATATGACCAAGTTACATTTATTGTACAACCAGAGAAACGTTTAAAGATTGAACCCACACGTACGAGTAAGAACAATTTAGAAGGCATTGATGGATAAAAAAGGAGACATATGTGATTTTAAGTAGAACATTAATGAGCTGGATACATCTAGGCTGTCTAACATGACAGAAATTTGCTTCCCGTGTCGTGTCGTGATCTGGCGGTGATGATTGATCGAGAGGCTACAGCTATTTTATATTATTCTTTGCATTTTTATCAACAATCCTTGGTTAAAACTAGGCTCATCAATTTTTCTTCATCCCAATATGTAAAGATTGTGGAAAGCCACCGAAAGCAATTGTGACTAATCAGAGTTTAAATGCAAACCACTAATTTTAAGGAGGTGGATAAGTGCTATTTCTATAAAATTTATAAGAAGTGTTTCAGA
Source organism: Schistosoma japonicum (assembly GCA_025215515.1). Classification (NCBI taxonomy): domain Eukaryota; kingdom Metazoa; phylum Platyhelminthes; class Trematoda; order Strigeidida; family Schistosomatidae; genus Schistosoma; species Schistosoma japonicum. The sequence continues at coordinate 55,316,274 of CM046069.1, forward strand.
CCTCCAAAATAGTAATAAATTGGCCAAACTGTTGGTGAGAACTCACTTCTTCGGGTCCAAAGATACACGATCTAAGCCTTAGTGATTTTTGTCGAGGAGATATACCCAAAGTGTATGTTAGGCCTTGCCAAGTCTGAAAACAGATGAGAATAATAGTTCCCAGGACCTTCCAGATCAAAAATGCATTTGACCGATTCTGGAAATTTGGAATGTAACTGCGACTATCGCTGAAACAGGAGCTGAAAATTTTGAAAATCTACAAGAAACAGACTAGCGGATTGAGTCACCAAGTATGGAAATAAATGGTTTTATGACCACTTTCGACAGCTAAGGTCTTTTAACCTGATTTCCTGGAACCCTAATCTAGGCTAATATTCTTGACAATCTGTCATTTCTTCTCTTGAATGCTGTTCATCTATACATATTAACCTTTAAGTTTACAATAAGTCCAAAACTAACAACATGAGTTTATAGCATAACGACAAGTTATCAGAGTGGACTACAATATGGTATCTCCGTCTAAACGTAAACAAAAGTGGATATATCTCCATTGGTCGCAACTCTAACCTAAATCTCCACTTATACAAAACACAAATAAAGCCTCCCGGCATGGTTCAAGATTTATGGGTTCGATAGAGCAATAGCACTAAATCCTCGACGCATGTGGCAATCCAAGCTTCCAGGGCGAGAAATCCAACTGGACTTATAATAAAAGATTTTCGCGATTTAAACTCAGAGATATTACTATACATAAAGTGTGTTCTTTCAATATTAGAATATGGTTTCCTGCTCTTCAGCAACTGAAGATACATAGACCTGATGAAAATTGAGATAGTTCAAAGAGCATTCACTAAAAGATTACTAGGCCACTGTGACATACAAAATTATTGCCAACGACGCGATAAATTAAAGCTAGAACCCATCTGGTTTCGTCGCCTAAAATTAAATCTTACTCTCATATATCGCCTAATTAGTGGTACCACTTACTCTTCAGCATCATTGCCGACTTCCTCAGTCTCCCCACACAACCTGCGTTATGAGGAAAATGCTATCATTATCCAGTGATGTCGCACACAGCTGCATCAAAACTTCATTACAGTGAAATATCCAAAATTACGGAATAAACTCCCAAGACATATTCACTGTAGCAAATCGTTAACCGAGTTCAAAACACTACTTAATAAACACCTGTTGGGTGAAGGTATATGCAATCTCCTTAACTGCCACGAAATAAATAATGATACATATAGACAATGTCCCAGTTTTGTATAAACAGTTCAGAATGTATCCAATGAGTTTATAATGCACTATATGTCTATTGATTTTCTATCTATTTTATACAGTTAATAGTACATATTTCCATTTTGTTCCAATCTATTTTTTTATTTATCACTATCCATCTATCATTACTTATACGACAATTCACAATTTTGATGACAATCTGATCTTTTATTAATTTTATTGGGTTTGTTAGTTGTCTAATTAATCTATTCACATTGAATTTAAGCTAATACTACGCAGTGAATTCTTTGAAATTCTATTTATAATTTCTTGCCTATATTTATACTACTTCACATAGGTCTTTTATTTTGAATTTTGTTATGTAACGTAAATCAACTTTAATTATTGTACATTTATACTCATTTGATGAAATTCAAAACTGTTTCTCCAAGGTTTTTTAATTGTTTTAAAAGTTAAAGCTCGCTTCATACTACGCAAAATGTTGAATGTCTGTATCTTCTATTATAATACAATGGGTGCTCGAACCTACTTTGCAATTTTTCCGTGTCACAATGTCGATCCAGGGTCTAGTTAGTAATGGACACTACATTAATAACCAATTTCAAACAACAATTATTATAACATTATCTCTATACGCTACAGTATAAACAGTCTGTGTAATAATTAAACACTATTATTGTCATACTTTTTTACTGATCTTGCCTGTAAAAGATGGCTCACTCCTGATACCAGGAAATAAATTATTAGTAACGCTTATTGTAAATAAGTTATCAGTGATTAAAATAAAATATACTACTATTCAACTGAACATTGAAGATGCCAATCATTTTTATAGGTAAACCTACAACAACTTGTCTATGATGGGTATAGCCCTCCCTAGAGGGAAGTAGCACTTATTTTTTCTCCGGAATAAACTTTCACCTTATTCTTTTTTCAATGTAGACAGCTCCTATTCTCTGTCAAGCTTAACTATCATCAAACCTACTTCTTATATACGAATTTTGAGGAACCATGATTATTCGCCAGTGCTTCATCATGTGTATCCACTGAAACAGTGAAAATATATACATGATCCGCCTAGCAGAGCTCTTCCTGAGAAAAATATCATTTCTAATCCAACTAAACACTGTATCAATTCACTGTGTATAACGCCATATATTTACGCCAAGTTTATATTTGCAGTCAAAACGCAATAATGATATGCTGTGATGGACCTTTTTTAACTATATTTCAGCTGCTCAATAGTTGCCGCCACACGATCATGTTTCGTTCTATGCGTCACATATAACAGCTTTCGAAAATTACTGTTATTACCATCTGAACTTTAAGTGCGTAAAACTTAGATATCGTAAACTTGCTTCTCTCTGTACATATTATATATATATCCACATTATATGTTTGCTACTTTAATTACTTTTCCTTATATATATCATCATGACCACAATTGTAAACCGGCATGAAATCTGTACAGTTTTAAAATGTAATTATTTATGTACCAAGAAAATGTATAGTACTCTGGTTGTACAGTGTTCTACCTGCACTGTTCCTGTGTGATTCCTGTAGTTAAAGTTAAGTGCTTCAAGATATCTTCATTCTGGGTTGGTAGATTATGAAAGTAGTAAACACCCTCAGAGTAGAATGTGAGGTTGAGTTCGCTTCGTCCTTTTTTGTTAGGGATTCCTAATCCCCAAAGATACAATGGTTAATTTAATTTAACGAAAGTGGTTTTAAGCTCTGAACATCACACTGTGTATTGTCGTTTAGTTCATAATTTATCTCCAATGATTTTTTGTGAACCACCACAGTATTCCTTTAGTTTTCAACTCGTCGCTTATTTAAAATCTGCTGAGTATAAATAAGCAGCATTCAAGCATCTTTAGTACACAGATCCTATGGGTAGTGTCTGATGAGTGTATTAAGCTTAATTTCAGAATTATTTCACGCTCAGAAATGTTTTCTCCACCTATTTCCAGCAAAGATTCAGGCTGCAGCATCTAATGCTGACACAACCATATTTGTTATTGTTAAATTGAAGTTGACAGTCTCTGCACTAGGCAGTGACTTCGTTTAACTCTTGCCGTATGATCTTAACAGCGTTATGTAATTCACCTTTACTGTATGAGTGAAGGACTTTCAGCTCGTTTGCGTATAAAGTTTTGTCATAGTTAAAGCGGTTACAAATACCGTTGATGTATGCTGTAAACAAAAGAGGCCCCACTAATTACTATTTTGTGAGCTAATTGTACTGAATTCATTTTAATTATCTGCTTTTGATTACTTAAGAACAAACTAAACCAGCTTCGTAAGAAGTCACAAATTTATATAGGCCATAGCTTCGCATAGCGTGTGTTATGTAATATTTTGTTGAAGGTCTTGGATGTAGAAAAGCATAAGAATGCAGCTGTTATATAAGCGGAGAAGTAAAAGTGACAAGTAAAGAGCGAATGACATTTTAGAAAACATGTGACTTATATATATGTACGGACCTGAGCCGCGAAATGTTTATGATTTTCAAGATTCGTGAAAGACCGAGGGGTATATTTATAGGCCTATGCATGTTTTGTTACCGCTTTTGTATTTTGAAATGGTGTAGATGGTGTCTTAGCTGTACGGATATTCCCCTGTAAATAACGTAAAGGTGAACAGTTTAATAAGCATAAGTGGCATGTCCCTATTATTTATTTTAAAGAATATATGAGCGTAAGGTGTCGATTTTTGAACCTGTTGTTAACCTAAAGCTTCCAATAGCAAGGGACATACTTTTAGCGCTGGGAATTACATCGGTTAATGTGCTGTCTTTAAGAACAATGCCCATATACGTTGTAGTTAATTGAACCGTAAAATCATCTAACATGTTACTAAAAATTTTACATATTGGTGTCGCTGTATACCATGCCGTCCTGATCAGAAGTGTGATACCTCATACAATTTGTTTCCTTCAAAATTTTGATAACGCAAGAACGACAAAATTTTTTGAAGGCTTTTAATTCAGTGTATTTTGATGCATTCGCATCAGCTGCACATGCGACACTGATTTTAGATAGTCCAAGATATTACTATACATTTTGATTAAGTAAAATGTTTAGCTAATAACATTTCATTTTATAAATAGTGAAACTGTAAAAAATTTGAATTTATGGTGTTCATAAATAAATTTTATGAATATTCCTTAGTTCAACTATGTAATATGAAAATAATTCAATAGGTGATGTACGATCAAAAGTTTTAGTGAGCACGTGAAAAGATTCGATCATGTAATTATAAATACGTGTTTGTCATGAATACATGAAGAGAAAAAAAATGATAGAAATATACAACTCATCGGCTTCATGTTATTTATAGTTGGAAATAAAACTGGGTCATCAACTCAATCTTACCACGGTAACTGATGGTTGACTACTGATTCCTCTTATATAAAAGGGTCATGTTTTCATATTTTAATTCCAATGGACTCAGAAAATTGTAATAAAACAGAAATATATTGTTAGTCGATTACTTTAAAAGTATGTGTTTTATCGATATTATATTCCATGTCTGCCAAATGACGCGTGACTGAACTTTTGAAAGTGTCTGCTCCCTCCAAACATAAGCTTTCCGAGATATTTTCAACAAATCGTGGGTTGGTTTGTCATTCTTTTCCTCCACTATATCTGCTTTGGCAAGTGCATGTGAACTTATGAATACAATTGAAGACAACGATGCTGATGAGAGTGCAATTAGATACATTAAATTCTAAGTATTCTGCAAGTGGTGTTGCTCTTGCAATATTCAAATGAGATACTTGTTGACGTGCGTATGAATTTACTTAGAATGTCTGTCAGACTACTTGTTTTTATATAACATGTAAGTGCACTAAGCCGATCACATTTGTTATCTCAAACAATTGATTTCCTAACAAAATCTAAAGTTTCCCAGATTACATGAGGAAATAAAAAAATCACCAAAAGCTAAGTTTTGAGGTTTTGTGCGTTGTTTATAATAATCATTTTTAATAATAATATTTTGTTTCCTGTCATTAGAAACAAGCTATTTTATGGGCGAGATCAGCGAAGCATATCAAACCATAACAGGGTTGAATCGTTGCACAAACTAATTATACTGTGATAAGAAAACATTCGAATTTAAAGTGTATAGTAATGTAGTGAGACATCCAGGTGGGTGGATAGTCAGAAATGGGGGGATTTATATACATGTGCATTGTAAATGATTGTAAGAGAATTTCAAATTCTAAACTGTTTGGAGCAATGAGATTGCACACAATGTGCAGCATTTCTAAAAAGAGATCTAACAATTAATGAATTAAGGTTGTCTAAATGTGGGTAAACATTGGTTGTTGGACGCAGCTTTTACAAAACCGATCTTGTTCAGAGGTTTAAAAAGTAGTTTTAGGAGAATTGAGTCAGGTTTCTATACGGATCTTTGTAGAATGTTGGCTTTTATTCAGTCCAGCTGCCAGTTATGCATTTAAAGATAACGATATGATAAATATTGTTTTAAATTGGTATTCATATAGCGTTTATTACGAGTGAAGCCGTGAAATGACCTTGTAATAGAGAAGAACAGCAGCGTAGATTCAAAACACCATATCAACGGACCACATTACGAGAGGGAGTAAAGATATTGAACGTTTTGCATAATATGAAGTTATCTCTAAGTGCTGAAAGGAAAAAAGGAAAAAACAGCAAGACGGAACAGCAGTATTATGACAATTATACTGTCAGGACTATTTAAGCAATCAGAAAATAAAAACTATTTAAATTAGTGGAAGCTTAGGTTATAAAAAGTATTTGATAATAGTTAATTTTTTATCATTGGCAGGTTGACTATCATGGAAATTTACAATGGTAGTGTTCAGGCTGTCTTTGTGAGTAAGGTGAGTTTAGTGGGAGGCAGACGTTGAAAGGTTACAATAATTACATAGAGAACTTGATGGTTATCAAGGCAGTCCACAGTACAAAATGAAATACAACAAGCGTCTATGTATCGTAGCAATCTGTATTAATCTCTAGTCGTAAGCAGATATTACCAGGTTTAAATTTAATAATTTCAGATAAATTGAACATTGGATAGGTTGTTCACAAAAATGAGTGATATATACTTGTAAAATTCCATTGAGTATAAATTAAAATTTCTGTCGTCTCGCGGTTTAGTGTAAGTTACTTCTTCAGAGGAAAATGAATAGCCGAATTGGATTGACACAAGATTAAATAATACAGTGGAACAAATCAAAATAAGTTTGTACAATCAAAACACAAGTCTGATCGTATCATGTCATGTCTTTTGGGTCAAGGTGATTTTAAGTGAGACATGTGTGCATATGTTAGTGTGATGTGAAAGTAAAATATGTGAAATGAGGATAACATCGTATGTTCACATGAATGATATCTGATGTACTTTAGTTGCGGTAGGTTGGATAGAAAGTCCATGTTGGGTGAACAGAAAGGTCTTTCTTCTTCTTAAGAGCAGTTGGATCTAACAAAATGTGAAGTGCTTCAGCTATTCGTCTTTCCTTATAATTGTAAAAACCCTTTTGAATAATTTGGATACTTTTAATATCGATTTTATGGTTGTGGTGGATAACATGAACTGCTATTGCTGATTTAATTCGCGATTTCCCAAGTTCAACAGGATTGTAAGGGGGTTGTTTAGTGCAGCTTTCATGTTCTTCAGCACGAGTTTTGATTTCTCGAGAAGACTCTCCAATGTACAAAGCATCACAATCAACACAACCTAACCTGTAGACACAATCCTGTGTAGAGGTGAAAGGGATCTTGTCCTTTATTTTAACTGATGCACCTCGAGTAGTGTTGGTAGTCTGGTAGAATGTTTGGACTTCATGTTGTTTTAGAATTCTTCGCAATTCATCTGTTATGGCGCTAAGGTAGAATGGCTGTACCAATTCACGATATTTTAATTAATTATCAGTTAGTAATAGGTCGTTTCGTTTATGTAGATTCTTAATAATATTCATTGGAAAATTATCAAATCGTAAGATGCTAATTATATATTTGCATTCAGAATTATTGTCATCTTCTGTTGTAATGAGTTTATTAGCTCTTCTGAATAAGTCTAGAGCTAGGGATATTTCTGCACTGAATGGCTGTGCCGATCTAGTTGTTTCTCATAGATCTCATTCGTTCTATTTTTATTGGTATTTTGCGACCTAGATCAATTCCTTTATTCATCAAGTTCTACGTAGACACATTTTAAAATAATCCTTTATTATCAGTTGTACATGGATAAGCTTATTCATCTTACTATATGTATCAAGTCTTTGTTTCATGTATGAAGCTATTCTGAGAAACTGATGATCGACTATTGAAAGTAACAATTAAATACCGAAATAGTCCCATATCTTTTTAACTTTTTCCACACATTAGTAATTCGAAGTATCTTAATTTTCTTGCCTGTACAATATGCAATGAACTCGAAACTTTATAAAATTTCGTAGAAAATAGTTTAGTTATTGAGTTTTCCAAAAAAAGCACTGAGCACAAAAACATTTTCCACAGAAAGCATTTACGTTGATTTTGACTTTGAATCATAACACTGCTAAAAAATGATCTAGTGCCTTCGTTGCTGCTATTTTTGCACATTGAAGTAGGATGACAGTTAGTATCAAGTCGTATGTGGATTCATCATTAGATATATACGTTATCCGCATTATGTATGAGGAAATTAGTTATTTTTCGAGTACTTTAATTCATCACAGCAAATATAAATTTAGAATAAATAAGGGGCAATTTTCTCGGTGATTTATAATTTTCCGCTACTTCCATTAATTTGTAAAACAACACACATGACTAGATGCTTACAGACAATTCAAATCCAATCAGTCTAATTAATTTCTGTGTCATACGAAGAAATGATATAAATCTGTCAGCTGCTTTTGTAAAAGATTGTTATTTAAGCAATTTAATCGAATTCACCAGTTCAGAGACCAATTAATCTTTTACGTACAGGACATTTCAAATGTCAGTATCTAACAAATTCGATGTTGCAAACCTAAGTTTTATGGCTACAAATTATAACAACCAGAGTATCCGATAGCAGAGGAGAATAAATTAGCCATCATTTAAAAGATAACTGACAGTTTCAAAAACAGCAAATATAAAAAGCTGAGTCCTACGCATTACCTTCTTTAAATACTCTGTAAACATTTTCACTGATTTTAAACGTTCTAAGTCAAAAACAATTTGGAAAACTATAATCCAGCTTTCTATGTTCAGTGTACTGCTTTAAGATAGATTGCAGACATCAAAATCACGGATAAATATTTGTTGCTGGTTGTCGGAAACTTAGTTTGCCACTATAGCTTTAAAAAATGAGGTCAAATTACCGAGTGTTGGTAGGAGAGTTTCAGCCGATGTTAGTAATTATTGTTCAATTTTAAATCAATTATGTTTTATGAACTTAATAGTTTGTTCGTGTAAATAACTGTCTGTTATTATCACTGCAATTTCCATGTCTGTAGAATTCAAGCAACAATGGCGATCAGTGAGCGTGGAAGGTGTTCATGAAACGAAAATCGAGGAGTATTTAAGACGTAATGGAATCTCTTCAATGTCTGGTGATCGTAAAACTTTCGTAAGTTCACAGCAGTTTCGTCACTATCTTCCCTACATTTATATAATAAAGTAAACTTCCCAGTTAATATGTTACTACGGTTTGTCTGCCCGTCGTTTGCGCCTGGCCTTATTAGCAGTCGTATAAATTGTAATACATACATATCTGTGATGAAAACAACGTAATCTGCTATATTATCACACAGAAACCGGTTAGTGACTAGATGTTCATTGTATCATCATATCTTTTTACCGTTCGTGTTATATACCGTGGTGTTATATTTTGCTATTAGATCACCCATGTTATTTTAGTTTGTGTAGAATGACTTAATGCTATCAAATTGGTCTCTGTCTTTCCCCAACTTTCCTTTGCGCAAGAATACTAACTTCATATATTGAAGAATAGATTAGAAATATTGCGCAAATCTAGTTACTTAAATTTTCTATCTTCGCAGTTACTAAGCAGGTTTGGAGCACTTAGTTTACTAGTCTTTTTTCACTTTTGTATTTCCTTATAAGCTGAATATTAGTCAGCAGGCAATACAGACATAATTTTAGAACAAATCAAATCATATTATTTCGAAGGTCTGTTGGTTTCTGTTTCAGCACCCTTAGTCGGAATGTATTGAAAAGTGATTGTAAAAGAGCTTCCGAGATAACACTGGCTGCGTATAATTAATATGCATTTGTAACACTGTGTTTTTAAATTTTTCAATAGTTATGTTTGAATAATATTTGCTTTTGTCGTGTACTTAAAAGATACCTGTTCAAAGAAAGAAACCAGGGCAAAAACGTACCATAAATCGTCCAGTTCATATTAAAGACAACGAACATGTGAACGGAATCTTAGAAGACTTTTCTGAAAAATTAGCCAAAACTTCATGATTAATTTTACTGATTATAAATAACAATAAAATGTACATTGCAATCGTACATGTTGTTTACGCATCCTTGATAGTCTATTAAATGTCTTCCTGTGATTGTGTACAAAAACTACCCAGCGTATCAAATTTTTTGCTGCGTTTAAGTAATTCTTTTGATAAAAAATATAATATAAAACATTTCCTATATAAATAATTGAAATATCCGCTTTTATGAAATCATTTGTGTGAATAAAGGAATAAACCTACTTTCCAATTTATTGGAAAGCTGCGAGGATCTTTAAAAACGATACGGCTGGGGGGGGGTTCACTTGATAAGGACACCTGTTATGCTCGGGCATCATCTAACATGCTGACAGTTAATTCAACAGATAAAACGTATGCCTCACAATCAACATCCAAGCACATAACTACACTATATTCTTTGTGAAGTTTATCTCAAACAAAGTGTAGGAACTAATGTGGTAATACATTAATTTAACATGTTACATTATAGCATAACATTCTGCTGAAAGAAATCAACTATTAACCTGTTGAATTTTAAAAAATGGATAGAACACTACAGGAGGACTAATTAATGAATTAAAACTAAACCTTTGCTGTTTTGGTTAGTTATTATCCATGTTTCCTAAGTTACTTGATCGGCTCTTCTTTAACATAGGATGGCCTCAAAACGAAAGTAAATCTTACGTGAATGGCACTATTGTACAAAGATTATTCGCGACGACTTAGTTCTCAATAACGTGCAAACAGTAATCATTTTGGCCACGTGTGACATTTAGTAAATATTAACTGGATATATGTCATTACCAAGGCTGAATTTAATAATTTCAGATAAATTGAACATTGGATAGGTTGTTCACAAAAATGAGTGATATATACTTGTAAAATTCCATTGAGTATAAATTAAAATTTCTGTCGTCTCGCGGTTTAGTGTAAGTTACTTCTTCAGAGGAAAATGAATAGCCGAATTGGATTGACACAAGATTAAATAATACAGTGGAACAAATCAAAATAAGTTTGTACAATCAAAACACAAGTCTGATCGTATCATGTCATGTCTTTTGGGTCAAGGTGATTTTAAGTGAGACATGTGTGCATATGTTAGTGTGATGTGAAAGTAAAATATGTGAAATGAGGATAACATCGTATGTTCACATGAATGATATCTGATGTACTTTAGTTGCGGTAGGTTGGATAGAAAGTCCATGTTGGGTGAACAGAAAGGTCTTTCTTCTTCTTAAGAGCAGTTGGATCTAACAAAATGTGAAGTGCTTCAGCTATTCGTCTTTCCTTATAATTGTGAAAACCCTTTTGAATAATTTGGATACTTTTAATATCGATTTTATGGTTGTGGTGGATAACATGAACTGCTATTGCTGATTTAATTCGCGATTTCCCAAGTTCAACAGGATTGTAAGGGGGTTGTTTAGTGCAGCTTTCATGTTCTTCAGCACGAGTTTTGATTTCTCGAGAAGACTCTCCAATGTACAAAGCATCACAATCAACACAACCTAACCTGTAGACACAATCCTGTGTAGAGGTGAAAGGGATCTTGTCCTTTATTTTAACTGATGCACCTCGAGTAGTGTTGGTAGTCTGGTAGAATGTTTGGACTTCATGTTGTTTTAGAATTCTTCGCAATTCATCTGTTATGGCGCTAAGGTAGAATGGCTGTACCAATTCACGATATTTTAATTAATTATCAGTTAGTAATAGGTCGTTTCGTTTATGTAGATTCTTAATAATATTCATTGGAAAATTATCAAATCGTAAGATGCTAATTATATATTTGCATTCAGAATTATTGTCATCTTCTGTTGTAATGAGTTTATTAGCTCTTCTGAATAAGTCTAGAGCTAGGGATATTTCTGCACTGAATGGCTGTGCCGAATTGGAATCGATTTGAATGTGTGGGTTTGCGATAAATCCTCAGACTAAGAGTTCCATTCAAACTTCTTTTGATTAGGCAGTCTAAAAATGGTGGCTCATTGTGTTCATATTTACTTTCTAAAGTGAATTTGATATGCTGAGACAAGGTATTGACTCGTTCTGAGAAAGTTCTCAGAAAAGTCTTTAATAATGACGTATCATCTGCATATCTGAACCAAACCCGTGGTCTAATGGCATTAATGGAAATATGAGATTCGATATGGGCCATGAAAAGGTCTACTACAATTGGTGAAACGGGGTAATCCATTGCCACACCATTAGTTTGTTTATAGAGAATCCCTTTGAAAGTCAAAAATTCAAGCATAGTTTTAGAAATTTCATGATTAAACTGATGCTTAATGGACAACGGCTGGACAGTGTATGATAATTTTCTAGTACTCCACTAATAAATTCTATGCAGATACCGATTGGAATACTTGTATATAAAGACACAACATCATAGCTTATTAGGTGTCAGCACCATAGTCCGCAGCGTAGAGGCCTGGTTCCTATCGTAGTAGGGTGTCCTAGTAGATAGATAGAGCCAATTAGTCTTAATATGTGTGAGTCCGAGTAGCATATATTGGAGCATTTCAAATATCATCATTGAGTTCTTGTTCATGTCAGAACCATAGTACGTAGGCGTAAACATAAAACATCAGTAGAAGACATCAAACTACTGCGCCGTCTACGTCAACTGAAATTCTTACTGTGTTATAGCCTGGCGAAACAGTAATGCGGAAAGAAATTTGAGTGTTTAATAACTTAAAACGGTACCTGCTAAAGATAGAAGGCTTATGATTACATAGTTCATTTGAGGTGTCCTGGTAAATTAGGTAAGCTGAGAGCTTCAATATTCTTAAGTTAGACTGCTGTAATAACTTGTGCGAGAAGGTAAGCATTTACAGCTAGTTGCATTCAAACAAGTGAAAACTGATTAGGTGTGTTAAAAGATTACAAAAATAATCTTTCCAGTAGTTTATCCATCAGCCATGTGTGAGGCATTTGGGGAGCGTCAATACTCGCGCTCTTATAAAATAAGATGTCTTTCAGATTCATTTGTAGGGAATGGTACGGAAATTACCCACTTCATAGAAGGTACACCGTTGTCTCACAAAAATGTCGAAGTCAGCATTAAGGAAAGTGTAACAATGGTCAAATAACAGAATTAGAACAAAATAACTACTGGAGATTAATTTGATGTACTAGATAAACCATATATCACACAAACGCGTGAATATCATCTAAGAACAAAAATAGGAAAGTGGGACGGAAATGACTTTAAAGTGTCGAAGGAAGATTCAATGGAAGCATACATTACTATCGTTATGTAATGATTTTCAAAAATTTACTTTACGAATTGTGTCGAAATGCCAAATCTTTGTGAGACATGATGGAAAAGGAATCTAATAAGACAGAATCTCCACCCCGACTTTTTAAAAAGTAAAACCTTTGGAACGAAAAAAATGTAAAATTACTCATTTGCTGTGCAAAAATCTAACTATTTTAGCAATTAGATATTGAAAAGGTAATATGAATCCGATTTTATTTTAAAAAGTTAAAAAAAAACCACTTCCTAAATGATACTGTTACATTCAGAAAACTTTCTTTAAGTTGACACTTAGTATATATTTATCAAAATTCGATCTTTTATTAACTGAAGCAATCTGATATTAACAAAAGAGAAAATTATACATCACAAAAACATTAGTGAACAAAATACAGCTAATGAACTCTTTATTATAGTATTAAACTGTATTTCAGACAAAACATACTAAAATTATTTATAGGTACAGAAGCTATATCATGAAACCACGACTAAATATTCATCGTATTCCAGAAAAAACTGAAAGCCCTACTAATAAATTAAGCGGCATCAAATAATAGACTGCTTTAAACTTCAGAGAAAGTAAATTTTTATTCACCATTTAGTGACAAATGGTGAACCCCAGATTTTCAAATCACAGCCTCGAACCTTGTAACCTGGAGGTATCCCATGATAAATGTTTCCAAACATGGTCTCTAGTGGTGGTTCAGAGTCGTTGAGTGCCTTTTCTACATCTTTATCTACTTCAGTTCGAACCCTCTTTTCGATTTCCTACGGGTAGATGAGAAGACAGAATAACGTAAGAGCAGTGATGAAAAAATAACACATAAGGTACTATCAATATGTTATTTATTAAACAAAAAATTAATTATGAACAATGCAGAACTTTACAAGACCTGCTACAATATAATTACTGAAATGCTAGCATCGAAAGTTGATAAATGAACACAGGAAATATCGATAGAAAACTATGACACTGAAAAGTACTGAACATCACACTACTTAAAGTTTTGAATGTAGAAAAATGACTGACAATAGATGCGCTACTTTAACTGATTTTAAGGGGTTTTTCTGAATGTTGTCAACCATTGATTAAAATTTCGTCAAAAATCACAACACATGCTGACAGCCAATGTATTTACAAATTGATGTTTTTGAATACGATATCATGGACTGATCTGGGTTGCGTGATCATTGAGAAACAGGAAGCACAAAATGGTATTTCTTTACTTGAAAACAGCCCTAGAATCCTTAGAGGTTCTATGAAAGTGTTTTTTATTTGAAAAGTGTACCTCAGGAATATATAAACCTTATGAAAGCTCTCTACTCGAGAACAACAGTGGTCGAGATAAAGCTTATGGTGAAGTGTCATTAGAATCGCCAACCTCAAGCAGTCTTTGTCAATACTGGTGCTTCCTTTTTATCTAGTTTCACAATAGATATCTTCCTAGAAACTATATTCTCTTTGCCTAACTTTTCAGGGATTGGCCGGTTATGAAGAAGCGCCCTTATCGACACAGGATACACAGATGATATGGTACTATTCGGTGAAGACACTAAAAATAAACAGGGTCTCCAGCATAACTAGTGTAACAATGAGGAACTGCCACTAATGTTAACGATTTCAGATCATAGTGTGGATAAACAGGAAATGATAACTGCTCTCATGCCTCTAACAGGACTTGAGATCACTTCGTTCACCATTAAACACGTTCGCCCGAGTATACAGAAAATAAGTTCCGAACTGTTGGCCTCATCTATGTCGGTACATGCAAACTATTATTGATAAAGATTATTTCGGATAGTTTTGATTCTGCCAAGCGGATGGCTCAGAAGACAAGTATACCGAAACAACGCTCTCTCTATTTTAAGATTAGCATGAAATCAAGGGAGACCAACTAGTCTTCAGACTGGCCCAAAGAAATTATATCAGTTATTTCGGAAACATCTGTTTATGTCTAGTCCATGCCTAATTTGTTTTTCTATATTTTTACTTCGTTGTAGCCTACCGAATACAACTGTTACTCCCAACGTTATTGCAGTCAGTAGCTATACAACCCTGACAAATTCATTTTGGTTTTTTGATAAAAAAGGGGGACATTACAGATTAAAAATCCCCAAAAATACAACCTTTAATTGTTCGAAAAACCAAGTGATGAACTTATATTGATTTTTGTTTACTTGATTTATAAATTTTCATTACATTAAGTTGATTTAATGTATGCCATGTTACAGAGTGCATATTATGACATTTGACTGCACCAAATAATTCATTCATTACTGTGATTCCACACTGCTAAATAATCACTTCAGTCAATTTTTGTAAAGCTTATTTTATTGATAATTTTCGTAATTCATAAATACTGTTATTCAACTAACATATAAATAGATATGCCAGAATAAACGATGATCAGTGAATCTCATCGTTTACCTTTTGTCTTTATCCTAGTGTTGGTTCACCCTCCAAATAATCTCAGAAGAGGACAGTGTAACTTTTAGCTCACCCTCGCGAATCCCTTTTACATTAGCGTGAATATAATAGCTGGTTTTCGGCCGCTACAAACAATTTATAGTACTCCATTCTTTTAGCTGGTTCTTGCCAGAAAATCGAGATATCAGCCCGAGTCTGATCCAGGCTAATTAGACATATATCGTAATAAAACACTTTGCTATTCAAGTTTTCTTTAAGTTTAGTAGGGGTTCTTGCCAAATGATTACACTTTATTACTCCACATGTGTTTTATTTCGCCGTGCTTAATAATTTAGATCTACTTTACCCGTGAATAACAGTAGTACCGTTATGTACATTCACCTATGAGTTTCGGCAATGGATTTTACTCCAAGTACTATTATGGGGCTTCGGTATGAATATAACTTTTATGATGTTATAAATAATGTAAATCCCGTAAAATTTCGTCTATGTAACGTAACGAATTAATAATTTAATTCTTACTGAAAGTTCACCAGTTATAGGTCACTAATTATGAAGCAGGTTGATATACATGCTACATCTTTAAAACCAAATTTGAAGATAGGTGAACATGTTTTTGTGGAAATTAAACGGAATCACTGAGTGACCATACATAAAGCTAACGTAACCAGTAAAATGGTATCCCATTTTTATATAGACTGACTGGTTACAGTATATACCCTAGCAGTTCGACTGGCACTTGGGTGGTGAAATTTAGTGCAAACTGACGTTTTATAGGAAATTGTTTTTAAAAGATGTTACTGAACTTATGTGAGCAGTTCATTTGTTCTGTTTTCTGAAGCGAATACTATCAATCTCTGACATTATTATACACCACCTTAATTTCCAACTGATTAACTTCAAGCAATGCTGACATAATACACATTTTAAAACAATCAAGAAATGAAAAATTAGGAGCGGGATGATACATTTTATCCATGATATTTTGCTTTAAAGCCATGGGTTACTTGAGGTAATCCGGGAAAATATAGATGATCTAGTTATAATCATTTTTATAAGTAGATTTAGAAAGTATACACCAGGGAGTCTTATCAGGTTACTCCGATTCGACATTTCAGTATGTATACTGTAATCCCAAATTGTTGCAGTCTTCCGAAAGTTATCTACATGTTTCATATGTATTTGCTTATCTGGGCTTGCTATCAAGCAGTCGTAAACAGATGCATGGATATAGTCAAGCCCGCATAACACGTCACCAATGGAACGCTGGAATGTCTGTGCTGCGTTTCTCAGGCCTAAGAACATTCACAGGAATTCGTAAAGGCCAAATGGGGTTATGATAGCAGTTTTGGGGATGTCATTTCGGACACCGGTATTTGATTGTACGCCTTTACCAAGTCGATTATTGAAAGTACTGTCATCCCTTCAAGGTGGCCGTTAGGTCGTGGATGTGTGGTAAAGGGAAATATTCAAGCGAAGTTTGAGCGTTGAGACGTCGGTTATCACCGCGGGACGCCAATCATTGCTATGTTTTCGGGACCATATGTAATGGAGGTGACCATAGACAACTGGATGGGCGAATTATTACCAGATCGATCATATGATTGAATTGATTTTTTGGAATCCTCAATTTTTCAGGTTCAAGTCGGCGTACTTTTGAGAATACAGGTTGACCTGTAGTAATGATGTGACATGTATTATTACTGGCTACATATGATAATATCGACGTCACCTTATTCATATGGGGATATTTGTAGGCTCCTAAGCATGCTGACAGCGGATCTGTTCTTCGCAATATTTAAAACATGCGTGAGACCATACTTAAAAAATTACAACATCGTTTCCCACTTTTCAATTCTCAAAACTGATGCCGAATTTCTGGAGAGAGTTCCGATACGAGCAGCAGAATGATTAACCGGATTTCTGGACAAACAATATCCTAACCGTAAATGACGTCCGGGGCTGTTAAACCTGATCTACAAACGGTTGATGCAAGACTTTATCACCTTAAATAATAAACTGAGCATGTCTAGACATCCAAATGAAACCATGCTGGCTACGCCACATGCTTAAACATCTCGAAGAAATCTACGAACGTTTACACATCAGAGAGAAGAGAGACACAAATGAGAGTCCATTTCTTGTCACTAAGAATTCT
The DNA here is from genome assembly GCA_025215515.1 of Schistosoma japonicum. Classification (NCBI taxonomy): domain Eukaryota; kingdom Metazoa; phylum Platyhelminthes; class Trematoda; order Strigeidida; family Schistosomatidae; genus Schistosoma; species Schistosoma japonicum. Next base: position 55,333,810 of record CM046069.1, read on the forward strand.
CTGTGATTGGAAAGCGATGCCAAAGAAACTAATTGCATTTTTCACCTATAATCGTTTCAGAAGAAAGCTAAAAGACTATGTGTACCACTACGGGTAACAAATCGTCCTGGGACAGTGACTGAAAATGTGGTATTAGTTCCAAACCTTGAATCCTAGTACTTTCAACCCTTATCCATTTTACGGTATTATTTTAAACCCTAAAAACCAGTTTATCCGATATGGAATGAGGGGATGGAGATTAGAGTGCTACAAGGGTGTAAAAGAAGGGGATAAAAAAAAGAATGAAAAATTAAAAAAATAACTGAGAATGACACGGTTAACACAGCCGTGTAGTCAGACAACTATTAGATAAAGTTGGAGTTACAGGGACCGAACCTACGGCGCTCAAAATGCGAGCATAAAGAAATTACTTGGTGTAGAACAGCCCGTCATAAAGATATTGAATATTGGAACACCAAAAAGCAATGACAAAAATTTAACCGCGTTATTTCCGTTAGATATATTGATTAATGTCATCTGTTATTAGCTTTATTTCTCCGTCAATATAATGTTGGTGAGAGTTAACAAAGGATGACTGGTCCAACACGCTGTAAATGCGGAGCTACCGCCATTCATCAAACCGCTAAAGTCACAAAAATGTCGTATTGCGGCAAATCGAACTAGTGCCGTTTATCAGACCTTAAAATGATAATGATACGATTTTTGTTGTTCAAATGAAACTTTTAGTCTTCGGATATATTGTTCTATGTTTACATTTTGTCATCTAATTTATTTGAATGTATCCACAGTAGATTTGGAAACTATGTTTTGGTAGGGAATTCTAGTAATTCACGACTCGATGCAAGGAACGAGACTTCCAACTTAAATGATTTAGTCTCAGTTGCTGTACCTACTCCGAACGTTCTCTTTAGTGATTATCCTTAGATAGGAAAAATTAATGGGGTATTAATACCATTGCTCCCGTTCAGTACGCGTCAAGATGGTATCAGATTACTTTGTAATCTACTACTAGATGACAGGAATAATTTGAGGCATCCTAATCCCTCCATCCAATAGCTCTTCAAAGCTTTTAAGTATTCTGATCGCCTAAATAGTTCTGGTACATTTGCGTCATTCACGAAACAAGGACTCGCTGCTTGAATTCCGAATGAGGCCTCACATTTGTATAGTACTAGGGACGTTTCTTATTCCAAAGTGCCTTTCAAATAAACCGTAGATTTTGGGAGCCTTTTCGCATCAGCTACCTCAATTAATGGTTTTGAGGTCACTACTATGACATAAATCCTTATGATCCATATCTAGGTGGTGTTATTCCACTCATGATATCGCCACGAAGATTGTCGTAATGATCAATATGCATGACTAGAATATTGCTTAAATTAATTTTTAACTTCCACCAGTTTATCTACTTGACAGGAACTTGTAATCTATTATTGTCCTCATTATAAATAACTTCAAATTTTTATACCATCTCTAAATTGTGGGACTGATGAGTTCGTGATTGCTGGCAATCGCTGATGTAAAGTGAAGAAGGAAGAGAGCCTAGAATTGTCCCTTGAGGACTCCATTCCTTACTGACTTCCATAATGGTAATATATTCACGGGTTGCTTTCTATCTCTAAGAAGGTCTCTAATTTTATAGTTATTTCGAAACTTACCAGTTTCACTCAAAGAAATGTATGAGGGACCCTATTGAAATCTCTATTCATTCACTAAATAATGTTTACTAGTGTATTGCTGTCTTTCATCGAGATCTAGCTTCTAACAATTGGAAAATTGGTTAAACATGAAAGACCTACTGTAAAGCCATGCCATCCTCTAGCTAAAAGTTTATTTCCCCTCCACATGATGAAAAATAACACCCCAAATAATTATGATTAGTAATTTAACAACTATGCTGGTAAGGCCAGTTGGCTGTTGATTAGTGACCAAATGTCTATCCCCACCTTCATAAACCAGGCTGATTGCTACATATTTCCAATTTCATGGTAACTTTGACTTCCACAGAGCTACGTCAAACAGTATCCGTGGTAGTACAGCAGTTACATCCTCCAAAACTTTTGATATCTGAGGATGACTATCATCTAGGGCCAAAAGGTTTATCCAGTTTAGGGAGTTGGAGCCGTAATATAGCTCTTTTTTTAATGGACCTTGGATTGGTCATCAGTGCTACATTGTTACAAATAGTGAGTAACATCACTATCATTAGTAGGAAATTTCGGCGAAACCTGAGTTTTGTGGACAATTATTTACCATGTCTGATTGATCTTACTGAACAAAAACTAGCGGGATGGAGGAATGGCACCAGTTCTCTTGGTTCATTTCTATGGAAGAGTGAATATCGAACTACCAACCTGCTAACTTTGAAGACATTCCTTAATACCTGAGATATTTGTTCTCCAAATGTTCAAATGAGGTTAGGGTTTACCTTAGACCACACCATATGTTCTGAACCTAAGTAATAAAACTGCGTGGTCACTATTCGCAAGTGCTGGTATTACTTGGAGAAAAAAAGTATCCTCATCAGTGGATAATAAGTCCAGTTAAGATGAACCTTTGTTAAAATTAGAACGTATCATTCTGGGTATATACAGCACTAAAACATGGTCCATCGCAGTTATAAGGAGATGAGTATCAAGTTTATTTTCAGATACATTCCAAAATAGGTCTTCCCAATTTACTTCAAGTGCAATGAGGTCACCTAGTAAAATACATCAATCACTTTCACTTGAGAGCTTGATGTAGTCTGAAATAAATCAACCGAGCAGATTGAGTACGGTAAGTGAAGGAAGACTCTTCGAGTGAAGCCTGACTATCATACTTTGACAGTTGAGTAGAGATGTGCTCAAGGAAGTACTGTATATCCAGTTCGGTTTGAGAAGTGCACTTACTAGTTTCTGAGTAAGTAACCATTCACACTCCTCAGTATTAGATTCTAAGAGCTAATCTGATCATATATTTATCAGAAAGTTGAAAGCGACGCCGAAAACGCGTTGTGTTTTCTTCCTAAATCTAAGTGGATTCACCAATATAGCAACAAAACGGCAATTTGTAACTGTCACGTCATTGTTAAAATGAGGTTGATTATACTGTGCGCCCCTGTCAGGATTGATGATAAAGTCGGGGTTCGGACGCAGAAGTACAAGAGGAATAGTCTCGAGTTTCAAAAATAAGCGCCATAATACTAACCCTAAACTCATGTTCTCTCTTTAAATCATATTCCATTTATATTGTTGTTGATATTTGATAATTTTTATCCCGAAATACATTTTTAGTTTAGGATAATCTAGCCTATTTAGTACATTTACGATTGTTTGTAGAGATATTTTCAAGTCAGTGTAATGAGCTGATATGTAGCTTATATTACCGCTTTTATCTCGTAGGTAAGTATAGACCTGATCAAAGCTAATTCGCATACTTGTTGGCATTCACTATTGACGAGTTACTGAATAGCAGACTTTTTAGGTTTTAAGTAAATGAAGCTGGAAATTCCTCTTCAGTAATTTAAAGTATAAAATCTTAGTGTAAATTTGGCCGACGTAGATGGAAACAATCCTATCTATGAACCGATTTCTGTTAAATAATTTCCTTTCACAAATACTGTGTAAAATTATCTCTATTTTTCCCCCATCGTATATATGTATAACTGCGCTACTAATCATTTTTCTTTATACTTCAGAATGTAGATAAAAATCTGCTTAACAGGAGTTTTGTTCGTAGTTTTGAGTCCAAGGGTTTAAATCATATTGAAATCAAAACAGATGTTTCTCCAAAAACTAATTACAACAACCTTTCTGGCCAGGAAGCACGCAGTTTCTATGAATCAGTTACGCAATGTGTAAATAAAAAACCAGAACATTCAGCACCCGGTCCAAATTTATATAAATGTTCCGTATGTAGTGGTTCTTTTGAAAACTTTAAAGAGCATGTTTCATCTATAGGTCATCAAGTTGCAGAAATATCAGAAAAAGGCTTAAATCTGTTACCACTGCTAATCCCTCCTTCAAATAAAGGCTACCAACTTCTAACTAAAATAGGCTGGCGTGACCCTGCTCTTGATTTATCAAGTGAATGCTTGGAGACCTCAGACGTACCTATTAGTTCAGCTAACGTATCCAAGTCAAATTCTCTTGTTAAAGATACTGGTTTAGGAAGTTCCAAACAAGATCGACGTCTTCCAGTGGCAACTATTCTGAAACGTGATCGTCTTGGTTTTGGTTGGCCAAATAGTACAAACATTGCAAGAGTTACACATTTTAAGCCAGGTGATTTAAAAGCAGTTGAGGATCCTAAAAGTCTTAAACGATGTTGTCATTCATCATTTAGAATGGACTTAAAGAATTCGGCAAGGAAAACGAATTCAGAGAAGAAGAAAGAACGTATCATAAGACAAGCACTTAATTTGACAGATGAACAATTAACCCTGCTTTATGATAAATAAGGACTTGTAGCAATTTTTGTGTCCAGTAGTTTTTATATTTGCCCTGCATGTTTATCAAGTTTTGCTCCATTTTATTTGTCTCATTTTTATGGTAAATTTTTGTCGGGGTTGAAGTGACGTTGGACAGCAACGGCATTTGTTCCGAGAAAGTCCTAGGGCCGGACGTTTCAGCATTCGCATATTCGTTCACATGCTCTGTTTCACGTTGTCCTTAACACATCACTTATTTCTGTTACAACGGGTAAACACCAACCATATTTTAGGCTACCCGACATCTATATATTTCATTACACACAATACTATTAATTATAAGTTAGGTTGCACAGCTTTAGTAAATCATTACATGTTCACCAGATTATCGTAATTTCATTCGTAATATGTATTAATTTAGTTGGACTCCCTGAAGAATGTGCGTACCGTTTCTAACGACATTTAGTATTCGGTACGCTGCTGTTGGTGATACCTATTTTCTCAAATAATATTATTGGAGTAGGGTTTATTCTGAATTCTGAAATTGAGAATTAGTTGTTAATCAAGATTTATTTTATTGATATTGCATATTATACAATAATCTTTCTAAATATAACTTGTAAAACCTGTTGTAGTCAAGATGTTTTATCTAGTTGTTAAGTTCTCGAGTTAACTCAGTTGATGACAGATCGCAACTGATTTTCTTTTTCACCGCTGTACACTTGAAGTTCGTTATAAACGTGATGGTCTATTACTTGTATTCTGTGGTAATATACAGTACCCTCAGTAAACGTATATTTCCGACCAGTGAAACGATTCGGCAGTGTACTCTCGATTTTATGCCATGTGGTTTGGTCGCTGTGTTTGCTTGTTCGAATGAAGTGTCTTGTATTTCAACTTTTATATCAAGCAAGGGGGATTGTTGAGGAATTTAAGTTCTACAATAAACGTCACCAGAATTTGTCAAATTGACATAAAAAAAACTCGAATTTTTCTTACTGTTCACTAGTGCCGAATTGATGCTGAACCAATCACTGTACACCGATGTAAGCAGGATTTTGACACATTAGTCGAGAATGAACTCTACTAGTGTACGTCAATTCGATGTACCTGTATACAGCTCCTACCTATTTTTCAACAGGTAATCCATGCACCATTATGTACAACGGACTGTTGGGGAGGGTAACACTCCCACATGTGTTGTCTGACTGAGGAAACATCTGGCAACTATTATATCGTAAGTGCTCAAGAACCTTAAACTGGCTGCGACTTGTCTTAACACCAATAAACATACCTTCCTCACACGATAAAGCCCAACGATACGAGTGACGTAAACAGTACAATTCGACTGGATCACCATAATAAAGCCTGTTCACTACGTAGTATACACGGTCCATAATACTAGGTAATTGCTCGAAGTGACCAAAGGAGTAGGGATCATAGAGCAGGTTGTGAGATCATTTCATAAGACTTCCGATTCGGGAGATTAGAACGACGGGCAGAACACTAGCAAGTATTCCAGTTGCTTTCTAGCTGTCCATCGAATGCTGATTACTTTTGAAAAAATTAACAGAAGATTGAGATCTCTTTCTCCCCAACTCTTAGAGGCATTAGAAACACTAGCAAGTGTGAAGTGAGGTAGAGTAGCACGGACTTACAGGTTGAAGCACAATATTTATAGAAGTGGCAACTGAATCTTATTAAGCGAGTTAGGTTACGTCGGTGAAGTGTGAGAGCTTAACGTAATCCCACCCAACAGGTCTCAGTCGTCTATGTTTATAAATAGGGTCGGAAATTCTCTTGTGACGGCCACAGGAAAATCAGATTGACGAATGGTGTCTCAGATATTGACATTTATATGCGCACATGACAATTACTAATATCTAGAGAGCAGCAAACTCCGGAAAAACAAGCCAGTTGCAGACCTGGAGTGGTGTATTGATCGGATACCTAGACTTCATCGAGTTGTGAAACATACTGGCGTTTGACGATAGTTGTATTTCTTGAACACTCCGCAGAACGAGGGGTTCTAAATCACTGTTTACCATTACAGGGAGTACTAAAAAAGTACATGAACCTTGTGGTAGCCTTTCATTCGAACACTAACCTAATTTATTTAAGTCAAAATGCCATTAGAACCGATAATATGAAGTAGCGGTCGTCAGGATTACCCCACTTTAACCTGATCTGCTTGGTCGGTGTCTGGCGAGGTTCACAAATTTAAAAAGTTCACCCAGTTTTTGTCAAGTTGTGCCACTTTTAATGTAGATAGGATGTTCGTTTGTTAAACAAAGACCACAACAACCTAGCCTAGATTGTCATATGCGTGCGAAACATAGGCTAAAAAATTAGGAGACATACACAGACTGCTGATTACTAATCACGTACCTTCGAAGTATCGTAATCGTATGCTGCGAATATTAAGTCAGCAAAATTAAAGTTAGGTGTACTTAAACTAAACTAGTTGATGTCGTAAACCTTAATCATGTGATGTGGTTGGTGCATGCATTAAGCGTGCCCAACTACCGTCTACCTCAATATATATATTTTGCTAGCGTAGAATTAAGTTAGGAAAAAATAGGGGAGGTCAAACCAAAACGTAGAATTAGTTCATGAAGTCATTAACTCTTGATCTAAGTCATGGAGGTAGGTGCAGACTACTTGGTTGAAGTTCGCTTAGTAACTTTGGTAAATAGTTGGAGACGTTGGGTAACATTGCTTAGAATCGACAGCAGTGATGTAGATGCATCCACTCCATCGTCCTCCAAACCTCCCGATTTAGTATTCTGATTTCTCAAACTATATTATCCATTTTTAATCTATATCATAATCGTTGCTAATATAACCATTCCTACTTATTTGCTATTCATCTTGTCCATTCCACCTCATCATCCTAATGCGGTATTGAATCTGTGGATAACGCACATTTATGCCAGGATCTACAGTGATTATATAAGACAGACTTAACTACGATTAGATAAATTCATGGTGCTAAAAGTGAAATTTTTGAATGTAGACTATGCCTTCTAATTACTATAAATAATGACGTATCAGCATACATAATTTACTGTTAAAATGTTAATAGTTTAAATGCTATATGACACTCATAATAAAAGAAACTTCCAAGTCTACATATTGTCTATTCATGTCAGTGGAAATCACTAGTCATATTGTTTTACTATATGAATACATGACAATTAGTAATGATAATTAAAGAATGAACTATTTCGTAAGGTTATGCTCTCCATGAATAACTGTCAACTCTTAAAGTATTCATCGAATTTAACGCATTTTAATAGATTTAGTCGAACCGATTAATCAAAGGTGAAGGCAACATAGCTTGTATTTGATTGTTGAATACCATTTGTTCATATACGCTGAATGACTAATTCTCTTTACTTGTTTAATTTCAATGACATCACTGCGTCTTCACACGCTACATAACGATGAGTTATAAATTACTTATGTCTACATATCACCCACATGAGATAACCAGTCCTAGTTACGTAGCTGTTACTGATATTCGAAACTGAATTGGTGACACTATATCGACTACGGCTTGGTTACAAAATTACAATGAGCACACAATTTACCATAATTGTGACTTAGTTCTGAGTAATATAAGCAAGTATTTGTTTAATATTAATTTCATGGATGCTTTCAATAAAAACCCTTATAAGTAATATTTTATTCACGTATTAGTTCAGTTTTAATCATAAATATACAAAAGTGATTTACATTTTATCAAATCTAACAATCAGTCCATTATCACCTACACACAAAAGAATATCTCCGTCATTAGCGAAACGAGTTTGTCTAATTGCACTATGACTTAAAGGCATACCACCTGTACCAACTCCATTAATTATGGGGAAATAAAGTACTTGAGATGGAAGATTAAGAGCATTTTCAGGGTATTTCAAATCCCACAAATAAACACGTGACGGACCAGTTCCAGTACCCAAAGCAAGAACATGATTTTTTAAATCTACGTCGAAACGGATATACCATAAGTTACAGTCATTAGCTTTTAATTGATGAATAATGCTAGTTTTGTGTTCAGTTGGAACACCAGGTGCTGGAGGTATAGATAACTCAGGGCCTGCGTATGAGCCGATATGTTGCATTCGACTCGGTAGGCGCAAACCGCCAACATCTGTTGTGATATTGCTTGGAGACCCATTGCATAATCCAGGTACATTTGCTGAAGAATCATCAAGTACACCAGGCTTCCAGAGTGTAACACTGTTCTCACACGATTTTGATATAACTAATGAGCCGAACCAACGAGCACAGTCCACATAATTACCATGTACGTCACGAGAACTGAATTCAGGGAAATGTTGAACAAGCACAGGGAACGGCCTATGAAATATTGATTCGAGAAAGAAAATGGTTACAAAATATAAGTCAACCGAACTGAGACCAAACAGCGAAAGTGTGAATCAATAATATCTTGAAACGTTTACTTCTACCTATTATGTCAACTAAATGCTCCTGATATTTTGCTATTGTACAAAAAATTGGTTAAACGCCTTCCTGAGAGTCTGAAATGACATTCTTAAACGTAAATCTTTAATACAGTACGATAGTTATTCATGTATCTAATATGATGCGTAGAACGCATACGATTAAGATATATTGACTGGACCCAACTAAAAATTAGTTTACTCTAAAGTTGATTGTGAACTTATCCTATGCTTACAACAGTTGCACTGAGAACAGCTAGACAAATTTATATCCGTTTCGGCTAATCCACATTGACTATATTTTTATCTTGTAATGTTAGGAAACAGATTATCAACGTGGGTACTATTATTTAGTAATGCTTCTGAACAACGTGGAGTAATGAGTGCATTGAATAGTCTTAGATGAAACAGAAAAAAGTACTTATCAACAGTTACTAAAACTTTAATGGTGATTTAGCTATTACCATTTCATGACAAAATATTTATATACCATATTCTAGAAATTTCTTATCTACATTACAAAATCATAGGGGAAATAAGCTCTTCAAGTGTAAAATTTAGCAAACACTTTATTTACAGTGGCGATATGTAATCTCTTCGAGTACATAGAACGAGTGTTTTAGTTGATAGTGATTAAAAATGAAAAGTAACAACTAAAGTATTGCTGTCTTTACACAAATAGCACGTCATAAGTTTAAGTAAAAGCATCTGTTAACATAAAATCAGTGTGTAACTTTACAATTATAACCACTGTATACAGTTTGGATTATATCTTATGGAATCTATAGACATTCAGTAAATCAAAGTTCTAACAAGTGTATGAGATGTTTGTTAAACTCCACATTTCCTAAAGAGGTTTTATCAATTATGAATATTTTATAGCATTTCTATAATACATATTGTCAAATAAATTGGTCTTCTCAAATACAATTTTAAAAAATAAGCGAGTTAGTGACCTAACTTAATTTTACCAAATTACTAATCTGCTGATACATTTTAACACTCATTTGTATCAGTAGGGGAACTAATTAAAAACAGAAACTTCCTTAATTTCAACTAGGAGCTTTTCAAACATACTTAGGTTTTTGATGACTTTGGATTACGTAACTATGTAACGGTTAATAATTAATCTAATACGACAGAGAGTGCACTTCGAGTCAATTATTATAAACAGGACTTGAAATTGTGATATAAATAAACTGTTTATAGGAGATAGCAACTAAGTACTGTGTTATGAAAAAACAAATGTTCCTAATTATATTATCATGCAGCACAAATAAAGCTAGGTAAATCTAAATCGTGAATTGACTGTCGACCAAAAGTGACACACTCCACACCAATGAATAGGGACTGTCATCCCTAAGTCAAAAATGTAAAATCACTTACTTAGGATTTGAGCGTGCACGATAGTTAAAAGAGTCTATAACTGCGTTGGCTAGTTCAGGAGTATTAAGCCTCCAAATTTTTACGCAATGATCCATTCCGGCGGATAGCAACAGATCGCCGGTTAGAGATAGGTCACCATGAAGAACTTCTGCCCGGTGACCTTCGGCTCCACCGAAGATACATACTAGCACGTGACTAGCTATATTCCACAAACGAATGGTATAATCTATGTAAAGAAAATTGAAAAGGACGTGACAAGACAGAAGAATGACATTTATATATTTATATGAAGTGAGGAAAGAGTATAGAGATCAGAGACAAGATCCGAAACAAAAAAAAGTGATTCAATAAAGAGAAAATTATGAAAAGCTCAAAAACTAGAATTTGGAGGACGACAAGGAGTGGATGCACCTGCGCCATTGCGAACGATTTTAAGCCACATAACCTAAAGTCTCTAACCATTTGTTATGATCATCACATGGGCCCCAACCAGGTAGTCTGCATCTATTAACATGGCTCAGACCAATTGTCAATGACTTCATGGATTGGTGCCATGTTTTCGTTTGGCCACCCCTAGCTCTCTTCCAGCCTACTCTCACACCAGACAACATTGCTCGTCGAGGTAGACGGTGGTCAGGTATTTATAACACATGTTCTAACCACCTCAGCTATGAAGATTCACTACTTCATCAACAGACTTACCGTATTTACCTAGAACTCTATTCCTAACTCACGCATTGATTACTCGGTGGTCCCAGCAAACACGAGCAATGTTTCGAAGACATCTATGATCAAATACTAAAAGCCTACGAATATCCTATATCCTTAATGGCTATGTTTCACATTCATAAAATAAAACAGATCGGACTGCTGCGCAATAAACGCATCCTTTCGTCAGTGGATGGATGTCTCGCCTATGCCACCAGTGACGCAAATCGGTAAAAGCCAATCGGGCCTTATGTATACGAGCCGAGATTTCATCAGACACTAGACCATCAGGACTAATGAGGCTCCCGAGATAAGGAAAGCGGTTAACACATTCAGTTGCCTCGCTCCATATCACTAACTTCGGTGCCGAATTAAGCCAGTCCTGAAGCAGCATTTTGCATTTAGATGGGGAGAATCGCATCCCAAACATGCTTACATTCATGTTTAAGGTTGTCAAAAAATTCTGCATTTTATCAGCATCTTCACTCAATAGAACTACATTATCTGCATATTCTAAGTCAGTAAGTTTATCTCCTGGAAGGAGGTCGACCCCAGAGAAATCAGATGATGATAATGTTAACTCTAAAAGTATGTCAATGATAAAATTAAATAAAAATGGGGAAAACGGACAACCTTGACGAACACCACTAAAGGTGATCAATTCCGACGACAATCAGCCACAAGCTCTAACTCGACATGTAGTGTTCGAGTAGAAAGCTTGTATAAGGTTAATGTGCTTCTCCGGTACGTCTTTTAATGATAGACATTGGCACATAATCTTACGATCGTTAGAGTCAAACGCCGCTTTAAGGTCAAGGAATACAGATATTGTCGGGGGGTCTAAAAGTGTGTCTACGTTCCAGAACCTGCCGAAGTGTGAATATTTGATCCATACAACAACGTCCAGGTCTGAAACCAGCTTGGTTTTCTTGAGTTTGCTCTTCACGAGCTTTAGTTAGACGACGAAGTATTATTGAAGCTAATATTTTAGACACTATATTCGTTAAACGGATTCCTCGGTAATTGTCACACGAGGACTTCTGTCCTTTCTTATAGATTGGGACGATCAGTGTTCGAGACTAGTCAGATGGGATTACGTCCAGTTCCCAAATTCTAGCCAAGATCTCAGTTAATCTCACTGCTAAGACTGGTCCATCTTCCTTAAATATCTCAGGGGTCAATCCATCTGGTCCTACCGCTCTCCCTCGCTTTAAGTTTCCAATAGTCTTCTCAACCTCACTGAGACTTGGCGGACCAATGTTAACTTGCCATTCAGATTGTTTGGGGATGGTGGGCAACAGGGATGACGCCGAGGGCCAGTTGAACTGTTCCCTAAAGTGTTCTACCCATCGGTCCAACTTTCTGCATTGACAGTGAGTAGTGGAACAATCATTTTCTGAGATAGTTTCACTTACAGTCGGGTTTCTAATACCCATTTCCTTGATAAGTCTGAACAGTTGCCTACTGTTACCTAATGCCGATGCCTCTTCCATCTCTTTAGCTTTCGCCACTTACCACTGCTCACGATTATTGCGTAAGCTTTTAATCAGCTTGTGTTCAAGTTGCCTTCGTTCCTCATCATGTTCAGAACCAGACGGGATGTTTAGCCGAGCATCTATCACTTCAGTAGATACAGTTGAAATCCACTGGGTTTTCTTAACCTTTTCTTTAAGTTTATTAGTAGATATTACTGCTGTTTCAACAGCTTTTTGGATATCATTCCAAGCTAACTCGGGATGGATACACTTTACGCAGTTGACTAATTGATTTTCTAGTTGTTCTTGAAATGTATTCTTGACTTTCTCATCATTAGGTCGAACTCTAACGGGAATCCTTGTCGTGGATCTTTTACGTCCAGTGAGACGCAGACTAATACGCGCTCGCACTAAGGCATGATCTGAGACTAAACATGTGCTCCGAAACGAGCGGCAGTTTTCTATCGAGCCTCTCCAACGATGGCTGATAGCAATGTAGTCGATTTGAGTCCAGCGTTGAGTTGATTTTGGAGGCCGCCATGTCAACTGATGTCTTTCCTTATGCTTAAAGTTGGTGTTTGCGAGAAATAAACGCTTATCCAAACATAGTTGTAGTAAATGGTTGCCATTGTCTGTTCGTTGAGCCTCAACACTGTAGGATCCATCTAGGTGCCTTTCGGTTTCATCTAGTTTACCTAATTGGGCATTAAAATCACCAGCCACTATTACTAGATCAGTGCGCTTAGCTTTACAAAGAAGGTCAGAAAGCTTTCTGTAAAATTCATCTTTCACTTCATCTGAGCTGCAGTCAGTGGGAGCATAGACAGAGACAACAATGAGACAACGGCGTGTGTCCTTATCTTTACGAATCCTTACCGTTCCATTTAGACGGACAGCGCACAAGCGACCGTCTATTGGAATCCAGTAGAGGAGAGTCTGTTCAGCTTTTGAACTTAGTGCTATACCTACGCCAGCAAGGCGTCGAGTGGTAGCGATGGGGTCTCCAGAAACACGAAGAGTGAACCAAGCCGGTTTCTTTATTTTCACAAGGTGAGGTCAAGCGAACGACTGTGCTTGGATCCCGTATACGCGTTTCAGAGATGCAGCAGACATCGATGGAGCGGGATTCTAGAGTCAAAGCTAAGGAAGCCTGTTGTCCTATTTGACATAAGGTTCGAACGTTGAAAGCTCCAATATATAACTTAGTGCGCGGTTTCAGGAGACCAAGAATAACGTTTCGTGAACTCAAATCATTAGCATTAGAGGCGCGAGGTGATAAAATTATGCTAGAAGGACTAAGCATGGTGATAAGAGAGTTATTAAGAGTTGATGGTGGGATTTGACATCGAACAAAATGATCATGTGTGCTGTTAGAGGTATGAGGGCAATTTTCACTTCCTGGATGCCCACACCATGGAAGGATATTACTCCTTGAGGTACCTGAAAAAGAAACTGGGTTAGTATTGGTCATAGTGAACTGGGAGCGCGACCGCAGAGCCCAAAGGACAACTGCTTCAGGCCGATCACGCACGACTTTGTTATAGGAAGTTTTTGAAGTGTTAGCTCCGTTCTTTAGAAGGCCTTACTGCCGGAGACGGAAATCCGTGAGGTAAGGTGAGGTGTGACATTTTAAGGGTCGACCTTTTCTAACCCCTTCCTTACGTTAGGAAGGCAGCATCGCTGCAGATGCTGGTTATTCGAGGGAAACACCTTACTGCTGTCAGCAGTACGACTTCGCCCTCAGATCTTAGGTTGCTGCCTTTAGTCTCATCGCTCTCCAACAGACCTGCTTGGCATGGTAGGACCTTGAGGAACATGCGTTCCAGCCAATATAGCGCAGTTGGGTCATCACGATAGGCAAGCCCGACTATCACTTCAATGTAGCAGCTACGGTCGGTTATAAGCTTGCTTATATATGAATAATACTGCATCGTAAACTAAGAGAAGATATACGAATAGCTAGATAAACGATAAGAAGGAAACTGCAAAATGCATCCTTTTACAATATGAAGACATAACATATCACACAAAATAATAAAACTTCTAAGACTATATACGTCACTCAGGAGGGTAAACAAGTTTATATGGTTGCCATTACTGCTTAAGAATTATGAGAGCCTTGAATAAATATCTAAGATTGTCTTCAAAATTTGTCACTTGTGCTCCTTTTGCTTTACAAAAATTGCTTTTCCAGTGACACGAAAAGTAGGACAGCATTGAATCAAGATGCAATTTCGCAGAATTAGGTATACAAAGAGCCGAAGTTGTGCACTGAGACCGGCGTGCCTTATTCCACTAAATGTTTGTCAGATGTAAGTGTCTGATACCATGTTTCTTTAAGGTATGATTTGCTAGTTATAGACTACATTAGGAAAGTTAGACGTTGTTCTAAGTTTTAAAACTAAGTAAGATTTTAAAATCAGGTCGATTGTATTGCGTGTTGATTGTGTTTAGCAAGCAATTACTCTGAAATTAAGGTTGCTTTAATGAAAGTGGAAGCAGAATATTCAATATGGTTGAATTAAAACACTATTCAATTGTATCACTGACTTTAAGAGCTTAAAACATGGAAATTGGATTTTAGCTGAGTTTAAAGTATACCACGACATATGTTCTAAATTTCGACAATTCTTCACACATTCGGATTGCATTACTTAATGAGTGGATTTAATTAAAATATTAGGATATATACATATTCGCAGCATTGCTTACGTGTAGCAAAACCATGGACTGAATTTTCAGTAGGCAGCTACCCAAAGAAGTAGTGAATCTGCACAAATTGAAATGACTGAATTGTGTCACTTATCCCAAAATAATACTTGGCTAAAGCGCAACTGTTGGCATATTATTTTGAAAGAGATATGAATGTGATCAAACCATGAAGTGACATTAGTACATGAAATCTTTCATTAAGAGTGCAGTTCAATTAATCAACCTAGATGGAGTTTGTAATAAAAACAAGGTGATCGGAAACCGTGGACGACAAAAATAAATCACTCAACAACAATGATGGAATTGGGTTCAGAGATTATCCACTCTACATCATGAGAAATGTAAATCATTATTTCACCACATTGAGTGAAACGGCTCAAAATCGGTCACAGCAGCGCAAGTGTACTCACTCTTTACCTTCTTCTAAATCTTAAGCTCCACTATTCTTTCGCGGAAATCTTTGCTTTATTCCTTTTTATTGTGTTCTTTTGCCGTGATAATCTAGTAAGGTTAACCTCGTCGTGCTAATATAGTATGTAACTTGGACCTATGAGCATGTGTCAGGTTCTACAGTGTCCATGAATGATTGAGTGACGTATTTCTAAAAGTAGTTGTGAACAGTTATGTCCACCATGTTAGAACCATATTATAATTGAAATAATCGATTATTTACGGTCGAGGGTAAAAGGTACGTTAGAACCTGGCCTGACAGGTAATTTTAAGGGTGATCTCAAAAATTTGAAGCTTATAAGAGGGTTTGATTAAATGAGGTATTATTCGGGTATTCTGATGACAGCTTTATTATATCGACAACATGCAAATACTATACTATAGCTTTCCAAAGAGGCCCTTAAGAACATCCAGTTTACTATGAAATATAAAAAAGACAAGTTCGATAGCGGATAGTACGACTGAGCATCCCAGCTATCGAAAAGACATATGAAATTGAGTACAACTGAATTCTATCAGTCTTTCTGAGTCGGTTACACAAAGGAACTTATTCAACCAAATTAACTTATGGCATTTCATCACATAATCCCAATATTAGCTCTGTGACAATTTTTAATAGTATTATTTAGCGCTCTAGAATATTTTTTGTACATAGTATCCATTTCCAACATCCTTTTTAAATCATATCAACTTTACTTGTAGTTACGCTTCACTATGATAATACACATAAACATTAAATCTTAATCAGCTTCACATTTACCAGGGTGTTAATCATTATATGTTATTGTGATTTTGAAATACTATAGGTTGCAAGCAGCTGATGAGAACCTAACAAAATTGTTCTTTCTGCTCAAATCTGTTTTTGTTACCTTTAGATTCAGTTGGAAGGAAAGATGTGAACGTGCGCAACGCTGTGTACTGATTATTTCTTCACTTTTAGTAGTCAATCAATCTGCATAGTTTACATTTCAGAACAAGTACTGATCTAGCTCGTCAATTTTTAGTCAACTGCTTGATTTAACTTTCTCACAAATATTCATTCATTTCGCTACTGTAGTCAAATGCCAGATGAGAAGTAAATCTAAATGCAGTAAACAAAGTGCATAATCTCGTATATGTAAGCCATTAGGGTTAGTGTATGAACACTCCACAGGAAATATCTGACTAACCTTTACTAAAAGAAAACAGTAGGGCAGGGTCTCTTGGATGAAATCTTAGCTCATTGATAGACGATCCATGGCCAACAAGACTGGCAGGACAACTAGCCATACTAGGACAGAGAATTCGTATTACGCCGCGTTTGCCAGCGGCAGCTACTACTTGCTGATGAGGTGGCAAAAGTGAAGCACTAGAAGAGGTGACTGGGCCTTGGTGAGGATGAGGAGTTGGACGAGGTCGACGACTTTCACAACAATCAGTCCACCAACTAGATGCAACATTTCCACTTGTATCCCGCGACCAGGCACAACAATAAAACTCTTCCTTATCACCCGCAGGATCAGCAAAAGATTGAAGTAAACAAACAGATGATACATCGGAGGAGTTTTGAACAGATTTCTCATCAGGATGATTTTTCAGACTACACTGATAAACTGTGACCTACACATCATAAATACATGTAAAATCCACAAATATCAGCACTAGGATGACGAAATAATACGAATCAATATGAACAAATGCATTGAAAACTATTCAGTGAATACAAAAAGCTTACATAGTGACTAGCAACTGTAGCAAAAAGAAGTGGATCAGTTGGTTGACTTCGATTGACTGAATTAAATGCAACGCCGAAAACGGATTGGTTATGTGCTTCACGTATAACACATGTTGGTTTATACTGAAAGTTTGGAACGGGTGCGGTCTCAAGCACATTAGGAAGAGTATCCATCAAATTTCCTGGTGAACAAGTTTCACTTAGATGTTCGACAGATTTTGGTGATACATTTATTGAGACAGAAATAGAATGAGGATTGTTATTTATTGTTCTTTCTTTTTTAGTAGGCGATGTAAAATTACTTGATTGAGTCATGTTTTGAGTCTGTAGAGCACTATCTGTACACCCATTCATGTATCTAAAGAAGCAAAAATATATAAAAACACGTCATAAAGAAGTAAAAGTACATACGAATTTTTGGTATTTTAGCCGGAATCTTGATCTTTATTTAAAGACGTACGAAACGATAAGCATTCTAATGCTAGCTAGTTAGTATTGTGAATAAAGTTGACAATCTATTGCGGGTATGAAATCTCAAGCTAAACTCAATATTTTAATGATCTGTTTGAGATAGTTCTAATGTGAGCCTCACAATCATAGATAGTGATATCTACATCTACTGTTTATAAACTTTGTGGATATTTAACGCTAATTTGTACATAACACAGTCAGTAAAAACGTATAACTTGGTACGTGTGTACGTCAGTCCAAGTTGCCATGCCTCAATTAGCAGATAGAGATTAAATTACTAGACCAAATCAGAGAGAAGTGGAAGTAACAGTGGTAAGGACTAGAGATCGAAGATAAAAATTTTAAAAAGTATAATCTCAGTTTAAAAAAATTATGATAAATTCAGAAGCTTAGAGTTTGGAAGAAGACAAGGAATAGGTGCACCTGCGCCATTGTCGACGACTTTTAGCCATGTCACCCAGTCTCTAACTATTTGCTACGGTCATTACGTGGACCCCAACAAGGTAGGCTGCACCTATTAACATGGCTCAGCCCAATTGTCAATAACTTCATGGACTGGTGCCATGTTTTCGTTTGGTCACCACAAGATTTCATTCAACTTACTCCCACACCAGACAGCATTCCTCGTCGAGGTAGACGGTGGTTTGGCATACGTAACACATGTCCTAACCACCTCAGCTGAAATAGGTTCACTACTTCATTAGTCGATCTACCATCTTTACCCAGTAACCTATGCCTAACCGACATATTGCTTACTCGGTGGTACCAGAAAACACGAGTAATGCTTCGAAGACACATGATCAAATACTAGAAGCCTACGAATATCCTCTATCTCTAATGGCCACGTTCCACATCCATAAAGTGAAACGGATCGAACTGCTGCGCAATAAACGCGTCCTTTGATCAATAGATGGGTGTCTCACCTACGCCACAAGTGACGTATATTGGTACGTACGAGCTGAGATTTCATCAGATACTAGACCATCAAGACTGATGAGACTTCCACACATTTAACTTCTCCACTTCCTATCACTGATTTCGGCAACGACGTAAGCCAATCCTGAAGGAGCATTTTGCATTTGGATGCGGAGAATCGCATCCCAAAACACGCACACACTGATGCCAAAAGTGGTCAGAAGACGCTGTATTTTGTCACCATCTTCACCCAATAGAACTAACTCATCTGCATATTCTAAGTCAACAAGTGTTTGTCCTGGAAGATCAACCTCTGAACAGCCAGACGACAAAAATGGCAACTCTAAAAGCATGTCGATGATAAAATTAAACAAAATAAGGGAAAAGGATAACCATGGTGAACACTGATTGAGGTAAACAATCCCAAGGACAGTCCGCCACAGACTGACTCCACCAATAGTGTTTGAGTAGAGAGCCTGTATAAACAACGTACTTCTCTTGTACGCCTTCCAATCGCAGATAGAATTATGTCCAGGTCCCAGATTCTAGCTAAGATCTCATTTAATCTAGCTGCTAAAAATAAACCACCATCCTTAAATATCTTATAGGCTAATCCATCAGATCCTGCAGCTCTCCCTCGCTTTACATTGCCTATAACCTCATCAAACTCATTAAGACTTGGGGGATCGATATCAACTTCTCAGTCAGATTGCTTGATGATGGTGGGCAACTGAGATGAGGCCGAGAGCCAGTTGAACTGTTCCCTAAAGTGTTCTGCCCATCGGTTTAACCATCTGGATTGACAGTGAATAATGATCCCATCATTTTACAAAATAGTCTCACTTACAGCCTAATTTCTGATAACGGTTTCCTTGATAAGTTTGAACAGCTCCCTATTGCCGATGCCTTTTCCATCTATTTAGCTTTTGCTACCCACCAATGCTTACAATCATTACGTAAGCTTTGAATATGCTTGTGTTTAAGTTGCCTTCGTTCCTCATCATGTTCAGAGCAAAACGGGATGTGTTGTCGAGCCTCTACCAGTTTAGTAGGTGTAGTTAAAATCCACTGATTTATCTTAAACTTTTGGTTTAATTCACCAGTAGATATCACTGCTTATTCAACAGTTTTTGCATATCATTTCAAGCTGACTCTGGGTGGGTATCGCTTACACAGTTGACTAACTGGTTTTTTAGTTGTTCCTGACTTTGTATCATTAAGTTTAACTCTGAGGGGGATCCTTGCCGTGGATCTTTTACGTCCAGTGAGACGCAGACTAATACGCGCTCATATTAAAGCATGATCTGAGTTTAAACATGTGCTCCAGAGTGAGGGACAGTCTTCTATCAAGCCCCTCCAACGATGGCTGATAGCGATGTGGTCTATTTGAGTCGCGTTGAGTTGTGAAGGTTACCCTGTCAACTGATATCTTCCTTAATGTTTAAAGTTGGTGCTTCCGAGAGATAGACAGTTATCTGAACATAGGTGTAACATAAGGTCGCTATTGTCTGTTTGTTGAGCTGAAGCACCACAGGATCTACCTAGATGCCTTTCGGTTTCATCTAGTCTACCTACTTGGGCACTAAAATCACCAGCCACTATTACCACATCAGTGCGCTTGGCTTTTCGAAGGTTGGAAAGCTTCCTGTACAATGTCTTTTGCTTCATCTGGGCTGCAATTAATGTCCCTATCTTTCCGAGTTCTTACCGCCCTGTTTAGACGGACAGCGCACAGGCGACCGTCTATTGGAATCCGGTCAAGGAGCGCCTGTTCAGCTTTAGAACTCAGTGCTATACCTACACCAGCAAGGCCTTGGGTAGTAGCGGTGAGGTTTCCGGAAACACGAAGGGTGGATCGGACCGGTTCATTATTTTGACAAGGTGAGGTCAAGCAAATAACTGTACGTGGATCCTGTATACGCGTTTCAGAGACGCAGCAAGCATCGATGGAGTGGGACTTTAGAGTCAACTAAGGAGGCTTGTTTTCCTATTTGGCATAAGGTCCGTGCAACACAGACATAACAACTTAGGGTTTGGACAAATAAGAGAAGTGTTAAGAGTAACCTGAAAAGCATTTCTTTCGAAACTCACATAGGGAACAACGTATGTGTGGTTTCTATGGAAATCACGGAGCCATGACCTAGCATATAAGAAACTAAAACGTCAACAGTTGTTAACATTAGGTAGTATCACAAGCTCTCATGTAACGTGATTTAGACCCGAGTATGTCATCTCACGATAAGTCAAGTAACAAGAGTAGCAGTGATATTGATTTTCCAGTTACAGATAACAAACACAAGGCTATGAATCGTGTTCATTGAAGTCCAGAATAACCAAAATGTTACTTATAGAATAAATTATCAGGATTGCTGCGGTGCTCCGTTAACCAACTAAAGCAAGTAAAGTTTAGTAACCAACAAGCGACTCGGCAACAAGACAAATATGAAATATGTTAGCAATCAAAAGAACAAGTTTACCGTCTATACATCCTTATGAAAATAACTTGGAAATGATGAATTCTTATCAATATATAAGTCTAACTACGCGCTAATCCAGCGATATAATTTGTAACATACATGCTCAGACTCAAGTTGCTCCACATTAGCTAACAGCGTAACGAGGTAGGGGGTAGGTGGACATAAAAAATACATGACTACGGTTCATAGCCTCACTGACTCTTATTTGGTCATTTCATGAAATGCAGGTGATACTTCGAAAACTTATGACCGAAGACCGGAGGCCTACCCATATCTTCTATTTCATGGCCCAATCGATTGGTTAAAACAGAGTGAGCTGCTGTGCAATACACTTAGCCTATCTTTGAGTGACGGATATCTCGCCTACGCAGCAAGTGACTTGAATTATCAAAATCTAAACGAAACTTCTGAATCCATAACGAGGATTCATTTGATACAAACCCACCAGTAGTCTTACAGGCTAAGTGAGGTCTCTAACGTAACCAAATGTTTCACTCCCTACGATCAATCTAGGTGATAATTTAGACTAGTCGTGAGGTAGGATTTCGCAACTAATGGGAAAGAAATGTATTTCAAAAATACTTGCATTACTCAAAATGTTCAAAAGATTGCGTGTTATCAGTGTCTTCAATAAACAGGACTATATCATACACATATTGTAAATCGATAAGTAGGCCCCCTAGTATAGAATCAATTCCTGAAAAGTAGGATGAAGAAAGTGTAATTTACAGGTGGACATCTATGATAATAGCAAATAAAGATCAAGATGAAGGCCAACCCTGAAAAGCATAACCTGAGGTTGACAATGCTGATGACGGTTTACGAGACTGACTCAACCAAGGTTGTCCAAATAGAAAGCTATTAAGATTTGTGTACTTCTGTGGTACACCTTTTAATTATTAACACCGTCAGAAAACTCGATCTACAGAACCGAAAGCTACTTCAAACCAATGGATATCACTATTTGCAGAAGTTGGTAAGTGACTCTATGTTCTAAAACCTGACGGAGGGTGAATGTGTGATTAATTCATTCTCGCTTAGGTCTGGCTTTCCCAAGTTTGTCATACTTCGACTCGAGTTGAATATTATCACAAGTAGAAGAAGTGCAAGTGGTGACCAACAAATTACATATTTCAACACCGCCATCCCTACTTAGATATTGGCAACCCTGTAGTTTCATTAACATCAAATCGAAAAATGACAATCTAGTGAAAAAGTACAAGGAAAGTTAATAAAGTCAGTGAGCGAATGGTACTTAATAAAAATATAGTCCACTAAAAAAAACGTTTTATTTAGTTAGCATGCTTCATTCTACTTGAACGAACAGTACATTAATGACACGTGGACATGAACCATCTATTTAGACTGTACTCATGTAGCGATTGTTTTAGTCCGGTATCCCCAACAACCAATCCCGGGAAAATACTAGTGAACTTTGGGAAAACCGAATGATAATATAATAGGAAAATTATGAAGAAATGCAACTTAAAATTTCTCAACTGTATAGTTACACGTATTCCCTGAATGTTCGACCGAACCCTAGAATATTTAAAGAGTATAATCTCTCCCAAAATAAAAATATCCTAGTTTCACATCTAGTAACCGTTAAGCGGCAAGTTTTATGGGCTACGGCTCTTCCATATAAAACGACAATCAAGCACATGAATTTGGTTAAGTAGCACCAAAAATCAATGTACAATAAATCATATCTACAAGTCTACATGTTCATAGAATTAGTTGCATTAATTTTAGTGCAGTGCTGATCATAAACTTAAGCTAAGAATATGAGAGATAATTGGTATACGCCCATGAGGGATAGTGAGGACATAAAACTTGCCCAAAAGATCGACTCCACGCCGATAAATGTGAATGAAGGAAACAAGAAGCTTAAAACGAGTAAAACTAGCTATGACAATAGTGCAGTCTAGATGGACTTTGATTTTGGTCGAACTGAATTAATAGTTCAAGTCAATCAGAAACCACATAATCATCAAACTCTCAGTTAGTGTTACTCAGTCTGGGGAATGACTGTAATAGCTGACTACATGACCAAATTAACACAAAATATTACAATCGGCTATTGTATGGAAACAACTTTAAGGACTGTTAAATATAAGGCGAATTCTTTAGTTATCTTCAGTCCACTTTGTTACCGAACAAAGTATTCTAGGAAGCCCGTACTCCCCAAATCTACAAATAATCCTTGTGATGCTCAATAAGTATTCGGTCTCCAGTTTGGGCACACTTTGTTCACCTTATTACAGAACTCCGACCCTATCAAGTGTCTTGTAGGCAGGATAGTAATAGATTTGTAAAGCTCGGTGCTACTACCTTATGGGGTAGGAGGCTATATGATGCGGTGTCGATCTCTTCGCCACTGAATGAATCTGTATGTTGGTGTCTCAACAGGCTGTCCAGTCATCCGAGGACAAAACAATATTCGTGCTACAGGACCTGTTTGGCCGGAAGCCATGTTGCGCTTTATGTAGCAGGTTGCAATCATCGGTTTTCTGGCACATTCAAGCATCTACAATACTTTCCAAAACTTTTGATAGCATTGGGGGCGTTGAAACCTACTATAGAGAGCAGAATCTTTTCCACCTTTTTTTTCTAATAAACTGAAGATACAATCACCTACTTCCATTCTCCTGAGGACTTCTTTAATTGCAACGAGTGTTGGAAAATGATACAGATTAGTTGGCTGGCTTTTTCAGCATATCCCTGTATACTGCCGGCCTCCTGTCGTAGCTCAGCGACTAATTAGGCTTCAACTCCCTTGGTTTCCTAAGGCTAACCTGGGCTTAATCTCGATGTGTCCGATTCTCGTTTCTGAAGATGTGGTCGCTAAAGATACTTAAGGGAGCCTACGTCCCTCGTCCTAACAATAAGTTCGTCTAAGCCGGTCTGTTTTATTGACGAGATGTGCTTCCTTTGGTTGCTTCGTTAGTGATGCTTTTGACGGTGTGTCAATGTTGGTCTGTGTTCGAGTTCTCTCAGTCTTCAGGCCATATAGCTCTTGTGAGATATTCGTTAAGAGTCCAATATTCTGTCCGAGCATGATGAAAACAAGGTATACCTAGAAAAGTATGGAAAGTATGTAGTCCAGCTTCGAAGGCTTGTCTTCTATTCCCCATCCAGTAACACAACCTACCTGTTCTGTGGGACCCACTTCTTTGGTGACGACCACAAGCCGCGTAGTGAAGTGTCTCTTTAGTGTGATCCATTCGTTATCCAATGGGGTGGCAAGATATCCTCCCCCACGACCGTCACATTGCTGACACTTTTGCCAGTAAGAAACGAAATCTTCTGAAACAGGCTCTCATTGTGTCTGCGATCGCTTGTGGGATGGTGGCACACCCTGCTAATTAGGCATCTTCTGCTGTCAGTGATAAAGTGACACTAAGTGGATTCTAGTGAATTCGTTAGAATGGCGTTGTTAGCGGGTACTGTTTTGAGTAAGCTATCTACGTGCATTAATATCTCACCTCTTGTTCTGCGTTTTTTGCCCTAGCAGTTATGCTCAAGACGTTGCTTAATTGCGTATGACTTCAGGTAAGAGTCACGTTTCAGCGAGTATATCTACCCTTCGTTTTAGGCGTATATGGGTGTCGGAGCTGCATCACCTTGCATCTCAGACACCGTACATTACGGTCTAGTCGCCTGACTAGTCAGCTAGTGACCTTATTCTACTTCAGTTATTTTTTTTGCCTGGGGTTCAGTGTTTTTAGTCCGATTTATGTAGGACTAGCAGCTAGTTCTAAAGGGACTAAGAAGGAAAGATCATTTTGTTGGGGGGAATGGTGCATATAGTCAATACCTTTCCCGAAACGGTCGGGGTAAGCTTAGTGTCTTTAGATGATTAGGGCGAGATAATCTACAGAGACTCACTACCGTGACTTCATACAGGTTGAATTGGCTTGAAAGCTACTTCCAGTAATCCAGGTAATACGAATAGTGCTTGTCTGGCAAATAGTTCAGTTCAGGAATTTCGTGCACTATTATGGAGGAGTTTTCTTCTGATCCTGGCAGCCGTTTTCCCTTTAATTTCAGCTCCGACCAGGTATTATCCTGTCTGACCTTAATCTTAGTATTTCCCATGGTGGGTGGATTTTGAGAAATAAGTCATGTCATATCTGCAACTTCAAGTGTGTTGTAAGGTACTCTCAGTGTAGGAAAAGTAGTCAATGTGGTGTAGCCTTCCATGTATGGCTTGTAGAGGTTCACTGGAACAATTTTCAGACCTAGAAGTAGACAGCATTTTGTCTCTGTTACTTTTCGAAATAAACACTGCTTTACTTCAGGCTACTGGTAGGTATAGAAGCGTTAAAAATGATCAGTGAAGTAAGCTTGCAGACCTCATTATCTTAGAGCTCAGTTGGTGCCCTGGTTGGAAAATCTATGTCTTATTGGGTAGAACGAGGCATTGGTGATTTATGCTGCGGTGAAATCCTCACTGGGTGGCAGCTTGAAAAAGGGACTTTGTTGCTACCAGGGGATTCTCCAGTAAGAGTCAATGTTTCACCCACCAGTCTTCCGTTTAGAACTACTGAATAACTTTTATCTCAAATCTGCGCTAACCATGATGTTAAGCATAAGTTTTTTGTTGTGCCCTATCGAGGATCTTTGCGTTCAAAAGGAATATATTTTCCTAGGTTGTGTGAGTCATTCTTTCCCTGTATGCCATTACTCACAAACTATGGGATACTTATGACTTTGGTTATCAAACTGGTTTTCCCTCTACTCAGAGTTCCTAGAAAGTTAAGTCTGCATACTGGTCACACCAGAACCACTGACAAATGTCGTCGACAATGAAATTGTGATATTACCTGTGTATTGTAGTGTCACAGTCGCAGTGTGTTCATCTGCTGCAGAAGTTATACTATTCTCAAATTACAATATAGCCACCGTTAAATACTGTTTATATTCTAAGTAGGTTAGAATCTTGGTTCGGTAGAACAAAATTCAAGTTTCTCTTTCTCGAGGGATTATATGTATGACCTTAAGCCAATGTGGCCTGATGAGAATACGACATGCTTCAATGACAAGCTCTTATTGTTGAAAATAGTTATTATTAAAAAAACAAGGTCAAATATATTAAACTAGAGTGGCTAATAAACCTTTTGATGCTATTTAAAAATTCTGTGTCCTTATGCCTTGAAAATGAACAATATAACTATTCATTTAAATGACTTTACAACATTCACTACCCAAAGTATCTGTGATTAGCAGACTCAAACCAATCGATTTCTTCAGCCCGCATTCCGATGTCAAGGTAAAGTTCCAGGTTTTTGATAGTGCTCATTGTGGAATTCTTTTTGTTAAATTGCTTAGCATTCTGTGACCACACCCGCTGATTTGTGTGTTGATGTCATCTGAGATTTTGTGAATACGCGTGTCCGAAATCAGTCAGCCAGTGAGAACTAGAAGCTGCTACATTACCAGGCAGTCAGTTGATTAGCTTTAAGACAGAGGGTTGCACGAATGAAGATATAGGACAGATTAGCTCAACGGAAATAATAAACAACAGGTGATACAATAAAGAGTAAATGGTAAAAATAATACGATTAGATATAAAAAATAAAGTAAAATCGGTCCACTAACGAGAAGTGGTGTCAGTGATTACAGTGGATGTACGATAAAGGAGTGTCAATGAAATGTATCCAACCTCTAATCCATGCAGTGGAATGAACTCCGTGTAAGCCTATGTAATCATTCGCTCCATTCTACAATGCACTTAATTTAATGTATGAGGCTACGACAGTTGGTCAAGCACCAGCATCTTGTAGATCCTCTTTGGTAGTGAAGTGAGACCGGGCGCGATTTTTCGTTCTTTGATATGCTACACTTTGGCGATAGTATCATTAAAACATACAGTAGACTACAGGGAGTACTATTCTAGTCAAGTGGGTTGAGATATGCGGGTTTTGTAGGTTATATCTAACCCTTCTCTAGTTCGCCTGTAGCTTGGCGAGTATAAATCAAAAAATCGTGGCTACTCTTTAAACGTATTTTTATGCGTCCTGTAACCAGTTTCCTATCTTGTTTTTGAAATTTTAAGGGTGTATCTGCATTTTTAAGGAAGAGAAACTCAGCGATGTTGTGCAACATAAGATTGGATAGGGTGTCGACCTTGTAAGTGATCAGAAAAAGTTAAGAAGCAAACATCTCCAGCTGTCTCCTATGCAGTGAAGAGTGGTATAGTTTTTCAATAGATCTCTCCGGTTGTTTTTATTTGTGTCAATAAGCTGGTTAATAAGAGAGTCAAGTATAGCTCTGCCTTACTTTTGTAGAGGCGGTGTCCACATTCATAAGAATTTCGCTTCTGTTCCTCTGAGGTGCGGAAAAAAATAGTGTAACACTTCTGGACGTTCAATTATCATCCATTAACTTTAGTTTAGTGTCTAGGTTTTAGGTGGTTTTATTGCAATGACTGCTACTCACCGTCTGCAGAGATTGGTACTGAGAAAAGGATTCCGTCATCCAGGCAACTAAGTTAGAGATTATCGAAGATGTTTTTCCATAGTCTGACCTTTGTTTACGTTAGTGCAGAATCCCTGATCTTTATTTAATTATTTTTTAATACCGAGAGCAAGGTTGTTTCAAAAGCTAAGTCAGATAATTTACATACAATTCGCAATACAAAGTCAAAATGGCGATTTTATAAATTGCCGAAAAATAAATGCTCGTATCTTCTTTCGATAGAAGTGGTAACATACAAAAGGGATCCAAAGGGTTAGTGACATAGATTCTTGTATTAGTGTATTACTTGGCGATGAGTAGTAGTGGTAAGGACGAATCTGACCTTGTTTGGGCGATACAAACTGACGATTAGATAATAGTGCTAATTAATCTAAACGCTTAGGTAAAATCGAAGTAATTAGATCATAAAACTTCCATTAACGGCAGCCGAAGAAAAAAATAAACAAAAGCAGACAGCACTATCCAGTGCACTTCATAGGGGGTGAAAACAGGGTGAAGCAGACAACTCATAGTAATTACCATAAACGGTTTCTGAGTTTCCAGAAAAAATAATCCTAATATGCAAATACATTTGGAGATACATTTGTAGATACATCCAACCAACAAGTCCCAAATAGGACGAAACATGCTTCCTGGATGCCGCTTGTCAATGGCAACCCAACTTAAACATGTTTAATAAAACTACAAATACTGAGTTTTATTTCATATATTCTAGTGAGTTGCGTATTAATTTGACGCGTAAACGTGAAAAATCGAAACTGTTTGCGAATATGATCTATAAAAGGGTAAAGGAGACTTACTGACGCTGTTTGCAGTGCCCTGCCTGTCGGAATCGAATAAAGTGTTGCCAACACTACTTTCCGGAGACGGGTGATACTGGGCTTGGTATGGAGTTAAGGGAACTGCAAACAATAAATTAAACTTTTGATGCAGAAGAGTGTGTAGGGGTAAGTAGTTCCCCAAACAGATAGTTGCACAGGCTCTCATAATCGATACTGACTACGTTTGTTTTAGTGGACACGATTAGCTAAAGTCACTCGGTCAGACATCATCACCAGACAACGACATGATGCCACGTGGAAAGCGATTCGTCTCCTTTTCGGCTAGCACAGACGTTACTATCGCGCTTACGCTCTACCATTAATCAAACATGTCTTATTTTCCATCCATCATTGGTTTTTGACTTGCTTTTATTCGTACATGTGGGCTTAATTGTTAGAAGCAACTATGGTTATAAGACAGGCGTAAAGTGATCATATACAGAGTTCTTTACAGGTGTAGTTGATTTTAAAGGAGAAATACAAGTTACTTTAAGATCTATATTAGAACCGTCTTTAGAGATACTGAAATATCTTCCAAAAGTCGTAGGCTGCAAAGTATTGCTGTTAAGAGGATTATCGAATGCATTCGCGTCACTGGTTAAAATATTTGCTTCTTCATTCATGTTGGGAAAATCCCTTGGTTGATATAAGCTATTACAGTACAACCAGGACGAGAGTCTAGCAAATTATAAGAATCTACTGCAAAAGTGCAACCATGTTTTATAAATTTTATAACTTTTAATATCTTCACGGAAAGTATAGGGTTAAGATGACTTGTCATAATTTTGAGTGTTGTTGACGTTTAATGGAGGATTCATGTTTAAGTGTTCAGAGTATGGAGCAGGTCGACTAGCGTGTTCGGGTTTGTACAATGGTCCACCGTCTGCAACTGACTTGTAAAATCTACACTTGGCATAAACTTTAGGAAAGATTTTGTACCTTTCAGAGGTTCGGGCCATGACTAATTTAGGAAGGGCTAGTTATGTGCCCAAACTGCAAGAGATTATGAACTACGCTAATAGACTTAGTGACTAAAGTGTAAGCGATTCAATTTGAACTAGTCAAAAAACAAAGTATGTATATAGTATAAGCAAAATATAAAAATATCTAAACCCTTGCTACGAGACTTAGCTAAAAGTCAGTTAAATACTGTCTCACGCGAAAAGTAGTTAATTTTTCTTTTAAAGTCAAGGGAGCAGAAGGTCAGAAAAGCCTATTAATTTACTGGCATCATGTCAAACGTCCTAGTTAAGCCGAGGAACATTGTATCAAATTAACGTAGCCGATTTGTTATGACTAAATTGATAGTGGGATCTCTGAACACTGCATAAGTCCTATTCTACGGTGAATCATGAACCGCAATTGACGGTAACTTTATTATCCTCAATCAGGCAGTTGGGATAAATTTCACTACTGACACCAGGATCACACAAAGTCTAAAGTAGTATAGTAAATTATATACACGATAAATAAAGCCACATTTCCAGACGATATCTACTTCCGAAAGCAACCAATGCCAGTCAATAATGAGGTATTCTTGTGTATAGGCACTGGGAAGGTGATTTAAAAGTAGTTCAAGTTTGCCATTAGTATCTCCCACTAAAGTTGACAATAGACCATTTCCTTAGATTGCTTGCATATACTGAGAGAATAAAAGTTTCGAAAAACCTACAAACTGTCTCTTGTAGGTCTTCCGGAGGAATTTAAATCATCTGGACCCGAACTTGCTTTTGTCTGTGTTTAATCAGATAAACTTTTTCAAACCATCACACTCTCACATAGTGTGAACGATTGGAGCTCAGAGTAAGAAGAGGAATAAATAAGCAGAATTTGGTTAAGTAAATATTGTGGCCAAGTAGAATAAATAATACATGATAACGGATATGGTGTAATAACCATAATAGTAATAATAATAATTGTGGTAATAGTAACATTGGGTTACATGCAAAGGTTTTAAGGGAAAAGACAAGCATCGTCATTTCATAGTACAATAATTGGTAATAATGTATTCTGAAATAAAAAAGCTTTTGTTCTTGAATATCATCTTGTACATGAGAGCATGCCAGTTTACAGACACGATCACAATTATATGGGTTCAAATACATTCATGGATTTCGATAAAGTCCCGCTTCCCCACATTCATAACATATAAAGATATCAGTTGAAAACAAAACCAACGGCATCCAGTATCACAGTACTAAGACACCAGATATATGTATTTTACCGTTTATGATTAAGAGCCGCGCACTTCTCAACCTGGGCGTTAGGATTCCAAAAAATGGCTGAGGGTGGGCAGAATGGATCAGTGAGCGTGTCCAGATGCGGGATAAGACCAAGAGTACTTGGAACGTAGGCGTAGAAGAAAAGTCAATAAGATTGTGCTAGTAGATTTCATTCTTACCTTATGCATTATCATCTACAACTAGAAAAAAGACGAAAGTAGAGCGAATATAAAACGACAGCACTGGTATCCCGAAACGAATGGGCAAAAATTAGTGTTTATATGGGTATTGACAGACATGACATACCACATACGCTTATAATTGGATTAAAAGGAACAAACAGTAGCATATGGCTAAGACTGGTGAATGGTGCTCGCACGTTTAGAATCCCTATTACTTTACTAGTGGAGTAGGAAACTATAGTTGGTGTGAATATTTTTAATGTGGCATCAAAAGAGATGAAATTATCAACATGTCGTACAAATAAAAAAGGAGAATCTGCTTCTCGAATAGCTTGGAGCGAATTGTTTCAGATCCTCAAGAATTTATTTTTAAAACAATTTATATAAAGTGTAGATTTGGAGTGTGAATTTTTTTATATTCGAAGTTGAATTGCGTAGGTTATAATAAGAAGGTTCATCAAGCCGAATTGTGTTAGACGATGAAAACGTTACTCTGTTAAGTATCTTGTAGAACAAAATTAGGTTTAACTTGAATCGGCGCCTCCATGGTGTGTCTGGTCCTAACTTAGCGCATCTAGTTTTATAATCTGAAGTACGATCAGCCTCAACAGTACGAAGAGTAAAGCAACGTTGAACGGACTCTACTCTGGGCTTTTTCTTAATGAAAACAGTACTGAGAATAAAGGTGCAATATTTTAGTTTAGGTTGGACATAAACTTTATATAGCAGAATACGAAAATGATTGTCATAAAACTTATGTAGTATGTAACCCTGAAGTCGATGCGAGTTGTAAAATACAGATTATAAGAGAACCTGAGTCCTAAGTCAACTACTTATTGAAGCCTATATAACTTATTACTGTTTACGGAAAGATCAAAATTGAGGCGCTTGTCATGCTATCTAACAGAACGACCGGACCTTGACCTCCTTTATTTAGATTTACTCACAAAGCTTGGACTAATGAACATTCCTATCAACAGCATTTGCAACCAATTATGTTCTTCAGCAGGTGATCAAATGTTGTCAAAGAAGACAAGTAAAAATTTAGTTGAGAAGCTATGGCATAAGTTTGCATCTGTTTTCTATAATAGTTTGGGTTTCTGCTCGATGATGAAAGCTCATCTACCCGTGAAAGCAGATGCTGCACTGCGTAAGGTAGATCTTCAGTCACGACCAATAACTAAGTCGCCGTGGCAGCGCGCATATCTGGATTTTGCTGGTCCGTTTCATGGTCAGATGTATCTTCTGTTAATTTGTGATCATACTTAGTGGCCCGGATTTTTTGAATGGAGTGTCGAACTGCGATGTATACAGTACAAAAGTTACGACAAATATTCATTCCTTTCAGGCTCCCCGAAACAATTGTTACAGACAATGGAACACAATTCGTTTCCTCCTTGTTTACCGGATCTTGTCGACGTAACGGTACCAATCACGTCCGAACTCCGCCCTTCCATCCTTAATCTAACGTTCAAGTAGAGCACTTCGTTGGTACCTTCGAAAACGTTATGCGAAAATCTAACGGAGAGAAGACAACTGAAGAGATCTTAGAGAAATTTATATTCATCTGTTGGACTACCCCTAACCCACAAACACCAAGTGGTATCTCTCCAGCAGAAGCACTACTTGGTAGAAAGGTGCATACAGCTTTCGACGTTATTTATCCAGTAACAGAGAAAGAATTCCAACAGAACATACCTATGAAGACACAGTTTAACCGACATCATGGGGCGCGGAAACGATATTTCACTGTCGGTCAAAACATGCTTGCAAGGGACTACCATGGCAATTATCCTATAAGGCTGGTTTGCTGGTTGGATCCTGCGAAGGAGAGAAAATGTTATTTACAAGGTATCAGTCGGTTCGTCAACTTGGGTAGTCCATGCAAACCAGTTAAAACCAACTTCTGCTTGTATCGAGGAAACCCATCAGAGAATACCACTGGTTATTCTTTTTGATACCTTCGAGAATCGACGACCTGAAGTAGTCCTGAAGGACAAAAAAGAAAGATACTACTTCCTTGATCCCAAGAAGGTGGAGAGACAAAAAGCACTAACCAGTGAGTTTGATGCAAGTTGATCCCAATAATTAATCCTACGGATCTTTTCAAAGGGAGGTGTTAGCACAAAACGAGCCTGATTAAAGCATGCTTTAACATGCTCACGAAACTGTGCTGTGATTGGTCCATTCTTGGCCAACCAGAGCCAACGACCAATCCGAAAGTTTCTGGAATACTCTATACCGATGTTTATATAAACCCTAGTGTAATTGTTTGCTTTCCTTTGGCCTTTTTCCTCCTACTGTTATTTTCTCAATGCACCCTGCTACCTGTTCTACTCTTGTTCTGATTTGGGATCAAGTCGCTGTCGTTTTCGAACTGTAGAATACTAAGCGGGATTAATACATAATATTACCTGGACTAATAGAGATAACACAATAATCTCCATAACACATCCAACCACACTTAGAATGGGCATTAAACACTCCCTTGTATAACGCCAGTTCGGCTTTTGATAGTGTGGAATCAATATTAACCATTTAATATCGATGGCTGAGAAAAGAAATGAGCCATGCAAGTAAGGGATTATTAATCCCATAAGAGAAGAGTCTGTTTTTAAGAAGCTCTTGGTTAATAATATCAAAAGCTTAAGATATGTTTAAGTACGATACGATGTTAAGGAAAGGTCAAACAGTTTTAGTAGGATTAATGGGATATTTGGTCTACCAAGTTTGAAGTAAATGGATGTCATTCCATTTACTCCATAACTACTTGAGGTCCTAAGTGAGTTCATATATTTACAAGTGTTGTCATAAGTGAAGTGAACCGATTCCATATGGTCAGTAATCGAGTAGATAGTGTCTATTTCAATATTATCCACGGGTTTACTACTATTAGCAAAGTAACAGGTAGGCGATAATTTTATGGTCGCTGACAATTAAGTCATCATGTGAAATGAAAAGAATATTATTATTCCGGTAAAGCTTGTAGTGTTAATCAAGCAGTCGTACCAAATTTCGTACCTTTGAACCTCTGTACATTGCTGATATCTCTCAATTAATCGCCTTTAACCTATGGACTTCTTTCATTTGGTTAAAAGTCATGGTAATTTCCACGAATGTGGAGAAGTTATGAGACTTAAAACAACACTTCTGTAGGCGTCTTAGCTGATTACGGCAATGGAGTGGTATATACAAATCATTGACTTATTAATATTGCTTAGTTTTATAAGTGCAAGGGAATCTGAACATGAGTCATCAATTTAATGAAAAATATCTAGTACATCTGTAAGACTATTAGGTAAGAAAAAAATAGTCCCAGTCAAAGCAATTTAGAAATGTGTGTAGAAGATTACAGTCCACATTTTTATTATCTCGATATTGTCTAGCTTTTGTAACATATGATTATTGAAGTGAACATATAGAGCACAAAGAACCATTTTGTGGTCACTGTTTTCGAGCAATTCGCTAACTTGAAGTGACAGAAGAGGCTTACCTTGACAGAAAACTAGATTAAGAATATTATTATGTCTTGTGGGAGTGTGTACACACTGTGTTCAATAGCTAATACCTAATGTTGTAAGAAGGTCTTTTTCATCATTAGACTGTCCTCTGCCAACATTTTAGTCTATCCCAGGAAGCTTAAAGACATCTGCAATGATTTTCGCATTATAATTTAGGACAAAGGTATGTATAGAAGCATCAATAATGATGTTATCCACAGTAGTCGAGGTTTCAGGAGTTCTGTACATACATCCACAAATTAAACTGTGGTTCGGGGTATTGGCTGAAATTCAGAATGACTCTAGTACTGAGTATCTCGTCATCGATTTTATTAAACAGAAAGGAAACACTCGCACATATTAGACAGCCGCTACCCATTTATATTCTATATTCCCGTAATATGGCATGCAATCTTGAATGGCTAATTCTGAGTCAGTTACTGAGGAGGAACACCATGTTTCTGAGACAAATATTATAGAAGATTTAGCTGATGTAGCCATAGTTTTTAGGGTTGGTATATTATTAAGAAGTGAGCAACCGTTAATTATTAAGAAGTTCAGAAATGAGGAGTGAATTATAAAGAATCAAATGTGATCTTTACCTAAGTCTTTCATGTTTGATACAACTAGATGTTTGTTTGAAAGGGTAACCTGGTTGTTTCAGCTAATGTCTGAGCAAGCTGTATTGCTAGGGGCACTAATGACTGCCTGATCCTCAAAAAATTATTGTAGTAGTCAGAGTAGTTTAAGTTAAGCGACAAGACAGCTCATTGACAATGTACGAAAAGTGGAGGATATCCTAGCAGCCCATCAGGACCATAATTATAATAGAAAGAGTAAAACTGCTTACACGACCTGAGTAGGTTGTGCATGGTGTAGGATTACCAGGGTTTATATCATACTGGTGTATTTGGCGTCTTAGAATTTCTTAGAATTACTTGTGTCAGGGTGGTAGAAAGTGTTGTGTGCATGTTTTCCTCGTGGTTTACAGCGATTGGTGAATGAACTATGCTTTGATTGATTACATGCAGCCTGTGAGTGCTTACGGCCTTGATTATTGTCTAATAAATGACCTTTAGAAGATGGGACCTTATAGCCGGACTTACACTATAATGATGTGGTAGGTACAGTGATATCATGCTCAAAGCTTACCTTTAGTTTTGATGATTTTCTTGTCATGCTTTTCATCATACTTCCACTGTTTAATAGGCTGACTATGGCCTTTACCTGCACTTTGAGAGTTCGAATCTTTTCATCTAATAAAACAATAGACGGTTTAAAATTTGAGGACGTATAGTTAAAATCTACATCACATAGGGAGTGATTGTCGGGAGTTTGGTCTACAATTGTATGTTTTGTGGCATAACGCGTTTTCGCTAATTAATAGTACAGTGGTAGAGTTCTGTAGCAGTAATAAGTGGTGTAGTCAACTTTTACAATAGCGGTGTTCTGTTCAGTTTTAATTAGGTGTAAAGTTTCTAATCTCTATTGTCTTTGAATAACAGTCTTATACTCGATTATACGGGCATTCCAGTAATTGATAAGTGCAGTTATTATTTTTGTTTGAATCGTTTCAATTGATCTGCAACCGATTTGGAGTCGAATCGTAAGAGAATTGGGCATAAGTATTACTGATGTTTTTGTTACTGCCAAAGCATTGATAAGAATAGTCTGAAAGATTAGCTGCTTTTAACACAATATACCTTATGGTTCTCAGTGGTAATTTATCCGGTACAATGTAAACCGTTACTTCTTGCCGAATTCACACCTGTGTACGAGCATGGTCGCGTTTATATAATAATAAGCGCCGAAAAACATAAATCTTGGAAGAATAAGTGCATAAATGGAAGTAAGATTTACATTAATAAGGTTTACACGGTTGAAACATGCAATTTTTCAACACTAATAATAGTGTGTTCTGACAATCTGGAAAATGACACGTCAATATAATAACACTGTACTTTGAATTTAATTACAGAATTATCACTAATTTACAGCCTTCTTCAGGATGTTAAAAAAAAGTCAGCACACATTGCTTACACAAACAAATATCTATAATAATTTCATTGAAACACTAAATTCAGAGTTGTTAAAGGCTACGAAGAATAAGGATATCGATCAAGTGAACAAATGTCAGAGGTAGTAGCATCAAAGGCACATAATTATTAATACTAAAAATATCATGAAAATACATTGATGCCTATGACAAACAAAGTATATGGATGTCGAAGTTTACATAGAGGGAGTAGCACAGGTATACCGTCACGAACGTTCATTGCACAGGATGCAATCTGCTTTGTTTTCAAGATAAATGACATACCATGACGTAAAGAAGAGAAACAAACAATGTTTCATAGGTAGGTTTCATACTTTCTTTATACATTATTACGTAAAATTAGAGACAAAGTAAAAACAGAGAGCACAAAACAATAGCACACACCCTGGAGTCAATGCACTGTTTAGTGGTTTAAAAAATATTACAAACGATAGAACAATCGTCTTCTAGTCGCCTAAATTAATAGGCGAATTAGTAAATATACACCGAAAATTCATTCAGATTTCACGCCAGTTTGCATGCAAAGTCGTGATAGTATAAAATAGTAGAAATTTAGAAGAATAAACTCACACTACTGAGGGTTGTATAAAAAAACAAAGTTTTAAATAAAAATATGCTGGTTTGCAGGGACTTTATGGAAATGATGGTAGTCGTTTAAAATCCGTGAAATGTAGCGCAGGATATGAAACATAATCTTGTGGTGGTATTCGTTAAGCGACTTATCAACAGTGGAAACAATGGTCCATGACTGTATTTTGAAGTATTACATTTCAATAGTAAATAAGTTCTGATCTTCCAGGTATATATGTTCGATGTTATGCTTGACTTGATGCAACATCTAGGCTACAAATAAAACGAAATACAATAAGGAATATAAGTGGTTAATACAATATAACAATTGGTGATTGGGATGACTAGGAAATACCACTTTTGTTACTTGGAGTATTTATTATTTTTGCAACAGGTTGATTATAGGTGATGTCTGCTATGAGAAGCTACAAAATGGTAACTTGGAAAAGTCTCGATTGACAAGGGACATATTCAATCAGTTGAAAGATTGTAGCAGGTATTTATGCAGAAAATGTGAAAATTCCTAAATAAGATTACAGTGTGAATTATTTAAGATTTTGTATTTATTGAATATTAACATAATAAGCAGTCGCCGGAATGTCTAGTTAGCCATACAACAAGATTTCTCGATAGATAGAAAAACCAACTAGACTTTTTATGCGCAGGTTGGAGTAGATTTGGGAAGATGTCAACCAATGTTATTAATTGATAGCTTCAGCCTAAACCATAATACTTTATGATAGGCCTAAAGTAGAATCCATTCAACAGACAAGATAATTTATTTTTATCGCCATCATTTCTGCTGGTTAGAGTCTCCTCCCTATCTCGTTTCATGGTGTTAAGCTCGTACCCTCAGTGATCTGAAAACATTTGCAGTGATGCTCTCAGTTCTCTACGTCATAAGCTGTCTGCATATACCGTATATAAGTAGACATCTTATTACAAACCATAGAGACCACTAGAATTGAGACCTAGAAATAGGGAAAACTGAATGCTGTTGAAATATTGTAAAGAGATCGTGTTAGGGAAAGTCTGCAATAATAAGGTATAGACGGAGAATTACATGGAATGATCGGAGGTTGTAAATAGCTTTCAAACTGATAGAACAGTAACAGAGCGGTAGGTCAGCTAAAGCGTAGGTATAAACGAAAGGAAAAGGTAGAATGTGTAAACTTGACAGAAACTAGATAGCTAAAAATGTACCAGAAGAATGAAGAAACTCATGGTAAGCAGATGATAATTTTATTTGGGACCCCACTAATAAATGAATCTTGTTCATGATTGTGTTGAGTCAACATATGTCTATGATGTAGCAACTTCGAAGTCAAGGCCCTTGATCTACAGAACTAGTCTTCATAGAGTAAATGCCATGGCAATCAAACCATTAATACACATGTCCATATTAGAATGAAATAGGGTACGCGTCCTATCCACAAAATACAGTAACGAGATGTTTCAGATGACTGGATGTGTCCTTCAGGAAGTAAATTTTATACAGTTACGTGTAGAAATGTTTGGCACTTTTGGCATACTCAGAAATAACAACAATTCTAAGACATAATGTCCTAGGTAACCCTATGTAGTATTTGGTTTATATGAGCATGTTAAACATTGAGCGAATCAAGTATATCGTTCATTGTCCTAGGGTTTCCGTGATTCATTAATTTGCTTAGTGTTCTTGGGTCTCGAGAAAAATCGACGAGGGTATCTGACTATGGGATTACTGCCAAATGGCAGGAAACATATGTAAGAGCACATTAAATTGTATTCTGGTCTTCTAGTGCTCCACCTGTATTGTTTACGGGTAGATTTTGAGTCTGTGATTATTCACTTTAATAATTAATGGTATCCGATCAAAGGGATATTTAAAATGATGTACAACGTTGGAGCATACTGTTGATCTTACTTAACCTTTTCTATGGTGATTCGAAGTCTAAATTATCACACTATTCAGAGTAGTTAGTCCATAATTCATTCCTAATGTCTTTCTCGTTAGGCAACACTGTATACACTCATTTTATTTCATTT
Source organism: Schistosoma japonicum (assembly GCA_025215515.1). Taxonomy (NCBI): domain Eukaryota; kingdom Metazoa; phylum Platyhelminthes; class Trematoda; order Strigeidida; family Schistosomatidae; genus Schistosoma; species Schistosoma japonicum. Next base: position 55,372,857 of record CM046069.1, read on the forward strand.
TTATCACAAACAATTTATTTACAATAGGCGCTGTAAAAAGAAACCGTTTTGGATTTCATCAAATTAGTATGAATATACAATAATTAAGATTGGTTTACGTAGCAAAGCAGTATTCAAAATAAGACGCCAATGCGAAATGGTGTATATATATGACATTAAGGAAAAAAATTATAAATAAAATTCAAGAGGGTTCAATAAGTAGTTAGAGCTTAAATTTATTGTGAATAGGTTAATTAGGTAACTAAAAATCCAAGAATTAGTAAAAGGTCAAATTGTTATCGAGATTGTTGCATAAGTGACGATAGATGGATAGTGATAAATAAAAAAATAGATTGGAACAAAATGGAAATATGTACTATTAACTGTATAAAATAGATAGAAAATCAATAGACATATAGTGCATTATAAACTCATTGGATACGTTCTGAACTGTTTATACAAAACTGGGACATTGTCTATATGTATCATTATTTATTTCGTGGCAGTTAAGGAGATTGCATATACCTTCACCCAACAGGTGTTTATTAAGTAGTGTTTAGAACTCGGTTAACGATTTGCTACAGTGAATATGTCTTGGGAGTTTATTCCGTAATTTTGGATATTTCACTGTAATGAAGTTTTGATGCAGCTGTGTGCGACATCACTGGATAATGATAGCATTTTCCTCATAACGCAGGTTGTGTGGGGAGACTGAGGAAGTCGGCAATGATGCTGAAGAGTAAGTGGTACCACTAATTAGGCGATATATGAGAGTAAGATTTAATTTTAGGCGACGAAACCAGATGGGTTCTAGCTTTAATTTATCGCGTCGTTGGCAATAATTTTGTATGTCACAGTGGCCTAGTAATCTTTTAGTGAATGCTCTTTGAACTATCTCAATTTTCATCAGGTCTATGTATCTTCAGTTGCTGAAGAGCAGGAAACCATATTCTAATATTGAAAGAACACACTTTATGTATAGTAATATCTCTGAGTTTAAATCGCGAAAATCTTTTATTATAAGTCCAGTTGGATTTCTCGCCCTGGAAGCTTGGATCGCCACATGCGTCGAGGATTTAGTGCTATTGCTCTATCGAACCCATAAATCTTGAACCATGCCGGGAGGCTTTATTTGTGTTTTGTATAAGTGGAGATTTAGGTTAGAGTTGCGACCAATGGAGATATATCCACTTTGTTTACGTTTAGACGGAGATACCATATTGTAGTCCACTCTGATAACTTATCGATCTCTTCCTGTATTGTTTAGGTAATTTTATTTTTTGTTTGTGAAGAATGAGAATAAATAGGCTACTTTTAAGTCATCAGCAAAAAGGAAGGCTTTACGTTGCCCAAAATAATGACGTATACGATTGATGAAGAGGAGAAACAGTATTTGTTTAATTGCATTTTCCTGTACAACTCCGTTAACTACATTAACTGGCATTGATAGCTGGAACTAAACTTTGGAGACGCTTTGTAAGGAATAATTCAAACTATCTTAGCAGTGTGTCCTTTATACCATAAGAGTGTAGTTATGAGAGGAGAAGATTCTGACGGACTGTGTCAAATGTTTTGCTGAAGTCTAAACATAGTACAATTATTGAGAAGCCTTTGGCGCTTCCAGGTGTTATGTAGTCAAAAAACTATAAGTGTGATTTGGCACAAGACCTATTTGCCACGGTCTCTTGTTAAGATGGATTGGTCAGGTTTTCAGAAAGTAAGAATGATGACAGTTGTTTATGAATGAATCTTTCCATGATTTTATACAGCATGGATTTTGTGTTGATTGGTCTGTAGTTATCTATTACGTTGCTTGATCCACTTTTGAATCGCGAAATTATGAACGTTGTTTTCCATTTGGTTGGATGATACCCATCGTCCCTGGATAGGGTGAATAGTTTCCCTGTAGAGAAATGGTAGTTTTCTACCGCCATATTTCATGAGAGAGACTAAAATGCCATCGGGCCCATTATCATCTGATTTTTTCAGGGCGGCAATAGCTCTCTTGATATTTGCGTTGGTAAACTCAACTGTAGACAGACTCTCAAATGTCACCATGGATAAAGTTATTGCAGTGGCTCTGGTTACTAAGGAACAGCATGTGGAGAAGTAGCTACTAAATTGTTCGCTAATAGAAACTGGATTGGCTTTAATAGCGTCCTTATAATGAATAGTGTAGGAAGTTAATTAGATTTAGGATCAAGGTAGGATTTAAATAGCTTGATCATTGGGGAAACTGGCTTGGTACTGTCCATCATTTTCGTTTCCATATTTAGCAAGTAGCTGAGCTGGAGAGAGTGAATGTTTTTGACTATTTGTATACATTATATTGTGTAGTTATATCATGGAGCTTGTAGTATCAATGCCTCAGGTGCCTCGACTTCCTCTTAAGGAATTATAGAATATTTGGACGTGCCCTTTTAACGTCAGCCACACACTTTGTGTATGGGGCTATGTAGCCAAAGCAGCTTATCAGATTTTTATAAAGAACTGAATTGGCTGTGTCGATATTTCCAGTGGTGAGATATGAGTCCCGTCTTATACATCGAATCAGTGCTTCGATATGCTTCCACGATTCGTTGTTACTCTTTCGGCATTCGCATTGTTAAGTTCATTTGGATTGAGATTATTTGTGGATTGGTGATTAAATGTGCTTAACATTACTTTGTGATCGCTACTGTGGAATACAGAGCTGAGGTTCACTTAAGTTGGATTAAAGTTAGTAGTAAACAGGAAGTCAGTAGTATTATTTTTGCTGGTTTGGATTTGGAAACGCTGTGTCCATTCACTTAATTCTATTGTCTCTATTAATTTAGAGAATCGTTGTGAAGTGAATGAAGACTTCTAGTTGATGTTGACTAAATAAAAATCCCCACCGATTGGTCTGAATGCGAGGGGGTTGCTCTGAGGCTAAGAGAAACATATTGCCAAAGGCCATGCTTACCCATGTTAAATCCTCTGTTTCACCTCGATGTTTACTATCTAATCAACACGCTTTTAGGTCAGAACGCGTGAAGATTATAGTGTTTCTTCCGCTAGTGATATGCCTGTCAGTTCAAAAGAGAGTATAATTAACGATGTTTATTGTGCTATCTGATGAAGTTGGTTTACACCAGATTTCAGTAATCAGTACGATTCTGGGGTTAGTAGTTATCATAATGGCTTCGAGATAGTTAATTTTGTTCATTGAAATGACGGATGAGTGTGAATTTTTATGAAGTGTATGGACCAGCCATATCATATTTGTTTTGAACGAGTTAGGTGTTAAAGCATTTATTGAGTTGAATGACTTTGAACTACAGTCGGGTATGATGTCAGATGATTTAATCAGTGTGGCCAATCGACTCAATGATAAGTTGGTTGGTGTTATTATCTCTGAGTAGACCTGAATAGTAGTATTTTGGGTTTTTTTGTCTGTCATAGTTGAGTTTCGAGTTATATAATAGTTGTAAGAAGCGAAAGCAGTTTTATTATGTTTGTCGTAAATCTTAGAATAGCTGCAGTTACCTGTTGGGAACCAGCAGGATTGCAAAAATTGTTCTTTTTTTCATACAGATTTTCGGTCGGTTAAATGGATTTCAGGAATGTACAGAGCAGGCCCAAAAATGTCTTCAGGTCTGCGAGGACTGTAAATCAATGGCATATAGTTAAATTTGTTTAGGTTTCGTAATATATAGGTTTTTCTAAAAAGTATGTTCTATTTCCTTTTCCGTGGGTATTGTGGTATTGTTTGGGAGTCCTGAGGCTTTCTAGTTGTTCTTGGCCCTTCGGATTGAATTAAGTAATCAATAATATAATTATCATTAGGTGTTTGGGTTTGTGACTTAGTGGGACTGTCGTAGCTTAGTATTGAGCTAGTTACGCTGATGTCAGGGGGTAACTCGTTGCTTATTATCTCAAGTGAGTCCATGTTTACTTATGGGGTGCTTAGTGTATAGCCATTATTATCCATAATGTTTCTTGCGACAATAAACCTTTCAATAGTTTTATCTGATGAGCTTAAGACTGATGTTATTAGGCTCATCTTGTTTTACCTGCTAGTGTTATTATTCGACATGTTACTTTTTGTTTCTAAAGAATCGAAGTCTTTATCTCGGATACTAGGTGTATTGTTGTTATAATTATTTTTAATTTTTCACAGTATTCAGATTTCCGATGGTTTCAACTGATGCATTTGCAAGTAGGGCTTTTACAGTCTTCTTCTTACATGAACATTGTGGGATGTCAATGTTAAAGTGGGTGTGGCGTTTAAATACTACAGGTCTTTTACCGTACCTTCCTGACATAAGTTGACAGGAAGTCCTGCCTACTACTTGCTCAATATTTTTATACAGAAAGTCTTGTCTAATCATGCTGAACTAGTTTAAAAAATCTTGTGCCTCCACCGGTGTATTTATTCTATGAAAGTTTTTGTTTAGTCTTGTACATGAGCATGGTGCATCAGTTATGCTGCTAGCCCTAAGGAGTTTTTTGCAGTTTGTAGAGGAAAAGCATCACAAATATTTAAGATTATAACATTGTTGGAACGTTAACTCTTTTCAAAAACTTTGGAGTCTACATAGTTCATGATACTGTTCATTATATTTAATTCATCTAATGTTTCAGTGTTACAAGGATTGATGAGGCATTTGAGAGGGTTGAGTTTCTCAAGGTTATCTTGAAGGTCTCTCAAGTCACCGCTATGCTTGCAGTGACCTGCATCCCGTCTCGTCAGAAAAGACTTCGTCGCGTCTTCCACGATGACAATGGGAACATGTCTGTCGGCTTTTATTCGACTTACATCTCGTGGGGTTCTGGATTTTCCTATGAGTGAATCGGTGGGGAATATGGGACCAATTTTCTACTTTTTGCTGGACGTTTTGGGTTGGACGGTGTTTAAGTTTCTATAGACATTTTTATCAATCAGGTTTGATATATTATTGCGATTAGATAATAATAGGAATGGATACACCTATACTTTATGACAAATATGAAACAGTAAAAAATGAGCAGCAACTGCACAGGCCTAACACAGTAACTCATTGGATTGAGTTTATGATTCCATGAGGGATAATGTGTGTGATTTCCTGGAATGACAGTTAATGTTCTCTTTTATAATTTTAGTAAATTGTCCAAATCTCTTTAAACGTGACAAAATATTTAGCTAATTACTGAATGCGGCCTAGTTGGGATTGTAGTCAGCGACAGTGAAAGGTGATTCGTGCTACAAGCAATTAAATAGATAGTCCAGAAAGCTTTGTTTATCATGTATGCATTCGAGTGTTGTATATTGCAGTTCACGTAATAAGGGAATCCTAAGAACCTTGGGATAGAACTCCATCCGATTCGTAACTCGCGTCTGGAATTCGAAGCAATGAATGTGGATATGAATAAGTAAGGACTGAACAGGAGCAGGTGTGAAGCGAGTATGATAGGATAACAAAGAGGCAGACTTAGGAGATTCGTTGTTTGTAAATAGTGCAAAGTTATGAGTTGAGGGTCCATCTGAGTCCATTTAGAGTAAGGAATAGTAGATTCAGGTTGCGTCACCCAGTGCTGATCCAGCCACGTTTGTTGATGTTAAAATGAATTTGATTCTCTTTACACCAGACAGCGACTCCGTTTAACTCTTGTTGTACGATCTTTACAGTGTTGTGTAGCTCATCTATGTTGCATGAGTAGACAACTTCGAAGTTATTTGCATATGAGGTTCCGCCAGATTTAAAACAGCTACTTATAATGTTGATGTATGTTTTAAACAATGGAGGCCTTAGTACGCTCCAACTGGTTACTCTCTTAGAAAATGATTGTGCCGAGTTCGCATTTGTTATCTGGTATCGATTAGTCAAGAACGATTTAAGCCAGCTTATCAATGGGTTACAAATCCCTATAGAGTATAATTTTTTACAGAATATGTTATGTGGTACTTTGTCAAAGGCATTAGATATATCAAAGTATAGGACTACGGCTATTTCGTATAAGCCGCGGTAAGTTGTAGTGTGATTAAAGAAGTCAAAGTGACAGGTCAGACAAGATTACCTATTTATAGAGCCACATTATGACTTTTGTATTCGGCTTTGTGCTAGAAAGTTGTCTAAGAAGCCATTTTTTATTATTCACTCCATTATTCGCGAAAGAATAGAAGTAATAATTATAAGCCTGTAATTACTTGTGCATACTCTGTAACCAACTTTGTGTTTTGGGGTGATGTAGCTAGTTTTTTAAATGGTTAAGTATTCTCCTGTGTCTAGACAACTTAAGGAGTATAAGTGATGTCATCGTCACATCCCTTGAGGAATATTGATGGGATGACATTGATTCCTGAACTATTTGTAGATCTAAGGTTTTTGATAGCCTCACATAGGCATTTGGCGCTGAAAGATATTTTGGTCAATGCATTGCCTACAAGTACCAGATGCAATAATGTGTAGGTAGTTTGGCCTCAAAATTGCTAAATAGGACCTAAAATTTCGCATAGTGCTCTAGAGTCGTATTCATCGCCACCCTGAATCAAAAATGTGTTATCTGCTAAGGTGAGTGTACGTTAGATGAGAAGTGCCGTCAGATTATTTGTTTTGGTACTACCTCTAAGTTCATCAAGCTTTTCGGTCCTTTTGTCCCGATCACGTGACATCCTAAGAGATTCTACGGTTTTTTAGATTAAACGTAGGGATTAAAAATCGTTAGAAGAAAAATAACGATTTGAAAGTTTCCTAAATGTAGCTCAGTGTTTACGCTGCAGAAATGATGACTTATTTCTAGAGGGCATGCATATTATTTTAGGGGCTTTGATATCTAGGCATGATAGAGTTATCCTGTAAAAAAACAGTTAATGATCCTTGAAGTGAGTCAGTAGTGAAGTAGCTGTTTCAGATAGAGCATTTTATGAGTCTCACCAAAAGCTCAAAGTCTGTGTTCTTAAAGCATCGGGTTTCTGTGTCAGGTTAATACTGTATGTGTGCTGGCTTCAATGGAAGAGTAGGCAAAGAACAGAAAATCATTCTGTGGTCGCTAGTATGCGATTGTTTATAGAACTGCGTCGTAATGGATATTATACCGTGGCAAAATATCGGGTCCAGTATATTATTACCTAGTATAGGTTGTGTAACGTACTGTTTCTATCTATGTAAATCTATTGCGAAGAGAGAAGTTTCCTTGTCTGCTGAATGGAACCTACTATGTTTACAGTTGCGTTTTGTGGTTTTGACTTGATCAGTAAAATGGCAACGACACTTGATTTGTTTGTGTTTTTGTCACTCTGACTCCTCCATATATTATCTAGTTGATTTTACCTCACTATCTAGCAATCATTCTGCAAGGCTAACCACACTACTAGGCTGCTGTGAATGATGCTAATACTTAATACATTAAGATTCTAAGTTAATTTACTTGCAAACATTAATCATACTACATAGCTATCCAGGAATTTTTATAGCTTTCTAATGGTCACTCACAGTAACTTTTCTACAGTCCGAATAAACCTCTTATTATTCTTTACTTTTCATATTTAACTAATCAACCTGTTAGGAATTACAACTACCGCGGACAATAGAACTGACACGTCTCGATCTTTTAAACTGTAATTGGCTTAATAGTACTGGTCACTCTTATTCTTCCCCCCCCCCGAGGCAGCAAGCTTGGAAAAATCTTGGTGAAGTGTGGTAACATTCTGTGGGGGTGGGGTGGGGAGTTTTAGGTAACACTTCGCCATTTTTCTCATAAATGTGGCCTTTTGTAACATTTTTGACAAAACGTTGCTCTTAAAGTACAACGTGATTCATATCTAATTGGTTGGGAATGAAAAAACTGTGAAATCATTCTGACCCGTATATTCATCAAATCTTTCTGAATATTTATCGAAGATGTTGGTCGAGGTGTTGAAAATTGAATGTGATTGAACACTTTGGTTTACGAGAGAGCTCATTTTTCTGAGCATGAGAGCATTGAAAGTAATCCTACCATAACATGTATTAAATAGAGAAGGTTCAACTGCATCTCACTAGACTACCAACCCTTGGTCAAGTCTATAATGATAAATGCTGTGCTTGGAAATTAGACCCTTCATTGGTCAAAAGGACTAAGCTTAATCTTACGATGCTCTATAAAATTCTTCATAAACAAATTATAACAGATATTAATGCTTGGAATAAGTTTGGAAATGTAAGTATGACTTGCAAAACCAAAATTCTCTGATGTGAGTGCAGAAAGCCTCTAGTAAATTAAAATCCTCCTCTGTTACTGCACTCTACGGCAACCTCTGGAACCGCTTACCAGCAAGCATGCGACAATGTAGCTTCTAATCACAGTTTACATTCGCAATAAACTACTTGTAAAATGCCGGTATCTGCAATTTATTTAATATAAATTATGTAGAATAAGGCACATTAACCAATAGACCTTCCGGCCCTTTTTTAATAACACTTCTACAACAAACTACCTGCAGAATTCTGCAGATCTGCAGAGCTTTCTTGACTTTTCACTTACACACAATAAATCGTTTTCGTCCCTTGCAGATATAACTCTGGAATCTGATAATGCCCATATATTTCTTAGAGGTGATGCTATTTCCATTTTATTTTCCTATACTATACTTCCCTAAGCTCTTTATCTTAGAGTAGATCTTAAATCTATCATAGTTTTCTTCATTAATAGTCGATGTTTTTTTAGAATAAAATAAAAAGAAATAATAAATAAGCTTCATTTATTGCAACAGGTACACCTCAGGTTCCACTGCAAACAGTCATATTTAATTGATCACTTTTATCCTCCCTGCTGCTTGTTTTTTCTATATCTTTTCAGTTTTGGGCTGCCATGTCATGTTGAAATTATCACCTAGAATCTACGCTGAAAACGGGAACGCTTCTTTCCGGTCTGTTCATTGTATCTCATTGTGATACTTTCGATCTCCATCGTCCCCTTACGAGACGCTGTTCACACAAGGTCATGTTTGTACTTGGCGCAACAATTAACTATTTCAAACAGCCATTTATTTTCTACATCTTCCTAGTGTCACGTTTATAACGCTCCTTACTTGAACTGATCGCACATATTAATAAGTGTTCTTTACTTATTTGTCCCTAAAAACTCAGTATTGCAAAGTAATTTCCAGCTGATGGTTGACGGCTTTTTTTACTTATATTTAACCCCCTTGCACAAGAATCAAGTATTGTGTAAATGTTGATGCTATCCAGGCACTCGTTATGTAAAACTTTATATTCTATTGTATAAGTTAGCATTCCTTTATTATAATGACCATGTCTCAAAACTGGAGTGAATTATGTACTGAATTTTAGAATAATAACCATAATATAGTCGAGGTGCACCAGATATATGACCAAGTAACGTTTGTTGTATAAAAAGAGCAACTTCCAACGACTAAAACCATTCGTACAAATAAGAACAAATCAAAAGGTACGTAGAGATGACGAAGTTATATTTTGATCGTGAGTAGAGCGTTAGTGGAATAGCAACGTCTTGGCTGGCAAACTAAAAAGCGAGTTGCTTCCCATGTTGCACCCTGTCGTGATCTGGCAGTGATGCGTGCTCGAGCGCCCTCAATTAATCATGTCCGCTAAAACAAACAATGTCAGCACCAATGTCGAAAGACTATGCAAGTATTTATCTTGGGGATTATTTACCGCAACATACTTTTGCATATATATAACTATTAATATCTAAAGGAATTATATGTTAATAGTCGTACAAGTGCACGTAGACGTAAATCGAATGGGTGAATTTCAATTGTTCTCGTTGAAATATTAAGATTAACATTTTTTTCAGGATTCATGAATCGTGAAATGGTGAATCTTTGTACAAGTGATCCGAACATCTATTCATATCATTACACCCTCCCTGCGTTAATGGAGGAAGGAATAGTATTTAGATTTATTTTAACAATGTAGAAGGGTGCCGAAGTACTGCATTAAGTAGGAACAAACCCAAGACAAAAGTAAATGATGTCGTCTTGGGAATCACAGCACATTCAAACATCAAACTGAGCACAGCTGATTTTATCCTCTGCAAGTTAAAAGAAGTTTTTTGCATAAGTTCCAAGTAGCATTACAATTCTGCTGAGCAGATACATATCCGAAAGCTGGCAAAATTTTGCCAGAACAAAACTTTAATGAGTTATAATATCGATAAGTTCCAATCAGCAACTGTGCTAATTCTTAGTTGCATTAATTCATCCAAAATTAGTAACGTATTCCCCACTAATCTGTGATGCGTTCCGGATTCAAAGGTACAAATAGATAAAAGATTAATAGCGTTGCACCACTTATCGCTAAAATACATATTGACCTAGGAGTACTATCGATAAGGACTTGATAACTACCAAACTTTGTCGTTTATTTTTGTTAATAGCTTTCGAAATGTCCAGTCAATACATCTAGTCTTCTGGCAAATTAACGCGAAGGCATCACTGACTTTAATTAGTGTAATTATGCAGCCAAAACTTTAATAATGCACATAAAAAGCTAACCCTTATCTATAAATGCAGAATTATAGGAAATGGTTCAAGCAAGCGCAACTAGGTTGCTTCCAAGGATCCCGTCAAACGAGTGCCTAGCTAAAATAAATTTATTATGCATGTCAAATATAAGAAACAGAGCGGACCTAATAGCAGTCTTTAAAATACCTAACAGTAAACTTGATCTAGGTATGCTCTTCTATAATTTGATTTCCGAAACAGAAAAGTTATGAAAACACTTAGAAATGTCAATAAGCCAACTTATTATAGACCTTTCCACTGAGTAATCAACTAGTGGAGCTTTTCTTTCCGCCACAAGGTTGCAGCTCCATTCATCTACATTAAAAAAAGGTTTGTTAAGTTGAGAGATTCCCAAAGTCAGTACGAACACAGAAATTGTAGGCGTCTGTCCTAATCAAACTCACTCTGGAGCTAAATAAAAAAAAAATCGTTTGTACAAATGCAGCTTGAACGTTAGGCGAATTCTATAGTTTTCCTTACTGTTTTAGAAACACCAAGAAATGAGTCCCAAATGTCAACTTGCCAATGTTGGGTTATCACAAAAACATTGGATATGTCCGGCGGGGTTTTCGCATTAGAGGTTGCCAGCCATCATCTCGGTTTCGTTTCTTAGTTCTGGTTCTTATTTATTTAACCAATAAAAGTCTAGTAGGCTCATTGACCTTCCTTTCATTTTCTCTCTCAGGATTTGAGTGAGGACTACTGGTTGTTTATCAACTGCGAACTATTCCCTTTCGTCATAGTAATATGGTTACGGGCTTTGTTAGATCAAAGTTTATGGTAAGATGTATATTCCCATTTACAAGCTTTTTCCAAGAATTTTGCGTTCAGATACGCTAGAAACCCGTTGTCCTTCATCTATCGTTCAGAGAGTTCCGCAAGGTTCACACTCTCTGATTATAAGGTATTTAAGTTAGATACAACACCAGCTCAAGAAACGGAATGTACTCGTGATGATGCACTTAAATACCTTGAGACTCTTCATTGCATTCGTAGAATGGAAACAGCGCTGGGTAATTTGTACAAAGAAAAGCATATTCGTGGTTTCTGCCACCTTTATTCTGGTCAGGTCAGTGTTTTGTTGTCTAAACTTTCATCGTCATTCCTAGAATGCTTTTATCGAGAGTTGCTCAACAGAAATTTTTTTCTTGTCAAGCTGTTTTTTACTTTGTAACCGATTGATTTTGATTATAGTATTTACTTAATGTTTATTAAAGTGATCTTGAAGTAGCTTGCTGTGATTAGCTGTTTTAGATAATAAACATATTTAGTGCCTAATCTAAGTACTTGCATAATGAAAAAATTTACGTCTGAATGTTACTCTGTGGATATAAAAAGTCAAAATACCCTGAAATTTGGTTCCCACGACTGTCAATCAGTCATTGACCACTTAGAATCTGGCTCATTAGTGCTTTCGTCTATTTTGTCACATCCTATCGTTATTCGAGGATGGACGCAAGTAACAAAAATGGTGGTAACATCAGTGGTCATAATTGTGAGCAGACAGTATAATTTATCATTCTGTAAGATATCTAACTTCAGTTTTAAAATCGAAATTCCTATATGATTATCTTAAAACATTCCTTAAATATAACACATTTTGGATAATGACTGGAATATCAGTTATGTACAATCTAAAACCTGACAAATTCCTCCGCCCATGTCACTTCACCATATTTGGACGGGAAGATAAATACGAAGGTAGTAGGATATGAAGGATTACACTTAGAATATAAGTAGAGAAGGAAACCAATCTACAAAGGTATATTCTGAATAGTTTTACATCTTGTCAGAGGGAGGATAAAATGAGTGTATCTTCACCATTTCAACGGGTTCTGAATAATATCATTTATTAACCGGTAGTTAATATAACTGTACGGATCACACTTAACTATATAGCTCTAACAGTCAGCGATTTCATAAACTGATGACACGTTTTAATTTGATTGTCTCTAACCTCCACCCTATTTCTACACTAGCTAACGTCGTGCTACAATATTGAAGGGTATTTCATCCGATAGTATAGGTCTCATCCACTTCATTCGATAGTTTCACAACCTTAGTACTATTTTTACCTAGTAATCGATGTCTAATCTCAATATTTTTTATCCAATGTTTCCGACAAACATGAACAATTCAGTGGTGCGCGGTGAAGTAATAGTAACTTACGAACGTCGTCTACTTTTTTAAAGTAACTAAAATTAAGTCTTGAAGGAACAGATAGATAATATATACACATGCACTGTATCACCGCTTGAAGTATATTTATATCTAACTACTTCCACTGTCTAACCATCGCACACAGATCCATGAATTAAGTTTAGGTATTTCTCATTCTTATGCTTGAAATGGAAAGATATTATCCTTGGTTGATTTCTCGGTACATATATTTTTACACAATGTAGGAAGCAGTTGCAGTTGGTATTGAGGCTGCTTTACAACCAGGTGATACTATTATTACCGCCTACCGTTGTCATGGTTTCACAATGACTCGTGGTGTTCCTGTCCACGATATAGTTGCAGAACTCGCAGGGAAGAAAACTGGATGCACGAAAGGTGTAGGCGGTAGTATGCATCTTTATGCGAAAGATTTCTATGGCGGTAACGGCATTGTGGGCGCGCAGGTATGTTTCTGTCCATACAATATTTCAGCATAATTTTAGTTATCTACTCATTACATTTTTTCCTGCTTTAGTCTATATGCTTAGTTACTACTATATTCCTAAACTATTGTTTTCAAAATAAATGTTGTACGCTACCTATCGTTCAACTATTTTATTTCTTATTATCTTTTAATACTAGTCAACAGTTATTATTATTCTAAGCACTTTTACAGTTGCCTGAATCGTTCTTTCGTGTGATGACATTATATTTGTCTTATTATTGAGCATTGTATAGACTCACTAGGGTGACAGCTAACACAATTAACACTTCTACTTATTCCTCTTTAGAAATAAGAATGCTGTACTCTCTGGTTAAGACATTATGATCCTGTGCCATAGATCAATGCTGTGTCTCCAAAACACGCATACAGGATCCTAGTTTGGTCAATCACTTGACCTCACTTAGCTAGTATTGAAAGCCCACTTAATATACTCTTTGCATCTCTGGCGACTCGATAGCCACTTCTCATAGGCTAGCTAGTGTATTTATACCATTAAGTTTGAAAACAGAACAAGCAGTATTTGAATGGATCGCCTTTGTCGTCAATGTGATGTTCGATTAAATGGTTCTGTAAGAACTATTAATGATAGGGATACACGCCTCCTATTTATTGCAAGCCGGGCAGAGTGAAAGATGAATTTTACAGTAAGCTTTATGAACTTCTTCATAAGGCCAAACACTCAGATTTGGTACTCATAGCAGGGAGTTTTAACCCTCAGATAGGTAGCTTAAATCAGACTAGAATGCATCTACGTAGATGCTTTGGTGTTCCAAATTTGAGAACGAATAACAGTAACTGTCTGCTAAAACTATGCTCAGACAATCGTTTGTTACTAGCATGCACTAACTTTGAGCATGAAAACACCTCAACACTGAACTCGCCATCAGTCACCGTTGGAGTAGCTCGATAAAAAACTGGCAGTCTTTCTGGAGTACATGTTTAGATTCTGATCATGCTCCAGTATGAACGCCTATTTTCTTGCACCTCACTGGACACGGGTAAGCCACAACATGAAGATCGAATAGAATTCAGTTCAGTGATAAGAAAGCTAACAATAAATTTTAGGGACAACTAAAGGCTAACTTAGACAATTATAAAAGCGAGACTAACCTAGGTGTTGTTTGGAAAGGTAGTCAAAGGTTTATGAAATCAGCAATGATATCTATCACTGACTTGACGCAAGAGGTTAAGAAAAATCAGCGGATTTCAGCAACACCTACTGAGCTGATGGGTCTTCGTAAACGTATCCATTTATGCTTTGAATACGGTGAAGAGCGTAGAAAAATCAGCTATAGACTAAAAAAGATCTGTGGTACTTTTGTGAACAGTGGTAGGTAACCCAAGCAAGAGATAAAAAAGACAATGGGGAAAGATAATACTAGACATCTCTTCAGATTACTAAGAGAAACCAAGATAAAAGAATCAAGTGATAATAAGACAGTCCGAAAAGGATGGAATATTTTTCTACTATTAGCTTAGACGTTTAAGACGATGGACCAAAAACCTCAGAGCACAAATCAATTGACCTCTAACCACTTCAGAACTATCTATTATTTCCGATCTGCCTGAATGGATATCAACATAGGCTCCTAGACTATCGCAGAAGTTGATAAAGCCATAGCTAATTGAAGCGAGGAAGAGGTCTTTAAGGATAATCGTCCAGCTTTGTCGGCCAAGTTGACCGATATTTTAGCTTCTTGATGTCGATCGCCTTGAAATAAACAGAAATTATTTTAACTAATATAGTATCTCAAATATTGGCCTCATTAATTATCAGACGCTTAATTGCAGCTCACGACCTGCAAATGCCTAAAATACTGGCTGTTTCCAGATGTGGTCGTATCTCTACCTATCAAATATTCACCATTTGTCAGGTTTAAGGTAATAAACATATTTGTGGATATCTGACAGGCGGTGGTTCCCCTTGACTTAACTATGAAGTCAAACTTCGTAAAACAAGAAATTTAATGGCAGTGTATATCACTGAAAGGCATATTCCAGAAGTAATTAAACTGTATGAAGGCTCTTTACTCAAACACAGTCGAGTCAGAGCGTGTGGAAAAATGTCATTTGAACTTGTAACCTCAAGTAGTATCTGTCAATGCTGCCTATCCCCATTTTTGTTTAATTTCATACCATATATATATATATATATATATATATATATATATATATATATATATATATATAAAGCTACCCAGTACTCTATGCTACTGTATTTGTAAACTGTTTATAGGAAATCTTTCGGCTTTGGAGCTATTCTCTGGTGTATTTTGAGATTTTTATAAATAGTTTTTTCATAAATAGTGCACTCTATTATTCCACATTGCGTATTTTAGGCTCTCAGTACAGTAAATGGCTGTAAATGCATATATTTTAATTCCATAAATTGAATTAATGAATTTTGGGCGGTAAGTTGGACCACAATGATTCCTGCACATTTTTTTTATTTTAAATTCAAAGGCATTCGGTTTTTTGTCGTTAGTAGTTTACATTTTGCTTGTGCTTGTCGTTTGTAAATAATGTACATGTGTACTGTTGGTTTTCTAGGTTCCTTTAGGCGTTGGAATAGCATTACGCATGAAGTATCGTGGGGAAAAGTCTGTCTCTGTTACTCTATATGGAGATGGTGCAGCTAATCAAGGACAGGTGTTCGAAGCCTTTAATATGGCGAAATTGTGGAATCTCCCAGTGATTTTCATTTGTGAAAATAATAAATATGGTATGGGGACATCTGTAGATCGCGCATCAGCTAATACTAATTACTACACTCGTGGAGATTACATCCCTGGATTATGGGTATGTTCTGCGTTTTAAGTGGTGATTACGCAGTCATTTTTTATATATCACTAGTATCAAACTGTTGTAGCCGTGTGATATTAGTCTGTTACAACCTTTCGGTTGTCGATTTTCCTATTGATGAATCTTCTCTAATGGAAACGTAAACTTTGTAGGTAATGAGTTAGTATATGTGACTGTCAGACGAGCCAATAAACTTATAATCTAAGACCTGAGGTGTGTAAACTCATTAGTTGGTATGGCTCTAGAGCAGCTTTCGTTGAGTTGATGGACTCCTGGAAACCTAACCCGTCAGGCCCCGAACACAATGAGGAGCGAAGAGTAATCAGATATAAACGCAAAAAGTCTGCGAAACGATCGTGAGCGGTGGTACGTAACGAAAGCAAAGGAGATGGAAAATGCAGTTAACACTAGACAACTTTTCAGACTAATAAAAGAACCCAGGGTTAAACAGTCAACTGTTAGTGGAACAATCTCCGAAAAAGATAAAACGCTCAGTCTAGACGTTTAGAACGATGGGCTGAACACTTTGAAGAGCGATTCGCTTGTTCTTCAGCTACTCTAGAACTTCCCACTATTTTAAGGCAGCCTGGCTGGAAAATCGACTTAGGTCCCCCGACTTTTGTCAAAATCGAAAAAGCTAATCTAAAGCGAGCTAGAGCAGCGGGTTCAGATAAAGCGATTAAGCTAGGTTCAATAAACGCTAGGGTAAGGTCGTACTGCCAATTCTACAGAGCTATGACGACGGTAAGATGTTTCATTCAGGCAACCAGGATGACCGATTCTACCTCATCACAAAAGAAGGATGGAGTTAGAAATGGTCAACCTTACTCTATGGATCTCTGTATCCGATAGTATGCCATTAACTAGTACGTGGCTAACATAATAAAAACCTCTCTCGAAAAGGCTGTGTGACTGGCTTCAAACAGTTGTCCCGTGGGCAGGGTGGTCATACTCCATGGTATTTAAGACCAAGGATATGAAAACCGACCTCATACCTCTTACACTACTTTGTTTACAATTAAATTCCTACTCCTTATAGTTACTTTAATTTCACTCCCATTTTCCCCACACGTGCAACTAGTGATTCGATTGCATAAAGCTCTCTTTCAGGTTTCCGGAAGCCGCACTTTAAGCTCCATGTTAGAGCTTTTGCAGTGCGAACCTTGTCAAATCGGTAAACAGGCCCCACTAACTGAAACCCTTAGATCTCTCGCCGCTGTTGTAGACTATCTCAGAAAAACGCATACAGAGCACTAGTGGTCATTCAATTGACTTCACCTAGTCAATACGGAAATACGGCGCGATTTACTTCTCGTTCGCCCATGGGCCCAACAGCAAGCTTACGTGGTCTTAGTGGTGTACGCATAACACTAAGTGTGCAGCCAGGATAGACACTTTGTAGATTCCTGTAAACAGTCGATTACGTGCTATTTATTTAAATGGCACAGTACAAACTCAGAAAGACAAATACACATCGATATCTTTGTCTTTTTTGCCTGTCTTTACTGACTACAGCACAAATGAACTAAAAGACGAGTTCTACATAAAGTTCTTTAGCCTCCTTTAGAACGCTAAACACTCAGGCATAGTAATCATAGCAGGGGACTTTAATGCCCAAATTAGTAGGCTTAATCAGGCTAAAAACAGTTGGGTGCCTCATTCGGCATCCCAGTTCAATGAACGGAAAAGGGAAACTGTTTGATCCAATTATGCCCAGACTACCACTTATTTTTAACCGGCATAAATTTTTAAGCATAAGGAAAGACATTGTGTAACGTGGCGTCCTCCAACATCAACACAACAATGGAAACAAATAAATCATATCAGTATCAGTCATCGTTGGAGGCTTGTAGAGGACTGTAGCTCATTTTGGAACACATGTCTGGACTCTGACTATGTACTAGTGACAGCGCGCATTTCTATGACGCAAGTCACAACTGGAAGATCCTTTAGGTGTTGATTCGAGACTGTAAAGACCAAGGATTCATTCAGAGAAGAATTAGGTAGACGGTTAGCCGACCATATTCAGAAGGTTCATCCCGAAGAAGCTTAGGACAACTATATAGCAGTTATGAATGTAAAATCGCTTTCTGCTTCGAACCAGAATACGAAGGCTAGGAAAGAACAGTCGATTTCACTCTATCTGATTGGGGCATGTGCTGCGTATTTACCCGACTACCTTTTGCCTCACCTCATGATGTCGGCTGGAGTGAGTGTAGAATAAAAGAAAGACGTTGGAGGAGGGCTAATGAAAACATGGCCCCAATGTATGATGTCTTCGACTGCTGGTCGATGCAGGCTACCAGGTGGGGGTCCGCGTGGCATTTGTGACCAGTGGTTGGAGATGCCATTTAATATGACTTAAATTCTGTCATAATGGTGTAGATGTATTCACTCTTCATACTATGCTAGATCCTAAGTTCAGTTATTCTTTCGTACTTATGTTTGCTTCATTCCTTCCTGTTGAATTCTACTCTAACGTTAGTCTTGTAAATGTAATCTCGTCGTGCTAAAGTGGCATGTCAATTTGGACTCATATGGTTCGTATACATCTGGTTCTACGTTGTCCTCAGCTGACTGAGCAAATTTACAGTAACTTGAGAACGCAAATGTATATAACAATTTTATTAAGCGTTTAAAAAAGCTTACAGTTTCAGAAATGTATATGTCATATTTACTGAAATTTTAGCCAATACAATTCACAAGTACATGTTCTGATGTCACCAAAAATAAGATTCATAGATTGTGGTTTCCAGTTCTTTGTCCCGTTACAACACAAACTTTTCATCAGGTACAACAATAAACATTTGTTTAGAGATGAGATTTATGTAACTTATTGTAACGATGTAGTTATTTTTTGCTTTAGTTGTATTTATTTTAAGTTTTAGTTGTACCTACTTTAATCTCACGGTAATAATGTTTTCGGGATGATTAGTTTGTTCTTTTTAGGTAGTTTACGTAACCAAGGTAATCGAGGCATAAGTATTAGTAAATTGACGTTCTTGCTAAACTAACAATTTCTTGTGCTTCTGAAAGACTAAACAAGTTTTCCTCATTTGTTAGGTCGATGGAATGGATGTACTTACAGTTAGAGAGGCCACACGTTTCGCAGCTGATTGGTGTCGTTCTGACAAAGGACCAATACTTTTAGAAACAGAAACGTACCGTTACCATGGCCATAGTATGAGTGATCCAGGCACTAGTTATCGTACACGTGAAGAAGTTCAGTCGATGAGACGCGGCCGAGATCCTATTGCCCTTTTTCAAAAAAGCATTATTGATAATGGGCTATGTACACAAGATGAAGCTAAGGTAAACTATTTTCATGAAAGCCGACTTGAAGGTTTACCGAACTATATGGTTTCAATATTTTTCATATTTTTAAAAGTATTTTCGTTAACAAATAGTTACATCAGTCCATTTTTTAGACTTTTAGCTTTCTTCCATCCTACTTTAATATCAGTTAACATCGCTCGTCGAGGTAGCCATTGGCTAAGCATAATTAACTCATGTCTCAACTACTTCAGTCGATGGAAATTTACGTTCTTATTGATGGATTCACCATCCTCAATATTCGGTGTCTAACATCATTATTACTTAGCCGGCGACCAAGGAAACGCTAGCGATGTTTCGAAGACATCAATGATCAAACACCGATAATCTACGAATGTCGTCTACCGTAAATGTTCACGTTTCGTATTCATACAGTACGATAGAACGAACTACTCCACAGTGAATTCGTTCTTTCTTTGAGAGACGAATATCTCGCCCTACGCTATAAGTGACGTAAGTTGACAAAAGACAAACGAGCTTTTTGAATTTGTGCTGAGATTACATTAGATATTAACCCACAAGAGCTGACCAGTTTTCAAAGATAAGGGAAGTGGTCAGTGGGTAACAGTAGGGAACTGTTTGGACTTATCAAAGAAACGGGTATCCGAAATTAGGCTGTAAGTGAGACTATTTTGTAAAATGATGGGATCATTATTCACTGCCAATCTAGAAGGTAAAACCGATGGGCAGAACACTTTAGGGAACAGTTCAACTGGCTCTCGACCTCATCTCAGTTGCCCACCATCACCAAGCAATCTGACTGAGAAGTTGATATCGATCCCCCAAGTCTTAATGAGTTTGATGAGGTTATAGGCAATGTAAAGCGAGGGAGAGCTGCAGGATCTGATGGATTAGCCTATAAGATATTTAAGGATGGTGGTTTATTTTTAGCAGCTAGATTAAATGAGATCTTAGCTAGAATCTGGGACCTGGACATAATTCTATCTGCGATTGGAAGGCGTACAAGAGAAGTACGTTGTTTATACAGGCTCTCTACTCAAACACTATTGGTGGAGTCAGTCTGTGGCGGACTGTCCTTGGGATTGTTTACCTCAATCAGTGTTCACCATGGTTATCCTTTTCCCTTATTTTGTTTAATTTTATCATCGACATGCTTTTAGAGTTGCCATTTTTGTCGTCTGGCTGTTCAGAGGTTGATCTTCCAGGACAAACACTTGTTGACTTAGAATATGTAGATGAGTTAGTTCTATTGGGTGAAGATGGTGACAAAATACAGCGTCTTCTGACCACTTTTGGCATCAGTGTGTGCGTGTTTTGGGATGCGATTCTCCGCATCCAAATGCAAAATGCTCCTTCAGGATTGGCTTACGTCGTTGCCGAAATCAGTGATAGGAAGTGGAGAAGTTAAATGTGTGGAAGTCTCATCAGTCTTGATGGTCTAGTATCTGATGAAATCTCAGCTCGTACGTACCAATATACGTCACTTGTGGCGTAGGTGAGACACCCATCTATTGATCAAAGGACGCGTTTATTGCGCAGCAGTTCGATCCGTTTCACTTTATGGATGTGGAACGTGGCCATTAGAGATAGAGGATATTCGTAGGCTTCTAGTATTTGATCATGTGTCTTCGAAGCATTACTCGTGTTTTCTGGTACCACCGAGTAAGCAATATGTCGGTTAGGCATAAGTTACTGGGTAAAGATGGTAGATCGACTAATGAAGTAGTGAACCTATTTCAGCTGAGGTGGTTAGGACATGTGTTACGTATGCCAAACCACCGTCTACCTCGACGAGGAATGCTGTCTGGTGTGGGAGTAAGATGAATGAAATCTTGTGGTGACCAAACGAAAACATGGCACCAGTCCATGAAGTTATTGACAATTGGGCTGAGCCATGTTAATAGGTGCAGCCTACCTTGTTGGGGTTCTCATGATGATCAGAAAGAAACACATCTTGAACACCTTTGCATTGTTGCTCACTGCTGTCAAATAACTGCATTTTATCAGTGTTCTCACCAAATATAACTACGTCATATGTGTATTTTATACCAAACAGTGAACCTCCTGGTAAAGGATCACTTCCGGAAAATATAGACGATTTTTTCTAAACCAAAACATGTCATAATTTTTTATGAAGTCACTTATTGTTGATGATTTGTATTGATAGACTCAGAGTTGCTGGTTTGACTTCATGCGAATGTCGTTACCAATCGTATGTTTAGGTGTATTAACTCTTTATCTTCTCTTAAATTGTGAGCTTACAGTTATATTGTGTCTTTTTACGAACTAATTCTTTCTCCCTGAAACATACTCTAAACATGTATTCACTCTTTTACTATTTTCATTGAAGTAACTACTATTTCTACCGATTTGGTGTTAATCTTTCTGTTCTACTGACGTGTTGCAACTTTGACCGATGCACACATGTGTCGAGTCCTAGCTTGAAGTCAAGTATATTCAAATGTACATGATAAATGAATTACAAAGTACTTAATTATAATTAGTTTCTGTTCTGATGACATTACTGGTTTCGATTATTCTGCTTATTTATATATATCTAAGATTTAAATCACATAAGGATGCAACAGCATAGCTGTAAGTTAACATATTATTGAAGTGGAAATCGTATATGGTTTTGGAGATTGCGTGATCTGTAGTGCTATTGTAGCTTGGCGAAAACTACTTACAAACCCGAATAGTTAAAGTGAATCCACTACACATCAATGACAAAAGATACAACAATTAATCCAAAAAAGTTTGTTTTATTAAACAATTAGCATACATATTTACAGAATTTTTCATACACTTTGTTTCCTTTATTATTCTCAAGAGAGCAAGAACAAATATTTGTGCAGAATAAGGTGAATTTATTTTACTTCGTTGATTCCTCATCAGCTGCATACAACGTGGAATAGTATTTTACAAAATTAATATTTGAAACAAAGTTTTAACGTACTCATGAGAATGCATGGACTTAGTTGAAACTAAAATTATATAAACATGTAAACATGACTAAAATGTTGGAGAAAATGGTGTATATAGATATACAATACAAAAGAAGGTACCGGAAGGCAAATTAGTGACCAAAGGTCAAATGATTACACAATAAGAGGTGGTTGGAAATACTTGAGAATTATGTGAATAAAGCCCAGTTGTTAAACTTAAAATGACCTAATGAAACACGAAAGTTTAAATTTAACCATCTACAAAACGGCGATGTAACTTTGTTTCAAATATGAAATTTGTAAAATATTATTCTAGGTTGTATGCAGCCGATGAGAAACCAACGAAGTAAAATGAATTCATCTTATTCTGCACAAATATTTGTTCTTGCTCTCTTGAAAGCATATACAGAATATCTGACATAAAATAAACATAATTCAAGTTTGTGTGACACAGTGATTATTAGATTCTGATTTCAAAGATCATTTCACATGTAAAATTAAGACTTTGATGGCTGACTTATTCTCTGCCTTATAATAAAAATGGATGTATATTTTGTTGGACAGGGTAGCAGTCTTCCATCGAGTCGTCATTGATGATTGATGGTGATATGTTCTATTTGAGTCCATTGTTGAGTCGATAACAGGAGAGTCGCCATGTTTTACGATATCTCTACGTAAGCGTGTTTCGGATACACATCACACACTTTTAGCACGAGATTCTACAGTCTTTCCCTAGAAACCTGCAGCCTGATTTTGTATGGCGTTCGTGCACCGAAAACTCGAATATATAGTTTGAAGTGTAGTGTCAGATAATCAGTCAAGAGCATCGTGTAGTTTGAAATATATGTTAGTTTGCTCAAGGTGCCACATCACACTAACAATAAGAAAACAAATGAACAAGATTAGTTTCACAATATATTATAACAAGAAGGAATGAAACAATGATGTGCATGAAAGAACAACAGAATCTAAGATTTAGGCGATAAACAGTGGATACACTTGCAAGACTTTAACTGGTTCTAAGCCAAATTACCCAGTGTCTCCATCCATTGATCGCGATTATCATATGGACCCCAACCGGATAGTTTGCATGTACCGACATAGATGAGGCCAACAGTTCGGAACTTATTTTCTGTATACTCGGGCGAACGTGTTTAATGGTGAACGAAGTGATCTCAAGTCCTGTTAGAGGCATGAGAGCAGTTATCATTTCCTGTTTATCCACACTATGATCTGAAATCGTTAACATTAGTGGCAGTTCCTCATTGTTACACTAGTTATGCTGGAGACCCTGTTTATTTTTAGTGTCTTCACCGAATAGTACCATATCATCTGTGTATCCTGTGTCGATAAGGGCGCTTCTTCATAGCCGGCCAATCCCTGAAAAGTTAGGCAAAGAGAATATAGTTTCTAGGAAGATATCTATTGTGAAACTAGATAAAAAGGAAGCACCAGTATTGACAAAGACTGCTTGAGGTTGGCGATTCTAATGACACTTCACCATAAGCTTTATCTCGACCACTGTTGTTCTCGAGTAGAGAGCTTTCATAAGGTTTATATATTCCTGAGGTACACTTTTCAAATAAAAAACACTTTCATAGAACCTCTAAGGATTCTAGGGCTGTTTTCAAGTAAAGAAATACCATTTTGTGCTTCCTGTTTCTCAATGATCACGCAACCCAGATCAGTCCATGATATCGTATTCAAAAACATCAATTTGTAAATACATTGGCTGTCAGCATGTGTTGTGATTTTTGACGAAATTTTAATCAATGGTTGACAACATTCAGAAAAACCCCTTAAAATCAGTTAAAGTAGCGCATCTATTGTCAGTCATTTTTCTACATTCAAAACTTTAAGTAGTGTGATGTTCAGTACTTTTCAGTGTCATAGTTTTCTATCGATATTTCCTGTGTTCATTTATCAACTTTCGATGCTAGCATTTCAGTAATTATATTGTAGCAGGTCTTGTAAAGTTCTGCATTGTTCATAATTAATTTTTTGTTTAATAAATAACATATTGATAGTACCTTATGTGTTATTTTTTCATCACTGCTCTTACGTTATTCTGTCTTCTCATCTACCCGTAGGAAATCGAAAAGAGGGTTCGAACTGAAGTAGATAAAGATGTAGAAAAGGCACTCAACGACTCTGAACCACCACTAGAGACCATGTTTGGAAACATTTATCATGGGATACCTCCAGGTTACAAGGTTCGAGGCTGTGATTTGAAAATCTGGGGTTCACCATTTGTCACTAAATGGTGAATAAAAATTTACTTTCTCTGAAGTTTAAAGCAGTCTATTATTTGATGCCGCTTAATTTATTAGTAGGGCTTTCAGTTTTTTCTGGAATACGATGAATATTTAGTCGTGGTTTCATGATATAGCTTCTGTACCTATAAATAATTTTAGTATGTTTTGTCTGAAATACAGTTTAATACTATAATAAAGAGTTCATTAGCTGTATTTTGTTCACTAATGTTTTTGTGATGTATAATTTTCTCTTTTGTTAATATCAGATTGCTTCAGTTAATAAAAGATCGAATTTTGATAAATATATACTAAGTGTCAACTTAAAGAAAGTTTTCTGAATGTAACAGTATCATTTAGGAAGTGGTTTTTTTTTTAACTTTTTAAAATAAAATCGGATTCATATTACCTTTTCAATATCTAATTGCTAAAATAGTTAGATTTTTGCACAGCAAATGAGTAATTTTACATTTTTTTCGTTCCAAAGGTTTTACTTTTTAAAAAGTCGGGGTGGAGATTCTGTCTTATTAGATTCCTTTTCCATCATGTCTCACAAAGATTTGGCATTTCGACACAATTCGTAAAGTAAATTTTTGAAAATCATTACATAACGATAGTAATGTATGCTTCCATTGAATCTTCCTTCGACACTTTAAAGTCATTTCCGTCCCACTTTCCTATTTTTGTTCTTAGATGATATTCACGCGTTTGTGTGATATATGGTTTATCTAGTACATCAAATTAATCTCCAGTAGTTATTTTGTTCTAATTCTGTTATTTGACCATTGTTACACTTTCCTTAATGCTGACTTCGACATTTTTGTGAGACAACGGTGTACCTTCTATGAAGTGGGTAATTTCCGTACCATTCCCTACAAATGAATCTGAAAGACATCTTATTTTATAAGAGCGCGAGTATTGACGCTCCCCAAATGCCTCACACATGGCTGATGGATAAACTACTGGAAAGATTATTTTTGTAATCTTTTAACACACCTAATCAGTTTTCACTTGTTTGAATGCAACTAGCTGTAAATGCTTACCTTCTCGCACAAGTTATTACAGCAGTCTAACTTAAGAATATTGAAGCTCTCAGCTTACCTAATTTACCAGGACACCTCAAATGAACTATGTAATCATAAGCCTTCTATCTTTAGCAGGTACCGTTTTAAGTTATTAAACACTCAAATTTCTTTCCGCATTACTGTTTCGCCAGGCTATAACACAGTAAGAATTTCAGTTGACGTAGACGGCGCAGTAGTTTGATGTCTTCTACTGATGTTTTATGTTTACGCCTACGTACTATGGTTCTGACATGAACAAGAACTCAATGATGATATTTGAAATGCTCCAATATATGCTACTCGGACTCACACATATTAAGACTAATTGGCTCTATCTATCTACTAGGACACCCTACTACGATAGGAACCAGGCCTCTACGCTGCGGACTATGGTGCTGACACCTAATAAGCTATGATGTTGTGTCTTTATATACAAGTATTCCAATCGGTATCTGCATAGAATTTATTAGTGGAGTACTAGAAAATTATCATACACTGTCCAGCCGTTGTCCATTAAGCATCAGTTTAATCATGAAATTTCTAAAACTATGCTTGAATTTTTGACTTTCAAAGGGATTCTCTATAAACAAACTAATGGTGTGGCAATGGATTACCCCGTTTCACCAATTGTAGTAGACCTTTTCATGGCCCATATCGAATCTCATATTTCCATTAATGCCATTAGACCACGGGTTTGGTTCAGATATGCAGATGATACGTCATTATTAAAGACTTTTCTGAGAACTTTCTCAGAACGAGTCAATACCTTGTCTCAGCATATCAAATTCACTTTAGAAAGTAAATATGAACACAATGAGCCACCATTTTTAGACTGCCTAATCAAAAGAAGTTTGAATGGAACTCTTAGTCTGAGGATTTATCGCAAACCCACACATTCAAATCGATTCCAATTCGGCACAGCCATTCAGTGCAGAAATATCCCTAGCTCTAGACTTATTCAGAAGAGCTAATAAACTCATTACAACAGAAGATGACAATAATTCTGAATGCAAATATATAATTAGCATCTTACGATTTGATAATTTTCCAATGAATATTATTAAGAATCTACATAAACGAAGCGACCTATTACTAACTGATAATTAATTAAAATATCGTGAATTGGTACAGCCATTCTACCTTAGCGCCATAACAGATGAATTGCGAAGAATTCTAAAACAACATGAAGTCCAAACATTCTACCAGACTACCAACACTACTCGAGGTGCATCAGTTAAAATAAAGGACAAGATCCCTTTCACCTCTACACAGGATTGTGTCTACAGGTTAGGTTGTGTTGATTGTGATGCTTTGTACATTGGAGAGTCTTCTCGAGAAATCAAAACTCGTGCTGAAGAACATGAAAGCTGCACTAAACAACCCCCTTACAATCCTGTTGAACTTGGGAAATCGCGAATTAAATCAGCAATAGCAGTTCATGTTATCCACCACAACCATAAAATCGATATTAAAAGTATCCAAATTATTCAAAAGGGTTTTTACAATTATAAGGAAAGACGAATAGCTGAAGCACTTCACATTTTGTTAGATCCAACTGCTCTTAAGAAGAAGAAAGACCTTTCTGTTCACCCAACATGGACTTTCTATCCAACCTACCGCAACTAAAGTACATCAGATATCATTCATGTGAACATACGATGTTATCCTCATTTCACATATTTTACTTTCACATCACACTAACATATGCACACATGTCTCACTTAAAATCACCTTGACCCAAAAGACATGACATGATACGATCAGACTTGTGTTTTGATTGTACAAACTTATTTTGATTTGTTCCACTGTATTATTTAATCTTGTGTCAATCCAATTCGGCTATTCATTTTCCTCTGAAGAAGTAACTTACACTAAACCGCGAGACGACAGAAATTTTAATTTATACTCAATGGAATTTTACAAGTATATATCACTCATTTTTGTGAACAACCTATCCAATGTTCAATTTATCTGAAATTATTAAATTCAGCCTTGGTAATGACATATATCCAGTTAATATTTACTAAATGTCACACGTGGCCAAAATGATTACTGTTTGCACGTTATTGAGAACTAAGTCGTCGCGAATAATCTTTGTACAATAGTGCCATTCACGTAAGATTTACTTTCGTTTTGAGGCCATCCTATGTTAAAGAAGAGCCGATCAAGTAACTTAGGAAACATGGATAATAACTAACCAAAACAGCAAAGGTTTAGTTTTAATTCATTAATTAGTCCTCCTGTAGTGTTCTATCCATTTTTTAAAATTCAACAGGTTAATAGTTGATTTCTTTCAGCAGAATGTTATGCTATAATGTAACATGTTAAATTAATGTATTACCACATTAGTTCCTACACTTTGTTTGAGATAAACTTCACAAAGAATATAGTGTAGTTATGTGCTTCGATGTTGATTGTGAGGCATACGTTTTATCTGTTGAATTAACTGTCAGCATGTTAGATGATGCCCGAGCATAACAGGTGTCCTTATCAAGTGAACCCCCCCCCAGCCGTATCGTTTTTAAAGATCCTCGCAGCTTTCCAATAAATTGGAAAGTAGGTTTATTCCTTTATTCACACAAATGATTTCATAAAAGCGGATATTTCAATTATTTATATAGGAAATGTTTTATATTATATTTTTTATCAAAAGAATTACTTAAACGCAGCAAAAAATTTGATACGCTGGGTAGTTTTTGTACACAATCACAGGAAGACATTTAATAGACTATCAAGGATGCGTAAACAACATGTACGATTGCAATGTACATTTTATTGTTATTTATAATCAGTAAAATTAATCATGAAGTTTTGGCTAATTTTTCAGAAAAGTCTTCTAAGATTCCGTTCACATGTTCGTTGTCTTTAATATGAACTGGACGATTTATGGTACGTTTTTGCCCTGGTTTCTTTCTTTGAACAGGTATCTTTTAAGTACACGACAAAAGCAAATATTATTCAAACATAACTATTGAAAAATTTAAAAACACAGTGTTACAAATGCATATTAATTATACGCAGCCAGTGTTATCTCGGAAGCTCTTTTACAATCACTTTTCAATACATTCCGACTAAGGGTGCTGAAACAGAAACCAACAGACCTTCGAAATAATATGATTTGATTTGTTCTAAAATTATGTCTGTATTGCCTGCTGACTAATATTCAGCTTATAAGGAAATACAAAAGTGAAAAAAGACTAGTAAACTAAGTGCTCCAAACCTGCTTAGTAACTGCGAAGATAGAAAATTTAAGTAACTAGATTTGCGCAATATTTCTAATCTATTCTTCAATATATGAAGTTAGTATTCTTGCGCAAAGGAAAGTTGGGGAAAGACAGAGACCAATTTGATAGCATTAAGTCATTCTACACAAACTAAAATAACATGGGTGATCTAATAGCAAAATATAACACCACGGTATATAACACGAACGGTAAAAAGATATGATGATACAATGAACATCTAGTCACTAACCGGTTTCTGTGTGATAATATAGCAGATTACGTTGTTTTCATCACAGATATGTATGTATTACAATTTATACGACTGCTAATAAGGCCAGGCGCAAACGACGGGCAGACAAACCGTAGTAACATATTAACTGGGAAGTTTACTTTATTATATAAATGTAGGGAAGATAGTGACGAAACTGCTGTGAACTTACGAAAGTTTTACGATCACCAGACATTGAAGAGATTCCATTACGTCTTAAATACTCCTCGATTTTCGTTTCATGAACACCTTCCACGCTCACTGATCGCCATTGTTGCTTGAATTCTACAGACATGGAAATTGCAGTGATAATAACAGACAGTTATTTACACGAACAAACTATTAAGTTCATAAAACATAATTGATTTAAAATTGAACAATAATTACTAACATCGGCTGAAACTCTCCTACCAACACTCGGTAATTTGACCTCATTTTTTAAAGCTATAGTGGCAAACTAAGTTTCCGACAACCAGCAACAAATATTTATCCGTGATTTTGATGTCTGCAATCTATCTTAAAGCAGTACACTGAACATAGAAAGCTGGATTATAGTTTTCCAAATTGTTTTTGACTTAGAACGTTTAAAATCAGTGAAAATGTTTACAGAGTATTTAAAGAAGGTAATGCGTAGGACTCAGCTTTTTATATTTGCTGTTTTTGAAACTGTCAGTTATCTTTTAAATGATGGCTAATTTATTCTCCTCTGCTATCGGATACTCTGGTTGTTATAATTTGTAGCCATAAAACTTAGGTTTGCAACATCGAATTTGTTAGATACTGACATTTGAAATGTCCTGTACGTAAAAGATTAATTGGTCTCTGAACTGGTGAATTCGATTAAATTGCTTAAATAACAATCTTTTACAAAAGCAGCTGACAGATTTATATCATTTCTTCGTATGACACAGAAATTAATTAGACTGATTGGATTTGAATTGTCTGTAAGCATCTAGTCATGTGTGTTGTTTTACAAATTAATGGAAGTAGCGGAAAATTATAAATCACCGAGAAAATTGCCCCTTATTTATTCTAAATTTATATTTGCTGTGATGAATTAAAGTACTCGAAAAATAACTAATTTCCTCATACATAATGCGGATAACGTATATATCTAATGATGAATCCACATACGACTTGATACTAACTGTCATCCTACTTCAATGTGCAAAAATAGCAGCAACGAAGGCACTAGATCATTTTTAGCAGTGTTATGATTCAAAGTCAAAATCAACGTAAATGCTTTCTGTGGAAAATGTTTTTGTGCTCAGTGCTTTTTTTGGAAAACTCAATAACTAAACTATTTTCTACGAAATTTTATAAAGTTTCGAGTTCATTGCATATTGTACAGGCAAGAAAATTAAGATACTTCGAATTACTAATGTGTGGAAAAAGTTAAAAAGATATGGGACTATTTCGGTATTTAATTGTTACTTTCAATAGTCGATCATCAGTTTCTCAGAATAGCTTCATACATGAAACAAAGACTTGATACATATAGTAAGATGAATAAGCTTATCCATGTACAACTGATAATAAAGGATTATTTTAAAATGTGTCTACGTAGAACTTGATGAATAAAGGAATTGATCTAGGTCGCAAAATACCAATAAAAATAGAACGAATGAGATCTATGAGAAACAACTAGATCAAGATTCGAACACGAAATATGAGTACCTTTAAAGTAGTTGTTTAAAATTCAGAGTGAGCGTACACAATCAAGTGGTACCTTACTTTGAGAATAAGAACTCGAGCACATCGAAGCTCGCAGTTTACTTTAAATAATTTATTTTGCAGCACCTAGCTATTTAAAGGTGAATGCAAATTTTGCAACATCAGATCAATTATGGTCATCTGTCATCGCTGGAATACTTAGTCAAAATTATTCACGAAGTCATATGAACTTACTCCAGAGGTTGTTGGATAAAAAATGTAGGCGTTATTTTCACTTTTACTGTCCTTTCAATACTATGTAACTTGCGTTCGGCACTTTCAAAAAACTCGTGATTGCCTATTGGTAACTTTACTAATGACATAATAAGTTTGTGTACTTTCATAAACTACTATGTAAAAAATACCTACCAATATGAGCATACAGATTAGTAAATGATATCTTTATTAAATTATCTTTATTTTAGGTCATCTCTACTCCATAAAATCAAGTAGTCATAACAATATGCGACATAACATTAACAAAATGCTAAGTAGTGACTTTTTAAAGTATTTACCGTTAACAATTGTAACAAGAAAATATCAGGTGATTAAAAACTACAAAAAATGAAAAAAGAGATGGGTTATAGTAATACACAGGTTTTCCATGAACATTTACCTTCATCCACATTCAAATCAAATGATTTATCGTTGTAAAATAAGATGGTTTTCTTATCGTGTGGTGTGACAATACGAATCACATGATCACCAAAACTCTGATTAAGTAAATAAATTAAAAACACGTCAGTGAAGCACATAACCTATAGAGGAACATTTAAATAGTGTATTGTGCAACTAAAAAATACTTTGAAAGTAATTGCATCTGGGATCTCAAGCTATATGTAGTGTGCATGTGAGTTAAAATTACTGATAATAGTGTATTCACTGAATTGACAGATCAATAAAATAAAGCAACCTATTATATGATATACCACACTGCATAGTCTAATACATCGTCGAAACTTATATAAATGTGTGTAGTGGAGATTGTTGAATTTGGTAACACGAAGTGGCCTGGATTAGACAAGCACTGAATACTACCAAGTACACAAAGGGTGAATAGTTTTGCGATGAAAATGAACAACGGAAACAATAGTGCAGTAAACATAAATTTGCTTGATGCCACAAATTATTGGACAAAGCATCTAATTCACATGTCCGGTCATTAGATTCAGTTAGGTAACACAATGAAATATTTGCTATGGATCATATATTGAAAGTTTACTTTGATCACATAATTTACAAACCTCAGGCTGCAATATCATGTTGCATCTCAACAACGTCAGTGTAACTAACAGGACACTACGATTAACCTACAGACATAAGCTAAGGATTTTAGCACTGACTTCAAAATTGATGTAGTATATATTCAGCTGCATACTACTAATAACAACTTTGAAAAAAACTGAGTTATGTCAATGAATAAGGTCAAGTAAATACACTTAAGGTATGCAGAATCGTGGAACTTTTGCTAGTCCCTTCGTATTTACTCATTAGCATATAACTCGTCTATATATAAGTTGACGCTTGAAATTTCTCACTACATATATTTGAATATAAGTCAAGGACTCTAATCTTAATGTGATTACAACAAAACACTCCTGAAAAGCACATTTAAAAAAGTTATTTTCACGAAATTTACGTTAAATAAATTGATAAAAAAGGATTGATTGCAACTAACTAATCTATGAGGAAGAATGGAGTGAAATTAGAGCTCTACCTGCTGGAATTCTAGTCTGAAATAATATAATCATAACTAAACGTGGACTTGTTTATTTAATTACTTTTTGAATTACACATTTACTGCCCCCTCCCACCCCCACCACGCAGAAACGAACTACTGTCTGAAGATAGACAAAATAATGAAATACTAATTTATCCTCAAATAGAGACATACATTTAAAACATGTGGCACAAGCGATTACAGATAGATGTATAACGTATCTGGAATTATATTAGCAGGTAGATAGCTTATCAGTGTAAATAGGTAGAAACCAAAAGAAATAAAAATTATTTTGTGGGTTGGCACCAAGGTGATCTGAATTCAGGGTTTACGTAAACACAGAAATTCGGGAAACAATCTTCTAATTTAACTGACTCGAAATTTGCGAGTAAAATAATATAAAAAGTATGAGAAGCAATAACCAAACAGTCCATAGGCAAGTAATAAAATATAAGTTGAACGTTAAATTCATAACATGCATACGTTTAGAATTTTTTCAACGTCAGGAACAGATTCAGTCAAATCATCCAAGTAAATTCCTCCTAATCCTTTTAACTCTTGACGACGAAGAAGTTGGTAAAGATCTTTACGAGTACGAATATCATATCTTGGCCTAAATACAAATTTCGCATCGGCAGTAACGCGAATCTTGGGATTATTTGGCAGAGCCTAATATAAAGATATTGCCTTCAGAGTCAAATTACTTCATCCTCCAGCCATTTAATGGTAGCAGGTGGTGTATCATGAAGTACAGCTTCCTCCAAGATTTCCTCAACAGATAATGGATGAGTATCGCCTTCTAAATGGCGTTGCTATAAACAACTATAGCATACATTTAATGGCAAACCTTCATATATTTGACAATTCGCGATAAAACTGCAAACTTTCCCTGTAATTGAGGTTTTAGTTCAAAAGATCTTGAGACCGAAGCAGGAGAAATTGAAGGTCCACGGCGATGTATAGAAGTCACAGAACTATTTCCGTCGGAAGCACTGGAATAATTTGACTTTGGTTTTTCAATAACAGGAAGTGCCATGGCTCTCTTCAGGAATGCTTCCCTCTCTTTGATAAGACTTGAATTCATTTTCAAAGTATACTGCACCACTAAAACGAGAAACGAATTTTCTATTTTAAAACTAAGATGACTATTTTTTTTTAGACTATTAGTTTGAACTTTTTTCCAATTTTGAGTCGATGACCAACTAAAATGTGAAACAACCATCTGAATTTAGGTAATATATATTTGTTTAATAGCACATGATTTGGTGCACAATATATTTGGGTATCTTGGTAGTAATGTGGAATGATCACTGAATTATTCTCTGAAAAAACTGAACTATGATTATAAATGAAGTTTTGTAAATCGATCACGTATAATATGAAGCAACCTTACGTAACAGCTCTTAAAAAACAATCGACTTTAATGTATATAGGGGGAGAGCTTGCAAATAAAGATTAATAAACAGGACTATGAAAGTCTGGTAATGGGATCGATTTTGCTTCACAGCTTACAACATCATCAGGATTCAGAATAACAATGAGATCGGTTTATCAGACAAAAAAGTGTACTGGGCTTCAGGTTACTATAACTGAGGAGGGCTAGTGATGATACCATAGTAGTAGGGGAGGATACACTTAATTTTATTGGCATCTTAAAGGCGCTGTACAAAAACACTTTAATCAGAGTAAGGTTATACAACTGCCTCTCATCATTGTCCCAACCCAACAGTGAGATTAGGCAAGGTCACTCACACACCATTTCTCCTCAACTTTGACGTCAATGACATTATAGAAATAACTGAAGAAAGTGTGGGGTGGTGTGGATTTGTTACCTATAGACCTCAGGTATGCGGATGATAATGTGAAATAACACAAACTATTCAAATTGCCCTTAATTAGTTGGTAATTAGTGTTCGTAGGTACGGCGTGTACTTTATGCCTTCCAAAATACAAAGATCTTCTGAAAGACTTGAACAAGCACGCATTTACTCACTCTTTGTAGCCAACCGTTAAAAGTAATCGAAAAATTTACGTATTTTGGAGATCGAGAGAGTGCTATTGATGCCGTGACATGAAATCAATCTACGAATAATGGGTCCACATAAATCTACTGACCTAGACAGGAACTATCCCAGAGTTCTAAAAGAATACTTGGACCTACTTTGCTTTCTTCCTGCTACCCTCTTCAATTGTTTACTAGTTACGGGCAAGCTACCTAAATGAATGGAAAGTAAATTGTACAACACGTACGTAAAAGGAGTAAAAAAATAGAAATTACCAACTACGAACTAACTTCTCTTCTCTCTGCAGTAACTAAGGTCATTAAATCACTCTATAAATATGTTCTTCTACAGTCAATTAGAATGAACTTCTTTAAGCTAGTTTCTGTAATATTAACCCATAAACTGTATGGAACAGTTAGGCCCTCCTAGAAGATCACGAATATCTTGTGCATATACTCCTTTTAGACTTGTTTAGAGCACTCTCATGGCTGGATACACTAGATGATATGGTTAAAAATCGATCATAGTGACGTAGATGCGGCTACTTTTTTCTTTTAAATCATAAACTCCTGATATTCACAATTGGTGCACCTAACTTATGCTCTGAAAGCATCTTATATGAAGACCCAGAGGGAGTAAAATAATGTTTGAATAGTATACACCACTGGACTGCCTACAACTTTCTCGCACTTAATGCTAGTGCAGAATGCTAATTGTGAGAAGTATTGTCATACCTGCCACGTGGTCTTGGTGACTCCATCATTATTCTTTCCCAATCAGAAAAGACTTCACACTGAAGATAGTTCCTACTTGGTTACCCTACTTTGAAGATATTGCTTTCCTAAAACGTATTTTAGAAAATCAATCAAAAAGGTATTAGACCGAAAAATAAACCTTACTCAGCTAGTTCAGAGGTACTGCTCTTGATTCCAGTGCAATACAAAAAGGGTAGGGGGGAAATAATTATAATGAACCATATCGTTCATGACGTTCTTCAATTCAGCAGGACGACTAGGGACTAAATTAATATCCGACACTGGGCTATTCTAAGAATGATTATGGACCACGTTTAGTAATGACAACAAAACAATGTCATTTGGAGAATTTTTTTTCTTGACGATACAAAGGTATAACCGTTGACATCATTGGCTTCCAAGATCTGTGTGAGTAGGGCATGTACTAAAATATACTGAGTGCATTGTATACTAACACCCAGAGCCTAAGGAACGAAATGTTTGAGTTAAGTACTTTGGTAGAACAATTTAGACCCGACATAATCGCTCTCACGAAAACGTGGTTAGTAACTGATGTAGATTCTACACCAGGTTAATAAGTGCCTTATTGTTGAGGACTTCAACGCACCATAAACTAACTGGACAGGCATCACATTACTGAACGGGGGGGGGGTTCAATAAAAACTTATTGTTAACTAGTCTCCAGTGTGTCTTAATAGTGTCACAAAACCGACATGTTTCGATCGAGACCTCGAACTGTCTTTTCTAGACCTTGTAATCGCACGTAGTCGTTATGTTACAGATATTAAGCTCCTATTCCCACTTGTCAACAGTGATCACGTTGTCCTGCCTTTTGGGTCTAAGATTAATGATATTAAATATGAATCTGTTCCATCCTGTCCAAATATATAGCGAGCAGATATCCCTGCAACTAGAGACTATGCTACTTCAGCGAATTGGTCGGTTACCGAAAGCCATTCAATTGAAGAAACATGGTATGATTTTTAAAAAACATTCCCAGAATTAACTACTCCATTAATTTCATGGTCAGTCCCACTTACGTTGACAGATTATCCTTCATAGACTGATAAACACGCTCAAAAACAACTACCAAACGTCTTTGAGACTTGTACATCCATACGAGTTGTGATACCTTTAAGCATGGGTACCGTAAGGTTAGAAACCTTTGTAAATTAACTATTGACAGAAGTCGTACAACCTATGAAGAGTAGCTTGCAAAGGATATCCTTATCTATCCTAAACTGTTGTTCTCTTATACAAAGAGATGAAGTAAGAGAAAGGATGGGATTCCGTCACTATTTATATACGATAACCAAACTGCGTTAGCTGACTTAGATTTGGGAACTGGAAAATTACCAAAATATTTCGTTGAAATATTCTCTGCAGATACTAACATCAATGCAACTGAAACAGTTGTAATGAAATCAGCCCTTATTACTACGGAGAGGATTTCCTAATAGCTTAACCACTTGAAACAAGATAAGCCACCGGGTTCTGATAGGATAAACCCTAGACTGTTATTGTCACTGGCGAGAGTCATTTTAAGACCATTCTCAGAGTTGTTCAGGATGTCTTTTTTGCAAGAGCAACTCCCAAGAGACTGGAAGGATGATAAAATTAGCCCCGTTTTTAAGAGTAGAAAAAAACAACTGATATTTAACTACAGATACAACAGTTTGACTAGCATAATGGTTGAAATCTTAGAGAATATAATCCGTGATAAAATATTAATTCGCGTAGAATCACTAAAATTGATGACTCTAAAGCAACATAGGTCTTACTAACTTACAGCGATGGACAACTGGGCAGAAGCTATTGATAAAGCACTATCTGTGTATGCAATACTGATTGACTTAAGGCATCTGATAAAGTGTCAGTTGTCCGCCTTACACGAAAACTGCCAAACTTTAAGATAATAGGACCAATTCAGAGTAAGATGAAAAAAAATTTCCTATGTGAGCAGAATAATACAAGGTCACAACTTGAAAACTACTGCATGGTGCAACGAAGCAGCAGCTAAAGGGTTTCGGGTGCTATGGTCACTACACAGAGCATTTAAATATTTTGATCATGTTCTGGATTTCATATCCCATGTACATGAGACCTAATGTTGAATACTGTGTCCAAACAGTAAGTCCCTGCTCTATTTAGGATGTCAAAAACACCTGGGCATGTTTAACAAGTAGGTACTAAGTTAACAACAGACCTTTCAAACCTGCCTTACGAAAGGCGTCCAAAAAGCATGAATCTTTTCCAATAGCGTAGAACACGAGGTGACCTCATATTGACATTTCAAATCTTAAATGATGACCTGCATTTTAATGTCTAATCTTTTTGTTCCCTGTAGGAATAATCATCTCAGAGACCACCTTACAAAAGTCAAGGAATTGAGATCGAATAGTCAGAGTAGGGATCCGTCTAACACATCGAGCTCACAACGAATGGAACATGTTACCTGGACTGATGATGACAGCTCCACGAATGGGCACTTTGAAAGGAAGCTCAATCTACACTGGAAGAACCACAGCAAGGAATAACATTGGTCGATAGACCTGCTAACCTTATTAGAGAAGAG
Organism: Schistosoma japonicum; assembly: GCA_025215515.1. Taxonomy (NCBI): domain Eukaryota; kingdom Metazoa; phylum Platyhelminthes; class Trematoda; order Strigeidida; family Schistosomatidae; genus Schistosoma; species Schistosoma japonicum. The sequence continues at coordinate 55,410,584 of CM046069.1, forward strand.
TGAACACACGTCTTGCTACTCCTATACAGGTAAAGTTCGAAGTAACTAAACTAATTCTTAGGTTTTAGTTAACTGTATAACTGTCGGCTAGTGATATCTGTTCTAATAATAAGACAATTTACATCGAACAATTACATGGACAATTACGAACTAAATAAACAACCTTCTTAAACAAACCTTGTGGCGTATTATTTAGACTGACGCTATGTCGGGTTCAACTAACCCAAATAAACAATGGATCAATGGTCCATCTTAAGGAATGCTTCAGTCGATCAGACTGATAAGGTACAGTACATAAATGTCTAATGACTTGTCTTTATCTGTTACGGAATAATATAATAGAAGTTCAGATACTTGGGTAAAAATTGTAAATGAAATATGTTGACGACTCAATAAATAAAAGAAGCATCGTGGTGGTCAACAATTTCCTGAAGAAGTTTTACAAACTTTCATCACCGATGTTAAATATGCTTGTTTTAGTAGATATGACTAACTAAATACACTCGGTCAAGAATCACTACTGAATCATGACGTGATGTACCTTCAGAAAGAACTCTACCTCTAATCAACCAGCACAGAAGTCTCAATCCAGTCTACACTCAACTTACAATAGCATATTTTTTTCTTCTCTATTCATCAGTGTCCTTTGATATATTCATGTATGTGTTCGCTCGGTTAATTGGGGGTACTCTGGTTGTGAAAATGGTGTGACTTGGTAGTAAAAGAGGCGCACTTCAGTATAATAAATAACCTTAAATGACTGCTCTATTTGACTCGACACCTTGCCACAGTGAACAGTCGTAATTTACCAACAATCTGTTTAGGCGCTCTAGTGATGGCTTGTAACCCATTAACACGATTGACTAACGATTTCTCATCATACATGCTAGAAACATATTAGGTTACTGATTCACTGACCGTCATCATTGTCGGTCTATGAATTTAAAAGTAGTTTTTTGCTTCGTCGTTGTTAAACATTAGAGCTTAGCTTTTTGTTGTATTAAATTGCGTTTTCACAAAGAGTAACGTTGGATTAATAAATGTGTGTAAGATGGCTCATTATGTAATCGCTAAGTAAGGAATAAAAACCACAGAAACTAAACAGCAAAAAGCAAAGAAGGCTGTAATCAGTTGAGAATAGATTTCCGATGATTTAAAAAATTAACCACATATGCGAAATCTCTAAGTTCTAAATACCAGTGTCGTTTTGTAGTATCAAGAAGATCAATGTTTCAAAGTAGGTAGGGGTATATATGTAGAAGTTGTAATTACCTAGGAGCATAATAACACTTATATCGTACATTTGTTTGCTGATAAACATGCTCAAAGTGTGACAGTATATTGAACACTGGGATCGGCAGTCTGCTTAGTCGGTCGTACATTTTTATCGGCTCAAAGTAACTTGACATACCACTTTCGGTAGAGTTGTCAGCTATATATTTAGCAACTAGGTATTTCCGATATGCAATTGAAGACCTAAAGTCTTCAACATTTACAGATCATAAACCGCTCACAAGAGCATCAACTTCCAATCAAAATATTAAAACGCATGAGGGGTCCAAAAGCTAAAGTTTACTTTGTGATTCCCAACAGATTTACAGTTTGCGGGCGAAAGGAGGAATGATGTTAACAATTCGATACAACGAATGGATTTAGATACGCTTCAGACAGTTTAAGTTGAATATCGACAATCGTTCGCATTATGGTGGAATGGCATAGAACTTTCTGTATCAGTAAAGTCGGCATCCACTTCGCTAGACTTAAAATATGTACATTCTGACAGCGTCACCATCATTTGCCACAAATCTACGGGAAAATGTTGACCATGTATACTATTAGCCTCGCAAAGAGTGATTTTTCAAAAAATGTATAATTTATTTCATCCGGATATAAAAACTACAACCAAGTTTATAGGTGAAGGTCTTATTTAGCCAAATCTCAAAAGGGATATCAGACTATGGACACGATATTGTTTGGCATGCTAAGAGTTCAAGATCCACCAACACTCAGTGGTTTCTTCAGGTACATTCCTTGGGTCAGATAATAGATCCAGGCACATTCACTTCGCTATTGTAGACCTGCTGCATATCACACCTTACATATTATTTGTTATTATCCAGATATTAATTTTAGCTCACTTCGTATTGCATACATTTCCTTGCCACATAAATAGAATGCCGTAAGTATTTACTAGGTTTTTATCGCCCTAGCGACAATGTCTTTTTTTGAACTCTTACACCGATTACATTTATCTTCTATTTGAATACAATCTGTCGTTCAGGTTTTAGCAGGTGTAAGAACTACAGAGGTCTCAATTTGCATTCAGCAACTGGCAAAGTCTTTAACAGAGCGCTATTGAAAGATCCAATCGACGCCAAACTTTAAAATCAGCAGGCCAGATTCCATAAGGTTTGATGGTGTATCTACCAAATCGCAATTTTACGGATGATTGTGAAACAATCAGCTGAATGGATTTCCCCATTTTACACCAATTTTCTCGACAATTGATAAGCACTTAACATCGTGAACAAGAGAGCACCACGGAGCCCTCTTTGACACTGCAGTGTACCCTAGGAGATTTTTAATACCATATGAAATTCTTACAACGGACAAATTTCAAAATTGAGCATAGATTAAAGCTAACTGATTCATTCAAAGTTAAAACAGGTATCAGACAGGGCTGTTTACTCTCAACTTTTTACTTTTTGCAAGCGGTTGACTAGATTATGAAACTGTAGCATCTCAAGGCGATCTCGAAATACACTGTATGATATGGATGCAACTAGACGACTTGGACTTTGCAGATGACCTAGCTCCTTTATCACACACAACAAACAGTCTATTGACATCCTCCGCGGAAGAAGTGCATAACATGCATTAGAAAAAGAACAAGATTCTCCTATACAAATCAGTGAGCACTAATCCAATTACACCTGACGGAGACACCCTGAATGATGCGAATACGTTTACATACTTTGGCAGCGTTATTGGTAATCAAGAAGTATTTTATGCAGATGTAAAAGTAAGAAATAGCAAGACAAGAACAGTTTTTCTACAACTGAAAAAAACATCTAAAATTCAAATCAGCTGTCAGCCAACATCAAAGTCAAAATTTTCAATACAAATGTGAAGACAATTCTGCTGTATGGAACTGAAAATTGGAGAACCATGAAAAACATTCTTTAAAATATACAAATATTTATAAACAGCTGTTTCTGCAAGATATTAGAAAAGGTGACTGGAGGGGGATAGAATACATTAAGGAAATCGTCAAACGGCGTCACAAGGCAAGTACTAAATTAGAACCCTTAAGGCCAAAGAGAAAGAGGAAAACCCAACATAAAATTAATGAACAGCACTTAGTAAGAACTGGAAAGGAGAGCCTAGAATAGAGTTGGTTGGAAAATGCTGGTCGGTGACATATGCTCCACTTTGAGTTACAGCACTGATTGATGGAATGAATTACACCAATCACACAAAATCTACTCCCTAATGAATATTATCAGTCTTAACATTATTTTAGTAATCTGGAGTGATATTCAACCTGTCAGTGACAACAAATTAATTCCATCTAACGGAAGTTATGATATCTTTTTCAGATGGGACGAATGCGTGGGTTCTTTTAATTTGATACTGTTAGCAATACGATACAGCTAATAGATCTAGAGTAGTAGGATAATATATCTGATTTCCTTGATTATCGATGTGATTAATGCAAAATGCTATCTCTGATACCTGTAATCTAGTTAGGTATGCTAAGAAAAGAAAAAGCTAGTTATTTTTCTTTTAAATATTCGCGTTTTGCCGTCTTTATATTAATTGTTAATTAAGCGGTAACCAGTATTATTGTCCATTCTTCTCTCACTAGCTTTACTTTTTCTGATTAGCTGTAGTGATTTTCAGTGCTATAATTATTCTAATAATTATAAGGTCATTCTTGTGGGTTTTGGAATAACAACTTATAGTCTACAATTTAACTATATATACAGAGTTGGGAAAAAATGGAGTCGAATCTTCTTAGTATTGTGTTCGTATTTTCTTGATTTGGCTTTGAGGGAGTAATTAGTTGTCGAGTCGTTTGATCACCGGCTGTGAGTATCTGTCCGCGTAGATAAACTGGCGAGTTAGCGTTGCGGTTAGTGCTCCCGAATATAACGTTGGCGTCGAGACACATCAGTATACCACGACTTGTTCCTTCCCAATTCACTTCTACTTCAAAAGACCATACTTGTAGGAAAATTGTATTGTTGAACAAAAAAAACAAGATGAGACTAGCAAACCACACTTACATAAATGCATCGATTTGTATATCAATTAATTTTCAGTGATTATCCACTGAAGTCAGACCATCAACATTTTATTAATGCACTTAAATGTTACAAAACTTTAATCAGAAGTAGGTTTCACAATAAAATGAAATTGATGTGATGAAAGTTTGCAATCAAGCTTACAAAAAATAAATACAATTTCTTTCACTTGATTTAATCGCCAGTTGTATTTTTGGGGATCTTGAATCCCTAAAAATGAGGTATGTTGTTCTTCACCAACCTAAACAGCTTTGTGGTTTCGATTGCTTACACAACTGGGATAATGCAATTGTCATAATGTTTTACTATTTCTGCTAAGTGTTTTCTTTCACTTCAGCACTTAGATATTGCTTCATATTGCGCAAAACTTTGGACATCTATATATTCTGCCATAATGTGATCACTCGATATGGTGACTTGAACCCACCACCGTTATTCTTTTTCTGCATCACAAGGTTGTTCCAAAATTTCATTCGTAATGGACGTTACATTACTATCTATTTAAAGCAACGTTCATTATTCCTTGAAAATTAACTATATCTATTTCACGCCTAACGTGCATTTTACCCAATAATAATGTACTTGTGTTCCCTTCACCATATATATTTATATACGTAACCATGCTCGTAACTGTAAGCTAGTGCGAATTCCGTAACCGATGTTAGAATATAACAGTGATAATCTGTATATCTTGTATTTAGTTTCGACAGTTTAAATTTATGTATCTTACATAAGTATTCTAAAGTAGCTACACTTTAATAGTACGTCACGTTTATTTAAGTACATCAATTCATGTATCTTTTAGCAATATCTTCACTTATGTAGAGTATTTTTCATATAGTACGTAATATATAACAGTGTTAGAAGTTTTAACTAATTTTTGGCAAAGATTTTAAGACAGTTGTGTTTCCTTTATATGTTTATAGACATAAACGTTTGATACCACCATTATTTCACTTTACGTGTGCATGTAATCTATCGGCTTATCTGTAACCTCGAATTTTCTATACTTTAAACGTTATTTTTCTTTAACTAACACCGGCTTAGACTTTGAAGATTATAACTTTTTTACGTAATCTATCATTTATATATTTAGTTGTTGTAGCTGTGGACATTGTGAAGAAACTACATAAAGACATAAATTGTGTTAACTAATTAGAGGTCTGTGCTTAGCAGAATTAATAGTTTAGTCAAATCTTGAACTAATGTCCTACCTACTACGCAGAATACGACTTAAACATTAAGAAATTCGAGTAGTCAAAAACCTTTATTGACCTATAACATAACAAGGTTGTAAGTAGGCTGAAATTGCACAACAAAACGATAGTGAACAATATAACATATGAGTTTTTAACGCCTTGGTTCGACAGAAGAAACCAGATTATTAGGAAACAAGTCTTTATTTTTGTATCGTGGGTAGGAAACAGTGGAGCACGATAACAACCATTCAAATACAATAATGCCTGAAATTCAATACAAGATAATAGGAGATTGATATGTCGGAATATTATAAATAATAACGCCTACTGCTATGCAGGAACTAACCGCAACTCTAACCGAGAACTTATCTGAGCCAACTGATACTAGCAACCGTGACCAACGACTCGATACTGATTACTCACCCCGAAACAAAATCAAGAACACCAAAGCAGCACCAGGAAGATTCGATTCTATTACAATTCAACTCTGTATATATAGATACAAAAACGACCTTGGGAAAAACAGAGTAATTAGCATACTAAAATGACATTACAACCAATCACAGTTAGCAAGGTCCAGCGGAGGAAATGAAAAGCAGTACCGGTTTCCGCTCACTTTACAATTAAATAAAAAATAGCAAAATCACATGAAAAATAACTAGTTTCTCCTCTTCTTAGCACCTCCCCTTTTTGAGAAAAGTTCGCTTTCTTGGAACTTTACTGTGGCTCTCCGTTTTCTTTCACTCCGTCTTATTGGCTGTTGTTCTTCGGATGCTCCTTTCTTGTTGTTTGCTGCAATTAATGTTGGTTTCTCCGTGGGGAGCTTGAAAGTGTCAAGAAGAAGTTCAAGCGCTAGGTTCGGTTCATCTGCTTTTCGTTCACCAAACCTTCTTCGCAGCTGGTTGCGATGTCGAATCCATATTTTTCCTCCCACTGCTACTTCATACATCACCTTTCCTCTTTTACCTTTAATTACTCCGTTTTTCCATTTCTCGCTTCTTGGTCTGTAGTTCCTTACGTACACCTGCGTGCCGTTTCTATAGATATCATCATCGTTGCTTTTCACTTTAGCCGGCCTCATTACCTCATTCATCGTTCTCAGTTTCCGTCCCATGAGTGCTTCTGCTGGTGATTTCTGTTCTGGAGCACTGTTGTTTGGGGTACTTCTATATACAAGTAGAAAACGCTGAATAATTTCTGCTAGGCTTCCCTCCCCCTTCGCCTTAAGTACAGCTCTTTTGAAGGTATCCACAAACCTCTCCGCTTGTCCATTTGATTGCGGATGGTACGGTGGGGAGCGAATATGTGTGACAGCGTTTTCTCGACAGAATTCACTGAAAATCTGTGACGTAAACTGGGACCCGTTATCAGTGACTAGTGTCTCTGGAAACCCATGACACGCGAATATCTTCCTCAATGTTTCCAGGGTTTTCTGCGTGGTCGGAGGAACTACAGGATGGATCTCTGGCCATTTCGAATATGCGTCTACTAACACCAAGTAGTTGACTCCTGACATGGGTCCGGCAAAATCTAAATGTACTATGCTCCATGGACCCGCAGGAACAAGCCAGCTTACTGGTTCCACCTTCGATGGGTTTTTTGATGCTCGTTGAATCGTTTTATCTCTTCTTGTGAATTCAGCAACTTTCTGTGTGGTAACAGTAAGTGCTCTCACAGCATGCCTGAAACTTTCTTTAGCGTAATCTCTCGTATCGATGGTGGCAATCACCGACTCTTCACTCTTTGTAGGATAGGTGCTTAGTGGAACAGCATCTAGTTTCAGGTCAGTAATCCAATCTAACCCCAACAAGTTAAGATTGTTGTTAACCACATAACATACTCCATCCGTGGTTATTTCGTTGAATGACACTGAGCATACAATTTTGCCAATGATCACCAAACGATCGCCTGATGCACTTATGGCGAGTTGTTCTGTAGGGTGTAGCACAGGCTTCCCAATTTTAATCCATGTTTTTCTAGAAATAATAGTAATATCAGATGCTGTATCAAGTTGGAGGCTTACCGTATGACCATTTATCCGGACAGAAACGTACTTTCTGGCTGGTCTCTGATGAGCGTGATTCAGAATGGATACTGAAAGTGACTCAGCCGGCTTACTCGGGGAATGGAATCTTCTTCTGGAACGTGATCGAGTGCGTATGTCTTTCTGCCTGCGCAAAGTTTCTTTGTGTCCTAGTCTGTTACACTTTCTGCAACGATAGTTCTTAAATGGACAAAACTTGGAAAAATGCCATCCATCACAGTTCCAGCATCTGGATGGGGGAGTAATATTCTTCTTTTCGGCTGGTTTATCACAATAAGTTGAGGTGGTTGCTGGAGTGACTTGATGAGAAATAGGTTTTCGACGAACAGCATGAACTTCAGTGTCACCATTACCACCAGACTGGACAAGTGCAGTATCATGTTTTAAATTGGTCAGTCGTTGATATTCTGCGGCAATGTCATTTAGAGACAATGTTGGTTCTTGATCAAGACGGTGTAGCAATCGCGTTCGAATATCAGCGAATTTTTCTGACTGTAGGCTGCAGATGAGTATTAACGATTTAAATTGGTTCTCCGATAGGTCTTTCAATTTAAACCGTTCACATTCTCTGTTTACAACTCCAACATGAGTTAAAAAATCATCTGATTCATTCATTTTTAACTTTAGGCAACGATATCTAATATTGAATAGAGAAGAATTGTCACCAAAGTGTTGACTGAGAGTTGAGCAGGTTTCAGAGAATGTTCTATCTCGAGGGTTTTGAGGTAAAATTAGGTTGCAGTATTTGTCAAGTTCTGCTGCACCAAGCTTTCTGAGAAGTAGGCGAACTTTCCATGCATCGTCCTGTGAAGCTAAATCATACGTAAACAAATCTTCATATCTCCGGAACCAGGTATCAAAAGTAACATTAGCTTCTGGATCATAATTAAATTCAGCAATACTATTAATAATTCCATCAATTGAAAGTGCAGAGTTGGGGACAGGAACATTCGAGGATGATTCAAGATTAGATTTCAGGCTCGTAAAAAGCTTCATTAGTTTGAGTTGTTCATCCAACAACGAATCCATTTTGGTAGGATCCACAGTCACCATCACCCGTCGCCAATTGATATGTCGGAATATTATAAATAATAACGCCTACTGCTATGCAGGAACTAACCGCAACTCTAACCGAAAACTTATCTGAGCCAACTGATACTAGCAACCGTGACCAACGACTCGATACTGATTACTCACCCCGAAACAAAATCAAGAACACCAAAGCAGCACCAGGAAGATTCAATTCTATTACAATTCAACTCTGTATATATAGATACAAAAACGACCTTGGGAAAAACAGAGTAATTAGCATACTAAAATGACATTACAACCAATCACAGTTAGCAAGGTCCAGCGGAGGAAATGAAAAGCAGTACCGGTTTCCGCTCACTTTACAATTAAATAAAAAATAGCAAAATCACATGAAAAATAACTAGTTTCTCCTCTTCTTAGCAGAGATACTTGGGCTTTATTATTTCAGCGTATGCTTAAGGTTTGAAGTCAACACTTAACTAGTCAACCTAAGTTGCTGCAAGTTTCCTTTGAGTAACCAAAGATGACCATCATTAAGTTTTGAAATGTTTAATTTATGAACCATCGTATATAACATATACTTGTACGCAGCAATTAAGTTAGTCATTTGCATCATTATTACCACTATATGTAGGCAATTTGACTGGAGGAGACTTCGATATACCTACTATTAACTGAAACTCTTTACACGGACCTTCATACTTTGATAAATTCTCTGAAATGCTTGAAGGTAGGTAATGGACACAAGTAATACGAAATTCTAGTTTATTGAACTTTGTCATTTACATTATGCCTCCTTCTCATCTATACGGTGAATGATTTCCTAGAATTTCCCAGTAACGATCACAAAATGGTTATTACCGAATCAACTGTTTGTGCATGTTCGTCTGCAAGAAATGTAGCAGACAATCTCACTGATCTTCGTAAAAACAATGCTCGAATTGACTGGATTAATACCAAGAAATTGTAACACCCTTTAAATCGCGACATAGTTTGCTCCTACTATGATGTTAATAACTTACTAGATACTTCACGACAACACAAGATTTTCGTAATTACGAAACACCTATAAAAGCAACTGAACCGCAAATCCCAATTAATGATAACATTTCTGTTAAATTCAAAAGTAAACTACGAAATCTGTTAAGGGGATCGTTTTTTATTATAGCCTTTTCATAATTTTTGATTCCAAATTAGTATTCATAAATATAACAAGCTACGAAAACACGAGAGAATTAGGAGCCGTAAAATAGTCCGAAACTACCAGATAAAGTAACCAATTTTGCACCCGCCGTTAGAAAAAACGTTTTGCCCACTCCAGTCATCCTACCATTTTAAATATAAAAAAAGTGATCGATAACCCAAAAGAGACCTGCAAAATGTTGAATAAGTCCTTTGAGTGATCTTTTAACAGAAACAATCCATGAATAGCAACGATCAACAATTTCAATGTGCATTTAGTAGTAAAGGGGTAGAATAGAGGTCAGTTTGACTAAACACTGTAGCTTAGTCTTCCAGATGCTGCTTACCAATAAAATAAAACTCACTAAATCGTAGGCAGTTACATATGTCAAGCCTAGTTTTAAGAATCGCTCAAGGTTTAGAGTTAACAACTACCGTCTTATTAAACACGTCTCCGTTTTATCTAGAGCCATGGAGAAAAATGTATAAGATAAGATTTACACTTACCTAGTTAAGAGTATTCTAATAATATCTTCCCAGCACGGTTTTATGTATAAAACTTCATTGCACAAACTTCCGCTTAAAATGATTTCACTGTATTATAAACAATCGATATGACGGAAAACCAACTACCGCCTTATGCTTTGACTTCATCGATCCTATGATAAAGCACATGATTCATTTCTCCCATATAAATTAAAAGCCCCCCAGAGTAGTAAGAAAATTGCGTGACTGAACAGCTTCAGTTTTGGGAAATCGCATCTAAGTAGTGAAACCAGGATTTCTTCCATGTCTTCAAAATATCATTAGAAGTATCCTCTAGGCTTCAGTTATAGGACCTTTACTGCATATTATGTCTGATAACGACATATGGTACTACGTTAAAGGGGTGGGGTTGAATCCCATATGTTTGTATGCAACCACAAGGTTGTTTATAGCTTGAGATATATCACTGGTGCCCGCAACTAGTTTTAGCGACCAATCAGAAACATGCGCTTTTAGCGAGATGTACGTTAACTCTCCTCTATTTCGAAGCCATTTTGGTTGCTGATCTTCATCTTGTCACCTACTTGGTTTGTGGTAATGTTTTCAAGATTCTTTCAAGTGTTTCATTTGTCCAAATGCTTATTTATTTCTCACTTATTTCGATGCTTGCACGTTTATTTTCTAAATGGTTGTTTCATCCGGCTAACAACGTCTGCAAAATACTCTATTTTGACATGCTACCATGATTCTTGTCTTCCAGAATAAAAATTAATTTACGAGGACACCCTAATAAATCCATAAGACTAAAACTAAATGGCTGCTGGTTTATTGTAGACACTTTCATAAAGAATAGTCAGCGAGTAGAAACCTCTATCATAATATGTCATTGTAGCTTTATCAGTCAGCACACTAAAAATGTTGAATCAAGTAAGAGATTTTAATCTTCATGATTAACTAGAGCAATCCAGCCATCTTTCCTCATCAAACTGAAACTAATGTCGGGGCTAGTTCTAAAATAATTAGTAATTTAATCCATTTATTTAGATTCATTTCCAATCGTTAGATTTCTGTTTCGTGAAATCCTGACCTATATGAGTTTGGATGCTGATTTTGTTAGTGTCTGAAAATTGTGAATGTGATTGATACTGCTGGTGAGAATTTTCATGCTGCCAACAAGTGATAAAGAAGCTTTACAGAAAAGTGTGTGTAATTTAGTATTCCTGAACATGCCAATTTTGAACCCTTTGCTATATTTGGTTTATTGAATATCAGTGAACAGATACCACTTAGTTTTAGTGCTTTGTATGAAAGGACTGTGAATAGGCAAAAGCTAACCTCATATATTGAAATTTAAGAGGCCTTACGACATATTCAGCGCCTCGGTGTTTTCGATTCTATGTGACAGAAGAAACCAGATTATTAAAGAATATGTCTTTATTTTTGGGTCGTAGGCAGGAGACAGCGGAGTGCAATAACAACCATTCGAACACAATACCGCCCAACATTCAATACAAGATAATAGGAAATATAGTCCCTACGCAGAATGAGTAAGTGAATGATTACTTGAGCTTAACTGTGTTAGTGTACACATAAGTTTTGGAATCAACTCTTGACTAGTCAACATAAGTTGCCACACATCTACAGTTATTGTATTTTAATAATAACTGTAGCTAACGCTAACCTTCTATGAAATTTATGAACGTAAGTCAAGTAAGGAGCAGGGCAGATTAGCATAATCATTATTAGTATTATTATTGAACTGTTGTACAAGGAAGTTTACTGGTTGTATGTGTTATGATGCGCGAAATTTGCAGTTGGTGGGTGACCGAACGCCAAATGAGGTGTGCCTAGTAGATTAATACGCGTCTGCCCAATTGCCCACTGGATCTCAAGCCGAAATAAGAAAGAATACAAGCCAACCAGACAACACTAGTGAACTGCGAATTTATTTACATAAATACATCGACTTTTATACCAATTAATTTACAGTGATTATTCATCAAGTGAAATCATCAACATTTAATTAATACAATGAAATACTGTCAAACTGTACTCAGGAGTAGGACTCACACTGAAGTCAAATTAATGTGATGAAAGTTTACAAATAAAGCTTACAAAAAATCAATACAACTTCTTTCGTTTAATTAAATCAATCATTGTATCTTTAGGGATTAGTAATCCCTAACAGTATGTTAGTGATTCGATCTAGATTTTAGAGCTATGGTTTTATATTGCCGATGCATGTAGTAGTGCAGTTTTCCATACATCAATAAATATTCTGGAAGTGGCTAAATCGAAACATTGTGCAGTTCATGAAGTCACCGACAACTGGCCTGAGTCAGTCCTCTTTATAAGCATTAACGCCTACTACCTCGATCATTCTGGGAATCTGTCTAAAAAAAACTTTATCTCTCCGTTAATTAGGGAGTATGATAACTTTAACCAATTAACGTATTTACCATGTTTTATGTTGTGGCTCATTGACTAATCGTGGTTTTGGCAATTTAGTGAAAGCGAGCTACAAGTAGCCAGTCCAATGATAACTATACAATCAAGTCATATTAAAATTATGCTATGGGTTCTTGTTAAATAAAGCAACCTATCACAACAAATAATTACCGAAATCCATAGAATGGAGATTTTAAAATACTGATAGGGTATTCTGTATTGGTCATTAGAAATTAGGACTTTAGGCCAAGTTATAGGAAGTTGCATACTATCAAAAAAGTTCATAAATGCTATGATGATGAGAAGAGTTTGAGGCTCTTCAGTTGATTAAAGTAAATAGAAATAGATCATAGATTGCATAAATCCGTACTATTCTATTATACTAATAAAATAGAGAAAGTATAGCTGTCCAACAAAAGTAATGTGTTTAGTTATATGTTGTCTTATTTTCTTATTACTGATACTTGTGATTTCAGGCGTTCAGTGACTTCTGCATGGTTTGATTCCGGAAATGAGATGATTTGGTCTGAATGTTAGTGAGAGTCAAGCTGATTATGATTGACACGACTTCATGGTTTCAGTCAAATTTGTAATCAAATCACCGTTTAACATTGTTATTGGGTTTTAATTGATTGAGATCAACCAACGGTGTATTCTTTCATCAAATTTCTAATTCCCTAGTTACCATACATCACTGTAATTACGTATCATATCAGGATGTTGTGCTTATCAATTCCTATTGGTGTTAACACTTACTGTTTGAATCCTGCTATTTTGTTAAATTGTACTATAATGTTCACATAATTCAAATCGTCATACGTAAACAACACTAGTGTAGAATTTCCTTGACATCACGTTAGATTCACTGGACTAACTCACTTGAAGTCGATAAAGTCAGAAGACTCTATTGAGTGTTCGAAATATTTGTATATTGTAACAGAAATACAAGTACCTGATGTGGTTCTGCAACAAACAATTATTAATTTAATCGTCACTTACTATCAAGGTGACTAAGCAACATTAACGAAACGGGCACAACAATCTGTTCCTCACACGCGAAGCGAGAAAACGCCAAAACAAGGTGAATTGCCAGGTAAACAATGTTCCAACCAATAGAAAACAGTGTCGATATAATTTGGTCATAACTGACCAATGAAATGCAAGTTACAAATGACACAAAAAACACTCACTCACTCATGAGTAGTATTACTTCTTCAACTAAATCAAACAGTAACTAATAATGCCTCGTTTACATCTGTGTATGTTCCAGTGTCCCATTTTGTGAAGTTAATAATTAAATGCATTTTTATATTATTGTTTTACGATGTTTGCTTATTTCGTTCCTTCTGTTACAAGACCTAGCTATTTAATACATTATACATAATGCTTTTGAAGTTGTTTATTGCATTTTTACATCAAGTTACCTTATGCCGTTTTAGTTTATCTGAATACTATATGTAGTTCACAATTCATCATTACATATCTTTGTAGCACTAGATTAGGGTCGTGTATATTTGGTTTTAATATCGCTAAGAGATAACGATTTTAATCGGTTTGTGGATTACAACGCTGATTGCTGGGCTTTGGTTAATATACTTAGTATTCTAAACATTACGGAAAAGATTAGAGCATTAATACCATGAAATTATTCAAACGCTAAGTTCCTTTAGCGTTCTTTTGAATCTCCCACTTTGAAACATGAAACAAACAGTCTATATATCGTAGGATGGAAAGTAGTGCAGAGGGTTTTACAGTGTGAAAAAAAGATTGATTCATCGGATGCCGATTTGGTGTGCCTAGTCGATAAGTGTAAATCTGCTCTATACCAACTCAGTCCTAAGCAGATGTAAGAAGGACACAAGCTGATAGACCAACTAGACAAAATCTTATTTTGTTTCAAGCATTCCTAAACAAACACATGGGAATAATACATTACGATTAGAAAAAATTCACATTGCACGTTACTATGAACATGAAATCCAACATGGATTTCTTTTTAAATCAAATGTCACTAAGAGTGCATAGGACACGTAAGATATCTTTATTGCTCATTCTAAATAAAACGTCTTGGCTAAGTTTCCTTAAATGATACATGCCTACTTGTTTACTTATCTTTATACGTAATACCGTATGTCAACTGTTATGGTCAACAAGTAAGCTGTTAGCTTTATTAGGAGGTCTTGATCATAAGACAAATAATGAAATACCTTATATTTCAACATAAGTTGACCCGAGTGGAGAAGCACTATCAATCCTAGTAAATTCGATTTAAGTATATTTGGTTAACACTGTTCAGGGGTGACTTTATAAGTGATTTCTTGAATATTTAGAGTCTATATCTGTATTATTATGACCTGTAATATATTCTCAGCTTCCATAAGTTAATTAGTAAAAATAAGCTACTTAGGATCTATTTCTTACTTAGCAATTATATGATGGATACAAAATAATTGTATCACACTTGCAGCATGTGGCATCGGAGTCCCCTTACAACAGAAATACAAGCCATTTGTACAGAACGTAAAGGGTGTATTATTTTTATTGTTGCCGAAATAATTGCAGTAGTCACTTAATAAACCTAAACATCCAAAACTTTTTTATACTTTTATAAGTAAGTTTAGTCAATTTGGTTTTCTTAAAAAAATCTGCAATAATCTATGCTTAAGTACTAAAGTACTAACTAGTAAATACAACTTGTTATCCGTATTAAGTATGGTTATCAGATGAGAACGGTCCCTTTATATGTATTTAAACCCTGTAGCAAACGACCAATATAAAACACTACATTGCCTAAAACTACACTAGTCACGTAACGTAGCTTAACACATGACTTAAGATCACGAATATCTAAGGGTTCAAAGGCTGAATTAGAGATTTTATTTTAAAAAATTTCTAAAAATTTCCCATACAATTACTAAATGACAACAAATTTGTAAATGTGGCGACCAATGTTTTCATAACAGCAAGGTAACCGACCTGTAATATATTTTCAGCCGTTGTTTATGCATTCTACCGAATTAAAGGTCGAAATAATGATGACGAATCAAGTGGATGGCATGATGTATAGCTACTGATCTCAACACACATGTCAAAAATTTGTACTTCAGCGAATCTAATCTAGCGACCAGTTTACACCTTTACAGGCACGAATTAGATCAACTAAGTAGTCACTTTGACTCAGGAGTAAGATATTTAAAGGGCTTATCCTTTACAGAGCAACCTTTGTCGCAAGTCTCTACAGCGATAAAATTTATTGGTTTAAGTTATCGTAACTACCGTTTTAATCAATATTAACGGTTTCTTTATATAATCATTGTTGGACGACTGATTGAGTACTGCCCTCAGTATATTAATTTACACTCATTCCTAGGGTTGGCAGCACATGGAGGAAGTTCTACGGTATTTCATTAGACTTCTACACCCCACTGATCAATCCTATAAGAGTAGACAGTGTGCTCCAGAACTGGATCTTTTACATGTCAGAATGATCATCCTTAATCTTACTCTTTACTGTAAAATTTTCGAAACATAAACTATAACAGACTGTAATACCTTAATACATGACAGAAAACGGAAAAACAGAATAAAGAAACTAAGACACTCTGGTAAGAATAACGGAAACTTCAAGTGAATTAGAACTCTTCTTGATCACAGGTTATGCCAACCTTTGGAAGCAGTATCCAGAAAGCATACGTTCTTTTGTATAAGAGTCAGTCAGTCAGTTACAACGTAGAACTTGGTACATGCGTCAATCAGTTCAAGTTGCCGTGCCTCAATTGACAGATAGAGATTAAATTGTCGGACCAAATCCCAGTGTAGGAGAGGTAGTTACAGAGTAAGTACTAATGGAAAGGCATAGAGATCAGAGACAAGACTCAAAACAAAAAAAGTGATTCAGTAAACAGAAAATTATGAAAAGCTCAAAAACTAGAATTTGGAGGATGACAAAGAGTGGATGCACCTGCGCAATTGCAATCGATTTTGAGCCATATCACCTTTAGTCTCTAACCATTTGTTATGATCATCACACGGGCCCCAACCAGGTAGTCTGCATCTATTAACATGGCTCAGCCCAATCGTCAACGACTTCATGGATTGGTGTCATGTTTTCGTTTGGCCACCCCTAGCTTTATTCCAGCCTACTCCCACACCAGACAACATTGCTCGTTGAGGCAGACGGTGGTCAGGCATACGTAACACATGTCCTAACTACCTCAGCTACGAAGATTCACTACTTCATCAATAGCCTTACCGTATTTACCTAGTACTCTATTCCTAACCCATGCATTGCTTACTCGGTTGTCCCAGCAAACACGAGCAATGTTTCGGAGACATCTATGATCGAATACTAGGATTCTACTAAACCCTTAAACTGGCGCAAATTCTGTAAATTAATTCTGAACATAGTAATAACACTCTTTTATCTACACATACAACTTAATCTTACACTATTACGAGCGCCCATGATACCAACTTCTCTCAAGTGGTAATTTCATGTATTCACTGATGCCTGAAGAAATGTGTGACTGACTCTAATCCTATGCTGCTTCTTTCCCGCAGTCGCAGCTTTGAGTACAAACAACAGTGTTACATGGTTTATATAAGAAAAAAATCAGGCTAATGGATGTCTAGAAGGAGTTTTAAGACAGCTAAGGATATTTAAATGTTATTTTGACGCTAATGAGACAGTTTAGTCATCAACTGGAACGGTAGGATTGATTAAATAGAACAACTCTACCAAAACATTCGACGTTTGTTTTATGATAATGAGGTTAATGCAGTTCGAGGACTGCAAACTAGGGTCAATATTTTTGATGACGAACAACTTACTGATATCGTTGGTCTACTGTAGGCCCTTGTCTTTGCATCTTTTACCACTATTATTATTCACTAAGTGTGATCTACGAATGGAAGTTTGACGACGAGCAGAATACATAGTATTTCGCAACCCGTAAAATGTTGGAGCGGTTAGAGAGTCTCGCGATAAAGGGATACGTAGTGTAGCAAAAAAGAAACAATCAAATGGAGGGAATTATAGTCGTATGGAGTACAGGCTCTTACGTCATAATCTGAATCAACGTCGGCACACGTTATGATATCTACAAGTTGTGTATAATACGATTTTTATTTACATGGCGGTCACCATAAGAAGCATCCACATCTTGCATCGTATTTAGGTGACATCAATTAGGAAGATACTCGATATCAGTATAATAATATGCTCTAGCAATTTTTATCTCTCCACAGAATACATATCAACCCTGCGTTCGTAATGTCAACAACTAACAACGCTAAGTAGCCCATAAAACGAGAAAGCTTTTCAGTGAAATTTTCTGCATTTTTCATAACTTCCCTGTTAAAAAAGCCGGTTAATTGCCTAATTGTAATTTTGGCCTTACAAAAGAAGTTAAAAAGGAAAGATATCATTTAAGGAGTATCATACTGGAATTCTACTGAATGGTGTATATTTTGAATGAAAAATGTTATACTGCTACTATGAGTTGTGATCAGTCGGCCAGTAGTGTAAACTGTCTCGTTATAGCGCTTACAAAAGTCAGGTGCCACTGAAAGCAAAAATTTTGTTGCAACTCTCTTATTAATGTATTTAAACGGTCAGTGAATCATTTTTAAATTTGCGAAGTTTGTCTCTCTGCTTCCGCCGTTATAGTACGGGGGTAAAAAGCACCCTAATACGTCTATAAATGTAACCGGATAAGCTACAATATATAGCATATGATTTTTATCACTCACAGAGTAATTTCTCACAGTCATTACCCGGGTTAAAACATTAAGTACTGAACAGTGAGACAGTTAACTGACAACATAATCCAAGCGTAAAACCAGCCATTCTTCATTGCTGGCCATGCAAGCCCTTATCTATACTCTTCAGATATCAGTGATAAGGATGACAAGTCTGGCGACCTGTATATAAACCCGATACTGACAAAATCTTCATGAAAAGTCAATGACGTTTTTTGAATAAAATTTACGTGACCGACAGTGACCATTTTGTGTCATGAGGTTGAAAGCCAAGTAAATATACAAGCGGCACGTTTTAAATTTTATTTTACGAATTCGTTTGTTTTAGTGATTCAGACTTCGTTTGACACTTCCTAGGTTAAGTTAACCTGCCGGTTTGTCTGAATACGTGGGTCTGTTACGCATTCAGGACTCTTTTCTATTGACTTCTTATTCCGATTATCAGATTGTTTTTGTTTGACGTCTGTATCACTCGGTACGTTGACCGGTTCCTGTCAATATTGGATGTAAGTTCGTCTACGGTGTTAACTAAATCGTCGGCTCACTTTTTCCTTTTTCAGATTCCCACGTCTCTGTACACCCCTTCATACCCATAACGTACCTTCAAGTTAAGTGAGATTGACCGAAAGCTAAACACTACAAGGTTGTGAACCTCAGTTCTAAAATGAATCGTAATGGTTCTTCATCAGAAAACTCGTTGAGCAGCTATGGTAATATCGAGAATGATGTTCTGACTCCATTCACTTATCAGTATAGTGCTTCAAAGTTGCAGCACGCTAAGGTACTGCCTGATATCACTAGTTATTCTTCATTTAGATGTATTTATTCACTATTGTCATACTTCCTTTCCGTGTACTGGGGGTCGGGTTGTTTTTCCTTTTAACACTTCTACTTTCAAATGTGTTGACTATTGGATATGACGTGAGGTCCCAAACAAAACCTATCTGCGACCTTAGGAGGTATTCTGAGCTTACTTTGTGTATTACTTTTAGGTGGCTACTTTTGCCAATAGTGTGTATGTGTGCTCGGTTTGTCTTTTTTATTGGTGGATTTCATTGGATTAAACTAAAAGGAATACGTGCAACACGTAATGAGGCACCTATCCTGGTTGTTGCACCCCATTCCTCATTTCTCGATGCTCTTGTTATTGTTGCTCTTGGAATGCCTTCAGTCGTTGGAAAAACGGAGTCAGCAGAATCCTTTGTTGGTGGTTTTTTTAGAGTACTTCAACCTATTCTGGTTAACCGCGAAGATCCTAACTCAAGAAAAAAAGCGATTCAAGAGCTTATTCGTCGTGCACAGTCAAAGGAAGAGTGGCCTCAAATTGTTATATTTCCAGAAGGCACATGCACCAATAGGAGCTGTATCGCAACATTTAAATCAGGTATGTATTTTCATATCCAAATAAGGAACATAAGAAATTTATATATCACTCCTCTCAAACCATTATACTTTTATATTGATAGCTGCACTGTAGCGTACATTACTTAAATTTTCTGTGAATTTAATTGAGATGTTTTCTCCTAATTATTTCCCATCTTCGTCAGTCTACGTTCATACCTAACCGATTTTCGTAAGCATGTTTTATGTGAAATACTCCCTTATCAACTACTTTGGGGTAGGTTCAAAATTCCAGTTACTACTTTTATTTTAAGATTAGACGTATAATCGCGATTGTTTTCATAAGTAAATGCGTTGCATTAGTTTATTGTCTCATAATCGGATGTCAAATTACGAAGGTTATGGCGCTTAATGTCTATCCTTGTGTTTAAATCATGAAACATTTGTTACAGTCAAGATTTGTCTGAGCAATTAAAAGATCATTGATGTGTGCTGGTCGATCATTTTAGTTTTACTTGATTGATCCGCATAAAAATATATGCTACATCAACTATAGTGCAAATTGTCTTTCCAAGTTCCTGATTTTGAACTAAACATAAGTTGTAAGTTTCTACAAGTTATCAGCTTGCGCTAATTAGTTGTTGACTAATATGTTTTATCGTGGCATTTTTTAGCAACAAGTGATGAGTACTCATAGTTTTTGATCTGGTCACTGCAAATAGTCAAGATATTTGGGTATTCAACAAACTTTCCTTCCTACTTCGTACGTCTATTTCTGAGTACATTAGGTAAGGTACAAAAGTAAAGCTGAATAAGGTTCGGGCATATTGCAAACTGATAAGTTGATAAAAATTGAGGTTCGGTGAAAAAATATTCATATCAATCTTGACAATTTGAGTTACGTTGCGAGCGTCACGATTGATTGATTTCTCGGGTGTTATCTTAGTATATCCTGACTTGATTATATCTTATAGGCTACTAAATGCCTTTACTCCTTAGGATGTTCGCACTAGGATAAAATCGCAGTTGTTTGAATTTAACAATTTTTTCCCCCAATTTCTTTTTTTCATCAGGAGCCTTCAGTGCCGGTGTACCAGTTCAACCAGTTGTTGTTCGTTGGCCAAATAAAGTGGTAGGTACAGTTACAACGCCGGAAAAATATTACTACGCATTAATGTCATTTTAAAACTTATTTTTCCTTGTAATCCAACCTTTTTGTGTTGTCTTTATTCCGAGCTCTTAAAATGTTTGTTATTGGAGAAATTTCGCGAATACATTTCGTCTCGTCAGCGATTTTCGATGCATACACAAAAATTTCAAGGAAGCAGTTGACAAATACTTTATCTTCATGATAGTAATGTGCTGGAATCAGTATTTTTCCACCATGTGTTTTGTATTATCTCCTTGTGACCACATATTGCACGTCTTTTGTTTATCTAGTATGCAAGTAGTTATGATTTTAGAGCATTTTTTCATTCGAGTGGTGAGTGTGCGAAATCTAGTGTTACTAACGACAAAAAACAACTCTAACTTATTACTTAGGGTTGTCACTTTTTTGTAAATTGTTATTATCGAAATAGACACATGCAGTTTGTTTAGGTTTTACAAATCCTCCAGCTTCGAAATTCTCAAACTGATGTTTTACAGAACATGTGTCATCGTAGTTTTCACACCATCTTTGTACTTTATCATTATACTAACATTTTGATGAATCCTGTATTATGTTCACTCAAAGTTCATGCTTAATTACTGGATAGCGTTTTTTTTCAGCAAGGTTGTTGTTTTACGGGATGGGGTTGCTAACCTCATACCCAACCCTCCTTTATCCGGGCTTGGGACCGGCAGTAACCCTAGAGGAGCTCCAGGCGGAGTTTCATGCGTAATTACTTTCAAGTAAAAGTCTTTATCCCGATATTATGCAACAGATTTTTCCCTTTGTTGATTTTGCTCTTGAAGTTTTTTTTCTCCATGACTTACAGGTATGCTCACTATTTGTAGTTTGAATTGTGTAGATGACAACTATTACTATGAACTGCTTTGATGGATTCCTTAATTTCTTTTTGCCTTTTTTACCCGTTTTTTTAACTACTAGTTAAAACAGCTAATTGCTGGCCACCAATATCAATCCAACAGCAGACATGTAATTCATATTAATAATAGTCATCATCAAAAGAAATCAGTATATATATATATATATATATATATATATATATATATATATGTTTGGGGAGAGAGAGCTTAGATTTAAAGTTTGGTCTGTTTAAAGGTATTAACGTCACTATATTTGATATGTTAATACCTGTAAAATTATCTTAACGTCGCCTTTTCGAAAACACTTTGAAATAAGATCAGTCCCTGATAAGTTAAGAAGCGAATACGGCTCCGCGATAGGCAAAAGGTAGTTTACCCATTACTATCTTGATCAGACAGTTTTTTCTGTTCCATGAATACATAAACTACAAATTACCTGATCGTTCGGTTTTGGTTTGAGATGTGTCTATAGGTTTAGTTGTTTTATAAAACTATCATGGTCATACACTGCTAAAAGAATTGTCACAAAATTAGAAGATCTTTGAGTCTTATTACGAATGTCAAGTACGGCATTTCAAGAGATTTTCGACTAACTGCTCAGTTGTCTAAAGGTACGTTAGTTAAACTAATTAACAGTAATAACTGTAAAATAGTTTTAGACAACTAGTTCGTGTGCCACGAAGTGGCATTTTTACTCAGCCTTAATTTACATCCAACATACCTATTCAAGGGATTTTCTAAGTGTTGATTCAGCTATTTTAATTTTTTATGTTTCGGACCCCGTTGTGATGTATTCATACGATGATTCTCTTAAATCATCAGTGTGAATAGTGCATTTTAGAAATATTTCTCTTTACACTTGTATATCAGCTTATTGAATTTATTACACCTTGGAACACTTGGTGGAGCATTCCCAGAGAAGTACTGATCTCTTCGAAATAAGTGAATGTCAAGTATGTCTGCAAAAATGATTTCATCAACCTTTAAATGAAATCCTTTTACTCATTACCTTAATAATAAGGTCAATTTCTACTTTCTTGTGAATAAAAGAACTGTTCTGAGATACAACTCGGTTGCACAACTCCTCTTTGATTCTGATAAATGACCACAGAACAATTGGTAAAAATGGTTTCGTACCGGTCAGTAACCAAAGTCAGTGAATTTGACACTTATTCACTTGAGATAGAACAGTATTACGTTTAATTTTGATATGTTGTCAGGATATTTGATCCTCTATCACAAAAATACTATTTTATAGATGGCTCTGAGAAACCTTTATTGTTAAACACAGCAGTCATATAAATTTAAGATGCATCTTTTTACAACTCAGCAATCTTTAGATATAAGTTGCTTTTCACGGCTTACTTTTATTTAGAAACTTTCCATCATTTAACAAACTATGGTCTGTTAATGGTTAGCGTTTAATAATTTACGATTAGCTGATCTAATATTTTTTAAACACCTGCGTACTTTTTTAGCAACTACCTGAGCACACACTTGTACAGTCGTGTTTCATCGTACATGTATTTTGTTGAAAAGCCTTTAACATATAATTCTTTAATTTTCCAGTTGACCTTTATTTACAATTAAATTTAGGCAGTAAAATTTGGGTGTGTTTGAGTTGATCATTATCCTTGTAGAACCAACAACCAATATGAGTATCAGTCATTGACTTCGATGTGAATACTGCATAATAGTTCATGTTAATTGTCATTTTGTTAGCTACTACCATTTGAATCCACTTACGATTTATGATATTTTGAACAGACACAGATGTTTCACACATCACTTGTTTTTTAACCATGTTGCATTTTTAAGGTGTAAATAATTTTTGGTTCTTTTCTCACGTTTCAGGACTGCGTAACTTGGGTTTGTGAGGGCCCTAGTGTGTAAGTAACTGTTACCTACTTACTGTGTAAAGTATGTATTTAACATTAGCTTGTGATAACTTGCCAGGATTGGTTTTAAACTGGATGATATATATGTCAGATTTCTTCTAGTTAACGAAATGATATCTTCAGATTATACATTTAGCTTTTGTTTCTAGCTCATATATTTGGATATAGTTATTATGTAACTGTATTTAGAGGAATTTCACTTTAAAAGTCAGTATTCTGTCCATTTATTTGCAAATTGTCACGTTGGTTACCTTGTCTACACTAGTGTTACAGGAATAACGGACTGGATTAACGATGAGTAGTAAATTATTATTAGTGCACACACTGAAATTAATATATTCACATTCACTGCTTTGACAGTATTAATCAATTTTTCATGTAGATGTTTATTGGGGAAGAATATCGCATTAAATTGTTTCTTTGTATGTTAGAAGCAATTTTTTCCAAGCAGTATTCTAAATTGATAGACGAATATTAGTAAGGTAACATAAATAAATGATTTAATCCAAATAAAGATGTCATCGTCGCTTTCTTTCAGCATGAAACTAGAATTACGTTACAATTTTGCTATTAATAGTAAGCGTATTTAAATAAAGCGAAAACAACGAAATTCACAGAGTAATATTAATCCACTCAGTATTTCGTGCCTTCGCATCAGCTACATACAAACAAATATATTCGAAATAATAGAGAAATGATTTGTCATTTGGATCAAAAGTTTCATCAATTCAAATGGTAAACTGATTCTGTGTTATTTATTTGTACATAGCTAATAAGAAACCACAAAATACTGAGCAAGTTTAAGGTACTCTGCAAATTTTATTGTTCTTGCTGTGAATTTGTTAGGGGAAAAATGTATGAATAAGAGTGTCGTTTCTTTTAAACATCTGATCATCTGAATTTAATCAATTGCATATATCGATCAAGTACACTCTGCGTTAACTGATTGTAACTATCGTGTAATTCTTTATGTTTTATAACCTAATACCATATTTAGACTTGATTTTTTAAGCAAATTTATTAAGTTTCTTCTTGATCAAGGAATAATAGGTGGAAGCCTACAGTATTTTTCTAAAGAAAAAGAATTTAAATTTGAAGTTATGATTTTGTATCGGGTTTTTCAGTATAAAGCATTTTTTATTTTCTGTTTTGCCAGTAAACTGACTTTGTGTAACGTTATTTAGTAAATTGATTTGCTCTTTTTTCCATCATCAATACGATTTCAGGCTAAAACTACTATGGTTGGCGATGACACAGTTGTACAATAAATTAGAAGTAGAAGTAAGTAATCTGTATTTTACTTGAAAAGTAATGAAAGGTAACTACTTATTAATAAGAGCATTCTATTGGGAATAAGTCGTGTGCGTGCCGTCTCATCAATAGTAATCTGTCGCATAGGTGGTAGGTTTGTTGTAAATATTTTATTATTTTACTCCATAAGGTTACTCCATGGATATGATGGATATTACAGCATAATTCGCGGAAGACATCATCGTAACCAAAAACTACTAGGTTTGTGAACAAAAGTTGATTGTTAGGTACCGGCTAATCGTGTTAACGACCATCAACACAACTGACATGGAGAGATGTTACTAATCTCAGTGCTTTAACCTAGCTAACTTGAGGTAGAAGTTTAACGTGAGCAGGAAGATACAATTTCACACGTCAGAAAGACGATTTACTAAGTACACTATTCATACAGCGATTTTTAGAGAAAACCATCTATTGAGTAAACGTTGCAAAGTTAACATGAATCACTATTAAGGAAAATTACATTGAATTAATCTAATGATCACAATTACATTTTGCTAAACTGAATTAATTGTAATAAGAGTTTAGTCATAGTCGATTGGCAAAAATCAGTACGAAGTCGATTACCTAATTCTCTGAATAGTTTAATTTTGAAATCTAACATCCCTAACTTAAACATATTGTCATATTAAATTATCAGCGATGAGACACTGACATAAAAAGCATACTGGTAACCAAAATGAGTGTTTAAGTCAGTAAAGTTCTCCTAGGTTAGTGTTACCCATTTAACCGATTCTTGTACTGGCCTTTGGGTCACGTTATCGTTCGAAGTATGTCTATGCATCCCAGCTTCCCATAAGGAGGTTTTTCCTGTTTATAATATCACCTATCATTCATTAAGTTCTAGTCTTCATCTAAATTATTCCGCACCTACTTAAACAAACACAGGATGTGATTTCAGATTATAGCAACCAAATCACTATACGAACCCTGTAGGAGTTTGGATTCTGTTTGTGGCGAATAGTTTTTACCACTAAGCGTATTAACTAACTACCTTGACTAATTACCTTACCCGATAGTTTTGCTTACTGTCATATACTTTCCAATCTTTTTTATATTTAAAAGTTTTTACCAGTTTATCAACCGAACGAAGATGAACAACTGGACGCTGAACTGTATGCAAATAATATTCGCCGGCTCATGGCAGAGTCAGTTTTGATCCTTTTTTTATTTTCTACTAAATTACATAGTTTCTGTTTAAGACTTAAAACAAAGTTGTAGCGATTGTATAGAAATCTGTCATTTCATCCCATTCGTAATGGTTAGGAATCTTACTATGTAGCGGGCAAGGGGGGAATGGAGTTATATGGAAGATTTATCTATTTGAAAGAATTCTAAAATAGGAAATAATCCAATTTCCATATATATTACCGAAAACTGTCTAAAAGATAATGAGAGTATAAAATAAACGCAAAAGAGATTCCGAAACATTATAGGAATAATGCTTGAAAAAGCATGTAAATTTATTCAGTCATTTTCCATGAGTTACCATTTAGCTATTGAAATTAGTCAAACTGTGGTCATTATTTTATCCACTGTTCCCCTGCAACCACATAGATATGTCAGTTTCATTTTCCTATAAGTGGAAGATGAAAACTCAATACGTAGAAATATTGCTTATTTTTCCATACTGGCGAGAATTTGCTACTAACCAAATAACTCACAGAATCTTTTGCTTTATTGCAGCCTAAAGTGTATTGATATAGAAATACAAATTTCGTTGACATGATTTTTAGACCTGACAATTGTAACTGCTTAATTAGAGTAGTATTTGTTTTATGATATAATTGAAACTACTACCATTTTATTTTGTAGGTAAGTAATAACTTTATTGTGTTGGCACTAATGTAGTTTTCGTTTTAGAATTTTTCTGAGTATATTGTCTAGTCTACGTGTAAGTTACATGCTCACCTACTTTTTTGCTACAATTAGGCACTTAAATATCCCACTTTGTGATTTATCCTACGATGACTTTTGCCAAATCCGAATAGCATGCAAGTACAAACTACCAGCTCACGAAGCAGCAATCTATTTGAATTCTTTGCTTCAAGTTATGTTGTGAGTGCATATTATAAATAATTTCGTTTTATTTGCATCAACTTGTAAAGTGTTTATGTTTTCTCAACTGCTTTCATCTGCGTATGGCAACTGAGGCAAGAGCTGTTATTGAATCCAGATTTTCATTGTCTAGATGCATGTTCGGACCCATTATGACTTGTTCAATACTGTCATCCTATGTAGTTGGTCTCTCATAGCCAGAAGTGTTAGGCGAAATTGAGTCCCTAGATATCAGTTTATCGGGGCGTATATAATCGTTTTATTGCACAATTGATGTTTTATAACTAGCCTAACAATAAACTTCACGGAATGCTTCATAATAGAATTGTAATAAATTTTGTCCAATTCGTTGTAAAAAGTATTTGATTTGTTTGTGGAAATTAAAATTTCTAGTTTTCGCGCCAAAATGCTCCCTTTTCACCTTCGGTTTGTGTTTCCCACTTAGTAAGATGCTAAATCTGATTGATTAGTCGTTTATTGTAGTACGCTATTTGTGTTTTATTTCAAGGACGCTTTATTGTATAGATACACACGAGTTGAGCGTTCGTTAGTCGTCTGACAGGCTGCCTGTAGAAACAACGCTTCTTGCTGACATTGGACTTCTTCTAGTTAGCTGGGCTGGGGCGCGGAGAAACAGTTTATCTGAGTCACTGGTCATACGTTTGTTAGCACGTATCGAAGTGTCATCTTAATTCGTAAACCTTTGCAACGGCCGACAAACTGGAAGAGTTAATGAAAGTTAAGAAATGGTTACGTGACATCTACTACCCACGAAAATTTATTGATGACTGTAAACACATCCGTTTCAAAATAGCATGAGGCATGCTTGGCAACGTTTTCCGATAAGCAAACAACTTAGTGAACCAAAGCTACCTAGAATGCATAAGAATTTCGACTAGCTCAATCCCTTTAATATATACAAATTAATTTACTGATCAGTATAAACCGTGTAGAAATAAAACGGTTAAAAGATGTAGGGCGATAAAAAATAATCCTTTTTATTAATAGGTGGTCATAGTTTTTAAGCGTTTATTGTAATTCGGGTAAAAAGTATTCATTTCTTGTATATCTAATTATTACGAATGCTACGTTGATCTCATTCGTCGCTGAATCGCAAACAAATAGTATGGGTGTAATTGTACGTTTCATGCGGACAAATATATCATCAAAGAGTATGTTCATACATATTTAAGCATCAAGCGCTCAAAATATTTCTTTAATTATTTTCTATATTACAGTGCACTTGAGCATAATCGCGATCAGTTGTCAGATGAAGATAAACAGGCAAAATGGTTACAAGCACGTCTTGAAAGCATGCTAAATGTTTGCCGAAGAAAACCATACTTATCGCGAACAGAATTTACTAATATTGTATTTCCGACTTGTCAACCTAATTCGAAAGCCAATTATTTACTGAATTTAGTTGCTAAACATTATACTAGTCCAGTAAGTTTACTTGTTTTCAGACTTTGTGCAAAATCTCTATTGTAATATATATATATATATATATATATATATATATATATATATATATATATATATGAATCAAAAAGGGTCAAAAATCTTTTCACTACTAATTTTAATATACGTCTAGTCGTAGAAATAATTTGTCAGTCAGTCATTAACAACTTAGAATCTGGCGTATATACTCATAGGTTCAAGTTATCACATCACATAAGCACGACGGGATCAAATTTTACGAAAACAATACTACGATAAAATACAATAAGGAAGAATAAAGTAAAGGTGTGCACGAAAGAACGATATACCTTAAGATCTAGGCGAAAATAGAGATTGAATATACTTACGCCAGTGTGACTGACTAAATCATGTTACCCAGCGTCTCCAGCCATTGACTACCATTATCACGTGGGCCCCAACCAAGTAATTTGGCCGCCCCTATCCTCCTTCCATCCTACCTCTGCCAACATCGCATAGCGGGGTAGGCAGTGGTCGGGCATATACAACAAATGTCCCAGCCGTACCAGTCGATGAAGGTTTATGACCTCTTCCACTGATTAAGCATGTTTTCCAAGTAATCTATGTTTAACATCAATATTACTTATTCAATCATTCCATGATGTACGGGCAATACTGCAAAGATTTCTATGATCAAAGACCTGAATCCTACGTATATCTTCCATTTTTATGGCCTATGTTTTACATCCATAGGTTAAAACAGTGGACTGCTGCTCAGTGCACTCAATCATTCGTTGAATGACGGACATCTTGCCTACGCTACAAGGGACGTAAGTTGATAAGAACCAAGCGAGCTTTCTAAACTCGTTCTAAGATTTCGTCAGACACCGACTCACCAAGGGTTATAAGACTTTTGAGATAAGTCAAGTGGTTTACTCACTCAACCCAATTCGCTCCCTTTGACCAATCTAAGTTATGATGCAGACCAGTCCTGAAGTAAAATTTTACATTTAGTGAGAGAGAAACACATCACAAATATGCTAGCAATGTTGCTCTATACTATCCATGTCTTCACCGAACAGGAGAATATCATCTAATTATCTTAAGTCAACAAGTGGGCTTCCTAGAAAGAGATCACTTCCTTAGGAGTTAAATGAAGGAAGTGTGGCTACTAGGAGGACATCTATGACGACACTAAAGAAAAGGAAGAATAAGGGGTAACCCTGACTAACACCGCTGGAAGTTGACAGTTCGTCATAAGCCTTAACTTAATCAGTGGTGTTCGAGTAAAAAGCCTTTATAGGGTTTATGTACTACTGACGTACGCCTTTCAATGGCAAACACTACAACAGGACCTCAGTCTACGGAGTCGGTAGCTACTTTTAAGTCAATGGATATAAATATTGTCAGACGATGATAGGTGTGCTAGAATTTGACGAAGAGTAAATACCTGATAAACGCATCCTCAACCAAGTCTGGAATCAGCCTGATTTGCCAGAGTTTGTAGTTCCCTAGCTTCAGAAAAACGTCCGATGATTACAGTGTCTAATATCTTGGAAACTATGTTTAGTCACACAGATTTCTCTGTAGTTCTCACAAGATGTTTTCTGTCCTTACTTATGAACTAGGATTATCAGTGATCGAGACTACTCATAAGGGACTATACTCTCAGGTCCCACCAAACTTTAGCTAACTTTTCGGCGAAAACTAAACTGTCGTTCTTAAAAATATCTGTGGGTAACTCATCAGATCCTACAGCTTTACCTCGCTCCGAGTTACCTATTATTATTTTTTCGATTTCACTAAGAGTTGGGTGGGGACATTATCGCATTCGTTTTCATCGATGTTGCTATTGTCACCCACCACTAATCATGTCCCTTGTGTAGACCTGTTGTTAATGTGCGTTTGAGTTATCGTCACTCTCCATCATTCTACGTGTCTACCGGTAAGAATTTTTGTATCTCCACCAGTTCAGTAGGAGTTTCCGAAATCGACTGTTCTTTCCTAGCCTTCGTATTCTGGTTCGAAGCAGATAGCGTTTTTACATTCATAACTGCTATATAGTTGTCCTAAGCTTCTTCGGGATGAACCTTCTGAATATGGTCGGCTAACCGTCTACCTAATTCTTCTCTGAATGAATCCTTGGTCTTTACAGTCTCGAATCAACACCTAAAGGATCTTTCAGTTGTGACTTGCGTCATAGAAATGCGCGCTGTCACTAGTACATAGTCAGAGTCCAGACATGTGTTCCAAAATGAGCGACAGTCCTCTACAAGCCTCCAACGATGACTGATACTGATATGATTTATTTGTTTCCATTGTTGTGTTGATGTTGGAGGACGCCACGTTACACAATGTCTTTCCTTATGCTTAAAAATTTATGCCGGTTAAAAATAAGTGGTAGTCTGGGCATAATTGGATCAAACAGTTTCCCTTTTCCGTTCATTGAACTGGGATGCCGAATGAGGCACCCAACTGTTTTTAGCCTGATTAAGCCTACTAATTTGGGCATTAAAGTCCCCTGCTATGATTACTATGCCTGAGTGTTTAGCGTTCTAAAGGAGGCTAAAGAACTTTATGTAGAACTCGTCTTTTAGTTCATTTGTGCTGTAGTCAGTAAAGACAGGCAAAAAAGACAAAGATATCGATGTGTATTTGTCTTTCTGAGTTTGTACTGTGCCATTTAAATAAATAGCACGTAATCGACTGTTTACAGGAATCTACAAAGTGTCTATCCTGGCTGCACACTTAGTGTTATGCGTACACCACTAAGACCACGTAAGCTTGCTGTTGGATCCATGGGCGAACGGGAAGTAAATCGCGCCGTATTTCCGTATTGACTAGGTGAAGTCAATTGAATGACCACTAGTGCTCTGTATGCGTTTTTCTGAGATAGTCTACAACAGCGGCGAGAGATCTAAGGGTTTCAGTTAGTGGGGCCTGTCTACCGTTTTAATAAACTTTGCATTTCAGAAGCCTCAACATGAAGTTTAGAGCGCGGTTTTAAAAAACCTAGGATATCTTTTAGTGAACTTGAATAATTAGTACTAGTGTTGCACATAGGTAAAGTGGCCGAAGATTGTTGGGATAGGGAGTGAGTAGTGAAATTCTCTGGATCGTGATGATCTTGAGTCTCGTTATTGACATGAAGGCGATTATCACTTCCAGATAACCTACAACATGGGTTCTTCGTCTTGATGATAAGAGGAGGTTTTGACTATCTGAGAGTGTTACCACATTATCCATGGGACAAGTGCTTTTAACCACTCAGCTGGGACCTTTCTACAAGTGGTTTGCGGTGAACCAGTTCCACACTTGGATAAACCTTACTACCTGAGACAGATATCCTTGGAGTAAAGTGGGGTGTGCATTTTCACGGCCGACTTTATGTATCCCCACCCTTCCTTTGTTGATAGGCAGCACCCGACCGTTGCTGCTACATTTAGGTGATGGTCGGGCTTGCCTATCGTGATGACCCAACTAAGCTATACTAGCTGGAATATATGTTCCCGTAGGTTCTACCATGCCAGGCAGGTCGATTGGAGAACGATGAGACTAAAAGCAGTTACTCAAGGTTTGAGGGAGAAGTCGTACTGCTGACTGCAGCAAGGTGTGACAGCAGTAAGGTGTTTCCCTCGAATAACCAGCATCTTCAGCGATGCTGCCTTCCTAACGAAACGAAGGGCTTAGAAAAGGTCGACCCTTTAAATATCACACCTCACCTTACTCCACGGATTTCCGTCTCCGGCAGTAAGGCCTCCTAAAGAACGGAGCTAACACTTCAAAAACTTCCTATAACAAGGCCGTGCGTGATCGGCCTGAAGCAGTTGTCCTTTGGTTTGTGCAGTCACGCTCCCAGGTCACTATGACCAATACTAACCCAGTTTCTTTTTCAGGTACCTCAAGGAGTAATATCCTTCCATGGTGTGGGCATCCAGGAAGTGAAAATTGCCCTCATACCTCTAACAGCACACATGATCATTTTGTTCGACGTCAAATCCCACCATCAACTCTTATTAACTCTCTTATCACCATGTCAGGTTTTAGAACACAGGCACGCCTACCGGCGTCCTACAATGGTGGTTTTCCTCGACTTAAAGGCAGCATTCGACTCAGTTGACCGTGAGGTTCTGTGGCAGTGTCTGTCATTAAAAGGTGTACCTCAGAAGTACATAAACCTTGTGAAGGCTCTTTACTCGAACACTACCAGTCGAGTCAGAGCTTATGGCGAACTGTCA
Organism: Schistosoma japonicum; assembly: GCA_025215515.1. Classification (NCBI taxonomy): domain Eukaryota; kingdom Metazoa; phylum Platyhelminthes; class Trematoda; order Strigeidida; family Schistosomatidae; genus Schistosoma; species Schistosoma japonicum. The sequence goes on from CM046069.1 coordinate 55,443,338, forward strand.
TCTGACTTTGCGACCTCAAGTGGTGTCCGTCAAGGCTGCCCACTATCTCCGTTTTTGTTTAATTTTATCATAGACGTGCTACTGGAAGTAACGCTTTCTTCGGCTGAATTTTCTGGGATTGATCTCCTTCCAGGAGGTCCACTTATCGACTTAGAATACGCAGACGACATAGTCCTGTTTGGTGAAGACACTGATAAGATGCAGAGTCTTCTGGTCGCACTGAGCAACAATGCCAGGATGTTTGGGATGCGTTTCTCCCCCTCTGTGTAAATTGTTACTTTAGGACTGGCCTGCGTCAACCCCTGAACTAAGGATAGGGAGTGAAGAAGTTGAATGCGTTGATAACTTCACTTATCTTGGAAGTCTGATCAGCCCTAATGGGTTGGTGTCTGAGGAAATTTCTGCACGAATTCGAAAGGCTCGTTTGACTTTTGCCAACTTACGTCATCTATGGCGTAGGCGTGATATTCGTCTATCAACTAAAGGACGAGTATATTGCACAGTAGTTCGTCCTGTTCTACTTTACGGCTGTGAAACATGGCCATTAAAGGTAGAAGACACTCGTAGGTTACTAGCATTTGATCACAGATGTCTTAGAAATATATCTCGTACCTGATGGGATCTCCGGGTAACTAATAATGAGGTTAGACGAAGGGTATTAGGGAATAATGGTAAATCTGTTGATGAGGTTATGAAACTTCATCGACTGAGATGGTTGGGGCATGTGTTACGTATGTCCGAACACCGGTTACCACGTCGCTCAATGATGACTAGTATTGGGGTGGGTTGGAAAAGGGTTAGGGGCGGCCAAACCAAAACGTGGCATCAGTCGTTGAAGTCACTAACTTCTGGTCTGAGCCACATTGGTAGATGTCGACTACCTGGTTGGGGTCCGCGTGACTGCCGTACCCAGTGGTTGGAGACTCTTGGTGACATGGCTCAGAATCGACCACAATGGCGCAGGTGTATACATTCTTTGTCTTCACGTACACCTTGAGACTAAAATTACTCTACCTTTCTTTCTACAAACTAACTTATTTTTCTCTCTCTCTCTCTACATATTATATCCTTATATGCAATCTTCCTTTTATATATTACTACCATTAAAGTAACTGATTCTATGAATTCGGTGATCATCTTGCTATGCTGTTGAGGTATGGCAACTTGGACCGATGCACTTATGTGCCTGGTCCTACGTTGTATCTGTCTGTCTGTCTGTCTGTCTTATCACCATGCCTAATTCTTCTAGCATAATTTTATCACCTCGCGCCTCTAATGCTAATGATTTGAGTTCACGAAACGTTATTTCTGGTCTCCTGAAACCGCTCACTAAGTTATATATTGGAGCTTTCAACGTTCGAACCTTATGTCAAATAGGACAACAGGCTTCCTTAGCTTTGACTCTAGAATCCCGCTCCATCGATGTCTGCTGCATCTCTGAAACGCGTATACGGGATCCAAGCACAGTCGTTCGCTTGACCTCACCTTGTGAAAATAAGGAACCGGCTCGGTTCACTCTTCGTGTTTCTGGAGACCCCATCACTACCACTCGACGCATTGCTGCCGTAGGTATAGCACTAAGTTCAAAAGCTGAACATACTCTCCTCGACTGGATTCCAATAGACGGTCGCTTGTGCGCTGTCCGCCTAAATGAAACGGTAAGGATTCGTGAAGATAAGGACACACGCCGTTGTCTCATTGTTGTCTCTGTCTATGCTCCCACTGACTGCAGCTCAGATGAAATGAAAGATGAATTTTACAGAAAGCTTTCTGACCTTCTTTGTAAAGCTAAGCGCACTGATCTAGTAATAGTGGCTGGTGATTTTAATGCCCAATTAGGTAAACTAGATGAAACCGAAAGGCACCTAGATGGATCCTACAGTGTTGAGGCTCAACGAACAGACAATGGCAACCATTTACTACAACTATGTTTGGATAAGCGTTTATTTCTCGCAAACACCAACTTTAAGCATAAGGAAAGACATCAGTTGACATGGCGGCCTCCAAAATCAACTCAACGCTGGACTCAAATCGACTACATTGCTATCAGCCATCGTTGGAGAGGCTCGATAGAAAACTGCCGCTCGTTTCGGAGCACATGTTTAGTCTCAGATCATGCCTTAGTGCGAGCGCGTATTAGTCTGCGTCTCACTGGACGTAAAAGATCCACGACAAGGATTCCCGTTAGAGTTCGACCTAATGATGAGAAAGTCAAGAATACATTTCAAGAACAACTAGAAAATCAATTAGTCAACTGCGTAAAGTGTATCCATCCCGAGTTAGCTTGGAATGATATCCAAAAAGCTGTTGAAACAGCAGTAATATCTACTAATAAACTTAAAGAAAAGGTTAAGAAAACCCAGTGGATTTCAACTGTATCTACTGAAGTGATAGATGCTCGGCTAAACATCCCGTCTGGTTCTGAACATGATGAGGAACGAAGGCAACTTGAACACAAGCTGATTAAAAGCTTACGCAATAATCGTGAGCAGTGGTAAGTGGCGTAAGCTAAAGAGATGGAAGAGGCATCGGCATTAGGTAACAGTAGGCAACTGTTCAGACTTATCAAGGAAATGGGTATTAGAAACCCGACTGTAAGTGAAACTATCTCAGAAAATGATTGTTCCACTACTCACTGTCAATGCAGAAAGTTGGACCGATGGGTAGAACACTTTAGGGAACAGTTCAACTGGCCCTCGGCGTCATCCCTGTTGCCCACCATCCCCAAACAATCTGAATGGCAAGTTAACATTGGTCCGCCAAGTCTCAGTGAGGTTGAGAAGACTATTGGAAACTTAAAGCGAGGGAGAGCGGTAGGACCAGATGGATTGACCCCTGAGATATTTAAGGAAGATGGACCAGTCTTAGCAGTGAGATTAACTGAGATCTTGGCTAGAATTTGGGAACTGGACGTAATCCCATCTGACTAGTCTCGAACACTGATCGTCCCAATCTATAAGAAAGGACAGAAGTCCTCGTGTGACAATTACCGAGGAATCCGTTTAACGAATATAGTGTCTAAAATATTAGCTTCAATAATACTTCGTCGTCTAACTAAAGCTCGTGAAGAGCAAACTCAAGAAAACCAAGCTGGTTTCAGACCTGGACGTTGTTGTATGGATCAAATATTCACACTTCGGCAGGTTCTGGAACGTAGACACACTTTTAGACCCCCCGACAATATCTGTATTCCTTGACCTTAAAGCGGCGTTTGACTCTAACGATCGTAAGATTATGTGCCAATGTCTATCATTAAAAGACGTACCGGAGAAGCACATTAACCTTATACAAGCTTTCTACTCGAACACTACATGTCGAGTTAGAGCTTGTGGCTGATTGTCGTCGGAATTGATCACTTCTAATGGTGTTCGTCAAGGTTGTCCGTTTTCCCCATTTTTATTTAATTTTATCATTGACATACTTTTAGAGTTAACATTATCATCATCTGATTTCTCTGGGGTCGACCTCCTTCCAGGAGATAAACTTACTGACTTAGAATATGCAGATAATGTAGTTCTATTGAGTGAAGATGCTGATAAAATGCAGAATTTTTTGACAACCTTAAACATGAATGTAAGCATGTTTGGGATGCGATTCTCCCCATCTAAATGCAAAATGCTGCTTCAGGACTGGCTTAATTCGGCACCGAAGTTAGTGATATGGAGCGAGGCAACTGAATGTGTTAACCGCTTTCCTTATCTCGGGAGCCTCATTAGTCCTGATGGTCTAGTGTCTGATGAAATCTCGGCTCGTATACATAAGGCCCGATTGGCTTTTACCGATTTGCGTCACTGGTGGCATAGGCGAGACATCCATCTACTGACGAAAGGATGCGTTTATTGCGCAGCAGTCCGATCTGTTTTATTTTATGAATGTGAAACATAGCCATTAAGGATATAGGATATTCGTAGGCTTTTAGTATTTGATCATAGATGTCTTCGAAACATTGCTCGTGTTTGCTGGGACCACCGAGTAATCAATGCGTGAGTTAGGAATAGAGTTCTAGGTAAATACGGTAAGTCTGTTGATGAAGTAGTGAATCTTCATAGCTGAGGTGGTTAGAACATGTGTTATGAATACCTGACAACCGTCTACCTCAACGAGCAATGTTGTCTGATGTGGGAGTAGGCTGGAATAAAGCTAGGGGTGGCCAAACGAAAACATGACATCAATCCATGAAGTCATTGACAATTGGGCTGAGCCATGTTAATAGATGCAGACTACCTGGTTGGGGCCCATGTGATGATCATAACAAATGGTTAGAGACTTTAGGTTATGTGGCTTAAAATCGTTCGCAATGGCGCAGGTGCATCCACTCCTTGTCGTCCTCCAAATTTTAGTTTTTGAGCTTTGCATAATTTTCTGTTTACTGAATCACTTTTTTTGTTTTGAGTCTTGTCTCTGATCTCTATGCCTTTCCATTAGTACTTACTCTGTAACTACCTCTCCTACACTGGGATTTGGTCCGACAATTTAATCTCTATCTGTTAATTGAGGCATGGCAACTTGAAGTGATGTACGAATGTACGAAATTCTACGTTGTAACTGACTGACTGATAGACAGTGCCACTATTTCTCTGGTTACCCATGGAAAACACCTTACTGCTGCTACTTGCCTACATTGTTAGTAGTACAACTTCGTCTTCGGACCATCGGTTCACTGTTTTTAATGTTACCGCCTCTTAGCCGACCGACGTGGCACAGTAAGATCTGAAGGTAAGATTGTTCCAGGCGGTATAGCTTGACTGGCTCATAACGATAAGCATGCTCGACCAATGCGACATGGTAGCACTAGCGATCAGGAGAAATAATTTGTATGTTCGTAAAGATAAATCTCAATTTTCTAGGACTTATAATTATTATCACATTATACCTATGCATATCTGCATTTATACCTCCTGTGTTTTTTATTTCCTAGCTATCAAATAAACTAAATTTTCGTATGTGTATGGTTCATACATCCATGTTATTGTTTCCGAAACTACCTCATCAAGCATTGTGTTATGCTACAAAGGTATGACTCAACTTTCTGTTCTAGTTAACCCCACTCGTACTGCTTATGTTGCTATTTATTTTTGTTAGTGTTATAATACTATTGTTATGACGGGCACATAAAGAAGATTGATTATCTTCTAGAAATGTTCTTTTCTGTAAACGAATTATTATTTTTGGTTGTATACGAAGTAATCATTTTATTCTTATTGTTACGTTGCCCTTATCCTATACTCCTGTTTAAGGCATTGACTGTTGTTATATCATTTCTCATTTATGAACTATAGTTAATTGACTGCATATACGTTACCCCAGTTCACACTCACTATTACTCTTATTTTGTATTAATGTCAGTTTTCTAATTGGTTGACGATGTGGTCTGATTTTGTATATATATATAAAGGCATGATTGAAATAAAAAACTGATCTGTCTGTTTGGCCCATCAATCGTTGTTTCCTCTATTCCGGTTTGGGGACTGGTAGTCTCGGGGCTGACGTGTCTGTACAATGATTAGTAATCATTGTATATTTTCACAATACATAACAACCATCAGTTTACTTCTCCAGCGATTATGTAAATCATTTATTTTTAAACAATATTTATAAATAAATTTATTCTATAACAACGTTTTAATGGACTGAATGTTAAAGCAAGCGATATAAATCAAACGACATAATCTGTGTATTTTATTTATACAAGTGTATTGTGATATCGTTTAGCTGCACATTTTTCCAGACATAAGGTAATAATAGTCATTAGGCTATTTGCCGTCCTCAAGTTTTTTTTCCATTATAATAACTAGCATTAAAATCCATCTACTAACAAATACCATTAATAAAGGCTGAAGCATTCTCCATACAGTGAACTTGCTTGATAAATAATTTGAGCAGGTTTTCAGTCTTTTAAATTTCGGAACTAAACGCGAATCGTTGTAATCTCTTAAATTCATCTGACCAGTTGCACTAAATTATGGTCTCAGTTATGAATAAAACATCAATTTTTTACTATTCGCCATTTCACAATGATTTACTTAATTGTATACAATTTAAAAATGTTTTTTTTCTGAATTAATAAACCTCTTATTTTTAATATTTTCTGAAATCAGGAGACATCTATCATCGTTATTTTGTAATGTTTCAGGCATATCATCTGTGTACTTTACAAACTGGTGTAGATGATGTGGAGGCTTGGGAAATCAGTCGCTCCGATGCTGCAGAATTATTGAGTTTTGCGTTTACTTTAGAAAACGATGCAACAGTCCAACTTATACTCGATCAAGCTTACCTGATACGTGATTCCATAATTTCTAACAATACTCGTTCAAACCATTCATTTAATGGCATTAGTGGGGGTAAGAAATTCTAGTATACGTATTGTAACTATATTTTTTATTCAGTTAGCTCACCTATGTGCCAGCGGGTGTTGGATTTTTTACTACTTTTATGAAGGAAAGATAAATTTTGCTTTACGAAGTCTCGGTTTCCGTTATTTTTCTTATATACACCTTAACAACCACCTGTTTATTCATCATCCAATTAGTCAGTCGCAAACAGCGTAGAATCTGCTACATGTATGCATCGGTCCAAGTTTCCACACATCAGCATAAGTAGGTGAATACTGATATTATATATAAAGTTTTGATAACAGTGGTTGCAGAAAAGACTAAATATGAAGTATAACTTGAGAAGCAAGTAATAATTCGTAGTAAGGCATTAAATGATCTCAGGATATAACAAAGGAAAAAAGAATGAATGCATTCGCGCTGTTGCAACGGATTCTGGCATGTTACCCAGTCTCCACTCATTGGTTATTATAATCACGCAGACATAAACTAGGTATTCTGCTTCTTCCAACAGAGCTCATGACCTGTTGCCACATTTTGGTTTTTTTTCTATAGGCTTAGATTATTGTCGAATTTCGCTTGTTCTTTGTATCTACAAATTAAACAAAACATTGCAAAATTCGAAATTATTTGAATTTAAATTAAGTAGTCTATGGGCACTAGTGACGCATAAAAATCATAATTTTATAATTATTCAATCTTACTTTATGTAATGAGTAATATTAAAGTCAAAAGCAGACTATCTTCAATCTAAACATCATTTCAGAAATTTTTTAGTCAAGTCATTTGTAGACAAATACCGCTTATGAAGCATCATTTCTACACTTTTTACTTCTCTCTAAAACTGCAACTATTGCGGGATACGTTTTAGCAGAGATTACTTACAGTCAGATATCCACTTTCCATATCCTAATTATTACGCTTGTAAGGAAATTATTTCGGTTATCATAAAGCTATATTTTATAGGAAGTATGTGATCAGCACCTTCCGTAAGATACGTTACTTCGTTCAATATTTACATTCTTCGATAGTATTCATTTCATATTAAAAACTATTTCATATTGTTTCCTATCTTTTTCTTTTCAATAGACTACTTGTACGAAGGCCTTTTAAGTCAGCTACCCGATGTAGCTAATTGTTATATTTATTTCGATACAGAAATATCTAAAATCTTTGGCCGCCGTCGTCGTCCACTTATCGACTCAACTTCTGCATCAGAAAGTAATCTTAATACTGTCATATCAGCTCCAGCTATCCAAATGACTAATTCCTTGGCTGCTGTCAATGATACAAGTATTAAGAGTCAGAAGGACCTCATTTTGACTAATTTTGAATGCATCGATATTACAGAGGTCCCATTAAAAGAATCTAATTGTTATGCTGATAAAATAAAAGATGATATCCACCTAATTAATAATTCACTTAAAGATGATTTAAGCATTAACTTTCGTGGGAGGTATTCGGAACGTGGTGTATAAAGTATTCAATATTTGCAAACATTTTCTTATATTTGCAATCTATTATTTTCTTCAAGTATGCAGAAAAATGTCATTTATAATTCCGTTTTACATAAACAGGACTGATTTACGTGTTTTCGTGTTATTATCAACTTGAAGTGCGTTACATAAATTTGTAATTAATTGCGTTTTCTTTAAATTCTTTGTATTTCTTCGGGCGATTGCACTTTACTATTTTATGATTATCAAATTTTTTTTATTTTCCCCCTTTTTCGATCATGATTTGAATAAATTAAATATTTTATGAGTCATTTGTTAAACTATCATTTCCCCATAATTTTTAATTGGTCATTAAATTAAATGAATACAATTAAAGAAAACCTTTGTAAAGTATTATTAGCACTTTGCTTTTTGACGACTGAAAACATAAAATGCATTGAAGGACTCAGTCCATATCGTCATTCAATAAGAGTACTACATGAAAAATGGAAACTCCGTCAACATCTTCAGTGCAAGTATTACTCACTATGTTGTTATTTTTATTCGGTGTCTTTCACATATATTTACACTCAGTTACCTCTGTGAAAGTTATGCCGAGGAAACTAATGATTGAAGTTTATCGCCCCCTTTTTACTACTGTTTTCGTATCGCTTTGTTCATGGTCTTTTTTGATTCATCGGTGGTAATTATCGATCATTGTTTCATTTCGTTTACCGTTCTGCCTATCTGAAATCAAAAAAACATATTTTCTGTTAGCATATTTGTAAATAGATTTTATGTATCCTTTGACAAATTTTATGTTATGATAAATTTATGTATACTGGTGAGTTGTTTTTATCAATAATAATCATAATAATATGATATACACAAATTTTTATTCGTCGATATCATTTGTTATATAATACTATTCATAATCTCTTGATGTTTCCCTTACAGTTCATTTCTTAGTTGAGCTTTTTTCCGGTATGTGTGCTTTGTATGTCTAAGTGCGTATGTGATTACGTTTTAACTTTAATTTTGTGAATTGGATGTAATTCTTAGCAGTTTTGCTTACATTGCCATCTGTGACCACATGCAGCTGAAGCAATCTTGAGAATACTTCCTATTAAATACTAAAAGGATTCAAAATTAATTCTTGAAAGTTCTTTATACCGAATTGAAAGAAACAGTCACTAGCAGTTTATTTCCTAAGTACTCTTAAATAACTGTATGCGTTGGTGACATGATGCAATCTGGTTTCTTCCTTTTAAACTAGATTTCATGTAGACCTTTTATTCTTAGCTGAAAATAACTATTTGTTCATTTTATTAATCCCTCTATTTTTGTGCTGATATGATTATTACAGGTCCTAAGTTAATGATAACTGATTAACCTAACCTCCTGAAAAATTATGCATTTATGTTAGGTAAGTAGACCATTGTTGATTAGTGATTGAATTATTATGTTTTTGTATTACCTGGTCTTTTGCAAACACATTCGTCCAGCCCGCTTAGTAGTTATTATAATTATTCGCAAACTTCATTCGTACAAAGTGTCTCAATTGAATAAGTAATATTTGCTGAGGACCGAACTACTTTATTTGGTGTCGTTTTTGATTACATGTCTAGAACGTCTTTAAAGTAATACATTTTTAATCAATGGTCCATGAAGTGGATAGGAATTGAATTATTTCATGTATTTCATCTAGGATCATCAGGATATTTAGATCCCTACTTACTGTATATGACACTCTCAATCGATTAAATCAAGCAGTAAATAGGATTCCTAAAGTTATTTATTGTTTCAGTGTTCTCATCAGTAAAGATATCGTTACAAGGAATGACGGTTACTAAATATCTTTGTCATGGTTCTTAGGGGTATTATAAGTATTTAAGCAAACTTTTTTTTGTCCCCTGGTATTCATGTTTTCGTATCTTCTGACTATCTGAACCTTGTTACAATAATGTTACTATTTTGAACAGCACAAACAGCCTTTTAATAGATGTCTATTACACTTTAAATACCCTATCTTTCTGTTTAGAGATGTTAGGTCGGACTACAAAGAAGTGTAACAAACTTTCAGAACAGTGGTTTCGAACACTATTTCATTTATTCGAACTTTCTGTAATGTAAACATTTTGTTTCTACTATTGTTACGCTCCGCTTGCCCTATCCTCCCGGTTAGCATAATTACTGTTATTATATTGTCTCTTATTATGGACTATAGCAAATTAGTTGTGTACAAGTTGTCCCTATTCACTGCCACTATTTCCTTCGTTCTGTAATAATGTTAATTTTCTAATTGGTTTGTTGTGTGGTCTGAATTTGTGTATATATAAAAGAATGCTTGGAATATAATATGATTCTGTCTGGCTGATCTATTGGCTCGCATTCTTCTTATTTCGGATTGGGACTAAGTGGGCAGAGGGCAGGCGCGCAATAACCTACTAGGCACTAGCAATTTGCACTCGGCCATCCAATCACCCCCCAAATTTCTTTCGTCATAACAAGAGACTGTGTATAAAATCTCCCAGCAGTCTCTATCTAAAAGCTGTCATCATAATTATTTATTTATTCTCATCTCATCTTTCATAATTTTTGCTTTTATATTGATTTCTTTTTGTAACTATTATCATAGAAACAATTGATGTTTGTCTATTTTAAAAAATGCTACTAAAAATTTATTAAATAAAGAAAAACATTGTGCAGATGTACATATTTGCTCTTTTTGTAGCGAGTTTTGACATCACTTAGTCGTCACGGTGCCAATATTTTACCTTAATGATTGACTTCAATTAAGCATCTAGTTTTCCGTTTTCATCTCGTGTGTTATATTTTATCGTTTGCATTTAGTTGATTTACTGAGTTGTGGGTAGCATGTGTCATTTTCATATCTGACCCATAGAATACTACGTTTAGCTTCTTCAGGTTATATCCCTTATTTTACTGGATAAGGTAAATGTTGAGGTCTGGAGTCAATATTCTTTAGAATGTAAGTGAATCTGAAGAATTACCACTTGTATCAGTTTACTACTTTAAGTTAACCAGATTAATTTGTTTTATTTCTCTACGATTCTTATGTGCTTTGATAATTTTGTTGTTAAGAATCTTGGAACTATGTAAAGTTTCTCGCCACAAGCTAATACGAATATGAATTTCAGAAAGTCGTAATTATGAATGGCTGATCTTATCAAAATACATGTGAACCTGCAGAAATATTTTCGGTTCAGTGATAAGCAATAGAAAACTTTTGTTTAAATAAAAGGTTGACATTTATTAACTTATTAAGTGATTTTTTGGGTTAATGCCATAATACTGATCTTTGTCGGATACACAGCAGCCATTTGTAAAACTGTTGTACCTGCTTTTACATAACCGTCTGAGAGCTTTCGTGTTATGATCATTATTAAATTCTGAGAACAGTTTTCGCTAATAAGTTGAGTTTTTTATAAGCAACTCTCATTCAACAGAATACCATTTGTTAGGCACTAGCTCAATCAGCCTTAATGAAGAAAGCTTGTAAAAATACTTTTTAGTCTTTCAAATGATTATAAAATGTAACGCTTACCTTAAAATTATAGATGAAAGATCGGTTTTGAAAATTTCGCGCGTTCCTTTTGTACTGTAGGGTGTCGTCAATGCCAAAACATCAACTGTCAAGTAGTACTGTTCTAATGGACCTAGAAGACAATTCAGATAGTAAAGATGCTTATTTACAGAAGTGTATTTCGTTTGCTATGATCACCCATACTAATCGAGCGTTAGGAATGATGTATCTTCAAGAAAATAATTGGGATTTAGAGGTAGGTGCCTTTTTATATTCCTATTCTTATTCCTAAGATTTGTATTTATTAAGGTAGTATTGTTTGTTGGCCTTTCGTTTCAATGTTTCTGTAGTTTGAAATAAAAATTGTCACTATCTGTTTGCTTTTCACATATTAACTTGAAAAATATGGTTGCAGTCAATCAATCATCTTGGTTTTAATACCATATACTAGGTTGCATTGTTTATCTTACATATCGTAAGTTATGCTTCTTCGAGAGAGATATGTTTACCGATTGAGATGCTTATTTTTAAATCTTTATAATATTAGGAACTAGCTTGTTTCATTTCAAAATTTTTTGTGCACATTTCCTTTTCAACAAAAATTTATTTTATGTTCGGTGATCTGTTTTATGCCATTGTTACTCTCAGATTTATTAATTCTCTCTGTCGTTCCATACCAAAACTCTTCAACCTTTTTATTACAATATACTCATCAGTAGTATCCTCACAAATATGCAGTTAATGTTCTTTTTTCATTAATAACGTCTTTATTGTAATTACAGACATCTATAAACCGTATTACTAACCTACCATAATAACATAAAACAGAAATTTTGTCTTCATTAGATGCTTCCCTTCCTATAGGACTTCGTATTGATAGTGTTCACACTATACCCAGTGAATACTGAATATGAAAGGACTTTGTGTACAAATTGTCGTGATGATATTGCAGCTTTTTAACCATAGATACCTCCCAAACACTGTTTTAGTATCTTGGATTGGTTAAGTAAGCACCGTTGAGGTTAGTCATTGTACTAGGGTAGAATGGCTTACCAGCTGATGCTGTTTAGGACATTAAGACGTTGACTTTTGGTGTAAGCCTTGGGGACGTAGATTTCGTGGCTGGTGTCAGGGTGATAATCGTAATCGGTAGTTGGAGGCATTGGGTAATATGGTTGGTAATCGGTTAAGATCGCAGTGGACAGCTATTTTATCTGTGTATGGATCCTCAACATATACTTTTGTGTCCCTACGAAAAACCGAACCCCAAACTCAGTCCTTACTGTGAACAAAATCCTTATACCACTGAACCAAGGTCTAGTGGTTACTTTATTAACTTTTTTTCATTTCTCAATGTATTGTACCACCTATTCCGTTTTCACTAGTCGGTGAACACACATCAGACTTAGTTGATTCCCGCTATTCACGGCTTCTCATTAGGGTTCTGGAAATTAATATCATTCATATCCATTATAAAACTAAGGACGTAGCAAACAAATCTATACTACTTATCATCACCGAAATCCAATTTCGTTAAACTTTTCTGTAATGGATTTATAATACTAGGGAAGTATGCCGCACACTGCAGTATATTGTGATTGATTTTATAGATAATTTTGATCTTCTAGTCCTATACTGCATAGTGGAGTCAAGTGATATCTATCAGATCATACTATTTCATTTTTTTCTATTTCTGAGAGGTATTATCTTGTGCTTCTAGAAGGTTGTTTTCACTGAAAAAAAATACTATTTAGTTTGATTGTAAACTTTATTTCCAAATGTGGCGACCTACATTTTATTGGTGGTGCGTCATTTCGCCAGTTGTAAGTTTTGTCACTGTTAGTGCTTCGCTGTCTGTTTCACTGAATGGTTTTTTAACTGTATTTCTGTGAGTAACTGTTCAATTACTTATTTACTTTACAGATTTGATAGTACATTATCTTGTTTTACTATTATCCGTACCGTTCATTTTATTCCACCTTGCCGTTGTATAAAAATTTCATGATATTTTCATATTCACAGCCTCTAGAAATTTCCTAATATAACACGAAAACTGTTCAACTGTTTTCTGAGTTCTAGATTTCACAGAAAACTCCTGCGCAAACTGAGCAAAACGATTAAACTATTGTTTCATCAGTAAAAATCATTTTACAATAAAGTTAAAGGTCATTGTACAACCAATACTCAATTTTATACTAAAGTGAATCATTGAAAGTATTTTCTTGGTTTGTTTGCATCGTACAAACAAGCATAACTAACTGAGTCATGGTGTGGTTATTTTTTCCTCATTATCATTTATTAGCCGTTTCTGCGACTTGTATTTTTAATGTAATGACGGTTATCTAAGAACATCTTTTTACTTGTCATATAGTGTTTTGAAATATGTTTAGTATGGTGCGTGCTAAAAATCATCACCGTTTTCTTTGTTTAAAAAAATTTCAAAAGCATTGCAATGAATTGTAATAAAAGGTTGTGATAGTATTTCTTACACTAAGTTATTTTGCTTTATGTACACATTATTATTACTATCATTATATTTTTTCTGTTATTAATGTGGTAATTGTAGTGAACATGCATATGTAGAAATAGATTTGTAGACGAAATACTTTAGTGATGATCAACTCATGAATGCCACTACAATTATGCATTATTTTTACAGTTAGTTGGTTTGTTGTTATGATAGCATATCTACAGGCTTAAGGAGTGAAATTGTTTCAATACCAGTGAATGGAGCATACAAATAAACGAATGAACGAAGTAGGTTTGGATGCGTAGAAAAGTCAAGGTCAATAACATAACTATGAAAACCAAGCAATGAATGTTGTTTCGATTTTACCAAACTAGGTTGGTAAACAAGGTTTATACATGATTTTATGAAACTTTAATTAATGCGATTGGTAGAACGGTTAACACTAGCTTGAGAATAGAAAATTGTTCTGAACTGTCGGGAAAGTTATAAAATGAGTTATATATATTTGTAAAATTCCAATGAGTAGAAATTTTATAAACAACCTATCCAATGCTCAATTTATTTGGAATTATCAAAATTAACCTTGTCGAGAAAGTTGTTTGCACGACATTATTATTTGACCAAATATTTACACTATTTATATTTCAGTCAAAATTAAAGGTCAGTATAGTAAACGTAAAATGATATGATCAGTATGTTTCTTGTTCATCTCCATTTTATAATTTCTTTACCTCCATTTGTTGTATCTTGAAAATATTTTCCTATGATTTTAGTCTCTAGTGTCGTTAAACCACAGATAGATGTATGAGTATATCTTAAACGTAAAACCTGAAAAGTATACTCATCGGTTCAAACTCCCATACCTCATTAGCATAACAAGATGAACATCATATTAGTTGAAATAAGATGTTACTTCAATTTAAGTAAGCAGAAAGCGTAGGTATATTAATCATGAAATTATGAAAAGGAATTAGTTAGTGGTAAAGAAGGTATAAAATAATTTTAAGCTCACTATTTGAGGGAAAACAAAAAAGTGAATAGACTTGCGGGGCTGTGATCGATTCTGAGCTACGTTAACCAGTCTCCAACCATTGGTTACGATTATCTCACTGACCCAAATCTAGTAGTCTGCGTTTACCAGCCTGTCTCAGATCGGTAATCAGTGACTTAATGGGCTAGTACGATGTTTTGGTTTGGTTGCCTTTAACTTTCTTCCATGCTTGTCCGACATTAGTCAGCGTTATACGTAAAGGTATACAGTGTTTGGGCATATGTAATACATGTCCGAACCACCTCAGTCGATAAAGATTCACAATTGTATCAAGTGATTTACTATCTTCCCCAATACCCTGTCTAACCTATTTATTACTTATTCCGTTAATAAACATGGATTGACATGTGACTCTATGCCTCCGACGTCGTTTTTTAATTGCATAATAAATCGCTTATCCACTTTATACATCTTGTATTCGAAATTATGAAACATATTTTTCTGTTAGTAGGATGAATTTGTATATTCCCATTGATTTGTTATAGACTGAATCTGGTGATTCACTGTTGCTATATGTGCATCCTGAGCGGATTACCTCAATATAGCGAATATTCACAAGTATCATTTAATTTAAATTGGGACTGGCAAGTGAACTCAATAGTCTAGTGGTGAACGCGGTGGCGTTTGACACAAAACTAACTGAGTCCGAATCCCACTGTGAACATCAACATTAGGATGCAGGTACATCCAGCCGACGAGTCCCAAATAGGACAAAACGCACGTCCTGGATTCCACTTGCCTGTCACAATCCAAATTAAATATTTTTCTGTTGTTTTTGATATAAAAAAAAACATATTCGACTATTTTACATACGTAATAAGTCGTTTACAATGATCAGCATTCACCTAATTTGTCGATAATTGTTTTTCACATTTTAATTTATTATGGTGAAGGTCATAATTAGTTTGGTTTTGTCAGTGGCTAGAAAACAATGTGATACTCCATGTTCTGATAGTTGTATGTCCAAGGTTATATATATATATATATATATATATATATATATATATATATATATATACCTTTCAACGCTATTCACTACTTTTTTTAAATGAAATACCAAACTTATGCGATTATATGTGCATTGTAATAACATTAGTGCAAGTTATATGTCTTAAAATGACAGTTGTTTGATTAATAATAGTTTTTATCGCAGTAGGTATTCGAAAATTTAACGGAGCAATTTTATCTGTAATTAATCTTCTTATACGCAAATTAAATTTGACTAGTCATAAGAAACAGGACCTGACGCACACGGATATAGGTTCAAGTCGCCAAACCAAATTTGCAAAACAAGATAATCATTGAAGTAGTGGTGAAAAGGATTAAACGGAGAATATTATTCAAGATGTAATTAATTAGTAGAACAAAAAGATTGAAGTACTTTCTATGGCCACTGTGTAATGTATAACAAATAATAAGTGTATCAGCGCTACTGGGACCAACCATAGGCAGTATAATCCTGTTATAACAGTTCCACAGACTCAAACCAGTCATTTTGCACCTACCAACATAGCTCATGTTGATAGTTGTCGCTTTGATATTTGCAATTCGGCTGCATATATCCAGATTACATAATGCAAATAGCCGAAACACTACACGATATACATATAAAATTTTGATTCTTTTCTTTTTGTTTCGTAAATCTTGATGGTATTTTTGGTTAATTTCAATAAGAGTAATATGCCCACTCTGATCATATTAGGGAAGAAAAACATTATTTTGTCTACTAAAATCATCTGAGTTTGTGCAAAATATCAACACAAAAAACGTGAATAAATATCGCTAGCTGTTGATGCGTATCTTTTTCCTGAGTCACTCACTCACCAGTTAATCGAAACCTGATTTCAAAATAAATATTTTTACTGCCATCGTTACAAATTTCATAGTATAATCAAATGGCACTAGTTTTATTACCGAACTTAATAACGTTAATTGTATGATCTGAGAAACTGCTGATTAATGATGTTTCTTCTTTCCTACACCAGATTAGGCAGTGAAAATATTCTTGACGGATGGCTTTATGTATTTAATCGCAAGCTCACTGAAATCAATGTAAAGTTTAGACTTAAAACAGTCATCTTAAAAATATCTCTTATAATCACGTTTCTGCACTTGAATATATTTATTTAGTGGATTGGAAGGACATTTTAACAAAGTGTGATTTACACAATTTTGTATCATTTAGTGATTTCACTACAGTATATCTCCTTACAGATAGAAGTTACTTGTTGAAGACGTTAAAGATAAATATTATTTATAATGCATGAAGATCCTTTACTTTATATGCCATCTATTACTAACCTCAGGTTTTTCCCTTTGCTCCACTTAAGCATTTCCGTTGTTTTTTTTATTTTGTTTTAAACAGTTGCTTTTCCTTATCCCATTCGTCTGCATTTGTCATGCTACTTACAATTTCCTAACAAATAAATAAAGATTATTTGTCATTCTAGCGTTCAGTTAACCTTCTATTTATTTTTTGATTTGACATCACGAATTGGTCTGAATTAGACAACCACTGATGACCAGAAAGAACTGGACAGCTGTTTCGTCCTCGTATGGGACTCCTCAGAAACGCACTTCGACGTCACCAAGGATCGGATCCAGTACCCTCTAACTGCGAATGTTTTACCATCAAACCACTGAATCTATTCCTAACAGTTGATATTTCTAATACAGTCGATTCGCGATACATATGCGCGACCTCACCTATTTTCATCGGTAGGTAATTGCTGCACACTCGACACGGTTGAACTTCACTGGTCACGTCTTCTCATTAGAACTCTAGGGATTACCTCGAGAAGTTAGCCCCTAGTGATCTGATATTTCATTAACTGTTTCTCGTTATAATGTTTCTGCAAAAAGAGTTTTGATTATCAAAATTATACTACGTCATCCTATTTTAAAACTTGCAGTTTATACATAACGTTAGTGTGATTAGGCTTTTTCAGGCTTTTTGTTTCATTCACCGGATTATCGACATTCGGTTTCAGAAATTTTTCCTGCCTGTTCGCCTCTTATACATTTATACATGAAACAATGAATTGCGCACCAAATTTTAGAAAGGCATTTTCGATGTAATGTATATCATATGTCATTTTGATACTAAGTTTATTGAACACAGTTGTTACTGACTGAATCTTTTCAATTCGTCATACTTTTATTGTTTCTTATGTAGGAATTTTTTTAAGTTGAAAAATGTGGCTTTTTTGGTAACATCTAGTTAACTGTTCCTTTAAACCCAGTTATATAGAACACATAATCAGACAGTTCTGTCATCGTATCTCAGAGCATCGTCCTTGTTAGGTGAGCACAGAACATGTTAAACAGACATTTTTTGTTCTGACCCACTTAGTGGACTCAGAACATCAAGTCGATCCGTACAAAGCTTTTTGTTATTTATGGGATTTTATCAACCATTTCACCTTATTTGCAAGATCACCTTTTACATACGGCTAGAGCTGTTACCATTCGTATCCATAAACCTGTTTTATATATTCAAAAGAATTTTGTACAGCCCATCGCTCTACTTTAACAATCAACATAGACTATATCAAAATAGGGTTTAAATAAAAATTCATTTAAGGTCTTTTTCTCTTTTAATTTTTACAAATCATCATTGTGCGCTTACGTAGTCTTAACAATCGTCCCTTTATTCTTACGTAACTACTATTAAAATACTTTGCAACTCCATTATCAGCTTACGCAAGAATCATTAAAAGCCTTCCTTATCCTGGCAACTATTTCGACATTTTGTTTATTCGAGGTCTATCTGTCTCTTTCGCGTATGTAATTCACTTTTTCACTCTTTAAGATCTAGTTTTGATATTCGTTCTATTATCAAAACATTTTGTCTATTATTTTACATTACGTAGTCAGCTAGTTTTGTATCGGCACATCCTCATCTGTGTATGGTTTGTGACCCTTGATTAGCAGTCACTTTGTCCACCTAACAATTTTCTAATGATTTTCAGTTATCTTCATGAACAACTTGGTATTTATTATATTATGATCTAATTCTGCACCACTTGATTGATATCAATTTTGTTATACATAAATACTTTATGAAAACTAATTTCAAAAACATGTCTCTTAGTAGTTGTTCTCATTAAATGATTTAGTGAGATTCGCCACGTTAATAAATTATATTACTCTCTTTGCCAATTCTAATATTATTGGAATATAAGCATAATTAATAGAAAGCATACATTTAAAGGTCACAAAAACATTTTCTAATTTTGGTTTCTTTAAAATTGCCATGTTCATTAAGTCAAAGATTTCGACATTTCCTAAGAGATAAACAAGTTTATAATCAATGTCTAGACGTAGTTTTCTCTATAATGACGAGTTAACATGAAAAGTGTATGTTCTTTGTACGTCTGTGTAAAACTTCGTCATCTGATTTCACGAATAAGACATCGAAGAACAATTTGTGTGTATTTAGAAAACTACCTGAAGAATGATTCAGGTTTTACATTAATTTATAAACCGTGCTCAAACCCATGTTCATATATATATATATATATATATATATATATATATATATATAGACATCGTTACATACTTATGATATCTTCATTGGTGAGGTTCGAACTAGAAACGTTTTCACTTTTTTATTTAAACTTAAATTAAATAGTAGACTTGATCATTTTCAAAAAACTGACGGTATACAGTCCATAGCGTCGAAATAACGAAATTTATTGTTTACGCGAACAGTATTCAAAGTTAACCATTATTTTCAATGAAGAAACAAAATGTAAAAGAAAGTGACGATAAGGTCATAAAAATGGTATATATCATCCATTTATACGCAATATAGTGTTATTGGTGAGGCGTTGTGATCAAATGTTTATCGAGAAAATTCTATGCAACATCAATAACATGAATGCATCACGTAGCCGTGGAATAATAAGTTTTATTTAACCATTTGAAATCTACCCCTTTTTTAATGTATTTCTAATCAATTCATCTTAACCATTGAATTACGTATATTCAGTTTATTAAAGCGGTTTCACTAAGTGATATGATTTCCATGATTCATAGATAGATCTCTTTAGTATATTTTTAGAATCATGTTTGTATAGAGGAAATAGAGTGCATTGAATGATAACGTTACAAATTTCCTTTGTAACCATATCTGGTGATAATAAACCTTTGCAAAATTATTCTCATCTGTTTCAATTTATGATTAATAACATCAGTTATATCTATATCGCGTGAGTTTACCATGTATTTTTTTTCATTTTAAAGCTTGCTGTAAAAAAATATTTATCCAATCAACAGAATTGTTCCACGTAAGTAAAAATTTGATGTCGTCCCTATCATTTTGGTGTGTTATATTTCATCGTTCTTCAAGTTGTGAAATCTGTGATTACCGTTTGTTTGTGAAGTTCAGACCCATGATGTATTTTCGTGATTTCGTTAGCCGCCAGTATTGAAACGATTTATCACTTCAGTGTTTAAATATTATAATTAGTCGAGTAGACTTTATTCATTAATGGCATATTACAGCTTCAAAGTCGTGGATATTCTAGAAGAAAGCTAGTTTGAAGAATTTTAAGTGTGTTATTGAAATTCAATATGCTTGTTTTAAATTCTAGTTACGTGTGAGTTTTCAACTTCAGTACTGATTCTCACTAATGAAATATAAACAAAATCACCCACCTTCACAATTTTGTTTGTAATAGATATATTACAAACAAAATTGTGTAAGTGGGTGTTTTTATTTTTATTTCCACGCACTTATATTCACTACTCCGTACTCATGTGTAATTAATTGTTATCTTCATAATACTAAAATAGTAAGTTATTCTTTGTGGTTTTATTTATATTTCTCTGATTACACTCGCGACTGTATAAATTGTTTTCAGTAATTACGTGGTAATTTTTTAATGGAGTGCTTATTATAGTTAGTAATACTGGCGTCACTTCTCGATAAATGATGCATACATCTTTGTATTTAAAATATATTATACGACACGTTTCCTATTACGTGTATCTTGAATTTTTCAAACGAATGACACCATATGTAATTGAAGGTACACAATCTTCTCTGCTACATAATTTGCATGACGTTAACGTTCTTATGTTATTTAATTGTGTTGAAATAACTTTGTCGACTAAACCACTCTTAGTACCTAGTGTTTTTCGAACAATGGATAATGTTCAACTAATCCCCTAAATCAGAACACAGCCTGAGTAGGTATGTAATTGTATTTCAACAACTCAAGTTAAATAGAAGGAATCTCAGTAATGAAAACGTGAGAATACCTTTAATTTCTATTCTGGAATCTTATCGAATCTTCTCCAGCTACCCACTTCCGCTGGTTTATGCATTCTTAGCCAATCATCGTCCTCCAACATAATTTTGCAACGAACCTTTTAGTGTCCAATCTGTGTTTCGCTATCGTATCGTCATCATAATATACAGATTTCTCTGAAGGTGATATTCGTATACCAACATTCTTAACTTAGTTCTAGTTGATTGTTCGCTTACTTCTAAGTTATTAAACAGATGACTTATATTTTCCGATAGTTGTGTGGTTTGTATCTGTTAAGGTTTTGCGAATTAAGAAGACATCTCGGTACCCGCTAGCGAACATATAACCAGCGACACCACAACAGGTGAGCTAAGCTATTTCACAGCGCCCTACCCCCGCTAACTAGAGGGAGAAATCCGACATCAGCAAGAGGCGTTCATTCTACAAACAGCCTGTCAGACGGACCACAAACATTCAACTCATGCGTATATATACAAAATATTCATATATTCATAGTGATTATTCATCGAATTGAAATTATCAACATTAATAGTAAAATTAAATGTTGTCAAATGTGCTCGGAGTATGATTCACATTAACTCACATAAATGTGATGACAGTTTATCATCAATCATACAAAAATTCGATACAACTTGATTAAATGAACAATTTTTTTTAGGGATTTTGAATCCCTAACATCACAATTAAGGTGATTAGTTTAATGCTCTGCAGTTCTCCTGTTTATGTGAATTCTCGCTTATCACTTTAAGTGAACTCATATGCTACTCTGTATTTTTAAAACAGCTGATTGCGTGCAAATTAAATGTCATAATTTGATACAAATTTCATCATTTATAAATCTGAAGCATATTTGTGAAGAATTCATGGAAGGGTCTATACGGTACACAAAGTCAACATACCTACAGCTCAACTAGTTTACTTAAACATTACCAGACTCACTGAACTATTTAAAATGGGAACAGTAATCTTCACACGTCATCTTCAAGTGTGTGTATAAATTTACATGTATTTGTAGCATCAAATATATGGAATAAATCAAGAGAACAGCCTCTTCAAAGTCTCCTTACCATGTTCCTATGTACCTATGCTTAAAACACAATAGAGCTTTGAAATGTGCAATCTATCTTGTGTTATATGAGCATTTCTGCAGCATTCGAAATTATATGAAAAATAACCAACACTCATTCCTCTGTTTTGCAGAGCTGATCTTGATTTAGCTCTTTTCGACTTGATTTGTGTTACCTCTTTCTTTGTCATAGTAAATATAATTTTCTATCTCTTACATAATCTTGTTGGTAATCACAATATTCCATTCGAATAATGCTGATTAGTTGTGTAATCGTTGGTTTTGATTTTATTACGATTATGCAGTTCTTTCTATTTTATCAATTATAGATTCGTTTCTCTACTTTACAGGACAATTTTTTTCAACATGTCAATATTTATCGGTTTTCACTTAGTTTATTTGCTTTGTTCATGTGTGTGGATGTGTTAATTTCAGTACAATAGGTTTTATCATTTTTTTATGAAAATAAATGGAAATGAAACAAAAGTTACTTATATTCTATGTATGTAAATTCAACCCATCACTTCTATATGACACTCGAAATCATGTTTTTTTCTCTATTTAAACTAGCTAATATCATATGGATTAAACTATTCAGTTGTTTTTCTCATTCTTAAACAAGACTTAAATGTATAGAGTATATTTTGTATCGACTTTAAGCAATACAATAGTTATTTAGAACTGACCTACAAGAAGCCTTCATTTACCTATCCGTCAGCAACGTATGCGTATTGTCTTGTAGAGATTCTTTTCAACTTGTAGATTGAAAACTCCATTATTTAGAGGCTCAGCTGATCCCTTGAATTAAAATTATAGTTTTTTCAAGATAATTTGCATAAATAATTAGCCGATTGGAAGATTGGTTCGATTCTTTTACTTAAGTGTCAACATGTTCAGTAGAAAAATCAGTCGTCTTCTCACAAAAGAATAAAATATCTGGGCTACATCATCATGTGGTCTGTAAATGATATTCTCTGTTACGTACGACAAAAATTCAGTGTGAATTAGGTGTCTGTTTAGTGTTGGCGCGTAACCCCGCATAGTACCTACCTATGGCTGTGCAAGGGATTCAATCAATAAAATCCTAATCACTCAATGAGCACTGGTTCACTAAGGTTACATCCAGTAGTGCACATTTTCATCAATCTCTTCGCTGTATACGACAGTTACCATCAGTTGTACATTTTTTCCTAACTTTTGTGTATGAATTTAATACATTTTAATTTGCTGTTACACGTTTCATCTGTATCAACTTTTAGATAAATATCTTTAATAAGCTTCTTATTAGAGAAAGAGAAGACGTTATTGACTCAAATCATCGTTTCCAAGCAGTGCTTATTAATGCTCTATACTACGATGAGGATCATAAAATCATTTGGAGTGACACTAATAATGTCACCAGTAACACCTTAAATTTCAACTTCATTAGCAGTATTTTATTTTATCTTCATGGTTATCAGTTTTATCGAAGGATGTTTATATATATATATATATATATATATATATATATATATATATATATATATATATATATATATATAATGCGTACAATAAGATTAATTATTACATGTCTTTTATTTATGCTTTTTGTCATTAGAAATAAAAGACAACTTAAACGAACTTACCTGCAATCGAATGAACAACCTATCGTAATCGATCTTACTACTTCTGATGACTTGTGTAATAATAATTTGACAGGTCAAAAAGTATCAACAGCTGCGACCGAATCAATTGAAAATCTCCCAATATTCAATGTTTTGTCTTGGAATATTAATGGTTTAGAGTCAGCAAATTTGAACAAACGAATGTCGTCTGTAGTACAGACTATAAAGAAGTATCTAACTGTTTGTTTTATGTTTGGAATTATCATTTGCATTCAGTGGTATGATTTGTTTAATGTAATGTTCAGAGCCGCTTGGTAAATTATTTTAGTGGAATGAATGTTTTGATTGTTGACCATGCATTAGAAACTAAAACTTGATGGAACCTATATTAGTCCTAATACTGGAACTATTGCTATTTTACTCGGATTCCAAGCTCAATAAAAATCATCTTTCTGCTGATTAAGTTACTTCACTGAAAGACTAATTCAAATAGTTGATTCTATGTGTTTGGATATATTGCATACCGATGATCTTCAGTTAGCTCATGACGTAGTTGCAGAGTTCCTAAATCACTTACTCCATACACAGTACATGATAGTATCTTATTTTCTTGTTTAATTGAGACTAATTAACGCTTTTACGTTAAGAGCATCAAATTAGTTTTTGTAAAGTTTAGACGTACATACATATGAAATTCTACAATTTCATGCAGCTGAGCAAATGATTTATCTTGTTTCTTTCGTCTAAGTGCACGACAAAAAATTATACTACATTGTTGAGTTGTGAGTTTTATTTATTTTACCCGTCATTTTCCTTTAAAAGGTACTATATGTGTTAGTATCCTACCGCCAAATATTTTTTTCATCAATATCATATTTAAGCTTATTTTTCGTTTGAAAGTAATGTCGACAAATTAATTTTTGACTTCATTTACTTTCTTCATTCATAAATCCGATTCATATGAACCAGAACTTTATGGTTTTTCCGTCCTTTTCGTAACCGTCTAAATTTGTCAATTATATATATATGGGTGTATACACGTGGCTCTCATTTGCTTATCTTAGACCTTCACCACCCTCCCCTGCTGATATTTCATCGAAGTTATGTGTAAATCTAAATAGTCACTTTAGTGACTAATAAACAAATACATAAAGAATTTATCGTGTTGCATTAATTTCTGTTTCACTTCAGTTCATAGGATTACATACTGAGAACAAATTGAGATTGTTTTTAAAAGAATACAATAAATTAAATTAGTATCTAAGTTTTCACTAAATTAAAGTTTACTTTTACTTACAGATCAATCTGCTTCATATGTTTTACCTGTCGTTTCAATGTTATATGCCTTAGTTGATAAAAATATTTTTTGTATATTATGCTACGAATGGAAATATTAAGTAGTGTACGTTAAATTCTAATTGGTTTCAATACACATAAGTATATCTTCAAACGCTCACACGGCTTAATCACTGTATTTAAAAATTTTCAAAAACTAACGGGAAGTCGACAGCAAAAAGTAAAGCGATCTTATCATTTCTATTTCAATATTAATAGGCTCGTGTTTTTTAAACTGGTTTTCATATAATAATTTACAACTCACTATATTATTTAAATAGTGATTAATGAGAGGAATATATATTATCATCGTATTACAACAGAGATAATTGAATGTTACTGAATTCATTTAAAAGCCAGATATTTTGTTTAACTTCTGTTTTTCTTCAGTTCACTTAAGGTTATCGAGTTCGTGTCCTCCGAACTTATTAATATTCTTTCAACTTCTCAATTAACGGCCATTTCACTCATCGGTCGAGTGTTTTTTTCGCGTTTCTTTTCGGATATGTTATAAGTTGTTTCACTTTACTTCCCTCTTGTTTTTGAATACGGTAAGACTTAACCTTTGAGTTTCCTTTCATATTAAGAGAATCAGTAATGTTGTTGCAAAGTCACTACTATTAACTCGATACTGTTTCGTTCTCTCCCTGACTAGTATTCTATGATACAACAGCTTCACATAAAATTCATATAAGAATGTTCTATCATCTCGATTATTCGTTAGCTCTGATTTACTAAAAATGGACTGATCATAGTAAATCTTCGCATGCTCATTTTGAGCGTGCTTTAATCAGAACTGCGTCATGCTAACGAATGTGGAGCAATTATGTTATCTTAAATTGACAATTATTAAATCAAGTAATGAAATGTAACATTTGTATAATGTTACTTTCTTATTTTACTTATGAGCAGATTTGTTTTATTCTTCACGTCTGTTGGTTAACCTCTCTCTTTTCGTTGGATTATGTGTAATCAGTACTTTTCCAGTCATGCTAAACAGACAGTTTTTTTTCTACATTTGCTTAACGCTTACTGTTTGTTGCAGTTTTCATACGAGAGCGTCTGTTCATAAATCAAAAGACTACCTCTGTCCTACGACTGATTTTATTCCATTCCAGAGTGTTTTTTCATGGGAAACTGACGTAATAATATCAACGAAGTTAGAATTTTCAGATTCATCTTTAATCCAAGTGTATGTGTAAATAATAATATCAGTTTCCTGAACGTCCATGTATACCACTCATCTTCCATAATATTACTTCATTAACTGAAAACACTTAGGTAATGATGCTGCAATCAGAATAATCATTCACTAATTTGTCGCCTATTTTATTATAAATACGAGTTATAAATTAGGTTGGTACTATGCCTCTCTTCATGTGTGTAATTGCGTAGTTTTATGATTTCGTGTTTGTAATAAGTTGTACATCATATTATATTCAAATGATTTTTTTCAGAGAAGAATTCCATGTGGTATGTTTACAAGAAGTTATAGTTTCCTGTTTAAAAATTCTTCGCGAGCAACTAGAGTCAACTTACCATATATTTTCTGCATCTGATCATAATTCTTCATGGGATTATTTCGTCGTAATTCTTGTTAAAAAGCATCCAGACATAGTGGTTGACACTGATACTGTTAGTGTAAGTGGTGAATTTCCTGTTTGTGTGATTTTTATTTGTAGTATTTTTTCACCATATCTCCCATAGCTTTTGGATCAATTTGCAATAGCTCTTTCCGTCTACACAGCCTACGTGGTTTACATCTCACTTCATTCTGACATTCATTTCTTTCTGTATGTTGATGCATAGGTGGTTATGCAGTTAGTCGTATATCAAATGTCTCATATACAGTCCCATAGCGATTCTACTTTGCGAGGGTGGTCCATCATTATTTCTATTATCTTGTGGTTGGTTGGTATGTCGTGTTATCCACTGTCCCTACCCCTAGTCCTAGCTACAATCTACCCACGATCTATCTTTGTCTACCAGGCCTGTAATCACATGCATCAATATAGTCACCAACTCCGAATTCACGGATCTTTTTATAATCATCCCCAACATGGTTTGATGTCACATTGACTTTATCTCTAGGGTGCACAGTATCAAAAAATGTTCTTAATGGTCGGCCAAACAAATTCGTTTGGAGACTTCCCATATTTTATGTTAAGGCTTGTTGTTGCTATATATGAAATATGAAATTATTGCAAGGCTTCCTCATAATTTATAGCCTCTCCTTTCCCCTTTAATAGAGCCCTTTCAAAAATATCTACAAATCTCTTGACTTGGTCATTCGATTGTGGTTGATATGGTGGTATTCAACTATTATAATCTGCTCCATTGCATACATCATTGAGAAGTATATCAATCAATCCTATTTTATTAATTTAGCTGATACCCCAGTAAATTGGATTTACAGTTTTTCGAAACATAACATCTACCAGATTCAGACTTACCACAAAAAGTAAGATTCAACTAAACTTCACCAAGAAGAATTATGTCTTCTCCAGTAGCACTTTTGGCTTTATGTGACGTCGGATGCAACTTTTATCTTCCGATCCTTGACCATGTTGTCTCCGAAACCATAGAAATATCCAACCCAGTATCCACTTGTAACTTGATAGGTTTACTCTTGCAATAAGCTGTTACAAATTTT
Source organism: Schistosoma japonicum (assembly GCA_025215515.1). Classification (NCBI taxonomy): domain Eukaryota; kingdom Metazoa; phylum Platyhelminthes; class Trematoda; order Strigeidida; family Schistosomatidae; genus Schistosoma; species Schistosoma japonicum. The sequence goes on from CM046069.1 coordinate 55,471,113, forward strand.
CTCTTAGCCGAAAGATTTACTCCTCATTTTCGCAGAGTAAAATAAAAACTACATTATGTGTCTTCACGCTTATTTTTGTTATTAAACTTTCGGAAATCACCTGAACGGCCACTTATCTTCACTGTGGACTTGGAGCATTTTTGGACGTAATCCTTTATACCACATTTTAAGCAAATACTTTGGAAAAATAACACTCTTCAACACCAGCAGGGTATCTTCCTTGTCGTTCGATACGTCATTTGATCGCTGGTAATTGTTCTCTGTTGCGATGAGGGTTTGTTTAAGGCATTAATCTCTATAGAGTCGCGAGACTCCACCAGCTAGGTATCATGTTTCGAATTCACTATCCGTTGGCATCCGAAACAGACTGTAAACTTATATTCGGATCAGCCTCGATTCTCGCCAATATAGGAGTGCGAATATCAGCATCCACAGGAGACTTTAATCCACACATGTATACAAAACATTTGAACTGGTTTGCGGTCATCTCAGACAGTGTACCGTTCACACTGACAATTCACAAGGCTGGCATACATCAAATAGTCATCATGGTTTTTTTTGAATAATTGAAGGCGATTGTATCTCGTATGAAAGAGAGACGACCGTTCTCCAAACATGCGTATAAGACATTCAACTGTATCCGCGAACTTGAAATCGGCTAGCTTATTTGGAAGAATATAATCACAATATTTCTCGTGCCGTGATTCGCCAAGCTTCCGTAGTATCAGTCCCATCTTTGAGCTTTCGTCCCAATCCTTGCAGTCATTGATAAATAAGTCTTCATATCTTTTATACCAGGCTTAAAAAGTCACTTCATTTTCAAAATCATTGACAGACTACGATATTGCAATTACAATGGCTTCCTATGTCAACAGAATTTTCCTATAAAGATTTCGATGACACGGATAAACTCTTTACATTAGCTTTATATGCATGTAATGCATTAGCTTAATATCCTCAATTGTGAAGTATGAAACCTTTGACGATAAGGTAGATCTGAATTCAGTTACCTTTACCACTGTTATATCCGACGCGGGTTCTTCGTTTTATATCCTCGTCGCCGCTGTTTTATCGACGTTTTGATAGCCGAGATTATGTATACTGGTTATCCGCAACGCTTAGCCTTATAACTAATAACTGGCCTTGACCTAATCTCTTTTTCGAGAAGCCAATTAATAGCGACCAATATATATATATATATATATATATATATATATATATAAAGTCTAGCCTTTGATTTATATGTCTGTCACACGACATTAACCGATCACGTCTTTTTCTCGACATGCCCTAATTATAATGAGTTCTTCTGACGACTCATTTGTAACCCATTTAGTTAGCTGAATTGTGAGTATAGACAAAGTCTAGTCGTGTACATGTATCCTGCTCTCAAAACTAACTGTAATTAAGAAATCTTGATTGACTACGTTTTCCCACAATGATTTAGGTGTTTTTTTCACTTAGTGTTTAACATACAAGTCTAAAATCAAATCTCGTATGACATTCAATTTAGATACTTCTACGGAATTCCAAACTATAGGAGTGTCAGCTGTTTTTTAGTTAACACCAGTTCATGATGAAAATGATTTCCCAGAGTACTCGAATTTCGTGAAAGTAGACGTTAATGACCGATATTGAAGTTCTCCCATCCAAATTAAACGAAGGTTATAACTAGTGATTATTTGTTCATGAATAAAATAACATCATTAGAATTAAACAAACAGTTACAATCGTATAATATTATACTTTTTATTCGTATAACATCATTACTATAATTTGTTCTTTTTCACACTATTGGTAAAAGAAGTCACTGAATTTCATTTCTCAAATATTGTAGTAAATCTCAATACTAGAAAATAGTCACTTGATTGTAGCTGCTGTTGTGGTTCACTTTAACTGTACCGACTAGAAAATATCTGTTAAGCTTAGTTATTTATTTGGATCTGAATCACTTTGTTTGGCTTTCTTTTTGAATCCAGTAAACTAAGTGTTATCTTACTGTAGCAATAAACTCCGATTAGTTACAACATTCGCCTGGTGGAAAGTGTACGTTTGCGCAGTGGATGCGCACTGCTGAAGAGTCCCATACTAGGACGAAACAGCTGTTCAGTGCTTCCAGGTAATCAGTGGTTGTCTGATTCATATCAATTCGTGATATTAGCATTGACAAATTTACATAACCGTGATTCTGACCAATAAACGACTTACAAAATTTTGCCTAAGGAGAAAGATAGATTGTAGTTTAGATGCATGCTCTGTTTTTCTGATATGTATTTTTAACCTGCCGTATCTAAATGTTACAGCGTCAAGAATACATGTTGCCGATTCCTAACGTAAAACAAACCAGCCTCTCAATAATCTTTCAGTTTTATCAGCTCTTCGTATGAAGTTAATTCATCAAGTAAAACAGTTACATTTGTTTCTTCATACACTTTTCTTAGAATAGTTCTTTTAAGGAAATTATTTACTCACTATTACATTTAATTGAAATCCGGCGGAAAATGTGTTAACAGTATTCATCTATAACATATAATTTCAAAACTTCACATGTACTTTATAATAATTAAAATAAAAGTTAGAGTGTTGTGTAAACACTTGGAAACAAACACCTACGTCTAACAAAATTTAAAAACTTTAAAGTTTTGTCACTGTTTTCATTGAACTGTTAGTTAGTTTTATGACATCAAACTATAAGCAAGATCATATTACACTTGCTAACTTTTATTTAAATACCAATGTTTACCGAACAACTAACAATTATACAATCACTTAAAAGGTGAATTATAAATTCATCAAATTCAGAATAATTAATTAACATAATAAGATTTCTGTTACTTCAACCGCTTATATACTTTCAATTACTTCGGGTTTTTATCAAGGTATGATTCTACTGTTACTACTAATTAGTTTTCAATGCCAAGTTATATAATTAAATTGTCTTTAATGTTACAAGCAATACACAATTAGATAATCTGAAATTTATCATTTGCGTAGCGTTCTCACAAATCTCATTTGTTTCTTAACATTATTTATGTGTTAACTCTCTCTCATAGATCCAACCATTTCCTAACTCTGTAATGAATCGGCATCTATTATCTGTTGACCTGAGTTTATCACAATCCTTTCGTCAATCCAATGTAGAGTTAAATCTACGAATGTTCACCACACATCTGGAGAGTTGTGCAGAATACTCCGCTGTGCGATCAGCTCAATTGAAAAGTGTTTGGGATACAATGTCTTACTATGTAAATAGTGGTCAGTTTAGGGCTGGTTCCCAAGGAAATCGTGCTAGTATACTATGCGGTGATCTTAATCTGAGGGATTCAGAGGTAAATTGTAGTATTTTTACTCGTGAAATTAGTAATAAATGTTTCATTTTGTAACCTTACAATATGTAGTTTTCTCTAAGTTGAATTGTATCTGGTAAGTGGAATCCAGTACACGCGTTTCGTCCTATTAGACTCATCGGCTGGATGTATCTGCATCCCGATGTTAGTGTTCACATTAGAATCCTAACTCAGTCCACTTCTTGCCAAACGCAACCGCGTTCACCACTAGGCTACTGTGTCCAGACAGTCACACTTGTGCTACGGGTACATCTGTAATTAGAATAGGCTTGTATCTTCCCGTTGATTTGTAATGGACTGAAGCTGGTCAGCCTCTGTTGCTATATGTTTATCCTGAGCGGATTACCTCGATATAACGATGTTACACAAGTAATATTTAAGTTGAATTGTGACCGGCAAGTAGAATCCAGGATGCACACATGGCAACAGAGGCTGACCAGTTTCAGTCCATTACAAATCAACGGGAAGATACCAGCCTATTCTAATTTCATATGGTTTTCTCGAAAATACTCGGTAAAAATCGACTACTGAGGTTTTTCAAATTTCATGAATTAATCTCAAATGTTCAAATTACGTAGTACACAAAAAGGGTAATTAATTTTAAATAGTTTGCAGCATCAGAATGTAAAGTAGTTGCGCGCTTATTGGCCTAAGTGATAGATCATTAATATTAGTTGAAAGGCCCAGTGAGCAATGCGACTTATTTTCTTAACAACTAGTGCACTGGTAATAATATACACTGAAATATATTTCTCTTTTAATCTTACTACTGTACAGCACACTTTTTTATCACTCGATGTTAGTGAAGTAGGAATTCAGGATGTGTATGACATTTCTACCATCGATAGGTCGAACCTGAAATTGTAAATACGTTGTTAATGTGATATATTAGCCACAACTGAGGTAACACACCTGGAATTGAAGCAGTGAAGTTGTTAATCAATGAAAAATTAAAGTACTTCGATAAAACTTATTGTCCTAGTGTAGGATCTGTTATTAGCCATTCTGAGTGATTAAAATAACCTAACTGATATTTTCACAACTTTGTCCTGTATGTTTTTTTTTTCATTTCATTACCTTTGTACTTGTCTTTATATTCTACTAATAAAAGATTGTTGCACCTTGTTTATCATAGCAAATAATAACAACTTTTATTCCTCCTTTCCATCTATCCATTTACTTGAAAATTCAGCCTTTTTATCAATCTCAGCCACCTCACAACTTCTGGTTTGTAAGTTTTCTATTTAGTTTTCTTTATCAGTAATAAGTTGGTATTCGGAGTTTTCTGTGGAACCGTCTCCTCCGTTGATTTTCTTGTTAAATATTTTTGCATACACCTATATTTTTCGTATTTATTCTTGGTCTTATGGGTTGTTTTTTTTTCACGATGACTTACTTCATATTGGTAGGTCAGTATGTTGGGTGGCTTACCTTATGGCATACAAGATGTATGGAATGAATGCGGACGTCGTGTTGAGATTAGAAACACTTGGGATCCCATGCATAATCCAAATGCTCGCCGTCTATTTAAGGGTGTACCTCGTGCTCATATGACTTTTAGATATGATCGTATGTATGTATTGGGTTCAAGATTGAAACCTATTGATTTTGGCCTCCGTGGGATCGAGAAGATAAAAGATCTTTCATGCTTACCTTCTGACCATTGGGGTATTCTTGGTCGATTCTTACTGCCTGTTTTGTAACATTTGTTCTCTCCACTATCAGTGAGCTACGTCGTATGCATTTCAAAAGACTTGCGTTATTTTTTTGCTTGAAATTATTTTTCAGTGGTATATAAAAACCAGATTTTAAAGTACATGTTCTCAATTTCATTTCTCAGTTAATAAAGTTGTAACTACAAAACCTATGTATTGCGACCTAAGGGTTTTGTGGCCGAGTGCTGGTTTATGAGTTTCCCTGCTAGTCTATAGAACACGAACTTTGGTGACCGGAAAATGTACGACCTATAGTACATCCAGATATTCTCACTTTTTGGTCAGTCTAATCTGATCGTTAACCCCAAGCTGAATAAAGAAAAGACACTTATATGATGAGCTAGAGAGTTCAACAATATGGAACATCATTTATTTAAGCGCATTCATTTATATATCAATTTAATTACGGGGATTTTTAGTTAAAAGAAACCACCAACTGAATAAACTTTACAAAATCACTAGAAGTTATTTTTTTTTTACTAATTGAATAAGAAGTTAAAACTGAATTAAGTAATCCAAATAAATGTCATAGCATTTACTTTGAAGTGTAACTGACATTAGATTTATTTACTATGATGAAAGTTTACAAATCAAACAAATAGAAGTCAATGCATGTCTGTCACTTAATTTTCTGAATGTTTGTGTTTTTTTTGGGGTCGGGGGATTTTGAATCATCAACATAATGCCTAATTAATCTCACCCAGATCCGTTTATACAATAAAGAATTATATCTGATAATCTTTTTTTATCCTATTCTACTGCTTCAGTTCCGTAGGTAACTTGAAATAAACGCTTTGTTAATGACTGTAGTGTGGAATTCTACATCACATTAACTTGTGTATCTGGAATTTACATTCTTTATGGTAGTTATGATACTGTAGTGGTTTGGTAGTACGCTCATAGATACTTACATTCTAGTACTTCCAGCGAAGTGGGGTCTAACCTAGATCTTATACTTTCTGGAAATTTATTTGCATGAAGTATCACTATATTACGTTTCTTTTCATTCAACGAAGTGATATTAACTGGATTTTTTTGTGAATTTCTTTATATTAACCATTTAGTTTCTTTTATCGTATACATTTTTGTGTCATTTGATACTGAATTGCTCTCTACAGTCACAAGCTTAATAAGCAACTATTTTTAATCATACAATGCTTTTCTTGCCTCTCAATCAACACCATTGTCTCTACTCAATATTTTTGAATATCTCTTAGTGGTTACTATAATTGACTCATAAGACCTTTAACGGACCTGACAAAATTAGGGTCAGGTTTGTTTGATATCAGTTTATCCTTATGGTTTCCAAATAATTGAATCTGGCTTTCCATCCAACTGCAAATTTATCCCTATACTGTCACTAGCATACCAGTATTGGTGATGCAGTTAATGTGTTGTAATATCGCAATCCTTGTGAAGTGAAAGTTCCTAAATGTGGGAACCCTAATATGGTTTATGTTTATGTAAAGTAATTACATCTTACGAAGTGAATGTGTGAATCATTACATTGTTTATGTACAAACATCAGCTGCATCTTGGCTTGTCCAGAAATAACGAGGAGTGGATCTGGAAATTAAAGTCACCAAGAACTTGACTCCGATATATCTGTGAATTCCCTAGTATCCCACAGTGCTTAATTAGTATTGCCGTTTCAAAATATGGCATTCCCTGTTACAACATGCTTTACAATTGTATCGGTTAGTAAATTTTAAAGTAGGTGTCTATGTACAATCAATAATGTCTCTGATTTTGAAGGTTTTGCCGATTTTTATCATATGAGGTACTTTGGTCACCTGCTATTGACATATTTCAATAAATCTTCACAGATCGTCGGTAAAAATTTATCTTGCAGACATGGTAATACTTTCGTCGTATGTTTCTCAGTTGAGTAAAACCTATTGATGTAAAGTGATGTTGTAAACGGGAAAAGTGACGTAATTATATGAGCTTAGTTAAGAAGGCGTTCCTTAACTCTTGAAATAGTTATGATGCAATAATGAAAATGGTAGAAACAAGTTCATGTTTGTTAATGTTATAGCATGTTCTGTTTGACAATTCATCCCAGCTCACTTCTGGAGCCTGTGGTTTATTTGTAAGGACCGTTCTAAACTAGACCAATACTAATGTTATGAGTGTGCACTCCGACTACCCGATTCACGAAATGTGCCTGACAACTGATGACAGGATGTACAAAACCATGTTTTCAAAGAGGCCAGTCACATTTCCAGTTATTTGTATGATTAGCTGTTCTCAGTAGGTCGTGCGTTTAAACGGTTGCCAATCCAAATGTTTTTTTTTACCCGGAACATATTTGGAATTCCTCCCCCTCCCTTCCAAAAACCTGATATTTGGATTTCAGTGTCAAGCACGATCATTCCGTTCTTATCTTTCTTCTACTCTCATACTTTCTTTACTTAACAGGTATTTCGTCAGCCGGAAATGTACCTCCGTAGCTTTTTATCACAGTGCATAACATAACCAATTTATATATCTATCCCATTCACACTGAAACTAATGCTAACTCAGTGAGCAAAAAAGTTAGTCCCGAAGCGCACTAGGTTGAAAAAACAGAGTCCAAGTCATTTAGAAAAGTAAGTACATAACGCGGGACTTTGCAAAACTTGCCCCCAGTTTTTCAGGTTAACGTTTTAACAAACGTCTTAAATGATATTAGATTAAGTTTTGACTGGTGTTACTCACCGTATTGCCTAGGCTTAGAACACTGCTGAACTTAAATTGGAAACATAGAGTGGCAGTAATCAGATCGTGAATTCAGGAAGTAGTTTCTAGTGTAATACTCAACGTAGTAGGTAATATCTACAATCAATTATAATAATACTTGGAAATAGGCTTTTCCATTGCCCGTAAATTGATAATCATTATTTTACGCATACCTCTCAGAAACCTTAAGCCAAACAAGAATTTTAGTGAGGACCACATGCATATATTTTTTATAGTTGAAGCCACTGTGATGTGCATCCATCTGTGAATAAATCTGTGCCTTTTGGTTATGATGTTTACGAAGAAGGCATAATTTAGTGAGTCCTAACCTCGATTTTTTCGTAAAATGATTTGTTACCTTCACGTAGTTTAACAGTAAAAGCGACACTACAAAACTATGTCTCATTTATTTACCATGAAAACATCTTTGTCCCTTGACATATAGTTCTTTTCAGCTAAACGACTGTCTTTAGTTCTGTATTTTGACTGGCTTTCGGAGATTAATCAATCAGAGTGATGACTGGCGTATCCTTAAACTAAGCGCGGGTATTTCTAGGGTCACTACTGCTAGTCCCGGCACTAGATAAGCATCAACCTGGTTAGGTGTTGCCGCAATATGACATTTCTGTTACCTTGTGTGGTTAAGTGCGTGGCGACTGTTCCACATTAACAGCGTGGCGACTGTTCCACATTAACAGCGTGGCAGACTGGTCATCCTTTATTCATCCTCAGAAATCTCAACAACAATATTTTTACGTAGGAATGTGACTAATAACAGGTGAGTCTATAGTTTGTCTGAACATACTACGTCAGTGGTTTTTAGTTTAATCACTACAAAATAAAAGCAATATAAATCATCCAGGAAAATAAGTAATCATGTAAACCCAACTTAGATTACCTGAATGGTCTTTGACGACGTAAGTACACTGCAGTTCGTTCTTAAGGAAAGTAGAATATCATCATTATTTCTTTTTAAGCTCAAAGTGACTTATTTCACAACAAGAAAACCATATACAAATCGTATTTCCAAAAAAATACGCCTTATGATTCTGTGGTAGCTATGCAATTTAGTGCAAACTACATTCATGTAGAATAGTTTAATATGCACGCACAGTTACGTTTTTCTATGACAGATAGTGTAATTTTGAAAAATAACTGATTACAGATGATTTTTATATAGACACGATAACTGGTTACGATGTCACGTAAACACCTAAGCTAACTGGTAAGCAGCCTCCGTTCTAGAAGCTCACTATAAAAAATGAAAAGTTACATTTTGGCTGTTTGACGTGTCTCACCGAACTTCAGGCTTGCACCCATAAAAATACGCAACATAGTAATGCCACATCTCTAGAGTGTGTACGTTTGATCTGCAGTCACTCATTACATAGTACATCGGAGTCCAAAAAGATTCATTAAAAAAAAATAATTTTCTAACTGCAGACAGCCTTAACAACATGACCCATTAATGTTAGGTCCGAAGACGCTATGATGCTGTAAAATGATTAGAAACTGGACCTACTAGTCAACAGTCGAGGGTCGGTATATTTAGCTGATACAACAAATAAGGCGATTGACCCTTTAAGTTTCATATGGCATAGTTGTATCAACTGCAGATTTTCTATAACTGTACTTCGCATCTATATGCATGTTTGTATATAAAAAGTAAATTTACTATTCTTGATTATTGCGAGTGATAGGATTAAAGTACCGGTACGGATTGACAGGAAATTAAACCAATATTTTGAGGTTACAGCTTACAGAATGGCGAAAATGTTTATTGATTATATATGTTAGCTAATTTCAACGAGAAAATCATTATTGAAAACGTGAAAGAAGAAAGATTATTTTGCAGGATCTTTTAGTGTTAATTTCAATTTAACAAATGTCTGCATAGATTTTCTTTCTTAATTTACTACGGTTAGTGCATTTAAGCATCTATAAAAATATCGCAGGGCAATACTAAAGACTTACAACTGAACTGACAACAACAAGACACAAGAACTAAGAAATCATCTGGTTTATACCTGATGGTTTTCGGCCATAATATTCGTTATCTAGTAGCTTTTAAAATTGCTGTTTATCTATTCGAGAAACTTTTGAATTTCTTTACTTTATTTTTGCATCAATAAGCTTTTTTTCTACACTTTATAACGAACAGAGGGATCTTTCTTTAGACTATCAAATCTGTGATGCCGACTGTTGTTTTAACATGTATTTTGTAACTAAAAATAAGAAAACATTAGCTTAATTTAAATACACGTTTATTTATGTTTACATTTTGGTTGCGTTCCATCTTTATTCGTGTTGTTTACTTTTCGCCTTGAGCGACTGCTTTTAGAAACAGATGACCAGGTCGGATGCTTCACCAAATAAATATGTGGTAGTGTCATAACATGCTTAGCTCAATTTATTTTTTATGGTTGAATTACCGTCTCCGACCATTTTAAGGGATAATTAGGCTTATACACCTATTAATCACCCTTCATCCAAGTTAGTATACTTTAAATATTACATCGGATTCTAAACTGTCGTTAGCTGGTATTCTTAGTTACTTTAGGTTAGGGTTTGTTTTAATCGAAAACATTTTGCAAGGTAATCAATACTTACAATAACGACACTGTCGTTAAGTAGACAGTCTTTTTTTTCTGTGAAACTGTAACTTTGGAAGTCCGATTCTATCGATATGAAATTAGTCAATCAGCAACTCGAGAATTAATACCGAGGCCAGAGATAAACAGTTTGCAATACAGAAAGAATGCAAAATGACCATGAATACGATCATAGTGCTATGATCCAAGATCACTAAAACAGTAAGACCAATTATTCCCTTAACTGTGTTATGAAAGTTTTCAAAGCAGAAGAGGAACCTGAATTAATAGATGTTTTACTTGATGACTGCAAGTATCTTTATAAGCATTGTATAGTGCAGATTTAATAATGGTTCTGTAAAGGCCTAAGCATAGTGATGAGCTTACGTAGGATGATAATAAATGGTGTAAATGTCTTCGTAAGCAGTTCTTTAAGAAGTATCGAAACCGGATTCATTAGTTAAATTTACTAAAGGATTTTCGCAATTATTATTTATGAGATCTTTTTGATTGTTCTGTGTGAAAATCCCTCCATGTAACTTTTTCTCTCTGTTGTAATTCGTTGTTTTAAGGCCAAAAGTACAGTTGTTTTCCTTAATCCGTTTAGTTGTACATTCTAATGATCTTTTGTCTCTAAATGAGATGTTTCGTTTTTTTATCGTAATATTCGTTTTTCCTTGCGTTTTTGTTAGATTTCTATTATTCTTTTAGACTTTAGGCAAGGAAAGGATACATAGCTATCCACTCTAGTGGTATGTTGAACTAAATATGGTAACGGAACTTTACACGCGCATGAGATTGTTCCGAAGATGTAATACTAGCTAGACCTTTCACTAGTTCACTTTAGCACAGTTATTCACGTAATTTTTCCGTTTAAGTTGTAAAAGCTATAAGTAATTGTCTGGTTACTATTTTCTAAAAAGTCCATTTTCTGGTTATAAATGTAGCTTGTAGAAAACTAGACTTTACCTTATTTGACGTTGTTGCCAAAAATAGTGATAACCGAAAGTATGAAAATCAAACGTAATGATACTTAAACAACATAACCCTCCTTCAATAAGCGCGACATAAAAAAAGATAGTCCCTTTCTATTAGAGAAGCCAAAGACAACATTACGTGAAAAAATAGTTTATTAGAAAAGGGTTTAATATTAGAAAAAAATTATGTATCGTAAGAAATAAGAACTAATAGTCATTAACTCCAAAAGAAAATGTACACTTTTTCACAAGTGGCGTTTGTTAATGTACTCCTTAATCTTGCAACACTATTGGTCAGTCAGTCAGTTACAACAAAGAACTTGGTACATGCGTAAATCAGTTCAAGTTGCCATGCTTAAATTAACAGATAGAGATTAAATTGTCGAACCAAATCCCAGTGTATGAGAGATAGTTACAGAGTAAGTACTAATGGAAAGGCATAGAGATCAGAGACAAGACTCAAAACAAAAAAAGTGATTCAGTAAACAGAAAATTATGCAAAGCTCAAAAACTAAAATTTGGAGGACGACAAGGAGTGGATGCACCTGCGCCATTGCGAACGATTTTAAGCCACATAACCTAAAGTCTCTAACCATTTGTTATGATCATCACATGGGCCCCAACCAGGTAGTCTGCATCTATTAACATGGCTCAGCCCAATTGTCAATGACTTCATGGATTGATGTCATGTTTTCGTTTGGCCACCCCTAGCTTTATTCCAGCCTACTCCCACATCAGACAACATTGCTCGTTGAGGTAGACGGTTGTCAGGTATTCATAACACATGTTCTAACCACCTCAGCTATGAAGATTCACTACTTCATCAACAGACTTACCGTATTTACCTAGAACTCTATTCCTAACTCACGCATTGATTACTCGGTGGTCCCAGCAAACACGAGCAATGTTTCGAAGACATCTATGATCAAATACTAAAAGCCTACGAATATCCTATATCCTTAATGGCTATGTTTCACATTCATAAAATAAAACAGATCGGACTGCTGCGCAATAAACGCATCCTTTCGTCAGTAGATGGATGTCTCGCCTATGCCACCAGTGACGCAAATCGGTAAAAGCCAATCGGGCCTTATGTATACGAGCCGAGATTTCATCAGACACTAGACCATCAGGACTAATGAGGCTCCCGAGATAAGGAAAGCGGTTAACACATTCAGTTGCCTCGCTCCATATCACTAACTTCGGTGCCGAATTAAGCCAGTCCTGAAGCAGCATTTTGCATTTAGATGGGGAGAATCGCATCCCAAACATGCTTACATTCATGTTTAAGGTTGTCAAAAAATTCTGCATTTTATCAGCATCTTCACTCAATAGAACTACATTATCTGCATATTCTAAGTCAGTAAGTTTATCTCCTGGAAGGAGGTCGACCCCAGAGAAATCAGATGATGATAATGTTAACTCTAAAAGTATGTCAATGATAAAATTAAATAAAAATGGGGAAAACGGACAACCTTGACGAACACCATTAGAAGTGATCAATTCCGACGACAATCAGCCACAAGCTCTAACTCGACATGTAGTGTTCGAGTAGAAAGCTTGTATAAGGTTAATGTGCTTCTCCGGTACGTCTTTTAATGATAGACATTGGCACATAATCTTACGATCGTTAGAGTCAAACGCCGCTTTAAGGTCAAGGAATACAGATATTGTCGGGGGGTCTAAAAGTGTGTCTACGTTCCAGAACCTGCCGAAGTGTGAATATTTGATCCATACAACAACGTCCAGGTCTGAAACCAGCTTGGTTTTCTTGAGTTTGCTCTTCACGAGCTTTAGTTAGACGACGAAGTATTATTGAAGCTAATATTTTAGACACTATATTCGTTAAACGGATTCCTCGGTAATTGTCACACGAGGACTTCTGTCCTTTCTTATAGATTGGGACGATCAGTGTTCGAGACTAGTCAGATGGGATTACGTCCAGTTCCCAAATTCTAGCCAAGATCTCAGTTAATCTCACTGCTAAAACTGGACCACCGTCCGTAAATATCTCATAGGCTAATCCATCAGGTCCTGCTGCTCTTTCTCGCTTTAAGTTTCCAATAGTCTTCTCAACCTCACTGAGACTTGAGGGACCAATGTTAACTTGCCATTCAGATTGTTTGGGGATGATGGGCAACAGGGATGACGCCCTTAAACCTTGAGTTACTGCTTTTTGTCTCATCGTTCGCCAATCGACCTGCCTGGCATGATGGAATCTACGGGTACATATATTCCTGCTTTTATAGCTTAGTTGGGTCAATACGATAGGCGAGCTCGACCACCACATCAAGGTAGCAGCTAAGGTCGTGAACATTATTGGTAGCTTCACGGAACAGATTGTTGACAATTTGTTATCACTGATGAGTCGCCTGAATCACTGACGTTTGGTCGCTTTTGTCAAGGTATGCGTTGCACGCACGAAGACGCTACTACTTACTGCGTTTTTCGACACTTATTTCTAGTATTTTACAAACTTCTTGCGGCAATTCTTGAAAATATCGTAACTCTTGCTTCAACGTTCAATACTGCACAGTATACCGAAAAAATACTAACAAAGCAAAGTACCGGAATGTAATAATGAAGAATAAAATGTGGTCACGAAGTGTTACACAGAAGTCTGAATGCGCAATAAAACCAGCATGTATAATTAACAAGATGGTGATCGAGGAATAACTTGTGGCACACTCCTGTAGACTTTGCGGTTATAACTTTCTTAAAGAAATAGTCGAATCAACGACGCTCGCTGTCTTTGACCATTTTTATTCTGCAAAAGGCATAAGGCACCTTTATACAACTTTAAGGAAACTAAATGGAATAAAAGGTATATGAGTTATACTTACATCTTATTCGTAGTATTTGGAAGTCGTGATCGTTTCCTCCATTTATTTTCTTTGTGCGTCGTGATTAATTAATCTTCAAATCTTCTAGACTGTCATCTGTGTAGGGTTGTTTCTCCTTATATTAAGCTTTAGTTATCGATGAGTGTTACCCACCTGATTGTTGGTAATGTTATCGATTGACAATGTGAATCTATCGTGAGAAGTAGCCTAATATAACCATGATCTTAACCATTAGATGCATATATATACTCAGGCAGCTTAATTAATAAGATCTACAATCCGGACGTATAACCGAAATATAATCAATTATTTAACATTAAATGAAACACGTAGCTTGACTACGCGTGAGCCATTCTATGCAACCATACATTGGTATAGCAAATACTGGTACTTCATGTCTTCGGACATATCAAGATAACGACTTCGAGTGACAATATAGTAAGTATTCGTCTCCTGAAAAGAGTTACTCAGTTTAAATGACACTTACACTCATGTACTTCTCTAGTGCCTGATGAAACCGTATGCAAGTAAAATGAGTTCGATAGAGCATAGTTTGCTGCAAAAGTTCACCTACATTAGACGTTCCACCCACAAAAATACTGGAGCATGTACTCGGCAAATTGTTTACAGGCCTTATATGGCCGAATTACTTAATGGTTGGAGTTATTATAATTCACTTGTACATATACCTTGTTTAGACAAAGCATAATCAGGCTTACTTAATGTTGATTAGCTCTAGATCCAGCCAATCAAAATATTGGGCATCATTTGAAATTGTGCATGCGAGGTTCAGCAAGGCTACATATTGAGATGAAATTTAAAAATTAAGTACTTGATCTTCTGGATATCACTAAGTAGATATTAGATTGGATTGTTTGATACAGCTATGTACTAAGTGAAAAGTATTACTGCCAGCCAACAGCCGTATGAAAAGGGTATGTCAAACAGTTTGAATGTATTCAACAGCATTAATACATGTTAAGTATATTAGGTATAAAGAAACGACGGTGAAACTTAACTTTGCAGGCGAACTTGAGATAGCTAATGAGAATCCAGGTATTTGTTTCGAAAATGTTCGCTTAGTCTAGTTCAAAATGCTAACATGGGATCGGTTGAATAAATGTTTCTATGGGGACGTCATTATCACTAATCTACAAAGCTGTCGGTTCACTTCGTACAGAGTTGATTTGTTGTTGTGGACTCAATATGGCTCAAATATCATCCACAGATACTTGAAATCGGTCCATTTTTCTTTGTAATGGGTTCTGGTAAAAGAAATCAATAAGAAAAGGCAGCTTCTTAAGCCAGTTTGGATTGACACTTAAGCAAACTTGCATGTTAGTTGTACTGTGGATTATGGGATTTCCTTCGTCGCTGGCATCGTCTCTTATAAATGTAAGCGAATTGTCAGCAGTATAATGGTATCAGTACTGTAGAGATATATTCTTAGAAATTCTGTAATGTTTGATTCTGTTGCTAGGAGGCATTGGAAAAATTGTTGAAATGGATGAAACAGCCATTAGGAAGAGAAAATATAATAGAGGAAGATCTCTAAAAACTGAATCGGTAGTTACTAATTGCTTCATTCTCACTGATAGGTTCTTGTTATCAACGACATAACATTAGGTAAGGCGTATTTCCAGGATGTCCTAAATTGAATTGCAAGGACCCTGATACCAAATATTCAGATGTAAGTTCTACAATGATCCACAATTTATACTGACGACAGGAGAGCTTATCAGCCTCTGTAGACTTTGATATGTTCACCGATTTGTAGTTCACAGAAGACATTTTAAGAAACTAAGTACTGGTGTTAATATACAGAACATCGAAGGATACTGGTCACGTTCAAAGGAGTTTCAAAGACCATATAAATGCTCTTGAAACAACATGATATGGAACCATATGGATGAGTCCCTAAATTGTTAAAATAATGAATTTAAACTGAATGAACCTGTCTTAAACCTTCAAAAGTTCATAAATTATAGTAAATCATTACATCGTATGTAACGTTTTTAAGGATTTTAGCATTGTTCATTATAAATAATGATTTTATCTTCCACTGCATTCTCATTGGTTAGCTGCATCATGGTCATTTGTAGTTGTGCAAGTTCACCAGCAGAGTTTAGTTTCACCATTACATTTTAACCAGATCAAATGCATCAGTGTTGTAATTTGTCAACAGGGCTTGCCACCAGGTGAATTTAGTGACACAATTTTTGTATTTACCTCAAACCACCTAAAAATACCAACCAATAGAAATCGGAACATTTTCGGCGCGGTCCTTGACGTTTTTTGTCTTGAGTTATTTTGGTAGGTTTTAGTCCTGTCTTGTGAATCCTTCTATTTCCAAGATATTTGTCTTGATAGCGTTAATTTTTATTAGTTAGTTGGTCCTTAGCTATGCCAGATAAACAATGTAAACAGATTACAAAACCGTAACTCTGGCGTACCTTGTTTAATTTAGTTTTGAGCTTGTTTCGAGTCATTAGAGATCACTATAGTAGCTGGATTTCGGTTACCTATATGGCCATATGGGTAAACGCTTATACTTTTTCTTTGTTATTTCTTTACATTTTACTAAAGTTCTTTTATTTGCCACTTGGATTTCTAGTTTAATTTGATGATTGGTCTTTGTGTCGTTGTTGTGCTCTTCTATATTTGTGCGTGCAATGCAGTGCTCTAGTTCCTCTAATTTGACTAAATTTTGAAATTCTTCTATAAAAGGTTTGTGTAGTTGCGTATACTACCTCGTTAGGTATATTTTCGTCCAGATTTATAATGTATACACTTTTTCTATGCATTTTGTTAATTCTTATAGGTTTCTAGGGTTTAGCACATGATGATTATTATCCCTTAAAAAATTTTGACGCTCGGAACTCATGTGGAATATCTTTTTTTACATCTCTTTAATTACTGGTTTATGGTACTAGCTGTAATTGTAATCTTCCCCCACTAAATTTTACTGTACTTACTGTCCATGAATTGTGACAGTACACTAATAAACATACTACTTAAATTTAATCAGATTCCTCTAAGTATGTTCGCACAGTGATTTGTTTTTCTCGTCTCAAATGTTAATTACATGAGCTATGAGTATAAAGTACTCAGAACGTGGCTGGCTTTTTTGATAAATATACCGTATCAGAGCTACTGAGTTCAGTGTCATGTGCCTTGACCAGAGGCACAAGGTTGTGTTATTTATCAGTTGTGATATCATTAGATTTAATTATATCCGTCATATACTAGCTGTCCTTTCATAACACATTGGTTGTGTAGTTACGTTCTTTCTACCGAGCTATTTCATTGGTATCCTACCTGTTTATGGGTCTATAACCAGTCATCTTTAGAGACTTCAAAACGTGAGATAACACTTAGTTATACACTTATTACTTTGAGTTGTGATCTAGTGGAAGTATTCTATGACGTGTAGTATCAGTATCTTACGCCATCTTTACCGCAATTGTAAGAATCAACTTAGGCTATCTTTTTTTCGATTCTTATTGCTGAAAAATAGCAGAAAGCTATGGACAAATTCTAAAGTTTATGTGGACTTCTAAACAAAATTTTCCCCCTTATATAACTCATCTCCATGTTTGTTTTGGGAAGACTAATGCAGACAACTCTATGCGTTTATGAAAAATGTATTGCTCTAATCGTTCCAGATCTCCCGGTACATTATATCATATCGCATAGGCTAACTTCATCCTTACTATTATCCTTTCAAGTGTTTAGACCATCGCTGCCGCACTGACGTGTCAATCAGGCTTTTCTGTCGAGACGAAGCAATCAGGCTCTACTGTCTACAGCAGTCATTCCCTGAGGACCTACCATTGCAGGCATGTCTGTTGAAGAGAGTTAGGATTAAATGCAGTTGACCTAAGATCAGAAAGCAAAGTTGTACTGCCCACTTTTCAGAGGTGTGATAGTAGTGTATTTCTCTCATACAACCAGCATGACAGTGATGCTGCTTTAAACAAAATAAACCCTGGCCGTGCTACTACCTTGACGTGGTGTTCGGGCTTGCCTATCATGATAACTCGATCGGGCTATACTGGTTTGAATAATTGTCCATCAAAGTCCTACCAGGCCAGGCAGGTCGGATGGGAGGCGATGAGAATAAAAGCAGCAAATATGAAGTCCGGGAATGAAGTCTTACTGTCGCCTTTACAGAAATGTGACAGTGATAAGGTGGTTCCTTTGGATAGCCAGCACAACAGTGATTTTGCCCGCCCACAAAGGAATTTGCAAGGTTATAAATGGTCGACCCTAAAAATGCACACCCTACTCCATGAATTTCCGTCTCCGGCAGTAAGACCCTTACACGTACAGAGCTACAATAACAAATGCCTCTTTCAAAAAGACCGTATGTGAACGGCCTCAGGCAGTTGTTTCTTGAACACTGCAGTAATGCTGCCACGTCTTTACTATCAACCCTAACTCAGTTTGCTTTTTAGGTACATCAAGAAAAAGAACCCTCTGACATCGTGGGCAACTGGGGGGATGGTAGTTGATGTTGAACATAGAGCCCTAAGAAAACATGTTAAATCAATCGAAGAGGTCATAAAATTTCATCTACTGAGATGGTGGGGGCATATGTTGTGTATGCTTGACCACTGCTTGATGTTGGCGGAGACAGGAGTAGGATAGAAGAAGGATAGGGACGGCCAAATTACTTGGTTGAGGCCCATGTGATAATGGCAGTCAGTCGCTAAAGACACTGGGTAACATGATTCAAAATCATTCACATTAGCTCAAGTATATTAATTCTCTATCTTCGTCTAGATTTGAAGGTCTGTCTTTTGTACACACTTCGATGGGACCTTGTAATCTAACAGCAAATAAGTGACTGTTAATGGTTATCCGGTCGATTAATGCTGCCTGTGCTCTGTCTCTTGGTGCGACGCCGATGCTATAGAGTTCCCAGTTAGGTGCATTTGAAACACTTCAAATCTATAAATGGGGAGTGAATGTGTAGTTCATCACCAGAGTCCTGAATATGAGTCTCAGATAAACAACAAACATGAATGTTAAGGCTTTCGAGAGACATGGCCAAGCCTACATATTGTCTGATCAATATCATTGCGCGAACTTTCATGGAGGCTAGTTTGAATGGCACATGTGGCTTCAGAAAGGCTGTATCAATTTTCGACATTGATGGCAATAAATAAAAAGTTTACCATTTAACGACTTCAGACCAAACTGATAGGGCAAAATGTTCACCCTGGACGAGCTGTTGGGTAAACCAAATAAGTACTAAGGACAAATAAAGACGGAAAAATGGGAATGTATGATAAAATAGGGTTTCATTAGAACAAAAGTAAATATCATACGTGTATAAGTATCGTTAAGGTGAAATGCAACATAATAAACAGACGACATTTTCCTAATTCATAGTTATTGTAATTGTGTGTGGGCTGAGATACTGCCCTGTCGCTTAAATCAAAGCAGTTGGTTTTCTTAGGGGACCACTCTACAAGCTCTTGACTTTAAAATCGATCCACAAGGCAGCAGACAGACAAATACAGCGCAGAACTTCGTACGTACGTACATCAGTTCGGGTTGCCATACCACATCAGCACAGAGACGCAAATGTCAGTTCAAATCCAAGAGTGATAGCGATAGTAGAAGTATTAGCAGTAATGCAGAAAACTAGGGAGCGAAGATATGATTCGAAAAGTATAATTCAGTGAGATAAATTTGAAAGGAGAAAGATAGAGAATTCAGGAGGTTAGATTTTGAGAGAACGCAAAGAGTGGATGCACCTGCGCCATTGCAAACGATTCTGAGCCATGTCGTTCAAGGTCTCTAACCATTGGTAACTTTCGTCTTGCGGACCCCAACTACGCAGCCTACATCTACCAACATGACTCAGTCCACTTTTCAGTGACTTCATCGATTTCTGCCATGTTTTGGTTTGGCCGCCTCTAGCTTTCTTCCAAGCTATTCCTACTCCGAAAAACATAGCTTGTCGAGGCAGTCGGTAGTTAGACATGCGTAACACATGTCCAAACCACCTCAACTGATGAAGTTTCAATACTTCATCTATTGATTTGCCATCCTTTCCTAGAACCCGTTTCCTAACGACAGGCAGTGGAACATCGTCAGAAGATTCAGCCCCATGGTAGCCGGTGACCGGAGTTGGTTCATTCGCCTTTTGTTCCTCTAGGATCGTAGAGCCCATGTGCATCATTGGTTTGGAATCTGGATTTTTCAGCTCCCCTAGGGGAACCTTCTATGCTCACCGGCCGGTTTAAACGCTGGACGTTCGCTTTTGTCCTTCCACTTTACTAAACAACACTCCTACTGCGATATGGCAGTGATTAGGACTCTTGCTGAAGTTGAAAATGTCATAGGTAATCTTGAAACGAAACAATCGTCGTCTGAATTTTTAGAATTCGGTATCCTCTCATTGACTCACTAATTGACTAAGAATACGCAGATTATATTGTCCTATTTGTTACTCGCTGATAAAATGTAAAGTGGTTTGATAGCTTTAAGCAACAATACAAACGTTCAGGATACGTCTCTACCCCCTCGAAATGCAAATTGTTGCTTCAGAGATGGTATACATCAGCGTGTGAACTAAAGGTAGAGAATGAAGTAGTTGAGCACGTCGACCACTTTACTTATCCTAGAAGTCTGATCAGCTTTGATGGGTTGGTGTCTAATGAAATCTCGACACAGCCTCAAGAAGCTTGTTGAGCTTATACCAATTTATGTCTCCTATGTCGTAGGCGAGATATCCGTTTGTCAAATAAAGGATGATTACGCTGCATAGTTGTCCGTTGTACCTTAATGTATGAAGGTGAAACGTAGCCATTCAGAGTAAATGACATTTGTATGTTATTGGTATTTTATCATTTATATCTTCGAAACATCACTCATATTTGCTGAGATCGAGTAAATGACAATAAAGTTAGACTCAGGATGTTGTGGAACAATAGTAAATTTGTTAGTGAGGTCAGTCAGTCAGCCACAACGTAGAAGTTGGCACATGCTTATATCAGTTCAAGTTTCTATGCCTCAATTAGCAAATAGAGATTAATTATCGGACCAAATCCCAAAGTAGTAAAGGTAGTAACAGAGTTCAAATTAATGAAGAGGATTGTTGATCGAAGGTAAGATGTAAGAAAATATAAATCAGTAAAAAGGAAATCATGATGAATTCAAAAGTTTATTATTTGGATGCGTATAAGGAATGGATGCACATGCGCTATTGCGAACGATTTAGAGTCATGTCACCTGAAGTCTCTAACCACTGGTTAGGATCATCACAGACCCTAACCAAGTAAGCTACACCTATTAACATGACTCAGCCAAATTGTCTATGACTTCATGGACTGGTGCCGTGTTTTGTTTGGCTATTGATAGGGTTGCGAATCTCTGTTGGTTGAAGTAGTTAGGTCATGTTTTACGTAGGACTAACCACCACCTGTTTCAAGGCACGATACTGACTGATATTGGGATAGAATGGAAGGAATCTAGAGGCTGACAAACCAAAACGTGGCATCAGTCGATAAAGTTACTAACTGCTGGTTTGAATCGTGTCAGTAGATGCAGACTGCGCGAGTGCTGTCATCAATGGTTGGAAATGGAAATGGCTCAGAATCAGTTACAGTGGCGCAAGTTTATTTAATTTTCGTTCACGGATCGTTAGCCTGATATCATTATTACATACCTTTCTTTTGACGAAATAATTATTTCTCCCTGTGCTACATTATTTACGTCCATGCTTCTTTTACTACGATTGAAGTAACTACTGCTTTTACTAATTTGGTGTTCATCTTTTGTCATTGCGATTTGAACCAGTGTACAAACTTCCTAGGTTCTACTTTGTACGTACATATACACATATATACCATTATCTATTAGGAAATTAATGAGTAAAGTTTTTTCTCTTATCCTACGATAAGACAATAGAATTATCTGCTATTATACCCTTTGTCTAGCTTAATTTCATTTTTAAACTTGTATGCAGGTCGATTTTCTGTGGATAGTCACTTATTTACCCTTGCTTTTTGTAAATTCATACTTCTCGATTACTTAGTCTAACTTTCTTTTCAGATATTAATGCTGTTGTCGTCTTCAATTTGTTAGACATACAGCCAACTACTGTATTGCAGAAAATTCACAGTACAGAGTAAAAAACATCAGAAGCTTACTGTTATATAAATACAGATGGTTTGCGAAAAGTGTAAGTTCAGTTATATGTGACATCCCGATTGGCAGGCGAGAAGAAACTTGGAAAAGTAATAACTCCCGATCCATGGAAAGCGGGTGCGCGGAATACAGTCAGTAGTGGTGGGAGGAAACTGAATGAGAATAAACTGTTAAGCAGTTCGAAAAACCGATTTAGTCCTTATTCTAATACGTTTCCGAGATGCAGAATATGTGCACAAACTGTTCATCAACCAGGCTCCTATTATTGTCAGCAATGTGCATTCAAGAAAGGTATTTGTTCTATGTGCGGTGTGCGTTTAATCAATACGACACAATATAACCAGTCAGCTGCCTAATTATTTTATCTTTCTGACATTTAAAATTTTATTTTTTAGTTGGAATGTCTGTAAAAGGTGTACATAATATCGTGCACTTCCAGATTCGTTGTTTATTAGTTATATTCTGATTAAAAGTTTAATACTAATTTAGTATACACTCTAAATAAACTTTAAATTAAATTACAATACAGTAAGTATACATCAATACCAAGGTTAATTTAGATAATTTCAAACAAATTGAGCATTGGATAGGTTGTTTATAAAATGAGTAATATATATTTGTAAAATTCCAATGAGTAGAAATTAAAATTTCTGACGTTTCGCGGCTTAGTGTAAGTCGCTTCTTCAGAGAAATGAATAACCGGATTCGGTTATTCATTTCTCTGAAGAAGCGACTTACACTAAGCCGCGAAACGTCAGAAATTTTAATTTCTACTCATTGGAATTTTACAAATATATATTACTCATTTTATAAACAATACAGTAAGTCTTAATTTGTTCAAAATACATCAATTGACCATACGGTTTGGAATGTATGTTGTTTGAGAAAACATAATTTTATGAGATATATAAGTAATAAAAGTTTCCTGATCATTTTGGCGACTGCCCCTATTTTATCATATGTATATTGCGTGAACTTTATACAGGCCTACTGTGTAGTCAGTCAAAAAGTATCAACCGTTAACGTACATTTATCAGATGAGTTCCTTCTTGTTAAGTATATCTAAAGCGTAGAATTTTATCTTACTATGCTTAAGGCATTACTTCTTCCTTGTTATGTGTTTTGAAACTGAATTCTATGATTCAATAGCGAGAACGTATTTAGTGTCTTGTTAAATTATTCGCTGTATAGTAAGTGTTCATGTGCAACTTAAATCGTTTCACTAGCTTCCAGAAAACCGGCACGGAAATTAAGTCTATCTATTAACTTTTCCCCACTGTAGGGCTACGTTACATTTTATACCCAATCTTCATTATTTAATGTATTTAAGAATAATAATAAATACTTTGCTTTACGTTTAGTACAACACAGAGTTTTCAAAATACAGTATTTTAACAAGTTACTCTGTTTCGTCATATACGTCTCAAAAAATAACAAATAAAGTAAAAAAATAAAAGGTATGTGTGAATTCCAGATAGCTTGCAATAGTTAGTAACTTGTGTTTAAAATGCATAGATTTGTAGTCAGGTCAACTCTTACAACTTTTCACTGAACAACGACATGTGCTGGATTCGGCATGGTGAAGCCTTTATACCTTTTTGTGTATACATGAATTCTGAAGTAGCTGCGTCTCATCCTGCAACCAATCAATACCTGTTACCCCACGTGGAGCATAAGCCACCGATCAGCATTCTCCAACCAGCTCTGTTCTAGGCTCTCCTCTCCAGTTCTTACCAAGTGCTATTCATTAATTTCATATATGCCTCCAATTCCCGGCACAATGTGTCCTTGGGTCTTCCTGTTTTCCTTTGGCCCTAAGGATTCCACGTTAGTGCTTGTCTTGACGCAGTTTAATGATTTCCTCAATATGTGTCCTATCCACTTCCAGCACCTTTTCCTAATTTCTTCCTCGGCTGGAAGTCGGTTTGTTCTCTGTCACATGAGGTTTTTGCTGATGATGTCTAACCAATGGATCCGAAGTATCTTACACAAACAGCTGTTTATAAATATTTGTATATTTTGAAGGATGCTTTTCGTGGTTCCCCAAGTTTCAGCTCCATACAGCAGAACTGTCTTCACATTTGTATTGAAAATTTTAACTTTGATGTTGGCTGACAGCTGATTTGAATTCCAGATGTTTTTTCAATTGTAGAAATACTGCCCTTGTCTTGACATTAGATCCTCCTTGTTTATCGATGACACTGTCCAGGTAGACAAAAGTTTTCACATCTTCTAGGGCTTTTCCATCAAGTGTAATTGAGTTGCTGCTCACTGTTTTGTATCTGAAGATCTTGCTTTTTTCTTTGTGTACGTTGAGGTCTACTACTGCAGAGGCTGCTGCTACACTAATTGTCTCATCTTGCTGCAAGATATGAAAGGAGAAAGATGTTAACAAACCACGCAGTTTATCTGATAAAATAATGCTTCTCAGTTGTTTGGAGGATTTTAAATGTCTCTCTGCAACAACAGACAGATACAACGTAGGACCAGGCACATAAG
This sequence comes from Schistosoma japonicum, assembly GCA_025215515.1. Taxonomy (NCBI): domain Eukaryota; kingdom Metazoa; phylum Platyhelminthes; class Trematoda; order Strigeidida; family Schistosomatidae; genus Schistosoma; species Schistosoma japonicum. The sequence goes on from CM046069.1 coordinate 55,495,969, forward strand.
TGCAATCGGTCCAAGTCACCACACCTCAACAGCATAGCAAGATGATCACCGAATTCATAGAATCAGTTACTTTAATGGTAGTAATATATAAAAGGAAGATTGCATATAAGGATATAATATGTAGAGAGAGAGAGAGAGAAAAATAAGTTAGTTTGTAGAAAGAAAGGTAGAGTAATTTTAGTCTCAAGGTGTACGTGAAGACAAAGAATGTATACACCTGCGCCATTGTGGTCGATTCTGAGCCATGTCACCAAGAGTCTCCAACCACTGGGTACGGCAGTCACGCGGACCCCAACCAGGTAGTCGACATCTACCAATGTGGCTCAGACCAGAAGTTAGTGACTTCAACGACTGATGCCGCGTTTTGGTTTGGCCGCCCCTAACCCTTTTCCAACCCACCCCAATACTAGTCATCATTGAGCGACGTGGTAACCGGTGTTCGGACATACGTAACACATGCCCCAACCATCTCAGTCGATGAAGTTTCATAACCTCATCAACAGATTTACCATTATTCCCTAATACCCTTCGTCTAACCTCATTATTAGTTACCCGGAGATCCCATCAGGTACGAGATATATTTCTAAGACATCTGTGATCAAATGCTAGTAACCTACGAGTGTCTTCTACCTTTAATGGCCATGTTTCACAGCCGTAAAGTAGAACTGGACGAACTGCTGTGCAATATACTCGTCCTTTAGTTGATAGACGGATATCACGCCTACGCCATAGATGACGTAAGTTGGCAAAAGCCAAACGAGCCTTTCGAATTCGTGCAGAAATTTCCTCAGACACCAACCCATTAGGGCTGATCAGACTTCCAAGATAAGTGAAGTTATCAACGCATTCAACTTCTTCACTCCCTATCCTTAGTTCAGGGGTTGACGCAGGCCAGTCCTAAAGTAACAATTTACACAGAGGGGGAGAAACGCATCCCAAACATCCTGGCATTGTTGCTCAGTGCGACCAGAAGACTCTGCATCTTATCAGTGTCTTCACCAAACAGGACTATGTCGTCTGCGTATTCTAAGTCGATAAGTGGACCTCCTGGAAGGAGATCAATCCCAGAAAATTCAGCCGAAGAAAGCGTTACTTCCAGTAGCACGTCTATGATAAAATTAAACAAAAACGGAGATAGTGGGCAGCCTTGACGGACACCACTTGAGGTCGCAAAGTCAGATGACAGTTCGCCATAAGCTCTGACTCGACTGGTAGTGTTCGAGTAAAGAGCCTTCACAAGGTTTATGTACTTCTGAGGTACACCTTTTAATGACAGACACTGCCACAGAACCTCACGGTCAACTGAGTCGAATGCTGCCTTTAAGTCGAGGAAAACCACCATTGTAGGACGCCGGTAGGCGTGCCTGTGTTCTAAAACCTGACGAATGGTGAATATGTGGTCGATGCAACCACGACCAGGTCTGAAGCCAGCCTGGTTTTCTCGTGTTTGTAGTTCACGAGTCTTTGTTAAACGTCCGATAAATATTGAGTCTAGTATTTTAGATGCTATATTAGTCAAACTAATCCCTCTATGGTTATCACAAGATGATTTTGGTCCTTTCTTATATATTGGGACTATTAGTGATTTAGACCAGTCGGATGGAATTTTATCTAGTTCCCAGACTTTAGCTAAAATACTAGTCAACCTAATCGCCAAGACTGGACCACCATCTTTGAAAACCTCTGGGGTTAGCCCATCTGGACCAGCTGCTCTTCCTCGTTTCAGGTTAGATATAGCTTTTCGAACTTCAGCTAGTGTCGTGGGGCCTACTTCAATGTTCTATTTAGCTTGAGTGGGAATGCTGGGTAATTGTAGAGTAGCTGAAGGCCAGCTAACCTGTTCCTTGAAGTGTTCGACGCATCGTTCTAAACGTCTGGGTTGAGAGCAGATTACAGTATCATCTTTCTCGGAGATAGTTTCACTTATCCTTGACTTCTTAATTCCGGTTTCCCTGATTAGTCTATAAAGCTGCCTAGTGTTGCCTAAAGCCGCTGCCTTTTCCATCTCTTTTGCTTTCGTCGCCCACCACTGCTCACGATCGTTTTGTTAATTTCTACTTAATTTAGACTTGATTTGTTTTCTCTCTTCATCGTGTTCAGAGCCTGACGGGATTAGTTGGCGAGAGCTCCTCAGTGCCATAGATGTCGCAGAAATCCACTGGTTTTTCGTGCTCCTTCTGTTCAAATTACTAGTAAATGACGCTGCTGTTTCTACAGCTGTTTTTATATCATTCCAGGCAACATCAGGATCAGTCTGGTTTCCAGAGTTACCTAATTGTGACCCTAACTGTTCTTGAAATTTACTTTTGACCTTCTCGTCGGTCAGATCAATTCTAATGGGTTTTCCTAATGTGGCCTTTCTACGTCCAGCGAGGTGCAAGCAAATGCGTGCTCGTACTAGAGCATGATCAGAGTCTAAACATGTACTCCAGAACGAGCGGCAATCTTCTATCGAGCCTCTCCAACGATGACTGATGGCAATATGGTCTATCTGAGTCCATCGTTGTCTTGGTGAAGGGGGTCGCCACGTTAAGCGATGTCTCTCCTTATGCCTAAAATTAGTATTCGCTAAGAATAAACGATTGTCTGAGCAAAGTTGCAGCAGACGGTCACCATTATCTGTTCTCTGAGCTGGAACACTAAAATACCCGCCTAAATGTCTTTCTGTTTGGTCTAAACTACCTACTTGGGCATTAAAGTCACCTGCGACGACTACTATGTCTGAGTGCTTGGCTTTTTGAAGAAGTTCACAAAGGTTTCTGTAAAATTCATCCTTCAGTTCGTCTGGGCTGCAGTCAGTGGAAGCGTAGGCGGAAACGACGAAAAGACAACGACGAGTGTCCCTATTCCTCCAAGTCCTTACAGAGCCGTTTAGTCGAACAGCACATAGGCGACTATTAACAGGGATCCATTCTAATAGTGCTTGTTCTGCTCTCATGCTTAGCGCTATGCCCACACCCGCCAGTCCACGAGAGCTGGCTATCGAGTCGCCAGATAAACGGAGAGTGTATCTTGTCGCCTCGCCGTTTTGGCGAGGTGAGGTCAAGTGAATGACCACGCTAGGATCTTGTATGCGTGTTTCGGAGACACAGCACACATCAATCATACGAGATTCCAGGGTTTTAGCTAAGGAGGCCTGCTGACCGATTTGACATAGGGTGCGTACGTTGAAAGCTCCAATGTGTAGTTTGGAGCGGGGTTTCAGTAGACCTGGGACATTACTTCGAGTGCTAGAATCGTCGGACGTGGTGACACTTGAAAAGAAAGTTAGAAGAGGAAGTTCAGAGTTGATAGTCAAGGTAGGAGCAATGATAGGGATTGAAGAGAGTAAATGATTTTGAATACGGTGTTCTTGAGTGCTGTCAGAGGTACGAGGGCAGTCATCACTTCCCGGTTGCCCACACCGTGGAAGGGTTCTTCTGGAGGTACCTAAAAAGGAAATTGGATTAGAGCGTGACTGCAGTGCCCAAGGGACAACTGCTTGAGGCCGGTCACACACGACCTTTTGGTGAGTAGTTTTAGTGTTAGCTCCGTACTTGTTGAAGACCTTATCGCCGGAGACGGAAATCCGTAGGATAAGGCGAGGTGTGCATATTTAGGGTCAACCTTTTCTAACCCCACCCCTCCTTGTGGGAAGGCAGCATCGCTGTTATGCTGGTTGTCCGAGGGAAACACCTTACTGCCGTCACACCTCTGTACAGTCGGCAGTACGACTTCGCCCTCAGACCTTGGATCTGCTGCTTTTAGTCTTACCGCTCTTCAACCAACCTGCCTGGCATGGTAGGACCTTGAGGAACTATTGTTCCAACCAGTATAGCTCGATTGGTTCATCACGATAGGCAAGCCCGACCACCACGTCAAGGTAGCAGCAACGGCCGGGTCTCTGCAATAACGTGATATCGTCGAGTGTTCTGCCAAATGCTCTACACGCAAGTAGTTATAAAGATTGAGAAAATGAATATCAGCACTAAAATAGATAGATATCTGTTAAGTTTATTGCTAAAAATATTCAATCTTAAGTAATTTTGTGGCAGATATTGTTATCGGATTGTGCATTAAGTGTTGAAGTCCCATAGAGATATATGAATTTTGTTTAACGTGATTTAGTGCTAAAAATATTAAACCACCAAGTGCTTAATAAAGCCACCACACCATTTACTTCAAAAAATGACTTGGAGCTCACTGGAATTAGTAATTTGCACTTATATTTTTCTAATCTGCTTAGATAAAATCATTAGCACAGATTTAAAGTAATTTTAGTCAGTAGTTCATTTTATCAGTAATATTGATTTTGCAATAAAATGAGTCCTACTGAGTGAGATGCACACTCCCAATATAAGGAGACTGGTTCTCCGTGTACATTGTGATAAACAATCCTGCATAATGCTAATATTAAAAGAGCGTCCATGGTAAATATAACGTGCCAACTTATTTACTATAAGATAGTAATTTTTGATCCCCAATATTCTAATCATGTAAACCAAAAAAACCGTTTGACTTAAGTGTAATTAAAGTCTTAGTGTTTCTGTGAGCGCTTAATTGTTTTATAATTCATGTATCTGCTTACTCATTTTCTTTATTGCAATGATTTGGTTTTGATGCTTATCTGACCTCCATATTCCTCACACGTCATTGGTCATCCTACTCTTACCTCCCTATGCTTATGTATATTTATAATATTGGTACTTCGATATACAATGGTACATACACATGGTCAAACTGTTTGCTTGTTTGTTTGTGACTTTGCTACTGAGGAGTGCAGTGACACCACTACTGAGTTCCTACTGCGTTTTTTTGTGACAGCGATTTAGAATATTAAGTTCTTATAATAATAATAATACAACTAGCTTTACAAACAGGATCAAACAGTTATTTATATTTGTACTATTTTGGTTACTGTTTTGTAGTCGATCATAGAACAACTGCATGAATATTTACTTGACCGTTACATACATAACATTGTTGACTCTTTGCAGGGATATTAAAGAAACTTCGAATATTCAAGTTGTGCAAACTGAAATAGCGATAATTCAAGTCACACAGTTCTGTTGGTCAACCTAAAACATTACTAATGATATGCGTTGTCATTTTCAAAAAAAGCGAAGTTCTGTTTCCAAACAAATTAGTTTATTTGATAAGCTATTCTGTTATAATGGATCATATGAATTGATTATAAAGTAGCTGGTCAATTTCCTGTAATGGATATGGACAGGTAGTATTTACACAAAATTATGATAAAAATTAATCTAAAATATCAACGATTATTAGGTTTTGATCTTGTAGGTCATTAAGGAACCTATGAAATAAAGGACAGGCTTACATGTCATCCGCTACATCATACACACTACCACCCTTCTCGACGGTTATCATCTATATTGGAAATATTGCTATTTGAAAAACTAAATATTTCGGTTTGGTTATAAGGACGAGCTGAGTTTATGACATTATATTTAACGATACATTATTAAAAATGATTTGACTGAGAACTCATTTTTAATTATTATCATTGCTACTACGTCACTGTTACTCTTTTACCATACATCATGTACTATGGCGTAGTAACTTGATTCAATATACATTTATGACATGGTCTTCGTTAATAATAACTGACTAGCGCAAAACTAGGTTAGCGTTCGGACATTTAAAGACAGTGACATTTACAAACAAACTTATTCAGATATCGCTATCTCCTATTTCAACAGTTAGTAAAAATTGACAAATTAACATTTCCAACACTAGCAATGTTTTGAGCTTGTTTTGAAGCTGTCCAATATATTCTCAATTATAAGACAGTCCTGTATTGTCACTACTTCTGTCGACGATCATATTATATATGCAATATTGAAAAGTAGTTAGCTTTGTATCACTAAAAAACAATATACAAAGTTATTACCGCTTAACTGAAAAACAGACAAAATTCGAGTTATGTGACTAACTGAATAAACAGTAGAAATACAGTAAACGTTAATCTGAGTAATCGTTAGCCGCAAGAATTCATATTATCGAATGTAGAATTTATTCTAATGATGTTTCATTTTTAGATACTAGAAAGACAAAATATGAACTGAAATATCTCGATCGTTGCTGCTACCTTGACGTGGTGGTCGGGCTTGCCTATCGTGATGACCCAACTGAGCTATATTGGCTGGAACGCATGTTCCTCAAGGTCCTACCATGCCAAACAAGTCTGTTGGAGAGCAATAAGACCAAAGGCAGCAACCTAAGATCTGAGGGCGAAGTCGTACTGCTGACTGCAGCGAGGTGTGACAGCAGTAAGGTATTTCCCTCGGATAACCAGCATCTGCAGCGATGCTGCCTTCTTAACAGAAGGAAGGGGTTAGAAAAGGTCGACCCTTAAAATGTCACACCTCACCTTACTCCACGGATTTCCGTCTCCGGCAGTAAGGCCTCCTAAAGAACGGAGCTAACACTTCAAAAACTTCCTATAATAAGGCCGTGCGTAATCGGCCTCAAGCAGTTGCCCCTCGGGCTCTGCGGTCGCGCTCCCAGGTCACTATGACCAATACTAACCCAGTTTCTTTTTCAGGTACCTCAAGGAGTAATATCCTTCCATGGTGTGGGCATCCAGGAAGTGAAAATTGCCCTCATACCTCTAACAGCACACGAGATCATTATCTCTTACATTAATAGATATAAACAAGCAAACATTCTTAACTTAAAGATAACTAGGAAAACAGATAGATCGGTTTCACGATCTGTTTACCATAAAACACTAGACAGGTCAGTATATTCAGCTTACCACCTAATTGCTAATCTCATAAGACAAGTCTAGTCAGAACATTTTATGAAAAGCTAACGGTAAATAGAATGATGTCAAACTTCTACGTTATGCAGGATCAGCCGCTGTTCGATGTAATAACCAAAATTTATGTACACCAACGGGATTTGCGGTCACTTGGTGCTACCACAATAAGATTTTCAATGTTTAGTTTAGTCTTATTATTATCCTAAATTATTCACTAAGACAGTACTGAACGTATCAAATACTAAGTTCTTACTAAACAAATTGTGTGCCACAAAAATCAGCAATAGCATAATCATGACTCTGAACCCTAAAAAGAATCAGCTTAAGGATGAATAAAGAACTATTTGTGTCCATGCTAGACAATTTCAGAAGACATGTTATGTTCCTAAATGGATGAATTAAAATGTCTAATTTACAGGTAAAAAAACCTATAGTAAGTTTAAGTAAATGCAGAAGTATACCAAAGCTGTATACCATTTCTAACACTAACTGTTTTGGCGATAAACTATTTATTTACAAAGACTATCTTTTGACCATAAAACCGCTTACAAATTCCTGAGGCTGATTTGTTCATATGTATACTGAGATTTTCTATGTCTATACAGACTGGCCAGAATGACTATTTAGTTCAGACATTTCAAGAATCGCTCTGGCTCATCCCAACACTTCTCAAACAGTTTTTGTTGTGATCATTAAGAAAACCATATTACTATGATTGCTAATGAATAGTACTAGTAGAAATAAGAGCATTTCCATCACATAACTGATAATGACAGAGATAACAGTCGACTACTTAGATAATTATATCCAGTAGGTTCGCCTTTGTGAAGGTTGTTGGTGGGGCGTTTAAACACCATATGCCCTAATTTGCTAGCTTCGTCAATAAACATAAACATCAATTTATGTTTCCATAGTTAGAAGACTAGAATTACCTAACAAGAATGTTACTATATAAATTCATGAGCAAGGTAGGAAATAATGATAGTACCTAGCTTCTAAAACTTCTTATCTGTCTACTAAATAAAAATTGCAATTATTAGGATTTTGTCTTGAAGTAAATCATGAAGAGGAAATCTAAAATATTACGTATCTAGGACGATTCATATCTCAAGTAGAAAAATATATTTGAACAGTACTTGTGGTTATTGCATACATGTCGCACAAATAGAGTCATACTCCAACAGATATGCCATTTTTCCTAGATTTCTGCAAATTTGTAAATAGTTTAAAAGGAAGTATCTTCTTGAAAACTTTGAAAAGTTATTTAACGTGAAGTGGTCTAAAATTTAAGTCTCGCTAACTGCATGTAGAGTGGAGACATTTTCTGGTTTCTAAAAATGAGTTTTATGCGTTTTCATTCACTTTGGGTAACTGACAGTAGACAGGTGATTGTCTAATTCATCATTTTAGAACCACCGATTTTGCAATATGTAAGTACTTTCAAAATGAAGTAGGCTTTTAGCTCAAATACTGGTGTTATCTTAGGAGCACCTAGCTATAAGCTTATGCTTAACAATGTCATTTTTCTTTGCTCTCGGTTATGAAATTCCCCAAGATGTTCCATTTGTTAATTCATAATTAATTCGCCAATCGATCAACTTCGACTGAAAATTACGCTTACTAACCACTTATTGAAATATCCTAATCTTTTTGTAAACAGTCAAATGAATAGGACAAATAGAAAGAATACTAACTGTTTACTTTGGTTTTCGCTGCAAATTAAATTCTCTATATTCAAAAACCTTATATGAAGACGATATTATGTATATTTAACAGGGAATACAAAGAAATCGGAATTACTACTTATATTGGACATTTCTACAGTTACATTGAACGTACAGCAACTTTAAATTTCACACCATTTAACGAAGTTTCATAATTTTCCGATGTATAATTTAGTAGTTATCGCTCATTAACTTACAGGATTAATGTAACACGTACATATCTTTTAAAATCATCACTGTTAGTGATTATTTTGCAAACAGGAATATGATTCATTTAACCTAGAGAGTGTTTTATTTCCCAAGTTACAATGTTATTAGTGTTACTTATGCTAGTGCTTAGTAAATAAAAGATCATAAAATTTCAGTTAGTTCAAAGGAAAGAAAGAAAATTGGCAATGACAGATTTGTTTGATTCATAATGACAATAATCAGTTGTCGGATAACTAACTGTGATTGATTCGATTTGTACAAATAGTATTGTGGAGATAAAAGTATAATTTTTTGCACATATTAACATGTTTACAGATTAACATTGATTATTAAAAAAAAGGCATCTAAACTACATTTTCGAAATTTCCTTATCGAATGTACTTTCATGTATTGTGTTCAATATGTTGTAAAGACGTTTATCAGTTACAGATCAATATCTATTTTGAGGTATAAGGTATTAATTTTAAATAAATTTCTAATCTTTATTAACATTTGATCACTTTTCTTACTAGATCTATTAAAAATAATTTTTATTTCAATAGAAGATTCCTTAAAACTGAAAGGTAAACATATTTCCCATAGGAAAGTGTACAGATAAATATATACATAAAATTGTAATAATTTACTTAAACTGACAAATCTACAACGAAATCAATATATTTTAGTGAATATCGACAATTATCATCTGAATTGAAAATCCTTTTACGTGATTCAGCTAGCGCGATTAAGTTAATGGATGGAGTGAAGTGTAAGGAAACTTCCCGTAATAGTTTATCCACTGAATCATTGAACTGTAAGAAAAAAGATAGCTATACTATCATTAATAATTACCGAAGAAAGTGAATCGTCATGTTTGGTAAAGACAGATTTGTGTTAAAATAAGAACCTGTGTATTTTTTTAAAAAATTGACTGACCTCTAAATTGCTATGAATTCAGTATTATATTGTGGTATTCATGACTTGTCAGAATTAAACAATAATGACTGAAGTAAAAGTATATTGGAACGAAGTTGTGGGTGGCCAAACCAAGAAATGGCATCAATTCATGAAACTACTGACTGTCGCTCTGAGAAATATTCGTGGATGCAATCCACCTTATTGGAGACATTGAGTGATATGATCAAGATCGACCACAGTGGAGCACAAGCACACACTCATTATCTTTCGATAGATTTTGAGCTTCACTATTCCCTCATATATAACTTTTTATCCTATCTTTTAAACTATAATTAGTTTTTCTCATTATCATTAAGTTAACATTATTTCTTGTTCTAACACACCGTAATGTTTATATACAAATATTAAAAATGTTAAGCCAATCAATCCGTCAATGGTGATAATGAAATAAACTGATTACATAATTCATCACAATCAGCGAGAAGTGCAATCGACAGTTTGAGGACAGATGTTCTTCCGATACGAATAATAAAAGTATCTTAAATAAATATTACGACACAGGAACGGGATCAAAACATCAGAAAACAAACTTAATAAGTTACTAGTTGTAAAAAGTCATGCAATAGGAAGTGTGTAAATAGATTGTTTTAGTCAAATAGGTGACAAAGAAACCAAAAGGAAAGAGAGTGAGGAAATATACAAAACTGAAAACCAGAGACGTGCAGAATTCAGTAAGTCGTTTGTTAGGTTTCATTTCGTCAACAAATAAGAGGTGTCCAAAATTTCTTCAGATCACATAAACCAGAGTTGTTCATCGAAATTCCTACAGCTTTTACAGCATGTAATAACGGAGTTCGGACCCATTAGGAATTCATATTTCCGAAAATGGATACATGACATGTCTGGAAGAAGACATATAATTGGTCATCATTGTGTGACAGACAATTAGACAAAGACTCGATCTTATATGTATATCTTGTACATTGTTGGTTTATATTATTGCAAGAATACATGCAAGTGTGATTAATCGGTGTCTTGATAAATCAGTCGGATGATTGTGTCTGAGTCATAGATGAAGGCAAGGCTGCATGCTAGCTGTAAGGCATAGTGTTACGGATAATCGGAATCGATAATATCGACCATCCCTATATCAAATATAACAATACATACCATACATATGCACTATGAAAGAATATACCGTTTAACAGAATACAAAAAATCACAATAAGAAGAAGAATATTACTCACCCACTTGAAATCACAAATATTTTCAACTTTGGAAAGATACCAAGTCTGGCTCAGGATATACTCATTCATTGAAGCAAAAGTAAATCAACAGAAGCACTTATGATCACAATTAAATCATCAACAATTTGAGTCTTTCAGCAATTAAACAATGTTTCACTAGACGTCTTGATAACCTGACTGAAGTATTGTAATTTAAACTTTGTTATCTATTCATCCCGATTAAAATAAAACTTACCTACTGATGAATAAGTTACAGACGAGTTACTGAAATCACATCATAATACTGGTCGCTAAACATAAATTATCAAGATATATTGTTTTGTGGAGACTATTTCTTTATAAATATTCCATACTTTATTCAATTACAGTTAGTATTTTTATATCATAAAAATGAATTGGTAAGTATTGACGTGTTTTAAGTAACTTACTCAGTTTCTTCATTCAGCATATTTACTGATCCATTAAACACTGATTAATCTAATGTTGGATGAGATGTAAATAAGTTATAACTGGAGACTACTTTAAAAAAGTTTTTTGCATTTCACAAAGTATAATGATCAAAGTGTTTAAAAATATTATGTGTGATGTATGATTAAGTAATGTTGATAAAATACTAACTGTATAATGGAATACTCGTAGGAATTAAAAATGAGTGAGAGGTCTAGGAATCATTATAAAATTATCGGTTATAAAATGAATAAGAAAAAATTTCGTATTCTATCCAAAACTGCTCTAAATGGTATCACAAAAACACCTTCATATAATGAACTGGAGTATAACTTGTTCAATATGGCATAGTAGTGTTATATTTCATGAAGAAGTTTATTATCAGTATTCCTGTACTAAACTTTTCCAAAATAATTTTTTTAATATGCATATTTTACCAGTGTTGTTTAATATATTAATAATAGCTTATTACTCTTCCTGCAGCTTTGTCTGTTAATAGTTTCTCTTTCTCTAACAGTTCACAAATAAACGCCTCTCCAGTACAATTTGCTTTGAGTCGTGTCTTCTTCATTAATAATGTGAATTAATAAGCAATTTTCACTACAGTCTCAACCAACGGGGCAATAGTACGTTTGATTTGTCATTGCTTGATGAATATTCTGTTTCCGGCAGCAAGGTTCTTCGCATCATCAATTCTGATCTTGGGTGTCAAATTAATGGATTATATGTGACATACCTCTTAGAAGAATACAGCCAGCTAATTCAAGTTTACTGCTCCTCCAAGTAAACTGTATTTATATAAACCTCAACATGCTTAATGTATTCACAATAACTGTTGATATATCTTTTTATATTTAATTCTATCTATTTATTTTAGTATAATAGCATAGAGTACGTCATAGCCACAACTTCATTATTCGTCTTCTGATCCTATTTTCATTCTCTACTTTTTTAGTCGAAAATTAACTCCTAGTCCGGGTTCCGTTAGGTTTTTTAAAGGTAAAAAGCTTTGATTCGTTGAAATGCAAATCAGATACTGTATTTTAGAATCTATTCAGGTTGAATTCCCGACTTACTTTCATGAGCCCGTAGAGGCTGCGGTTGCCTCTGAACATAGTAATCTTTGTACCATATATTTCTTTGCTGGTATTATTGTACAGTAAAACTTCTGACGGGCTGTGAATTTCAAATCTACTGCATCGTCGTCAGTGATTTATGACCTTATGTGTACCTTGCTATTGGAGTGTGTGAGTGGGTTGTTGTGACTGATGAAACTCGATTACCGATATTGTAGCGGCCAATGCATCTCAAGATAAAGACATTTTGTGTATTTTACTTTCACGGCTGTATGAATACTCACTGCGGGAGTGAACTCAATTTAAAGGTTACTCCCTGCTGGCGCTTGTCTCGATTCAGTGCTTATTGAATCTGCACTATGTTTAAATATAATTTTCATAAATTTATCGTTAATGAATTATGATATATACACTTACCCGATTGTTTACGTATGTGTACTAGTCAATTGGATATACGGTGATTTATAGATAACTTGGAATTATATTACTACTAAACATAGTACTATCGTAAGCCAGTATTAACAAGCACTAACGATTTATATTCTGAACAGTAAAATGTAGCGTAGCCTAAGATTCATCATATATTGCTTATCTGCAAACTTGGCATTAACGGTAGTCAACCTGGGCTTTACTGAAACAGTATACAATTGATAGAACCAAACGTAGTTACTAATTTAATGTCGTAAGATTTTACAAGCTAATTAATAATGCAACCACACTATACAGTGCAGTACTTAATCGATTACCTGTGATGTTACATCATTCGCACTACCCTTTCATTAGTATCAATCTTGAACATGCACATCAATTACTATCTATCAGTTGAATAGCCTAAATATAACTAACTTATGTTCAATAGAAATCGAATGATAAATCTATGCAGTTATTCTTGAAATACTGTAAAAGAAGAACAATGATCAATAGCTTGGGTAAATAACTTGTAAACGGTTTGAATCTCTACATGACTTACTGAGGTGTAGATAGTCATATAGTATCAGCAAGTAATTGGTAAATTTTTTCACAGTTATTATGTGCCTGAAAGTGTTTGAAGTCAACCTTTAGTATATCAAGAATTCTACATTGCATTTACAAAATGTGGAGATTAAAATCATCGAGATAAGACAATTTAACAACTTCCACTCAACTGTAGAAATAAAACTGATTTCAAACAGTTAAATATCTTTAGGCAAATAATTAAATTGACTTTATTCATCTAAAGAAATGTTAGCGAACCACAGATGCTGATTATGTCACAAGAAAACATATGGGCACAATCCCTTAATGTTGCGTGGTTCCAAATCGTGGGTAATTTTTGGTTCTTGTTACTAACTACTAGTACCATCTTACTCATCAAGTGGATAATTTTTTCTTTACATTCAACGCCTAGATTTTATTTCCCCTTTAACGTCTATCACCATGTTTTAGATTTGTGAAATTTTATTGTGGAAACTTTCATATCAGTTATCAACAATAAAACATGAAATTGATGGGAATGAATGTCTATTGTAAAGTATTTCGATTCAAAATTTCTAGAGTTTTCTAACCTGCATAGACAATATTGAACAATCATTTCTATCAAAAACAAATATTCGTCATTATTTTCAAAATCTTCATGTCTTCTAACAACCGCGTTAATCAACTTACTGGTTCATAACTAGAGGATTGAGATTTCTCATTTGCAGAAATCTGCTCCTGCACCATAACTGTTATCCAATATTATCAGCAAGTTGTCAACCAAGTTCTAGCTCGATTTACTCCAAAAACCCTAACAATTTCTACGGCTTTAAATAGTAAATTATTATTTTAATGTAAATTGAAGAAATTATGTAATTTGAAACCGGTTTTTATGACTAATTGCGAAAAAGTTCAAATACTGCAGGCGTTAGGGTGTGAATAGTTGAAAATTTCCAAATTGTGAATAAACATTTGTGTAACACTCAACTATATTATTGATGCCTATTAGTGGTAATACATATATAATGACACAATAACAGGCAAAATGGATATAACTAAATGCACCAAAACGAAACTTTTGATTTAGTGTAATACAGTACAGTCAAATCAGAGGTGTGATAGGTTAAGATAGATGCTTTCTGATGATAACTAGTCATTCTATTAACTATTTTTACTCTATTTCTAGACACATAGGAGAATGGCCGCCATGAACATTTAACTACGGCTAGTGCCTGGACACTTTCACTGTAACAAAAACCTGGGCAAATGCAAAGCGAAATTGAGCGAACAGTTGATTGCGATTCCAGGGTAAATATAAAAACTCTTAATCCAAAATGCATAACCAAGAAAAAAGTGTTGAATTTAGATACAAAATGATCATTAATTATGACTTAGTTATTTTCCTACCACACTTCAGAACAGATGTTTTAAAATATGACAACACAAATAGATCAAGGCTTAGAGATAAAGAGGTATCACAAAAAAATTATTAGCAAATTGTCTTCACGTCTAAATAGAACTCGTCAGAAACTGTCAACTGACATGATTTCAAGTTCAACCAACTATTTTGAGGGTGTTACAACTTTTTACATAATTTATGAATAAGAGCTACACTTTACCGTGTCATTGTTGAAAACTGTTTGGTGCCTACCTTACTAAAATATGTGCTAGCTTTGAATGACCTAATAAGTGCTATTGACCATGACAACAGGGATACTCATTTGGTATTTACATGAATCATTTACCGTATTTCAAATTATGTTTCTACAGTTTGCAAACTAAGATTGTGCGAAATAGGAATAATGACTTTCGTCGGATAGCAAAATTCTCTTGACAACAACAACAAAAGTGTAGTAAACAATAAATTTTAATTTTAAGCCACACAAACGTAACTTAATATACAATACATTGCACTAGCTTCTCTAAAGACCTCTTTAAAATTCACACTTCTTGTAGATGTTTCAACACGAATATCAAATGTCATCAACCATTCCATCGAACTGTGGTTGTAAATGCAGAAGATATTTTAGTAGAATTCTTCTAACTTTGCTAAAATGCTCCTTGAATGAGAATCAACTCCTGGAGGTAAGTAATTGGTTATCGAATTCAATTCAATAAATTGCCAATCTACTTCCTAAGTAGCTCTACGTTCGCCAATAAATTAAGGAAACCAATTGCGTCACTGTATAGAGAATACAAAATAGTTAATAAAAAGAATTTTCTTTTCGGCGAAGTTATTAATATTTGGTGTACGATCGTATGTATAGAAAAACAATCTATACTAAAATAGAAGTATTACGTCAAGAAAACAAGTTGTCAAAGTCACTTGAGAAGGAGTCAAAATGGTTCCAAGTATCAATTATGAGTTACGTAATAGTCATAAAAATAAGAGATGGAGATAAGTTACGTAATAGTTTAAGTAACTGTTGAAAATTTCTTTGAAAGACGAAATTATAACAATTGTCTATTTGAGGAATATAAAGACAAGAATGACGAAAAAACAGATAGAAAATACTAAAGAGAACTATGGAAAACAAGGTCCAAGGTAAAATGAGCGACTGAATGTGTTTATTCCTAATGCAAATTACTGGTTTGAATTGGTGGATGGCCAAGGCCCCTCCAGTACATAATTTTCTGATTTGCACGCTTTACGAACCAATTTGTCTAGCTTTATGAATGGTCTGGATGAATGATTCAGGTGGGGCGACATGACCAGAGGCAGCTAAATGTTCGAGAACGGAGTTGTTAATCAGTGTACCTATTCTTTTAAACAACCAAGCAGGATAGTGTTCAGAGATCCGTTTTAACAGTATACACTTTATGCGGCCGATGTAATTTACTTCACAGCAGCAATTAAACTTGTATATACATATTGATATGTCCCAAAACGTAACTTGTCTTCAATATGATAGTGAGCCGAAGTCCTACTGGAAAAAGAAGTATGTAGTTGGGGAGCATAGAACATTTTGGACGGCTTCCACAGGTCTCTTCTTCAGGATCTCAGCAGTGTCTCCTCAAAATACAATGTTCATGAAGAGATATTTCTTTGAAACTGTCGGTATTCTATAATGAGGCTGTTTTGGTTTCAGGTTTCTTTTAATGAACCTTGAGAAATAACAATTGTTGACAAGTAACAAGGTTTTCCGATTCAAATTCAATTGTATCATTGATGTAGAATCATCTGGCCCTTGATGCTAGTGAATGAATCAAGTTTCATTTTTCTGTTAAAAAGAACTCAACTATAGAAGTTCAAATACTGTTCATTATAACTTAGTTTTTGGTAAATTGATCTTTGCAATGAACCATCTCGTCTTCTTTTCAGTAAAACATCCAAGAAACGGAATTATGAACTAGACTCAGATTCCAATGTAAATTTGACCGAATTATAATAACTGTTAGTTAAATTCAGGATATCGTCGAGACCTATATTTCCGTCGAAAGTTATAAAGTTTTACCTAGATATCTCTTATAGGGATGAAAGCTCTCAATTATTGGTATTTTCTAAATTTGAGAGTAAACAACCGGCTAAAAGAGAGCTAAGTGGTGACCCTGTGATGGCCGTAAATATTTATTGTATTAGAAAAATCTTAGTCATAAATGGGGATAGACAGTATATTGACAGTTAATACAAGTACATAGAGTAAGTCCAATGTTTATAAAAATTTAATCTACTTGAATTTTCAGCAATACTTGAGACAAATGATTAGTTCTCTAGATGACCACTAAACATCATATGCATTATTCCGAGAATCCCATAAGATCGCTGTAGTGAGTTCAGATGAGAGGAACGCCAGGAACATAGAATTAAATAGTACTAATGGTATAACAGGGATCAAATATTAGTCTATAAATAAACGAAAGAGACTCAGTTTGGAAAGAGGATTTATTTTTCGACCCCAGACAGAAAAGGTAGAAGATGCCAGATGCGGTGAGTGTGGTACAACCACGTAAATGATGCATTTAAACAATATTAATACAATATACAATACTGACATATCAGTGCAAGAGAAGCTCATTACATAAGTAGCTTTAATAAACTTTTACGAAATATGGAAACTTTTAATCAATCACCAAATGGCTGCCACGCCCCCTCCCCAGAGTCTCCTAAGGAGACACTAGAATAACGTAAGCATAAACAGTGAAGACAACAGGTGCGAAAATACGAAATTTCAAACATACAGGTGATATTAAAAGAATATACATCAAACGTTTATGCGACATCAAAATATTTAAAAAACGTGTGCATGACTGAAAACATGAGTTTATACACATACCTGTTAAAAACCCAAAAAGGATCTTGAATATACATAAAGTAGTTAGTATGGACAGAGATTAATAATTACACTAACAAATGTTTACGAAATATGAAGTCTTTCAATCAGTCAGCACAGCCCCATTGCTACACCATATATTAGTCTGCAAAACTCATTGGTGAATCTATATTGTACAGTAAACACACATCGAAGAAGTAATTCATTCAAATACTGTTTTGGAACACGAATGTTAAGGTTGTTGTTATCGATATAGTATCATATGAAGCGCATTGTCTCAATGAGTGATATACTCATACAGAGGGAAGCAACATCCAACAAATTTGCGTAACCTTAAAACTCCTCATAGACTTTACGTTGATGTCATCAGAGCATATATATATTCCAACAGATGTTTGAAATAAATATATTTCGATTATTGACTAGTTGGCACAACTTTGAGCGTTCTTTATCTTCTGACTGTGGCTAGATAGTATTGACCATTTCATTATTCTGGTCATTCCTGCTATTGGTTAGGTCACACATTAATTATCCAACTGCAGAATATATCGATATGCAGACGAGGATAACAATTTCAAGTTAAGGCAAAACGAATAAGGACCATTGTTTCCTTGGATAAGAGCATTCAATCATCATTCAGAAAATTCGGTATGAATAACTAGCCAAACAGAAGATAGTCTTTGTGTATTGAGTTCACACACAAGTTTCGAGAGGAAATTTTACTGATTCTTTGGTGTATAAAATTAGTTCCACACATACCTGGGAAAAAAGTTGTTGCACCAATCTTTAATTAGGTAACTGTGAAATAAGGATATTCAGCAGATCTAACCCTTCACTCATATGTTCTCTCTAGGTGGCTTACACCTATCAAAAATACTGAGCAATAAAAGTCAGATATTAGATTTTTATCACTTTTTGATTCCCAAATTTAAGCCCATTCTTTGATGAGTATAAAGGGATATGGAAAGGGGTTGCTAACTAGGATTAACAAATATCGGTTGAAACAATGAACGTACCTCAATGGCTTACAGCTAGGAATTTTTGACTTCCAGCCGTAAACAACTGACTCAGTAGTTGCGGTCGGTTACCGTGAAAAAAAATCGAGGTTTATCGGAGGAAAAATGTCTCTCTAGGTCCTATTATGCCATGTAAGTGGACCGAATAGCCAAAAGACTAAAAATAACGTCCCCGAGGCTGATGTAATGTAGATTGTACTGGGATAGGGTGGTAACAAGACGCTTCTCCCCGACAGTCAGCATTTGAAGATATGCTACCGTCCCACAATTGAAACGATCAGGAACAATCAACCCTAAATAAGACTCTTAATTTGTCACAGATTCCAACCACCAGGAGAATAATTTAAAAGACCATGAAGTTCCATAGCACTGATTGTCAGTAGTTAAATAACTATTTAAAACTAGTTAGTTTTCTGTGGTAATACCTAGCCCTAGGTGATGCGTATGTCACCCCACCTATCGGGGGTAAAACTCCAGTTATCACTGCAAGTGCTAATTTTTCAGAACACTGTGATGTTATACAAGGGTTTGGTTTTTCGGCTTCGGTTAATTTACATTATCGTTTAAACGTGCCCACACTGAATAGTGATTTGTCTTAGGCTTGATATGTCTGTACTCCACTGGATATTTAGGGTCAATCCGTGATATAAAACATCAGATTCGGCAACCTCTACAACACCCAATAACAACACCAAGAACTAATTACAAAGTGATTGTCATCTGCCTCAAACATCTGTCACTTGAGATCTGCAGTAACACTGTACAAAGAAAACTCTTACTTTCGAGATTCTTATTTAGTAAAGTCAAGATGGGTCAAATAAATAGTTCTTTCCAATAATTTTTTTTTAATATGTAATTTAACGAATACAAAATATCCGATGAAGTAATTTTGTTTGGTGACGCTCGATGAGGAATTGAGTACTATTCGTAACCAACTTAGTTGCGACGGCCAACCAATAAAATTAATCAGGAAAAATCATTACTGAAACTATAATTTAAGGATGATATTACACGTGAAATTTTAACACAATAAATGAGGAAGACACAACATAAAACATTTAGTGTAGCTGAGTTGGTAGTGTTATTTACTTAACGTTCAGTGATGTTGACCAATAACAAAGACAGTACCACGATTCGCCGCATTTATATTCTAACAAAATCAACCGCTCTTATGCAGCTGGCTACATAATGTACACGACTTGGCAAATCTGTCATGCCGGTTGACTAAGAGATAACTAAAATCAATCAAACACAATACTTGAACATTTGGTTAACAATATGTAACAAATAAATTTGAATAAAGCTCTCAAAACTATCCAGTGTATTCCATTTAATAGACTATAAGGTTTGCAAACTTGTCTTTTGCTATCGGTATTCACATTAATGAACCGGACGTATATGTTTAAGAAATTAATGTAGTTAACTTTCTTTGGCCTTCACCATGATTTTTAGCCCACCCCCGACATTTTGTTTACAAAAATTACAAACCCTATATCTTGTATTCTTAAATAGTTAAGTCTAAATAGTCATACGTAACCACTCGTAATTATTGACTTGCTATCAAAATCTCTTACAAATTCTCTTATGAAATATTATGTAGTCTGTTAAATTACACACTCCAATCTTTGATTATTGCAATTAAGTTTTTCTTCTGTTAGCTATGTATATATATCGTTCCAGCTCTTTTCTTAATAAAGTGTTTTCAGGTACCTCAAAAAATGTTTACCAGTCCTATCTTTCTCCTCACACCATCTCTACGCATGACCTTTTCACAACCGCTTGTACTACTATTCGTCTTATTTTAATAAGTTTATCGCACTGTGCTGTGACAACCTCAACCAACCGAGTAAATAGACTATTTCAATGATAAAATCATAGTCAGTCGAATGGTAATTACAGTAGGTCACAAGTTAACAGGTGCTGCGCAGTTGAGGACTATTATTGCTGACTGAAATATCTATCAAGATAAATAACTATGCATACTTCGGAAGAAAATCGGACAAGCAGTCAAAGTTTAAAGTGCAAGCATGCGACGTCAACAAAACAATTTATACTTGAGTAAATAACTGCAACAATTAGTCTATTTTCTCTGTGTATAAAATGAATTATGTGTGTTATGTAAACTCTATAATTACCATATGCCAATCAACTAAGAGTAATTTGCATTCCTGAATTGCCGTTATAAAATATTCAGACATTTCTGCAAAGGAACTTAAGAATACATTACCAATTTCCAATAAACAAAAATAAAAACAGGAGTCGTTTAAAAACACAAATACATTGAAGCATAATAAACAAAAACACGCTAGACGAATAATAACTGACGACTGACTTATGCAGAAAATATAAAATCGACAGCTTCCGAATAACGAGGTAAAAAAACTTTTTGAATATATATTTTGGTTTAGAAAAAAACCTCTCAAATCTAAACAAAATTAAAGCGGTACAAGCTTATAGTTTATTAAGAAACTCAACGGAGGTACTACTTATCACATGTAATTCCAAATATAGAATATCAATTATTTTACCAGACACAGAACATGGGACGACGATGTTAAAAATGTTGACTTCCTATTTAGTTTAAAAATCTATACACGAATAATTACTTTCATCATGTAGAGCTATATATATATATATATATATATATATATATATATATATATATATATATATATATAGATTACAAATAATTATTGAAGGTGGATAGATGAAGTGTATCAGTTTTAAATAACTTCTAAACAATTTTAAGAATAAATCAGAAATAACAATTAATAATTCAGTTACTGAAAAACATGCAATTTTTATTGCTTTTTAAATTACTGTATGGACGTGTTTTATGAACTAACGACTGATTAACTGGGAATTTAAATGATGATTACATGAGATGATAAAGGATCAAAATAGTTTCAGTTAGTTGTGACACGATGCGTAGCACAGATATATCATATTAGGTACTCAATATTTCTGAAAGACGGTCACAATTTGGCATGTGGAGCTGCGTAGCTTTTTCGTAACTAGCATCATCACCATAATATCTTGCACGGAATAAGAGATTGTCCTCTGTAAAAGATAAAAAAAGAGTAAGTAAGAACAAAAAATGATCTTAAGCAACTCCAGGATGAAACGTATGTATGCATGCATGATCAATGTAGAACCTAGCACATTAATTTACAGACATGCACTGAAGTCCCTTTGACGTCAATTGCTGGAAATAAGCGAGATATGTAAAGAAACAAAAACTGATATTGGAATATTAAAGTTGAGAAGCCAACGGAGGAACGAAAATAGAGAGCCTAAGGTAAAACCGATGACATTGAATTTATTTAGATCATGAATACGTTGAAACATAATTTTTAGACGAACGGAAGTATGCATTGTGGGTCACCTGGCATCGAAAAGTGAGTTGACATTTCTAAAGCTGTAGCCAGAGTAAGAGAAGACAATCTCCAATGCTCGAAACCGGCAGTTTTAAGAAATGATGATAAATCGGTTGAGCTGACTGAATACCTAATCAACGTTTCCCTTAAAGCGTATGCTGGTTGGAATGAGTGGGTTGAAAGCATGAAGAATCCAGACTAAGATGTAGAGTTAATTCAACTTAGCCTGCTGGACAGGCCTGATTAGAAGTCCGTATGATCCACTTTTCCTGCTTCCTTAGAATTCTGGCTAAAATATTAGTTTACAATTTGTATTCCGTGTTTTCTTTTCCCCTTTCAAACCATATTCTTAATACTTAGTTCAAGACCACCACCGAAGACACCATTATTCACTATTATTTTATAATTAATTTTTTGAGTTTATTTTACAGTGGTAACTTGATTCAATAAATATTTTTACAAGGTTCTCAGTCAGTCAGCCACAACTTGGTACGTGCGTACATCACTTCAAGTTGCCATGCCTCAAAGACCAGATAAAGATTAATTATCGAACCAAATCCCGAAGTAGTGTAGGTAATTACAGAGTTCATATTAATGAAGAGGATTGTTGACCGAGGGTAAGATGTAGGGAAATATAAATCAGTAAAAAAAATTATGATGAATTCAAAAGTTCGCAATTTGGATGAGGACAAGGAATGGATGAACATGCACTATCGCAAATGACTTAGAGCCATGTCACTTAAAGTCACTAATCACTGGTTATGATTATCACGCAAAGTTCATAAAAGGTTCTATGCTGAAAATGCATATTTTTCAGTTGTCCATTTTAGGATCTATTTGTACGTTTTTTTCTGCAATGCAGGAAAATACAAGTCATCCTATGGGAAGTAATTTCTACAACTGAAAAGTCTGGACGATGAGGACCAACCTGACTTTTCTAATCAATGCATACAAGTACACGTTCAAATGTAATACCAGGTGTTGGTGCTGACTGATTTCTCGGCGACATTATAAAAGGTGATAGAAACATCAGAAGCATTATTACTCAAAGTACTCGACTCACTACAAGTTGCCGCAACCACATACTACGATGTGACTATGGCTCACGATTTGTATACAAAAGTGGGGTATCAAAAGGCTTTGGATGTCAGGAGCGATGATAACAAGTCAATCGAGATTATTATCAAACGGATAACATAAACGGAATTCCGATTCTTAAATAAACTGTTTGTTCTATACTTCTTGGTTTCAATGGTGTTGAATAGAATTTTTATTCTCAATAAAAACGACGCTTAGCATTAACGAGAATTTACTTATGCTATGAATTGTTGGTTATCATCGAAACCTCGTAAATGCATTATCATCAACAAGTTGGTAATACAGTAATAAATTCGGCATCAAAATTAACACATGGGAATTGATGATACAATTTATCCATCGAAATGCAAACTAATATATAGACAGATTAAGCAGAAACTTACTGTAATCTTTTTCGCGATAACACCGAAATCGAAGGTTGCTAATATACTCTTCTTCTACTTGATTTTCCAAATGAACAATATTACCCGAAAAGTCTTGTTCGAATGTTTTCTTGACGAAATAAGGTACTTTATGTGTTCCGGTATGGCGTTCCATGTAGTATTTGCTTAAATAATTACCATAAACACAATATTATCTTTACACTGAATAATATTTAACCTACCAGAACATACTTTTCAAAAACGTGCGTTTCATTTAAAGCGCATACTCTACCAATCAGAATATTTGACGATTTAGTAAATATATTCAAGATTTTTCAATGTTTCGAAAACTAACTACCAGTGAGGTCAAATTTAAATCGTCATGAGAAAACAACTTAGCATTTCTGAGGCTTTTTCTAAGGTAGTGAGTACAAACGTTAACGTCACATAACGTCTAATCCGTAATAAAGCTTAACATTAATGAAAGAACTTAATCAAGTTCCTTTAAACGAAAGAGAACTATTTCAAAATAGCATACTATTGTAACTGAATTTTTGATTTGACTGTGAACATGGAAGTTTGACATTAAAACTGAACAATACATTATACACAACTAAACAGAGAAAGCTGTAGTTGATGATTCTCACAGTTTCCAAGTCTAAGAGTAAGAAACTCCGTACTTTTAACCTTAATCTATATAACGCCATAGAATTGCTTTCGAGGAAACGGTATTGTAATTAACTGTCCAGTCTCCATGAAACTTGATAACGGGGAAAGTACTAAGCATGTAATTAGAATGAATTATTATTTCTGGTAGATGATTTCCAAGGCAGTGAAAACCACCTAAAAGTTAGAAGTCAACCATACAAAATATTGGCAAGAATTTATATTACCCGAATAGCATTGCTATGCCGGATTTATTCTAGTGATAATGCTTATCCTTTCAGTACTATCTGAGAGCGAAATAATTAGAAATTTCTTATTGCTACAAGAAATACGATGTAAATTGATATTATTGAACGTCTACAAGCAAGGGAGGGAAATAACCTTCTTGTAGTTTGCAAACAACGAAAACTGCGTTATTATGAACCGTCTACAAGTTTCACTATCACGCTAATAATTTTTTTAGAAATATTCCTTAGATAAAGCATCACTGTAAGAACAAATCAAATACACGTTCCGATTGTAGCTGCACAGATGTAGTGGATTTGTAGAAGAAACAGTTAGAATATTCAACGAACAACATAACACTATTCATATTCCAAAAACAAAGTTATGAAGATGCAGGTTGTCATCCATACTGGATACAAAAGAGATTGACGGTTAAAACAGTGAACTCTAAACTAAGGGGCCGGTCTTTGCCCTACTAAAATTTCGGCCTAGTAGCCAGTTAGTATATAGTTCTTACATTTTAAGTGTGGTCTAAAGTCAAGTAAGTAGAAATAATTAAGGTAAAGCAGCCACAGCATATTACACTAACACTAGATACATAATACTTCGATTTCACAGTTAACAAAAGTTTCCAAACAAATATCTACCGAATCAATAACCAGAAAGAGGATAGAGTTGATCCTCCACAAACGACAGTATACGTTACAATCAATTTACATTAGTACACTTACTTAGATTTAGTTAAACTAAAGTATGGATCTTTCACAAAAAGATTGCTGAAGAAAGACAGGCCAAACAAGATTATAAGCGGAATCAACTGGATGTATACGAAGTAGTTACTCTGAAAAAAGGGCCAACAAGAATGTTGGTGTAATCATAAAAATTCCTGAACACAAAATGTAAAAAAAAACATTTCAGCAACATCTTAGATGCTTATGTAAAAAACTGAAAGTGCCTCAATTATATAAAATATATGGTACTTGGCACAAGGATGAATGAGTGTATGTCTCATGTGAAAAACAAACCAATAAAAATACCAACGATAGAAAAGTCAGTAAAGCAATTAATTATTAATCAAAAATTAGTAATGTGAGAATTCAGCCAATACTACATAAAGAAATATGGTCATTATAACTGGACGACTTCAAACTACAAGTTGACGACAAAAAGGGTTTTAAAGTATACAAAAGATTGCACTTTTTGAGATTCCTGAATGTTTTAAACTTGCCATGGTCTCTCAAACTTTAAATTTTAGAGTCGACTGGTTTGAACATTAAGATTAAATGACATACAGGATAACTAATGATACAGATGAACCTACGAGGAAATGAAAGCCGAACGGAAGACTAACAAGTTATCTTTAAGAAATGTGAAACACGTATGTTAAACAAGTTATCGCTACAATGCATGTACACTACCTACTATGCAGAAGGTACATTGATAACTGCGTATCTGGTAACAGTACTAATGTGGACTATAATTATATGCTAAATCCAGAGTATGGTGATTAGAGTGTAGGGTATTTGATCTTTACTTCAAAGTGCAACTTAACCACAGATAAACCGATAAGAGATAAAACTGGAAGCAGACCTGTGGCAAATTTAAGATTGGTACAAATTTACATATACGTATACGGTAGACGAATGTGAAATATACGGCACAAGTAGTTATGAATAACTCTCAAGTGCTGATTAGTTTGAAAATTGGGTTTATTTTTTTTTTCTTTCATTGGTATAATATTTTGACATCTTATCGCATTTCCATTTGAATTCTCGTCAAAAAACTCTTAATATAACCAACAAAACAACTTTCCTGTTACTTAAGTAGTTGATCTTGACAACTATTTTGACCTAAGAGAAAGGTATTCACCTACCTTCAAACACTTATCAAATTTATTAGCACCTCGGAAAATGAGTCAGGAAAAGTAAAAAAACCTAAAAATAATTTCTAACAAGATGCGGTTACAAGCAAATCAAAGAAATGACGTCATGGAAATACTGGAGATACTACAGAATGGGTACGAGTGAGATTTTGAAAATGGTTAGAAAGAACCTAATTCGGATTATGAGATGGACTATATCTTGACTACCTACGAACGAAGCTAGTTCCCAAACTAGACCGAATCGCACCGAATCTACTTAAATGAACTTCTGTAACAGAATCTACAAAGTACCGCCAGAGAACGACACAATGGACATATTCACTTTGTAGATACTTCGGTCTCAATTGTAATTCCTGTCGCATTACAGCCTGATTAATCAGTACAATCCTACTTGGACACCAGATGAGCACATGAAACGTAACGCCTTCGACCTTGTGCAACAATCTAGCTGTATTTGTCCACCTCAGTCACATAAAGGGGTCTTGATTGGTAGCTTTTCCGACTGCAGATAGCTAATAATCATTTCCTCACTTAATTACATATGCAATAAATGGTCATCTTACGAAAGCAAACTAATCGTATTAAGCTCCAGACCATAATTCACTTTCTAATTGTATCATACCTGTTCTCTGACCCAGTCGAGATATCAGATTACATATTTGATTGAAAACGACGAAACCGATAAACACAGCGGAAAAAGCAAACGTGTATATGTTTACTAAGTTAGTGTGTGATATAAGTGGAACCTATCAGTGAGTTAAGCAACCATTCAGTCAGCCTAAAATTGCAACAAATACTAGGATAGCAAAATATGCTGAAATAAATACAAAATGGCGATTACTATGATATGGTATTGCTGACTTACTTCGCGCTCAGATTCACGTGACCTGTGGGGCCTGTGGCGATGATCGCGGTAGACTTGCGAGAATGGGAAGCCCCCGTTGAAAAACATGGTGAAGACGTCAGCTTTAATGGCTAGTTTAAATAAAACAGGATTTTACCATCGTATTGAAAGAACGTGTCTCCATGCCGATGAACCTGGGGAGAACTGATTCGCTCCTCCTCCGCACCGAACTGGTCATAACGCTGCCGCTTCTCAACATCTGTCAGCACTTCACATGCCTTTTTAATTTTCTTGAATGCCTCAGCTGCTCCCGGTGCCCTATTCTTATCAGGATGAAACTTTAAGGCAAGGCTAAAACAAAGATAAATCAAGAAGGCTGCCTACAGTTTGAAAGCTTTCTTAATTTCTTCATCCGTTGCAGTTCGCGATACTCCAAGAATTTCGTAGTAATCTTTACAAGCAAGTACTTTTCTCAACGAATCTACTTGAATCTTAGTAAACTCATTTTGTGAATGCTTGTTTCTGGAGATCTCTGAGATATAATCAGAACTTTGACTTTCCTGGGAACCTTCTCTGGTGCTAGACGAACGAGACCTAGGTCTTGTCAGAAATTCCAATCCTTAAACTTAATGACTCGAGGAATGGTACCAACCTTCTATATTGACTGAAGGATCCAACTTCATAGCTTTTAGAAGAAATTTCCTTGCAGCATCGCGGTCTCCTGTAGCTAGGCGTTTTCTAGCTATTAGAACACACTTTTGTGCCTCGTCTTTGTTGGCATTCATACTGAATTCAGTAATACTACGCCAAGGTTCTTAAATGGCGCCTTCAACTTATGTAATAAACAAGCACATAATTCAAGTCTGTTCAATAAAACTCACCCTAACTTTTGACTTCAACTTAGCTTAACCGAATTATTAAGCTATCAGTCCTTATTCTATGCGTCTAAACTAGTAAGGTGGTAACGATTTTGAGTAGTGCAGGATGTGATGTATTGCTTTTGAAACCTAGAGATAAAAGGGTTAAATTAGAAGTTAAAAATAAGAGTAGATCTAACAACATTATTCCTCAGTGTCTTCTTTTGAAAGATTTGGTTGAAGATGTTAACCCAATTTCTGCGGATATGTAGTTATATTACTTTTTTATCCTTACTCCAAAAAATAACCATAACTTTTGTGATCTATATAGGTATCCTCATGGGTTTAGTTTAGGACTGAATCTTTCAGATGTTCTAATAACATTAAGAGCACTATAGGCTATATGATGTATCAAGATTATATCCCTTTTTGATTCACAGATGATTCGTAAGATATATGTCAATTTAAAAAGAGTTTCCTGGCTTACTGAGAATAAGATACTTACTGCGATTTTTTTTTAAACTAAGAAAAAAAGCTGTTGTTTCGAAGTTTAGGATTGCAATGACCATGAAGTTGCACTTATAATGCCATTCCTCAGTCACAGCACACAATAAATAAGCATCTAGTTTTTATAGACATTTAATATAGGATGTCAACACTAATTTGGTGGAAACGTTTCAAGTGAACGAAACGGTAACAAATATCACTCTTATTATGTACTGTGTGAAAACACTATATTGCTGCCTAATTGTTATACGTTGTTTAGTCGTCACATTCGTTTATTGATTGAAGCCATTCTGTCAAGAAAAACGAAACTTTGGTAACACTGAACGTTTTTTAGACAAACTGAATTCCAAAGTTGGCCGATATCCGCACTAGGATTGATTGATTGAAGTATTCGCGTTACTGCTGGGAGTCAGTATCGTCTAGAAACTTCGTGTGATGATGCAACAGTAATAAGGACATTATTTGCGTTGCAATAGTGTGTAGGGCTGGTTGAAAATAATGTGTATAAACAATTAGGGTTCGTAAATTTCCTCTGTTCAGAAGCAAAATAATAAAAAGAACGAAGGGTCAATTATAAACAAGACTGAATAAATTATACAGCTGGAAAGACACAACGAATTTCGTAAAATTTCCTAGTGTGTGCGTTGTCCAATGATACCTTCATATCCAGTGTTGTCGACTAAAACCTTGATGTTTGGGTCATCCACCAGAATGGTCAGGTTCTTTGCTTGGCATTTCTCGGTGGTCGACTGCGCTCTGCATAAGACTGGTTTTGATCATTTTCGTGGTTTTCGTTGGTGGACACATAGCACTAGACGACATTCACTGCGACCTCCTCCTTCTTTACCTCAATGGATGTTTTAATGATCCTAGGTACACGCTTCCTATATATCCTCTCACATTGTGTAAATATTCCATGTACCTATGTTAATTATTGCTCTGGTTGTCAGAGGGAGAATTGGTCTCGTGACATCCGAAGACACGGTTTTCACTTTGAGGCGTTATAACTCTTTGAAATTAAGACCTTCCAACTTCCAGAGCAGAGTT
Source organism: Schistosoma japonicum (assembly GCA_025215515.1). Classification (NCBI taxonomy): domain Eukaryota; kingdom Metazoa; phylum Platyhelminthes; class Trematoda; order Strigeidida; family Schistosomatidae; genus Schistosoma; species Schistosoma japonicum. The sequence goes on from CM046069.1 coordinate 55,525,442, forward strand.
GAAAAGGTTTCTTCTGGTCAGAGTTGTTTTAGTAAGATTGATGTAGTGATCTGCAAAATCTAGTCCAGGTGAGTCCGTTCCAATTTGTAGTGGTCATTCACAAATTAATGAGTTTTTTCTGGAAAATTCGAATATTTCTCCAAGTAAACAATTAGATGTAATAACAATGACTCTTCGTCGTAGGCGCAGGATGAACTACAAAAACGCAGACATTCATTCAAGCTTTGGCGGATGTAGTGTTTGTATGAAACAGTGATGGTATCGTACAATTGTGTGTGCCCTTATTGAATTCTAAAATACACATTACCTTCACCTATGTTCTGTGTCCTCTTGATTATTGCCTGATCTGTTTCGCTAGTTACTATTCGAAATTCTAGGAAACACCACAATTAGATTTTACCAGATGGTGTCTATAACATCATGCCAACCCCATGCAGAATCCTTCTTTAAAGTTCTGTAAGCAAAACTCCCTCTAAATAACATTTGACTATTGTGATTTTTTACTTAATATTTAGAAGTGAGTTTATTCTTATTAATCCCTCAAACGTACATACTGATGATCGTTTGATTCTAAATGCGATAGTTGCAATTTATTTTCACTGTAATACTTGTGCTTCTTACCTTTTTACTGAATTTCTATAATTCTTTCGGACTGCACCCACTTTGTTTTGCATGACGTTTGTGTTGGTGACCGTCATATTAGTTCTTTCACATTTCTGATTGCATCACTTGAATTGACTAGATTTGCACGTTTTCTGGTTGTGGGTTGAAGCATACTTTCAGAACTTGAAATATTGTGTTGTAACAAGTAACTTATAATGCTTTTTTCATTAATATTTCTATAGGTTTAGACACTACCCTTGAAACAGATAGTATGTGATCTATTCCAAAAGGATAGAATAATATTCTTGTTTATTTCCTGAAACTGAATTGATTGTTCCAATTTATGAAATAAATTTTAGTTGAATTACTTGTTTGGGAGATAATATGTGTGAATACCATCGTTATAACATTGGTGCTAAAAATACTTGTCCCATGGGGAAACCACTCAGCATATACTCTGCAGTATCTAAGCAATCACTAAGCTTTTGTACAAGTTTTACTCATAACAATAACTTTAGTCCTGAAACGACGACATATCGGACAATCTAAACACAAACTTGTTTAAGATTGGGCCTATCAGTGTTTGTTCGTTACTCAACAAAATACCGGACCTCGATATAAGAGTCCTAATCACTAGGTCATCAGTAATATTAGTAACAGAAGTATGGTGCGCGTCTTTAGTACTGTATGTCAACGTAAACACAGACAGATATCTCCTGCATTGCGCTAACCAACATAATGAGCAAGACGGAGAATGCATGATATGCACTTATATTCACGCTAATTAAACAAAAATGGAAATAGTCGCACTAGGCACTATCCCTGACTCGTTATGTCTCATCGCACGTGCTACTAATCGTAACATGCCTGTAGGCTGCGTGTGCAAGAAACTTTGTTCAAAACCAGAAACAGGCGCGAAACTTAACAGTCTATTCCCGCGCCTTAGTCTTAGACGTCGACTACAAAGTGATTGCAGGTGATTTGAATCCTCCCAACACTAACTACAAATTAAGTTGTGGTCCATAACTGTACAACGATATAATTGCTGCTATGGATTTATATAAACGGAAGCAGTGCATTACAACCTACACACGTTAACCATATTCTGATATGGTATTTTGACGGGAAATCATGCCCACAGCAATACAATTTGGTTAAGAATAGTAGGCTAGATACTACAAATTGGTTTCATGATCTCCTCATATTCCCCGGCTAATCTCAACACAGGCAGTGCCAATATGAAACGAAAACCCAGCGCGTTAAGCAGACTAGGAGTCGTCGGTGAGGCTTGTAAATTTCATTGAACGGAACAGCTTCTTCACCACTGACTCACAACAAGGTTCACTAACTATTTTCAGCAAGACTATCCTATCATTCTTGAATACTATGGTCTTCTCTTAAAAACACCTAACTCCTTTTTAAATAGATCTTTCTTTCAGCCACGTAAACAAATCACTAAACACCGAAACTTCTCACTACTATACTTTTTCTGTAGTGATTCTTCAGCTCTATTTACAGTCTAAGAATCTATAGAATCTGTTAAGATGTCGTGTGATCTGGATAACAGAAATGCAAGAAACCGACATGTTCAAAGAGTGAGCGCAAAGTATGCGTTGACAACAGTATTTATATAATAACACTAATAGTAATCATAATAAAAGACTATTCTAGAAAGCATTAGGAAGCTGGTTTTACAAGCAAAACCAGTTTGGTATGACATTCGTAGCACAATGTTTACAAGGTATTTTATCAAACAGAACATCCAGAAACGCAACAAGCGTGTGCAAACGACGAGAACAAGATCAAGTGTAGGGTTTTCAACGACAGTAGTGCCTATATACTGTAAATCAAGAACAAGCAGAGGCAGAAAGCGTCATTAATAAGATTAAACGGAGGCAATATACTTGTCATTTAGAAGCAGAAACAGTAATAAATAAAACGGATCATTAGTTAGGCAACAAGACTACACATGAACGTTGAGGATCATAATATATCTTAGAAGATACAAATACACTCAAGTTCTGCATGTATGATGAGTTTGGCTCGCCACGTGGAGCACGTAGGCAAAACTGTTTAAAAGGAAAGGAAAACCATAGTGGATGACAAGCAAATAATCATTCTGTTGGTTGTAATATCAGTCGTCAATGGAACATTTGGGTCACAGGACCTATAATGTGTCGTTTCAGACGTATAAATATATCCTTATATTTATATTCACACACATCAACAGTATTCGTAGCTACTTTAGGTCCAGGAAAACATTTGTGCATATGTCCAGGATTCTGTTCGCGTGTTTCGGAGATAAAGCATACATCAATGGCACGGGATCCTAATGTCTTAGCTGGGAAGGCTTGCTGGCCGATTCGACATAGAATTTGTACATTGATTGGACTAATGTGAAGTTTGGAGCGTGGTCTCAGCAGAACCAGGGCACTATTGCATGAACACTGATGGCACATGAGAAAGATGAAGATAAGAATTTAGGCTTGAATCAAGGGGTAGGCGACACATTGGGAATAGAAGAAAGAAGTTGAGTAAAATGACGGTGATCTTGTGTGCTGTTAGAGGTATGAGGGCGGTTACCATTTTCAAGTTGTCCACTCTGTGGAGGGTTTCTTCTTCTTGTTGATGTACCTGAAAAGCAAATTGAGCTATGGTTGGCATTGAAGACCAGGCAGCGTGACAGCAGTGTTCAAGAAACAACTGCTTGAGGTGGGTCACACACATCACTACCACTTTACTTTTCTAGCCTAAGTATTATGGGCATTTATCTACCTACATATGTAGATTCACTTGGTAGTACTAGTTGATTTATCATTGTCATTGACGTTCGCACTGCTTGATCTTTGGCATTTTCAAGGTGACTTACAGTTTGCCCTGTTACATATGCCAAAAATTTGTGACAATCATATTTACTAAGTGCTGGTACTTACCCGTTTATTCTTCACGCTTTCCTTTATATTTGCGCTTTCTTATCAGACCATTATTTATTTGTGTAACAGATGACGCTCGTACACATCCGACGATAACAACTGTGACCATTACAAGACAATGACCTTACTAAGTTACATCAAAGCTGCAAAATACGATACTGGGTGACCCGAAAGTCACTGCGTCAGTAGTAACACCATTTGCCTTAAAGCCTCCGACAATGAATTGGTCCTAATATCATAAATATATCGGTAGTAGTGACACTTAAAAATGTAATCAGTCTTTTTTATTCTCACTCATTTTCATCTTCCTATCACACTTTAGGCTTCGAACAACCCTCCCCACTCTACAGGTAAGTTAGAGTTACAACTACTATATAACAAAAAATCCTGTCAACTGTATGCACCTCAAGCTTAGATGCACATCACCCTTGATGTTTACAGAGTTAAATGAATCCTTTGAAATCACCTTGTGTTTGTTAAAGCATCGCGTGTGCCAGTTTCTACACTGTACCCTTGTTTATCTTCTGGCTAATCGAGTTTCGAGGATCCACAGCCTTACCGAAGTGAATCAGTGGCGGTATGTACCTACAAAGCAGAATGTAGCTGACTATGTATCCGGAGGCATACGATCCAGTGAGGATGACATTGAATTTGGAGTGGATGTCATGGTTTCTTGAAGAAATATAAGGAGTGTTAGCCAACTGCTAACATCAAGTGATTGCATCCCAATTAGAATTAAAGAAATCAGTTGGTATGCATTTGATATTTGATGAGCCTAGCATGCATCAACTTGTAAGTTATTATTCAGACTGGAAAAGACTACTTAAAGCTGTGGCGTGGTTATCTAGATGCAAGTGTTACATGTAGATGACATATTGTGGAAGGATAGACATATCCTTACGTTTAGGCTTAATTAATGTAGAAGAAATGGATTTAGCTTTCATAGATTTGATTCGTTTTGTTCAGAGCACAGTATTCGAGAAAGAGGTTAGAATACTACAGTCATCCGTGAGTAAGTCGGAAATGAAAGTCATCAGATCTCCTTTAGGCAGATTGAATCCTATATTAATAGGTGGATTATTGTGTGTGGGTGGTCGACTCCAGGAAATTACGTGGTGCGAGACTAGGAAACATCCTATTATACTCTTGTCAAAACATCCAGTTACAGATTTGATTGTGCAGCACTACCATAAGTCCGAGAGACACGTGGGTTTCAGTCAGGTGATGGCAACTGTTCGCAAAAGGTTTTGGGTTTTAAGAGGTGGTACAGCTGTGAGAAGAGCAGTTTGGAATTGCATCCATTGTTTAAGAATGAACACTAGACCGGCAAAACAATTAATGGTACCCTTGCAACGAGTCAAAGTAGGGAATGGTGAATTTCCATTTTTGTCAGTGGGTGTCGACTATTTTGGTCCTCTTACAGTGAAGCGAGGCTGAAGTTTTCAGAAACGGTACGGATGTGTATTCACATGCTTTAAAATGAAAACTATACATTAAGAAGTAACAACCGACCTCACTACGGATTCGTTTATCATGGCACTGATGAGGTTCATAGGGAGGAGATGGACGCCCTTTCAGATATAATTCACCCATCCTACCTACATATTTCTTGTTTCATAACTTCGAGGGAACGCGACTCGGCTGCATATGAATTCACCCACTGGGGATACTACCAAGACCTTTAACTATCAGATCTCCAAGCGACACCATGTTACAGTAAACTTAAAGATTACATAATTTTTTGAATTTTTCTTGTCAAGCTCTTCTAAACTTATTTGACTTCTTTGGTGTGTTCAATTTGTTTTTGATTTGTTTATTTTGACTTCCACCATTTATTGGCTTGCACCTTTGTTTTGGGCTGTTAATTATTTGTTTTCAGACTCCGGGTGCTGAAGACACAACTAGACAGGCTTCCAAATAAGAACCGATTGAGCCAAAATCAAAAGAAATGAATCCCAAATAATGTATTTATTGACCTGTAGAACAAATATTGTTCTTCAATATTGTAGACACCCAGTCTAAAACAAGTGATTAACAGCCCAAAACAAAGGTGCAAGCCAATAAATGGTGGAAGTCAAAATAAACAAATCAAACACAAATTGAACACAACAAAGAAGTCAAATAAGTTTAGAAGAGCTTGACAAGAAAAATTCAAAAAATTATGTAATCCCTAAGTTTACTGTAACATGGTGTCGCTTGGAGATCTGATAGTTAAAGGTCTTGGTAGTATCCCCAGTGGGTGAATTCATATGCAGCCGAGTCGCGTTCCCTCGAAGTTATGAAACAAGAAATATGTAGGTAGGATGGGTGAATTATATCTGATAGGGTGTCCATCTCCGATTGAATCCACACTGACCTACTCCGGTACATGCCCTCCCAGAAGCACACATGATACCCCATAATCTTCTCAGCGGTCAGAAGATAAACAAGGGTACAGTGTAGAAACTGGAACACGCGATGCTTTAACAAACACAAGGTGATTTCAAAGGATTCATTTAACTCTGTAAACATCAAGGGTGATGTGCATCTAAGCTTGAGGTGCATACAGTTGACAGGATTTTTTGTTATATAGTAGTTGTAACTCTAACTTACCTGTAGAGTGGGGAGGGTTGTTCGAAGCCTAAAGTGTGATAGGAAGATGAAAATGAGTGAGAATAAAAAAGACTGATTACATTTTTAAGTGTCACTACTACCGATATATTTATGATATTAGGACCAATTCATTGTCGGAGGCTTTAAGGCAAATGGTGTTACTACTGACGCAGTGACTTTCGGGTCACCCAGTATCGTATTTTGCAGCTTTGATGTAACTTAGTAAGGTCATTGTCTTGTAATGGTCACAGTTGTTATCGTCGGATGTGTACGAGCGTCATCTGTTACACAAATAAATAATGGTCTGATAAGAAAGCGCAAATATAAAGGAAAGCGTGAAGAATAAACGGGTAAGTACCAGCACTTAGTAAATATGATTGTCACAAATTTTTGGCATATGTAACAGGGCAAACTGTAAGTCACCTTGAAAATGCCAAAGATCAAGCAGTGCGAACGTCAATGACAATGATAAATCAACTAGTACTACCAAGTGAATCTACATATGTAGGTAGATAAATGCCCATAATACTTAGGCTAGAAAAGTAAAGTGGTAGTGATGTGTGTGACCCACCTCAAGCAGTTGTTTCTTGAACACTGCTGTCACGCTGCCTGGTCTTCAATGCCAACCATAGCTCAATTTGCTTTTCAGGTACATCAACAAGAAGAAGAAACCCTCCACAGAGTGGACAACTTGAAAATGGTAACCGCCCTCATACCTCTAACAGCACACAAGATCACCGTCATTTTACTCAACTTCTTTCTTCTATTCCCAATGTGTCGCCTACCCCTTGATTCAAGCCTAAATTCTTATCTTCATCTTTCTCATGTGCCATCAGTGTTCATGCAATAGTGCCCTGGTTCTGCTGAGACCACGCTCCAAACTTCACATTAGTCCAATCAATGTACAAATTCTATGTCGAATCGGCCAGCAAGCCTTCCCAGCTAAGACATTAGGATCCCGTGCCATTGATGTATGCTTTATCTCCGAAACACGCGAACAGAATCCTGGACATATGCACAAATGTTTTCCTGGACCTAAAGTAGCTACGAATACTGTTGATGTGTGTGAATATAAATATAAGGATATATTTATACGTCTGAAACGACACATTATAGGTCCTGTGACCCAAATGTTCCATTGACGACTGATATTACAACCAACAGAATGATTATTTGCTTGTCATCCACTATGGTTTTCCTTTCCTTTTAAACAGTTTTGCCTACGTGCTCCACGTGGCGAGCCAAACTCATCATACATGCAGAACTTGAGTGTATTTGTATCGTTTTCTACCTAGATTTATTCCACACTGAGCTGTTTCAGTCCGGTGGCGATACATGTTCAAACTCTTTCAACTAGTTTTGTTTACCAAAACATATATCGTTGGTACCAGTAAGGAATGTCCACAACTACTAACCTATAGATTGGCAAGGAGTCCCATAGTTCCTTATCTGGCACACACACACTATTTGAGGTATTCGTGAGTGTCAACCTTGACATAATATATACTGGGAAATTCTTTTCCTTTTCAAACCAACCCATCTTTTAAAATTTAATCACTAAATTTTACATATTTTTTGTTATGTTGTTTACATTAGTACTTTAATACATATCCGACAACGATGACTTACTGAATCGCCAAGTTGCACTAAACATACAACACTAGACGCATCTGCTATTGTCCGTAACTGCCAGCGTCAGAAGTATACCTTGCGGCCACAAGTAATCAGAAAGCCACAGCTCCCACTAGTCTTATCTTATATCATTTACTACGACACAGGTAACTCTGTAGGTTGTGATAAACCTGCAACCCCCTTTCATAGACAAGCGATTACAATATACAGTGCAGAGGGATTATGCAATGAGCCTTGATCAGCACTCACATATAAGACATTTTCGGTTACTTTGTAACACTGCACGGGGAAAACAATCAGCTAAAATTCCTATAAATATAGGTGAAAATGATAACTTCTTCAAATATCAATATTTAATAGAATTCACTTAACACACTAACGGGCAGGCATTTACCCTGCCGATCCGCCAGACCCGTGTGACTCCACTTATGCTTAGAGGAAATGATATTATCATTTCCGAGCAACTCTCTGAATTACTACTGTGTAACAACTCGCATCCAGAATTCCAGTTTTACAACTATGAAGATTCTATGAATAGATGTTTCGACTACGAGGTATATCCTAACATTGGCTCAGAATTAAGCTCAAGACTCAAAATATCTCTTTCTGGAGAGTAGTAAACTGAACTACGAATTAGATTACCGTCGTTCTGAATACCAAAATGACTGGATCTAATTAAGAAGTCAATATTTCGTTGCAGGGATTGTGAATACAATACCTAATAAACTACAGTACGTACATGTTACGTAATATTATCTAGGTTTGGTGATTTGTTTTAAGTCTAACTAGTAATAAACTTGGTTTTACGAGCTATACTGAACAAGAATACTAAAAATTTCAATCAAACCATAGTTATATGCTTATGGAAATAAACGTACATTTTGTCAGCAGCTGTAGTCATCGCAACAAAGTGTATAAAGCAAGATGGAGAAATTGATATTAATGACAACATGGTAAGATTCATCGAAAGAAAACTATTGTAGTAAAATACGGAAAAAATTATTGCTTAGGACAAGATTGAAGGACTCGATTTAAAAAAAAAACGAGTTTCTTTGTGTAGTTAAGATATTAGTCAGCTACTGAATAGCGCTACTCACAACCGTAATTCACGCATAAAACCAATCAATATTCATGATGGATAGAGAAACATAAACTCTAAGATTTGAAAAAATGAAACAGTGTATTGATCCACATATCGTAAAGCGTACGGTCTGCAGCGCCAAAAATCCCAACTTTTCTCGGTATATATGGAGAAGAACTTCGTCCGTATCCTAGAGTAGAGCCATCAAATCCAGTGAGGCGACCACCCACAGCTTCTAAAACTGCTTGTGCAGCGCAAACATCCCACCGACGTGTAGCTGAGGGATGGATATACACATCTGCCTCTCCTTTAATGAGACTAATAGCTTTAAAGCCTGCAGGAAAAAAATGTTATCGAAAATGCTTACTTTCTGTTTACTTATTTATTTAAACACAAAAATTGGTACAAAATGGAAATTCTAAGATATCGTGTAAATAGATCAACGGCAGTGATATGGAATTTTATTTTGTGATATCGGTTTACGATCTCAAATGACTGACAATGTGTTTTTATCACATCACGTAATTGTGGCCATTCCTACATATGCATAATATTTTTTTCTGATGACATAATACATCGACCAAATTAAAAGTGGAAAAAATAATGCTTGTGCACGTACAATATACGCGGAATCTACTCGGCATTCTAATAAAAATATCCAGTCAATTCTGACGGTTATGGAAATCAACATTTGTATAAGTAAAACTGCAAGTATAAACATCATTATTTAGTCAGAGAAAGGTGTAATGCTGTTAGAGGTATGAGGTCAGTTGTTCCGCCTAGTTGCCTACACTGTAGTAGGATTTTTATTTAAGGTACTTGAAAAACTGAGTTGGGAGTAGCCTTGACAACCCGGGAGCATGATGACAGTATTAAAGGCAATTATTAGAAGTAGGAAACACAGCCGTTTTGTGGATAGTTCTTGATGTGAGCTCCCTACTTTTAAAAGCCTTACTATCAAAGACGGAAATTAAAAGGGTTGTTTGAAATGTGCATTCATAATAGTGCACGCTACGTATATACTTCAAATTATTCAGTGATTAATCTCAAGTGATATATATTCAGCTTAACATCCAGTATGCTTTTGCATTAATTCAGGTGTAACATTAGCAAATTTTATACTGACGAAGTTATGAATTTTGCTTTGTTGAATATTAATACGAATAAATGAAACATAAAAATCAGTGTATTCAGATATTTTCCTAGAGTTACTATACACCTATCGTAAATCTCCATCTACCATCATAGTCTTTTTGCATCGACTGCATACGAGTTTTTGTGCAAGTTACAACACTTACCAAAAAATTAAAATAGGATACAAATGATTTTATCTTTACTGACTTACTAGGAGTTGATAGATTACATAAAATCCGTTAATCTATACGAAATGCAACATGGTTACCGAGGCGATGATGAAATAAGATACATTGAATGATTATAATCAATAGAATCGATAATAAGACAGCTATAATTAAAGGTGATGGCCAGTACCAAACAAGAAATAATAGCTGTTGGGTTTCGCAGCATATCAGTCCGATCAATATTAAAAAGAATATCTCGTCGTAATGTTAACACTACACTTTGAAAGTGTAGTCTAAAAACACATTGCACAATGCTAAAAGTATGATAATAAGCGTTTGACGACTGAAGTCTGTCTCTACTATAGTAAAATAATAAATGCATATGGAAAAGCTAAAGCAGTGCTTACCTGTACCACCTGCTGGTAAAAAATTAACCTGTTTCGGATAAACAATCCTAGTCAAATCTTTTATGAGCGACTCGTTTAAATGGGAACGTGAGTAGGTAATCGATAAATCTGTTTTTGACGGTTGAGTAGCACGAGAAGTGACTGCAATCTTTAAATCAGATGACAATCCAAATGAGCTCCAACCCCAATCTATAATGGAACATACGTGAGGTCATGTATATACCAATCAGATTAGTAAAATATTTATCAGGTGAATCAAAATTTTTAAAAAAACTTGATGAATAATCTTTAGGGATCAATGTGATTTCCTTGGACCTAATTATTGAAAGAACTTTTCAGAACAAAACACCTACTTTCATCTGAAAACTGGTGTTAAAGTATGAACTCAATATCCTTTTCTAAGAACAATAATTACATCAGAATATGAATGCTGAATATTTCAGACGATTTCAAAAATTCATTTAAATATGTAGAGCATGGGATAACGTGATAGATGTTTAATTTTGCATCAAAACTCCTGTGTAATTAATGCAAGTCGTCTATAAGAGTTAGTAAAATAAACACCAAGATAGACTTTGGAAGTTTATATAGTCGTTTGATAATTTTTATATTTTACATAGAATGTGTACGTCACTGTGTATAAGCATAAGCATGAATTACACGATTTTATATGCAAATTTTCTCAAGGCTTTGAAAAATCAACGAAATATCTAAGAAGTTTACTTGTTTCAAGGAACGAAAAGAGAGGTTACTTATAGATCAGAGACTGAATTAAAGTGAGATAGTAAAGGTAGATAAAGGCCGTGATTTGACTACCAGGTAACTGGATGAAAATTTGACCTTAGTGTGAACTTAGTTTCACACGAGATTGTCTATCAGCTTACTATTTTTATAAAGGTATTCTTCATCAAATACTCAAATACCACAACCTTATTCCCTAAGATATACTATATGCTTACAAAATAATTAAACCATAGAATACAAAATCGAGTAAGTTTGACTATATACAAAGTGAAAACTTACACGTCTTATTAAGGAATGGTTGGTGAATAATGCCAGCTATTGGGTGATCATGGAGTACGATACATATCATGACGCTAACATATTCATTTAAGCCTTCTACCCACCAACATCCAGAAGTAAAACAAAATAAACTGTGAGAAACAAAGTTACATATTATATCTGTTGGTTGTACATAAAAATATACTGAAAATAAGAGTGCGAAATAGCAGATAAACTGAACTGTAATTGGCTCGTGAGAGGTTAGCTTACGTCATCAAATCACTAACTTTATTTTATAGACTAGATGATGGTCACGCGCATCCACGAATTGCAAAGAATCGATAAATGGGACGATTAATTTAATAATTCTTGCTCACCTACTTTGCATGTCAATTCGTAATTAAGTCAAATATATTCTGGGTAACTTAAGTGTTATACTATTAATAAGTAATCATTTCTCTTACATCAGTAATCAAAACTAGGATGAAAGAGCTATCAAATGCTTTCTGGTTTTCAACTGTTGTCCAACCCAGGCAAAGGCGTGATATTAAATGCGACATTCTTCACAACAAGGAATTCTAAAATAACTGTTTATTTCGGTAGTTTTGTGGGTTACAATGATCAGCATTCAGTGTTACTTGGGGTGTTAAAGGATTTAGTAGAAATTAAAAATGTAAGAAGCGCTACATTTATTAAACATCCTAAAGGTTGTTTATTCATCTAGCAAAGTAAAAATTAATCAACAGCTATATTTCTAAAAACTGTGTTTATGTTATCATTTAAGGCCCAATACTCATTATTTAACTAACTAACTTCATTCTAAATAAAACTAAAGAAAATTTGCCACACTAAGTGAAGTTACATCGGATCGTTAATTAAAAGAATATCTACAACAAAGTATTTTATTTACAAAGAAAATCAACATGAAACTACGGAGAGATTTGAGTCAATGGACGTAACATGATTTTGAACAGTGAACTACTTATCATCCGTGCCAGTGGAAGATAAGTGGTCGAAAAATACAATTTACTAACTAGTAAGATCATCATAACATTTCAAACTATTACGTGAGTACATACAACCATACTTCTTAATATGTAATCTTAATGTGTTTAAATTTTACTGGAATGTGTGAATTTATATTTGACATCCTTTATCATGGTATTGGAAATTACTACTGTTAAATAGCCATACAGTTCGAAGTTTCAAAACCAATTATGTGACACAAACTATCACTTGAAAAAAAAAGACGTGCATGTCTGTGAAACCTTTTAACAAGTTTCTTGAAGCCAGTTGTGCAAAAACAACCCTTGAAACTCGGTTTTACGTTGATGCTATTATGCCACGTTTATTTACAGTTGAAAGGTTTAAACCTCTCATCAATTTCGATAAAATATAGAAATTTCCTAGGTTTAGATTAGAAAGCCAAATTCATCAACGTACGCGATCTTCACATTAAATACTACATAGTACAATATACAACAGAAGCGCATATTAGTATAGCGACAGCTGTCATATTTTTTATTACAAATAAGTAGCGTCGGCATTACTCAACAAGTGATTGTGATATACCGTTATATTTAACTAAGAAATCAAAAAGAAATTCACAAATATTATAAGTGTGAAAAGACAATAATCCATTAATTATTTCATAGTTATATTAAGATACAACAGTTAAATGCATATTTATTTGGTGTCAAGATAGAGTAACAGATTAAGTTTATTGATGTATTACTCTAATGGATTGGATATGAACATGCCTTCTAAGCATAATAAATCACTAAAACAGACTAATCAAATAAAAGAGGTTTTTTATACCACAGGTAACTGTAACAGCAAATAAGAATTGTGTGATTCATACATTAGCATCGAGTACGATCGTACTTCCAGGACAGATTGAAGTAACGACAGATGAACATGAAAGGACTGAAAAGTTCGTAACGAAGAAAAATTGGGAGTTACGTACAACCGACACATCGTGTTTGGAGCAAGTTATACAAGTATTGCAATTAATAATCCTATATCGGCTAATACTAAGTGAAAGTTATCAGAAAAGTATTACATAACAACATAGAAAGAATAGAATTACTAAAACTACAACAATTTTGATATTTGAAGCTCAAAATTGTTTTATTTCAAGAGATAAAAATGACGTCACATAGTGACTACGTTTGCAACTTAGTAATTCAAAGACAAATAAATACGCTAGTTCTGTATACGAAGTGACTAAAGTTTGATAAGCACATATTACTTTCGAAAAAGAATGAAGTTGACAAAATTATTCTGACAGAGTTGACTTTAAATTACTGTCACCAGTGATGTAATAAATAAGTTCACCTGGAATTATATTTGAGAGAAAAAAATTCACTGCAACTTTATATCATTAATTCTTGGGCTAACCGAAGCTACAGTAAAACTACTTTACCTGTATATTCTTGAGTTCCATCTAAAGGATCCACCCAAACTGCCAAATCAGTAACAGGCACAAAGAGATCATCATTAGGAAGAGAACTTTGAAAATCTGAATGAAAAACATCTTCATAATCAACCACATGTTTAGGAAGATCATGCTCTTCAGAGAGAATCTAGAAAAGAAATTTGGAATCCAATCAGATATCAGAATCTCTTAAAACTTATTAATTAAAAACTAATGAATGATTCCATTAGGAAATTAATAATCATGACTTGGTTTTAGCTCATAAATGATGATAGCCAAAGGTGCCTATTGTAGACATCGCATAAAAATATCTAACCCCAAATTCGACATGATTCATAAACTGCAAACTAAACACATACACCCCTGACTATATGTGATTTTAGAAAATTGTGTGAGGAAGCTGAAGATGAGAAATCATTTGACAAAAGCCATTCATACGAAAAACGTAGAGTGGGATATATTATCAAATATGAAGCTCGATATGGAAAGACAATGAGTTTCATCAAAACTAACACTATATTTAGTTATTTTATTAGTAGACAATTTACTTTAAATCAAAAAAAGAAAATAAACTCCATATAAGAATGTCAAGCAACTGACAGAACTGAGGACGAATACTTTAACAGTGTAATTAAAAAGACATCCTATTTTATGATAACTCATGTCGTTTTATAAACTAATGATCAATGAAGAAAGTAGTACAATAATTTAAATTGCAGATTACTTTATTACAAAATTATATTCGTATCCCCTTTAAATATTTAAGTTAATGAAGCTGTAACGGATGGTGAGCAAGTTAGATTAAGATAAAATGCTGAGTTACATTTAGTAAGGATATACACATTCTAATGCGGAAGTTAACGCTGCTTAAGGAGAATATCTCTTCACTTAGTATTTTTAGGTGCATACCAACGATTTCAAATTTCAAAACTATTGGAATCCATGGTAGGATGAAATGTTTCTTATTTCATTTAAAAAACTTAAGTACAGCAGCTATCTAGTGCCCAATCGGATAAGTAAAGCATCTAACATATTTATTATGAATAACATTTACGTAGAAAAATCTACCTAGGCTTAACCAAGTAGTCGTAATTAATCATAAATCAGAATGTTACATAACTAACAGATTCGACTGCTACAATTTATTACAAAGAAATCACAATATACTTACTGACATAAGAAAGCACAAATTTCTGAAGGACATAACTGTGTCCAAAGGTTTTTTTAAAATGTTTCAAAAACTACATAGATAAAGCAAAACATAAATAAAAAGATTTACGCTCTGAGACTTACTAGTAATCCTGGAAAAGTCGATTTTATGCCCGATACGATTATTTGATGAGATCCCAGGTCTGCATCTGTCAGAGGCTCTTGACTTAGAATACCTCCAAATTTAGTACGTAAATTGAGGTTGTGCTTGAAACTTGTAGATTTTATAAGTCCACCGGCTTCTTCAGAAAGATGTATACACCGAATCAACAACCCCCGAACACTGATAACCTCGCCTTTGAGATGGCCAATAGGATTAAATGATGACAAATAATATAAGAAGATAACCAAGATGCTTATCATCAGAACGCACCACCCATGAGTGCTCAGGCGGATAATCATTTTGCTGTGCTGCACGAAGAAAAAATCAGCCTTCTTGGTTATTAAAGTGTTGTCATATACTCACTTAAACCAAAGAAACGACAACTAACGATACACATTTAAGGTGCTAAACAGCTTTTATGGCACACTTAAAAAGAAATCTTAGTAAATCAACAATTACCACTTAACAACCAATACCTAAGTTGTCGTAGGAAGTATTTCCTTCGACTAGCACTAAGTTAAACAAAATAAAGTTACAAACAGGAAGAACTAACAGCAAGTGACACCGAAAATATTTAGAAATCAGGAAGATGAATGCACTCATAAACGATATGCTTGGGGTATTTTAGGACTTCTGTAACCTGTCAGCGAATATTGATCTAACTCCAGCTTCGCAAGCGGGAAATTAAGCTGTTTTTATAAACTTATTTTAACTGACGTAATATCTGAAAGTGTTCATAAATTTATGCCAAATGATGGATGCAAAACCAACTAATAATTGCCATCCACTAGTTGAATAAACCTTTTTAGGTTTCACCATATTAAAAATAATGATTATGCTTGCTGAGTGGAAATACACTTTAATATACGGCAGTCTTCCTTTCACAATGGTTGGAAGTAGTATAGCACTGTCCAGATACCTACCACTGTTTTGTAATGAATTTATGCCATTGCAACTATTTGAGTCAAGATTCTGTTGACTTAAATCACCAAGTTGCTACGCATACAGAGCTCTGTACAGTTTACTCACTGCTCCTACCAAATGCACTGAATAGTCAAAATGTGTAATCGAATTATTTCAACCTATAAATATCTCCTATCTTCAAATACTGTCTCACACGCAAGGGCAAATCAGATGACAATGAATTATATTCGCATGCCCAACTTAAGTGGATTTGGGTGAAAGTCGCACTATCCAATGTCGGTGAACATGACTCTTACGGCCGAACCAATGAAGAACGAAGCATTTCAACGTCACAGCCGACACCTGACAGAATTACGTTGGCGATAGGGGGTGTTCTAGGTCTTATTAGTGATAAAAATCCCGTTATGTGTTTGCATACTATGGGATTGTTAAGAAAAGTAACATATTGTCAATGTGGCAAGGAAATGACACAAGATGGTATGTTGGACAGAGAATTAAATAAAAGACACTGAGATGATTTGTGACAGATCGGCCACTACACTCCTTGATCTGGTAGAAAAATACATCTTACCTAGGACAATAATATATAGTGACTATTGAAAACTCTATGAATCATATGGGGTACGTACACAGAGTCGTAGTTCATAAGAAACACTTCGTTGATCCATTAACAGGAGTTCATACCAACAATATCGAGTCAATGTGGAGCTGTTAGGTGTCACTTGCGACCATACTTGGAGTCATATAAATGAATGTTTATATATAATGCATCGTGACACCAAGTCTGGAAAATTCGAGAATAACTTACAAAAGATTTTTCGACGATATAAAAATAATATAACCTGTATAACATCTCGATTTCGACTATAAAGAATTCATTATAGATTGAGGATTTCTTATTGAGTTTCGACTTATGGTTAAGCCTTAACATTATCTGTATATCGTTTGAAAGGATAAAGTCTCCGTCGTTTACCAAAAATTAACGTGAAGGAAGCATACTGTAATGAGTCTTAATTTAGAATTCTTTAATAAATTACTATAATTCGTGGAAAAATAGTTGGTTCTGATTAAGAATGCCGTGATTCGTTCAATACGATTAAGGCTCCCAAGGACATTTTATAGTCGTACAAGTTCAGCCGTAAAAGTCATGTCTACCGAACTATTTTACAAGTTAGAGAATATTTAGAAAGATATAAGGGGGAAGTTACAGAATGTGTAATATGACCATGTCGCACCACACTATAAGGCCTTGGTGATTATTGATTCTCTTTTTAAATGATGTTGACCTTGAAGAGTTGAAATTCTTCATTCAATGCCCACAGATTTATATGTACAATGCAATTTTGTCTCGGTTCAGAGTCACACCACTCTTTTAATTATTCAGATATCACCAGTATGTATCTATTTTGATCTTACCTTCATTAAAATACTATATCCTTGCGCTTAAACAACTATTATTTTTAGGGCAATAACACGACCGTACAAAACTCACCATCCTTCATATTATAACTAATGAATGTCACGCTACTTGAAGAAGAAAAAACACGAGTAATTGGCAAATGTTTTGATAATTATTCGTTTTTGTGAGACAGGTCATTACAAACGAGTGTGCTTGTAATAGTTCTTTTCTGTACTATTAATACAATAAATACAACTTAACAACGCACAGTATTTGTATTAATCAAAAATCTTGACCGTTGTGATTAATGGTTACACTTATACTGCATATTGATGACAAAATTGATTAAACGTTAGGTGATTTGATGTAGGAAACTGTTTGATTGTATCCTCTTCTTTTTATGTTGGTATAGTCCTGTTCAAACTTATGGGACGACCTGAATATTCCAGAGTTTAGACTTAAAAAACACACATTTTTTTTATGGATGAGCGTATTAGTTCCTTTAATAGTTACATCCATGTGATCTGAAATCTGAGCTAACAAACAGTGGATTATCAATTTAGGTTTTTGTGAGTGATGAGGTCTGTTGGCTATCAGGGAATGAAACAACGCCTGACTGTAAGAGTTGTCTAATTCAGCTATGGTGATTCTTAGTTTTCCTGGGGCCAGTTTCCTTGTCTTTGTAAAAGCTGGATTGTTTCTAGTCATTTATGCGCGCAATAATTAATGCTTGCTTTTGGACTTCTGGGATTTTGCTACGTTTTAAAATTTCGTAAATGTCTTAAGCATTTACGATTGATAATGGGAATGGGTAGATTTTTACCGAATAATGTGAAATGACTTAACGTTATCTACCTACAGTATAACTCGACATTCCTACGAGAGTCGGCTTGCATGTCTTCGCATCAATCGGAATCTTGTTATATAATATCACAAACAAAGAAAAAGGATTAAAAAACGAATTATTAACAAATTTGTAAGTATGAGAGATAATCTCTAACTTAAAGAATAAAGTGAAATACATGCCGAGGATAATAGTAGTTGTAGAAGTTTGGAATACATTTGTAACAAAAGATTACTACATATGAGTAACCATAGGTGCCTACTTTAATCCGGCGTTAATTGTACAATGTATTACAGGTTAATGTCCTAAACACCAACGTACGTTTTAGTGACCATACTAACAGGTTACAAGCTGCTAACAGTAACCTTTAATAGTTATCAAAAGCAAGTAAGCCAATTACCAAAAGTAGAAAAATATATTTAAAAGTACAGAGAAGTTTGCTTATAAAAATTACGATCGGTCATAGGAACAACTACTAATAGATTATAACAGCTACTAAGTAAGAATAACAGCTACCAAGTGTTAAATAAATTCAAATATGTACCAGTATTTTCACATCACTTATAGCACAAAAAGGTCATTCATACCAAAGCTTTATCGCTAAAATGTTAACTGATGAAGAACTTCAATTAATCATATTTAAGCAAGACCCAGACACAATAGCGCTGCATCAGTCATTGATCTCAGTTTAAATCCAATTGATCAGAAATGAATTAATTTGTAGCAACTTAGGTTGACTAGTTAGGAGATGACTTCAAACCTTAATTAAACGCCAAGACGGTAAATTACAAGTATTCATTTACTCTCAAAATCTTCATAGGGAATATATTTCCTATTATCTTGTGTTGAATGTTGAGAAGCTTTGTGTGTTTGAATGATTAGCATCGCGCTACAGTGTTTCCTGCCCACGATAAATAAATAAAGACTTATTCTTTAATAAACTGATCTCTTCTTTCAATAGAAGGGAACATACTAGGGGCGCTAATAATTTTCTTCTAAGAATGCTTACGAGTTTAACTCACGTTGAAAAAATGCTAACAGTTCAATGAGCACATAACAACTTTGGCAAAAGCCGTAAATATAGTTCTCTGCTGTTAAGTGAATTTGATGTGGGGTTTAGTTTCTCCCTGTAAATCTAGTCTAAATGTCTAAAAAAAGAGTTACGTTAATTAGCCAAATAATATGATTTATGGCTTAAGAATAATTAGTTTGGAAGTCGGAAGCTTCAGTTTAACCCTATCAAAATACGCCTGGATATAGTTTGTCATTTTGAAATCGTTAGGAACTTAATTAGTCACATAGCTTTAGAATTATATATGATCAGTTAGCTCGATGGTTGGAGTGTTTCATAAGTATGATCTTAAATGCATACATCAACTTTCAGTAAACATGAAAGCACAGATATTTATAAACCCAATCGTATTGCAAGAGGACTTGAAGATCTCTTTTCAAGTAACAGCTTAGAGGTTCGTTTCGTTAACATGGTTAGGTGAGATGAAATAGCCTCACATACAAGTCATGGATAAATAGATAGCCTTGTTAAACAAAGCAATATAATACCAGGCTACCTAGGAAAACTGAGATCCAGAGCATCAACAGGGGGATCCCATCTAAATAAGCAATACTAGACTTGGTAATTTTGACGGATTAATTCCTATGTGTCAATAGAAATCAAACTGAAAAGTTGACTACGTAGTAAAACATTGTCAAAGAAAAAATAGGAGGTACTAAAGATTTCTGAATACTTATGGCCGATAAGATAGCTCAAATATAAAGGAAAGCGTGAAGAATAAACGGGTAAGTACCAGCACTTAGTAAATATGATTGTCACAAATTTTTGGCATATGTAACAGGGCAAACTGTAAGTCACCTTGAAAATGCCAAAGATCAAGCAGTGCGAACGTCAATGACAATGATAAATCAACTAGTACTACCAAGTGAATCTACATATGTAGGTAGATAAATGCCCATAATACTTAGGCTAGAAAAGTAAAGTGGTAGTGATGTGTGTGACCCACCTCAAGCAGTTGTTTCTTGAACACTGCTGTCACGCTGCCTGGTCTTCAATGCCAACCATAGCTCAATTTGCTTTTCAGGTACATCAACAAGAAGAAGAAACCCTCCACAGAGTGGACAACTTGAAAATGGTAACCGCCCTCATACCTCTAACAGCACACAAGATCACCGTCATTTTACTCAACTTCTTTCTTCTATTCCCAATGTGTCGCCTACCCCTTGATTCAAGCCTAAATTCTTATCTTCATCTTTCTCATGTGCCATCAGTGTTCATGCAATAGTGCCCTGGTTCTGCTGAGACCACGCTCCAAACTTCACATTAGTCCAATCAATGTACAAATTCTATGTCGAATTGGCCAGCAAGCCTTCCCAGCTAAGACATTAGGATCCCGTGCCATTGATGAAGAATCTACTTCAAAAAATAATGATGAAAATTCATTACACCTAAAGAATCGCTCCACTGTTTGTATAAAAGGTTTAGGTACAAAAATAAAATGCACGATCATAATTGATAAGTATTCGTTTCTACGTAAGTGTTCGGTTTTCAGAATGGTTTGGCGACCTGGAAGAAAATAAACATTGTGTAGATGTCTTGTGCACGCAAATACATTTAAAAAAGCCAGTTTTACTTTACTTTTTATTATTCAATATTTTCAAACTTGAGATTTCAGAAGTTACCTGACTATATTTTAGGCTGAAACTAAAACTGTGGACATCCCTGCCTGAATAATTGTTTGTGCCTATTTAACGCTTTCAGCCACTTTTGCAGCCTTCACGTTTGAACTTCTTGATTCCGTAATTATTTGGCTAGGTATGTGACCTAACAACACGTATGGTATTTCATTATCTAGATAAGCTGGTTTTAGCCTATCAATTCTTACTGAGTTTATATATACTTGTTTCTGAATCACAAATTATTTAAGTTTTCTTGAAATAACCTTAAATGGACCTTATCCAGAAGTGTGAGCAATATCTTAGGTCCTCAGGTAAAAACATCAATCATGATTGTTCACGAATGTTAATTGGTTTAAGTTAAGACATTTGGTCCCGTAGTTGGTCTGCTTAAGTTCTTAAATCGAGATTTTTAGTATCAGTATAAGGGCTAATAAACTCATCTGGTAGTCAAGGAGTGGTACTAAAAACTAGTTCTGCTGCTGAACGTTGTAAGTCAATTCTGACAGTTGTCCGTATACCCAACATAACTAATGGCAAGAATTTTGTCCACTGACTGTGGTTTGAATGAGATATAAGAGCGGCCTTTAGTTGACGATGGAACCGTTCTATCATCCCATTCGCTTGAGGATGATATGCAGTGCAGCGTATCCTGATGGAGCCTACCACTTTAGTGAAGTTGTCGAATAGCTCAGATTCAAACTGAGCTACTCCGTTCGTCGTTATTGTTATAGGTTTACCGAAAATGGTCACCTTGTTCTATATTAAGACTTTGGCCACTGTTTGGGCTGTGATGTCCGTGGTTGGTACGGCTATAGAAAACCTCGCGAACCTATCTATGAATGTAAATTGATACGTAAAACCATTTGAACAGGGTAAAGGGTCTACTAAGTCGATATGTACATGTGCGAAACGTGCATCCGGTTGGGGAAAACCTCTTAGGGATGAATTTGTGTGCCGGTTGACTTTTGATTGTTAACACGCCAAACACTCTGTAACCCATTTATATACATCCTTCTGAAGATTTGGCAGTATGAATCTGACATTGATTAGCTTAGTCGAAGATTTCGCGCCAGAGTGAGACAACGAATAAAAGTTATTAAATATTAATCGCCGCATATTTTTGGGAACGAAAGGTCGAGGTACCATCTCTGTTGTGTCACAGTAAATCAGAACATCTTCCACAGGTGATGGGAGCTGTTTCAGTTTGAGACTAGAGCTTTGAGCTGACAGTAGGTTTTGTAATTCTTGATCATTTTCCTGGCTGTCTATATAAATCTTGAAATGTACTGTAGACTGTTGCATTATATTCATTTCTAGTCGAGATAATGCGTTTGCAGCCTGATTGTCTTAACCTCGGGCGTGTCGCATATCACTAGTGAACTGTGATATGTAGTCAAGGTATTGGACTTCTTGAGGTGGGTATTTATCGGCTTTCGCTTTTAAAGCTCGAATAGTCCATAAAGTGTTGTGATAGCTGTCTTCGAAATATCTTCCTCAGCTACTGGAGTATTGTGATATGCCTTGACTAAATCTAATTTAGTAAATACCTTCATATCCTGTAAGCCATTCATAATGTCTTGGATATGCGGTTTTAGGTACCTGTCTGATACCGTTTAACGGTTAAAGGCTCTGTAGTCCCTGCACAGTCTCCAATCACCTTTATGTTTTTGGAACCATATGCAAAAGAGATGCCCATTAACTATCAGATGGACGTATTATGCTTAGCTGTAGCACGTAATCGAAATACGCACTGTCTATTTCAAGCTTATCAGGTTCTAGTCTCCTGGGTTTAGCGAAAAAAGGTGCCCCTTCTGTTTTGATTTTATGACTTCCATTAACTTACTTTTGGAAGGTTAAGGGTTTGGTTTTGTTAGGCTTGGAAGTTTCATGCGTATATCCTGGAACTTCGCCGTTGTTACTGCCTGAGTTTGTGTTACATTTATAGATGTGATATGACTTTCTTTACCTTTTGTATATTTCAAAGTTTCTTTTGTCAAACGTGGCTTTTTAGTGTCAACTACAAATTCATATCTCTCTAAGAAATCTATTCCTAATATTGCCAGATCTAGATCAACTACAGTGAAAACCCAGTGAAATTGCCTTTTAAACCCCGAATCTAGCGTTATAGTTTTCTACCCAAAACGTCACGATTTTAGTGTTATTGGCAGCTTGAAGTGTAATTAAAGAAGTTTCTCAACCCAGCTTTGTTTTATTCTGAGGAATGATACTAGGTGCAGCACCAGAATATACCCAAATGTTCGAGCCTGAATTTCTATCTTGAACGTAAAACAAGCGATTTTTTAGGCACCCCTTCACCTAGAGAGGTTTTATTTGTTTCCCATATTCTTTAAAATGTTTGGGCCAGACGCATGATAGGTTGCATTTGGTTAATTAAACACCAAATTTTTTGAGATTGTTAAAGTCATTGTGGTCTGTTCCGTGACTTGGATCATAGTCGTTGTTGTGACCGGCTCCTATTTCTATGACTCATTTGCATTTTACTGACAACGTTTGCGAGACATTTAACACTCGCAATGAGATGTGCTATGGCCGGATCATTCGCTGATTTATCTTTTTAAGTATGATGTAACATACGTGATGCGATTGGAAGAACTCTTTCAATTATTCTATTTGCAGTACGTGCTAAATTAAATAAAGAGGTATCAGGATCTTGTGCATCCAAATAGTGTTGAACGTAGCGTGGAAGAGTTTGTATCTATCCGAATTAATAACGCCGACAAACAAATACAAATTCTAATCAATAAAATCACATTCATACAAACAATTAAAATATAGTGAGTCTCATGTCTTATATCAGTACGCCTGAGACCACGCTTAACTTGACAATCCCTAGTTCTTACAGCATTACGCCTAGGGACCATTACATCTATCTACGGCCTGTAAAGGACACACTTTCCTAGTGTCCCTCACAAAGATACCGTTCCAGGTCCTTGACTCTACTTGCCTCACCTGTACATCTTTACCTAGTACTAAACGCTGTACCAAACCTAGTGGCTATTTATCTTTCTCTCTAAAATCAGAACAAATAATAACCAAGTCACTTTTCCGTAAATTCCTCTCTAACTTTGTTCACTTGTGACGCTATTGTAACAGGGAAACATTTTATCGAGACCAACGCTTCCAAAAGACTTTCACCAAACAGCCAGCTTGCTGCCACCGTTTGGAATATTTGTTGCTCAGAGGTAGGTCGTTGAAGCTGATGACGTTTTCTCTCAGGAGTAACAACTTTGTGGGAGTTAGCACCTTGAGATCTTCCGAGTCAGCTGTGATAAGTACTAGGCGTCGATTGTTGACAATACGCTCAGCTTCGATCACAAAGGTCATAAGACTTTCATCCGTCAATTTCTGTTAGTGTGCAACGGACCAAACGAATCATGCCTTCCTAAATTTCACCCCAATGCCTGGCAGCAGGAGGTCTAAAGTGCCAATCGATACCCTTTACAAGCAGTTTCTCGGGGATACGATCTTGTTTCCAAGTCTAGGGACAATTTTCTATTTCATGTCTGGCTCCAACCAAGTAAGTTCGATTGTCACTGAATATCTCTTTCAGGTACCCCCTCCTCCCTATGAACCTCATCAGTGCCATGATAAACGAATCCGTAGTGAGGTCGGTCGTTACTTCTTAATGTATAGTTTTCATTTTAAAGCATGTGAATACACATCCGTACCGTTTCTGAAAACTTCAGCCTCGCTTCACTGTAAGAGGACCAAAATAGTCGACACCCACTGACAAAAATGGAAATTCACCATTCCCTACTTTGACTCGTTGCAAGGGTACCATTAATTGTTTTGCCGGTCTAGTGTTCATTCTTAAACAATGGATGCAATTCCAAACTGCTCTTCTCACAGCTGTACCACCTCTTAAAACCCAAAACCTTTTGCGAACAGTTGCCATCACCTGACTGAAACCCACGTGTCTCTCGGACTTATGGTAGTGCTGCACAATCAAATCTGTAACTGGATGTTTTGACAAGAGTATAATAGGATGTTTCCTAGTCTCGCACCACGTAATTTCCTGGAGTCGACCACCCACACACAATAATCCACCTATTAATATAGGATTCAATCTGCCTAAAGGAGATCTGATGACTTTCATTTCCGACTTACTCACGGATGACTGTAGTATTCTAACCTCTTTCTCGAATACTGTGCTCTGAACAAAACGAATCAAATCTATGAAAGCTAAATCCATTTCTTCTACATTAATTAAGCCTAAACGTAAGGATATGTCTATCCTTCCACAATATGTCATCTACATGTAACACTTGCATCTAGATAACCACGCCACAGCTTTAAGTAGTCTTTTCCAGTCTGAATAATAACTTACAAGTTGATGCATGCTAGGCTCATCAAATATCAAATGCATACCAACTGATTTCTTTAATTCTAATTGGGATGCAATCACTTGATGTTAGCAGTTGGCTAACACTCCTTATATTTCTTCAAGAAACCATGACATCCACTCCAAATTCAATGTCATCCTCACTGGATCGTATGCCTCCGGATACATAGTCAGCTACATTCTGCTTTGTAGGTACATACCGCCACTGATTCACTTCGGTAAGGCTGTGGATCCTCGAAACTCGATTAGCCAGAAGATAAACAAGGGTACAGTGTAGAAACTGGAACACGCGATGCTTTAACAAACACAAGGTGATTTCAAAGGATTCATTTAACTCTGTAAACATCAAGGGTGATGTGCATCTAAGCTTGAGGTGCATACAGTTGACAGGATTTTTTGTTATATAGTAGTTGTAACTCTAACTTACCTGTAGAGTGGGGAGGGTTGTTCGAAGCCTAAAGTGTGATAGGAAGATGAAAATGAGTGAGAATAAAAAAGACTGATTACATTTTTAAGTGTCACTACTACCGATATATTTATGATATTAGGACCAATTCATTGTCGGAGGCTTTAAGGCAAATGGTGTTACTACTGACGCAGTGACTTTCGGGTCACCCAGTATCGTATTTTGCAGCTTTGATGTAACTTAGTAAGGTCATTGTCTTGTAATGGTCACAGTTGTTATCGTCGGATGTGTACGAGCGTCATCTGTTACACAAATAAATAATGGTCTGATAAGAAAGCGCAAATATAAAGGAAAGCGTGAAGAATAAACGGGTAAGTACCAGCACTTAGTAAATATGATTGTCACAAATTTTTGGCATATGTAACAGGGCAAACTGTAAGTCACCTTGAAAATGCCAAAGATCAAGCAGTGCGAACGTCAATGACAATGATAAATCAACTAGTACTACCAAGTGAATCTACATATGTAGGTAGATAAATGCCCATAATACTTAGGCTAGAAAAGTAAAGTGGTAGTGATGTGTGTGACCCACCTCAAGCAGTTGTTTCTTGAACACTGCTGTCACGCTGCCTGGTCTTCAATGCCAACCATAGCTCAATTTGCTTTTCAGGTACATCAACAAGAAGAAGAAACCCTCCACAGAGTGGACAACTTGAAAATGGTAACCGCCCTCATACCTCTAACAGCACACAAGATCACCGTCATTTTACTCAACTTCTTTCTTCTATTCCCAATGTGTCGCCTACCCCTTGATTCAAGCCTAAATTCTTATCTTCATCTTTCTCATGTGCCATCAGTGTTCATGCAATAGTGCCCTGGTTCTGCTGAGACCACGCTCCAAACTTCACATTAGTCCAATCAATGTACAAATTCTATGTCGAATCGGCCAGCAAGCCTTCCCAGCTAAGACATTAGGATCCCGTGCCATTGATGTATGCTTTATCTCCGAAACACGCGAACAGAATCCTGGACATATGCACAAATGTTTTCCTGGACCTAAAGTAGCTACGAATACTGTTGATGTGTGTGAATATAAATATAAGGATATATTTATACGTCTGAAACGACACATTATAGGTCCTGTGACCCAAATGTTCCATTGACGACTGATATTACAACCAACAGAATGATTATTTGCTTGTCATCCACTATGGTTTTCCTTTCCTTTTAAACAGTTTTGCCTACGTGCTCCACGTGGCGAGCCAAACTCATCATACATGCAGAACTTGAGTGTATTTGTATCTTCTAAGATATATTATGATCCTCAACGTTCATGTGTAGTCTTGTTGCCTAACTAATGATCCGTTTTATTTATTACTGTTTCTGCTTCTAAATGACAAGTATATTGCCTCCGTTTAATCTTATTAATGACGCTTTCTGCCTCTGCTTGTTCTTGATTTACAGTATATAGGCACTACTGTCGTTGAAAACCCTACACTTGATCTTGTTCTCGTCGTTTGCACACGCTTGTTGCGTTTCTGGATGTTCTGTTTGATAAAATACCTTGTAAACATTGTGCTACGAATGTCATACCAAACTGGTTTTGCTTGTAAAACCAGCTTCCTAATGCTTTCTAGAATAGTCTTTTATTATGATTACTATTAGTGTTATTATATAAATACTGTTGTCAACGCATACTTTGCGCTCACTCTTTGAACATGTCGGTTTCTTGCATTTCTGTTATCCAGATCACACGACATCTTAACAGATTCTATAGATTCTTAGACTGTAAATAGAGCTGAAGAATCACTACAGAAAAAGTATAGTAGTGAGAAGTTTCGGTGTTTAGTGATTTGTTTACGTGGCTGAAAGAAAGATCTATTTAAAAAGGAGTTAGGTGTTTTTAAGAGAAGACCATAGTATTCAAGAATGATAGGATAGTCTTGCTGAAAATAGTTAGTGAACCTTGTTGTGAGTCAGTGGTGAAGAAGCTGTTCCGTTCAATGAAATTTACAAGCCTCACCGACGACTCCTAGTCTGCTTAACGCGCTGGGTTTTCGTTTCATATTGGCACTGCCTGTGTTGAGATTAGCCGGGGAATATGAGGAGATCATGAAACCAATTTGTAGTATCTAGCCTACTATTCTTAACCAAATTGTATTGCTGTGGGCATGATTTCCCGTCAAAATACCATATCAGAATATGGTTAACGTGTGTAGGTTGTAATGCACTGCTTCCGTTTATATAAATCCATAGCAGCAATTATATCGTTGTACAGTTATGGACCACAACTTAATTTGTAGTTAGTGTTGGGAGGATTCAAATCACCTGCAATCACTTTGTAGTCGACGTCTAAGACTAAGGCGCGGGAATAGACTGTTAAGTTTCGCGCCTGTTTCTGGTTTTGAACAAAGTTTCTTGCACACGCAGCCTACAGGCATGTTACGATTAGTAGCACGTGCGATGAGACATAACGAGTCAGGGATAGTGCCTAGTGCGACTATTTCCATTTTTGTTTAATTAGCGTGAATATAAGTGCATATCATGCATTCTCCGTCTTGCTCATTATGTTGGTTAGCGCAATGCAGGAGATATCTGTCTGTGTTTACGTTGACATACAGTACTAAAGACGCGCACCATACTTCTGTTACTAATATTACTGATGACCTAGTGATTAGGACTCTTATATCGAGGTCCGGTATTTTGTTGAGTAACGAACAAACACTGATAGGCCCAATCTTAAACAAGTTTGTGTTTAGATTGTCCGATATGTCGTCGTTTCAGGACTAAAGTTATTGTTATGAGTAAAACTTGTACAAAAGCTTAGTGATTGCTTAGATACTGCAGAGTATATGCTGAGTGGTTTCCCCATGGGACAAGTATTTTTAGCACCAATGTTATAACGATGGTATTCACACATATTATCTCCCAAACAAGTAATTCAACTAAAATTTATTTCATAAATTGGAACAATCAATTCAGTTTCAGGAAATAAACAAGAATATTATTCTATCCTTTTGGAATAGATCACATACTATCTGTTTCAAGGGTAGTGTCTAAACCTATAGAAATATTAATGAAAAAAGCATTATAAGTTACTTGTTACAACACAATATTTCAAGTTCTGAAAGTATGCTTCAACCCACAACCAGAAAACGTGCAAATCTAGTCAATTCAAGTGATGCAATCAGAAATGTGAAAGAACTAATATGACGGTCACCAACACAAACGTCATGCAAAACAAAGTGGGTGCAGTCCGAAAGAATTATAGAAATTCAGTAAAAAGGTAAGAAGCACAAGTATTACAGTGAAAATAAATTGCAACTATCGCATTTAGAATCAAACGATCATCAGTATGTACGTTTGAGGGATTAATAAGAATAAACTCACTTCTAAATATTAAGTAAAAAATCACAATAGTCAAATGTTATTTAGAGGGAGTTTTGCTTACAGAACTTTAAAGAAGGATTCTGCATGGGGTTGGCATGATGTTATAGACACCATCTGGTAAAATCTAATTGTGGTGTTTCCTAGAATTTCGAATAGTAACTAGCGAAACAGATCAGGCAATAATCAAGAGGACACAGAACATAGGTGAAGGTAATGTGTATTTTAGAATTCAATAAGGGCACACACAATTGTACGATACCATCACTGTTTCATACAAACACTACATCCGCCAAAGCTTGAATGAATGTCTGCGTTTTTGTAGTTCATCCTGCGCCTACGACGAAGAGTCATTGTTATTACATCTAATTGTTTACTTGGAGAAATATTCGAATTTTCCAGAAAAAACTCATTAATTTGTGAATGACCACTACAAATTGGAACGGACTCACCTGGACTAGATTTTGCAGATCACTACATCAATCTTACTAAAACAACTCTGACCAGAAGAAACCTTTTCAACTCTGCTCTGGAAGTTGGAAGGTCTTAATTTCAAAGAGTTATAACGCCTCAAAGTGAAAACCGTGTCTTCGGATGTCACGAGACCAATTCTCCCTCTGACAACCAGAGCAATAATTAACATAGGTACATGGAATATTTACACAATGTGAGAGGATATATAGGAAGCGTGTACCTAGGATCATTAAAACATCCATTGAGGTAAAGAAGGAGGAGGTCGCAGTGAATGTCGTCTAGTGCTATGTGTCCACCAACGAAAACCACGAAAATGATCAAAACCAGTCTTATGCAGAGCGCAGTCGACCACCGAGAAATGCCAAGCAAAGAACCTGACCATTCTGGTGGATGACCCAAACATCAAGGTTTTAGTCGACAACACTGGATATGAAGGTATCATGGGACTACGCATACTCTCACAAAGGAATGAAAACTTTTGTGTGTTTGCAATTTTTGTGCCTCAAATTAAATGATTGTGTGTGACGCTATATTCTTTGAAAAACGGAATACGAAGACATTATCATCAGTTGTTTTCATACCACATTCCGACTTTATAGATCATTGTTGATTAACCAACTGAATATAACAAATATCACTAAAAATGCTTCGCTTGTAGTGATTTTGACACGCAGAATTTTCTCTTAACTAATCATTGTTTAAATCGATAATGGTTGCCTTGGTATTTCTTTGGGAGAGTTTATAGACAGTAAGGAGATGCGTTCATAAGCTATCAATAATTATTTTTAGGATGACGGCAAATAGTTTTTTTCTTGAACAGTTTGTGTGAAGTAAGTTAACTTAAGAAACGGCGTACTATTTAGTCAAAAATTTCCAGAGTATTTGTCAGTATTCTATGCTAACGTACAAACTTTATGTCTTTAAAACGTCGAACTAAGTAGCTACTAGTGAAAAAAATTTTCACTGAATTCCGCTACTACATGCCTTCGATAATCGAAAGTATTCTAGGTGACATCATTAGTGTATTCAGCCAACATCATTACACATCTCGAATACCTTTGTCGATGCAGAGCTTAGCATCCTACGTAAATAGAATATCATACCCAGTCAAGTATAATTTTATTGTTAATTTTCAAGTCTATAGACTAGGTACTATAGGCTTTGCCGTCATTAAGACAAAATCACTATCTAAAGCAATTTCGTGTGAGACAGTGGGAACTCAAGATGACAAGCGTTACAAAGTAAATATCAGTATTATATTATCTGTTAATATCAGTCTGTCGAACAGATACAAAGTTTATGCAAAAACCGCTTGCTTACCCTAAAAGTATAACTCCGATAGGATAATTGTTGTCCCAGTTTGATAAACCCCATAAAATATTGAAATGTACATGATTTGTGACCAATTTTCGTTTATCGTATAACTTCTAACGATGGAGCCCATACTTACTGATAAAAATAAGTCAGAAGGCAGTGAGGAACGGAGTGAAGTTATGTTTGACTGTGAGTGGAGAGCTAACGGCATAGCAACGTCTAGGCTGGCTAACTAATGAGAGCTGCTTTCCACGTCATGTCGTTATCTGATGGTAATAATTGACGAAGCGACAGCAAATAGTTGTGTCCACTAAAACAAACGTGTTTAGCATCACTGACGAGAGCCTATGCAGATATTTATCCAGGTGTTTATTTACCACTGCAGTATAGATTAAATTTAGTATCAAATTTATGTAGTAAACTGGAGGGGGGGGGGACCCAGGATAACATGTTAGAAAGCTCTACATGTGGAGATGCATATGATGTAGATTTATTCCATCAATCAAACTATAATAGAAATTTAGTTATTATTTGACGAGATTGCTGAAGACATGACCTAGAACAAATTGTATTTGGCAACGTTTACTTGGGAGGTGACTTAGAAAGCCATTCGTGCGAACAGAGTACAAGGGTACAATGGTTTTAGTCATGTATTAAAACAGTATATATATATCCTGAATAAATCACTTGGTGTTTAGTACAGTGATAATGCTGATAAGCTTCATTACCGAATTTATTACTTTGTACAAATTCACTTTTTTCGTTGGATGTAAATTCTAAATTTTTTGTACAGTTGCATAAATAGTAACACTTGTAACCAGTGTATTAATTGCATGCAGCGTCACTCGTTAGAATCGCTAGTGGGTAAGCATTTTTGTACTTATGTACTAGATTAGTGCCGACTATATTTGTTTGAATTATCACAGTTACTTAACAACCGCTTGGATTGGATATTCCGTTTCTGTGAGGTAGCTGGTGTTGTCTACTTTCTAATCCAATTAGGTAGTTAGAGTTCCTATCATCGTCTTTGTAAATTTGGCCGTTCATTTAATTGTAGAGAGCGAAAGAATGAGAACCTTTAAAACGTCTTTTTTAAGGGACCTAAGGACTCGTTTTGTTTCTGTATACGAATTACACTTCCTGTAGTTTATATATTGTCTTGTCAGTATGGTGTTACAAATAACCAAGAAGCTCCCTACTGGTGTTGTAACGATCTAATTTGTGAAACGTATGTGAAATACTTTAAACATGTGGGTTTAATGGGAGCCCTTTTAAAAGCACTTTAAATTAGTTCCCAATCAAACTCTTATTAACATATGGGTTTTAGATACTCTTTCAGAACGCAGTTAAATACTTATTTGTCTCATGAGATTGCTCTCTATATATAAGGGCCTCGATTTCACTATTCTAAGAATAGATCACCACAGTTTACTTTTTCTAACATGTATCCTCCCGTTAACTACATTTTCGATCATCCATGCCTATATCATTACGTACTAGCGATTTTTAAAGTTAACCACTAAAAATATGTCAGTCGTGTGTAATTAGAGGTTTTCTTTGGTGAGTGTCTATTATCATTTCTAGGATAGCATGGTTTGTATCCATTCAACAATTTAAAGCTTCACATGAATATTCTTATGAAGCGCACTTGCAAATTTTCGTATTATTCAGTTCTTAAATTGCGTGCATTGGTTTCTGTTTTATGTTCACCATAGGTTCCTGGTGGCGTTATCACGACTCCGGTTATGGAATTAGTCGGGTAGTTATCTTTTCACTATTCTAGTGCTAAACTGGGTATTTCCCAAAATCCACACTTGTTACGTAATTCCGCATAGTCAGTGTATACGAGGTATTAGCTTACCAATTTTCACAAGCAGACCCAACGGGTTTGGCAAATATAAATGGCAACTAAAGTAACATCAAATGTTTCAATCAACTGATTTCGTTAAATAGCGTTTCTAGCCTAGTATTTTGAGTGGTTCAAACGCTGTTGAATTGTATAAAAACCCTAGTTAAAGTACGTTGGGTTTTTAAACCAGTAACTGGTGACTTATACTACCAGTTTTTAAACACTAGTGTTGTAATTTTGTCATAACTAATGTATTCCAATTTGCAGGAAAAAGTTTACCAAGTCTCTATTTTTCTTGAATACCCAGTAACCGAAAAGTAGCAGCTCTTTGCAATAGTAGCTTACAAAGGCAGGACTAAAGAATAGGAACAAGTCAGTGAGCTGGCGACTTTCTATTTCGGTTTGAATTAACAATGTTAACGATTTATCGTACGTTAGCTGATTTGGAAAAGAAAATTATTGCCAGCCATTTATAGGAGCAAGTTCCTTGAGAGGAATTTTTATGCGACTGTGATGGGTTAATTACCCTGCTAAGTGTTTGAGAAAGCGTGATGAACTAATATTTTGATGTCACAGGTGTTGACTAAATAAATCGCTTAAGTCTGGTTCATTCTTTATGCATTTTAAAAGTTCCAGCAGATAATGGTTCTGGTAATCGGGAGGTTATTGGGTAGACCTGATTTATACGACTAAACTTGAGTGACTGTTAAATGACCTTGGAAGCCTTAATCAAAGTGGACCAGTCACGATCCTCTAAATCGAAAGAAACGATTTTTTTCCACATTCTAGTCGTTTATTAAAGAATTTTAAACCAGGACTCATTGTAATATGCCTTCCCCATTGAAATCTTCGGTAAAAAATGAAATACTCATGTGTTCAAAGAATATTAATCCTTAACCATAATCTGAAATGCAGTGAAAAATCAGCAATTTCTAATAAATTATTTATGGTTGAAATTGAAATCGATGTCGAGTTTATTTTTGTTTCATCCAAAAACTTATTAAGTTGTTTCCGCATTCGTTGGACTTGATGTCATGATGTATTTTATGTAAGTATTCGTCCAAAGTGCAGTTGAAAATGACACGTTACTCCATTTCAGGTTCAGTATTATTCATATGAACTCATGTTGATGGATTAACGAAGTATTTGTTGTGCACTATGACCTTGCGTACGTAGATCATATTTGAAAGGGATTCTTAAGGTTTCAAATTGTCACTATATATTATTGTTTCAGGTAGGATGTATTTTCATACTAATGTAGACAGGGTGACAAAAATTTTCCTCAATTCTAATTTGGAATAAGTAAACCAGGAATCCGATCTGATGGACTTCTTACACTAACATTCAGTGCACCGAAAAATATCGATCTCGACTTACTTGAGTTTTATAAAAAACTTTTCCACATTCGCAATTTAATACTTTTCTTAACAGTTCCATAATTTGTAAACAAATTACAAGCTTATTATCATTATTTAGACTTAGAAGACCCTCTGCCGTCAACATGATGTTTTCAGGTGACTATTGTAACCTTGAAACATCCCGGTCGCTCCTTATTGGTTCGGCCGTAAAAGTCATATCCACCGGACATTGGAGATACCTGTAACTGCAGCTAGTCATGGCAGATGTTAGTGGAGTTACATCTGTCAGTACTTCAGAGATGTGTCCGGAGATACTACTGAAAACACATGCCTATGAGCGGTGTCGGTAAAATTGTTGAGATTGATGAAATGGTCCCTAGAAAGCGCAAATATAATCAAGGACATAGTTTTCAAAAAGTATGTATAGGTAGATTTTACGTTAAACCTGCAGTAGATATTTAGTATTTGGGATCAATATCTCGAGAATAGACACCTTGAAAGGATTCCTAGGTGGTCTAAATTAAAAAAACCATCTTCACAAATATTAAGGGACCCATAGGAAAATGCTTTATAGCCATATGGATGAGTATTTATACAGAAGTTACTTTGATTTTAAATGGTTACAACCCTTAGATAGTCTTGAAAAAATTATTAATCGTATAAACTTATTGTATAGATTTCAGTAATACTTCATTTCGGGAGTTTGCTTTAATAATAATATCATTTCATTCTAAACCGCTTTCTTATTAGTCAATTTTCTTATAGCTTATGTCAAGGTCAAACCAGAAGTCTCTTAGTTTTTCCCCCAATCTTTAGTCCTGCCCCTACAAATCGCTTGCTTATCAGTCTTCTTGGTTTTTATTGTATTTTTACGTAAATACGCAAATCGAGGTTTTCATCAATTTTCTGAACTTACTATTCATTTTATGTTTTTTTTATGGGTGCTTTTGGGATGTTATAAGTAATCAGTGTTAACAGATAGTGATGGAGTTCTTTATTTGTGTTTACTTTCATTCAGCTATGTGGCCTCATTTTTCTGCTACTGCCTGGACAAAATCTCTTATTCACGGACCTCCATCTTCTGTTGAAGAAACAGTGGATAGCTCAGATGGTTGGGGAGCCCTAGCCAGACAGTGGGTGAACCAACGTAATATCCAGCTGCAGCCTGATTACAATAGCACCGTAGCACCACCGCCACCACCTCCACCGCCCCCCCCACCGCCACCACCACCTCCTCCTCCCCCACCACCAAATGAATTTCAATTAAATACGAGTAACCTTGTTCCTGATTTACCGCAAGTTAGTACTAATCACTCATTAATCCAGAGCACTCATGTATGTCTACGAGACGACCTACCGTCCAGTAATCTTTGGCATACATCGGAAAATACTCAGCCCTCTCGACATATCTGGCCCGTACCTGAAAACCATCCTGTTCCTCTCGAGAATCCCAGAGTTTCTCAAAGTTCATGGTCGGAGAATGGCAGTCACACGTACCCACAAAATATGTGCACCACCCCTGGATATCATGGACCTTTACAAAACACATGGTCTCCCTATAGTAATCATGCTTGGCCTTCACAGGAGGATTTACAAACTAAGTGGGCTGTACCTGAAAATCACTCCCATGTTAGTAACGTTTCACAAAGATTCGATAACGCAAATGAATTGCCAGGTCGTTCATCGCAGTGTTATGAGGGTAATAATCGCCAACAAATCAACAGTCCGTCTGGTGAAATTCCGAACAGTCTTACCATGCCTCCCGAGTGTTGTAGTGAGCAGCATTCTAGTTTTGTGAATCCCCGTACTTATCAGAACCAGCGTTATCATAGGAGGTGGAATCAAAATGATCATGGTAGTTGCGAATATGATACGTATAATTCGGAGGTATATGTTTACCATCATTCCTATCCCATTGGAAGAGTATCCAACCCGTCAGTTACTAGACCGATAGGTCTCTGCAACGAGCCTTATCCTCGTTTTAATCAAAATAATCGTAACACGTGGCCAAGAAATCCTGAACCTGGTCAGCCTGTTGAGAGCTTTTCTTCATCTGCACTGTCAAATGGTA
This sequence comes from Schistosoma japonicum, assembly GCA_025215515.1. Taxonomy (NCBI): domain Eukaryota; kingdom Metazoa; phylum Platyhelminthes; class Trematoda; order Strigeidida; family Schistosomatidae; genus Schistosoma; species Schistosoma japonicum. Next base: position 55,561,822 of record CM046069.1, read on the forward strand.
CACGTCATCACCGTCCAGGTTATCGATTTCAAGTGAGAATGGTGTTTTTTTCTTACAGTATCAATCCATAGTTCTTATCTCTAGGTTTTAGTTAAGAAAACTATTGTGCTTAAATATTATACTTAATTCAGCATTTCTGTAAAAATCTTGAGTCCTTTGTTGGTTTGTGAGCAATAGATTTTAAATGCATACTCTTGTACAATAGATCCACTTTTGTATTTATCAGAATACACTTTCCATGAACTACTTAATAAATTTAAAAGTAGAGTCAAGCATAGTTATGTTAGTATTCCTAACTATGCTGTCTTTATCCGCGAAATTACTATATAAGCATGGATATTCATTATCAACTAGTTATAAGTTTATCTTGTTTTAATGTAGATTCCTCACCTGAAGCATTATAAAAAACAGTTACTAAGGTTTAAGAGTATGGTGTAATTGTTAGGAATCTAGTTTGTGAATGTCTTATTTTTCGTGCTAAGTTAATTAAAACGTTGATATTCTGCCTTTTACTTCTGTACAGAACGACTCTAGATATGTTCCTCCCAGTGAGCATACACCGGTGATTGAAAGTGACCGACTTCGCAGCTGCCGTGATCAGGACTACCGCATAGCGTTGCAAAGTTCAACAGCTCAGTCTTCTAGTATGGAGGAAAACTGGAAAGATTTGGATATTCGTCCTACTCAGTCTGGTGATGACGAACACACGAGTTCTGCAATATTCCCATCAGCAAATGCAAGTAAATCCAGAGATGATACCAGATCGATTTCTCTCATCCCAGCCCCTATTATTGAGCCATTGTGTAAGCCGAGAGGTCGTATCACACAACTCCCTGTTCCGGAACACCTCATACCAGCATTTGGTGGGCTGTTATTACTTTTTGTTCATACTTGGTATCTAATTAATGTTTTTAAGATCAAGTTTTATTCAAATGTTCTGACACTTGTCTAGAAGTCGTATTCTAGGTGAAACTGTTTGGCTGCAACTCGTTTATCTAACTGAATAGTTGATTGGAATGCACTATCGAGTAAATAGGGAAGTCCACTTTGGTCTGTTCTAAGATAATATTTTATAAAATTTTGTTTTTGTAGGCTAAGTATTAAAAAGTTCATTTTCCTTGGATAAAAACTACACAGAAAGCCTATTCCTTTATACCTTGTACAACACAAAACTCGCCTAATAGTTCATTCATGCTAATGCCCTTCACTCTGATACTGAATAAGTCGAAATTAGCAGGTTTTACATGAAATTGAAAAGACTAGTTTTTACATATTACTTATTTGTTCATAGCATAAATTGTGGAACTATTTGTTGCCATAAAGATGTGCGACATGCTAACAAGTGATAGTATTGTGAAGAAACAAAGGCGACAAGTTTCAATAAATGAATGTTCAGGTCGGTATTTAGTGAAACGTTACAGTTCAATTAATAATGCAGTCAGGACTTCTCTCTGTCAAATCAGGTCATCTCACTTTTTATGAAAAATGTAAAAGAAACTACAGCGTTACTACCACTAACTTCTATTTTAAGCAATATCTGATAACACACGGCGTCAGTGAGTTGTCAGTCTTTACAGTTCTTTCATGTCACCGTGTGGTATCATAAAGTAATCACGTTTTACTCGATCCTAGCGTAATCAAATAATGCGTGATGCGGAAGCCTCTGTGATGACTTTTATAATGCATAACCAAGCCAGCATTTCTAATTTATATGCAGTATGCGTAAATAATGATATTGGGGATAGTAAGCTTCGTGGTCAGGTATTTTTCATAGTGCGTTATATTTCACTTTGTGTTGTTCCTTACATATCAGACGTACATGAAGTACAATGTATATTGTTCGTGACTAGTCCCTCTTCAGTTTAGCAACGGTTTCTAAATATCAACGTTCTTAGTCATTATTTTGCGATTTGAAACTTTGTTCAGAAGAAGCTGCTGCAAGCACTGGGGTTTGGCCTCCAAAGAGTCTAGAACTGGAACAAGCTGGAGGTTGTAATGTCAAGCCTCGCGCTCTACCTGCGTGGCTTCGTGATGAATTAGAAAAATTGGAAAAGAAAAAAGCTAAGGAATTAGCTGCTGTATCTGGAGCCACAGGTAAGTGTTAACAGTAGTGATTCACAATTTTTTTGAATGCTTCAAATTACTTTAGGAAAACGTTTTGTCAGTTAATGTGTTTACCTCCGCTCGCATAACTACATGATATTTACGCACTGATCTTATTATTGCCTTCATTGGTCTCCTTTAAATCATCCGACTGCCAATCGTCTATAGACACCATATTATGTTTTTAGTTAGTTTGGGGTATTCTGTATCTAGACATTTTCATGTAATCTTATTTGACTACTTAATCAACTGATATGGACTCATTGCGTACAGAATTTTTTAATATTTATTACTGAAGGCTGATAATAGAAATGGCTAAAGACGACTTTTATCATTTTTACCTCTTTATGACTGTGCTAGATTATTGTTTTCCTCGCTAGCTATGCACCACTAGTGACTGATATTCCATGCACTTTACTTTGACTAGATTTCTTTCATATCGCTGCACTACTTTCAGCGACGTTGGGGTTACCGTTATCTATTCGACAGTGCTTTTTTGTTTCAAAATACCTCAAACAAGCATTCGTCGCGTGTGACCATACACATCTTACAGTTATTGAATAGTGAAAGTAATTTCCACGAGTAATGTATGCGTTCACCAATCCCAAGTCACATTGAAAAAATACTAACTTCATTTTGCTTACTAGATCTGATCTACTTTGTTTTTATAATATATATTTTTTAGTTTGTTACTACGTATCTATGAAGGATCTGTACCAGCCTAAATTTGAATTGACTTCATTGATAAGATTTAAGCAATCGTTTCTGATCTTTTAGTTTAACGAAATTCTTGAAAGTTTTTCCAGTTAGTACTGATTTTATTGCATCAAACAAGTACTTTGCTTATCCTCTGCTTTTTGTGAGGATCATATTCAAGGCTATATTATTTACTAAGCACGGATAAGCAAGTTCATTTGTTTCTCTATGCAAATTCAAGCAAAGCGAGAATGACAAGATTTGCAAAATACTATAAATTGATTGGGTATGTTGTGCTTTTTCATTAGCTACGTACAAGTAATAAGTTTGAAATAATAAAGGATTGATTTGCCACTTGAAACAATGAAATGATCAAGGTTAATTGAAAATTAACACCAAGAATCTTAAAAGTGTCATTGCAAAAATTGCTGGGATTGTTTTTTTCTCAGTTGTACGATTATGTTTATCTTGTTTGTCATATTGTTTCTTTACACTACTGGTTCAAAAAAGCTAAGACATCATTGTTGTGTCAATTCTTATTTTCAATTTTAGTCTCCTGTTCCTTACTGAATTTCATTTTTGACAGTCCTAATTTATCTTTGACACTTAACTTTTACTTAAGCGGTTTTTCATTATTTTAAGTTTTAGGGGCTGCTCCTGACGCTAAAAGGGATGATGAAGGTGATATCGTTATGGAGGATGAGGCCAAAACTGATGTCCACGCACTGAAATCATTATTGAATAATAATGAAGAATCAGATGGGGATTTCAAAGAACAGGAGAGTCCTTCTCATGTCTCAGGTGATTATGTTGGGGACCCTCACTCTTTATTTTCACCTAGAAGTCAACCTCTTTCAGAATTCGAGGAAAATACAACCCCCGAAACTGCGGTAAAACAACTAGCTACAACTAATTCTCAGAATATTTTACCCAGTAACCCTGCATCATTAACGGTAAGCTCATTGAAGCTTGTAAGCAAATATCAATACTTAATCGTCAAGCTACTACATGGTGTTTTGATTTACCATAGCTATGTTTCACATTTGAATCCAAAGACCCAGATATTTCATTGATGCACTATTTGACACGTCATGTCGTTTGATTGTATCGAAAATGTAGGATTTGAAGCAATTTAACGCTTTGTAGATAATGAGATTTTTAAAAGGGAATTTTCACGAAAGTATCAGAAAAGCTTTACTGAACTTTACAGATATTACTATTATGTTGTCTAGCACTTTGACCACTTGACACATTGTCATTAATTATGACTTTATTGAAGTTGATGCTACCTCACTCATTCTCTGCCACGTGTTTGATATGTATTTGGTTTTGCGAATGTTGGAACTCCCGTATTCAAACTGGTATGCACAGCAGCCTACTCATCCACTATCCCTTCAAGAATTTCGTGAGTTATTCGCATCGTTGTCGGATGAAGAACAAAGAACTGAAACGGTAAGAAAATATTGTAACCAATGTGTTTCCCTTACCGAACATAAATATTTTTTCTGTATTTTATGTACACGCTTCATTTACTCTTGCTTGAGATGTATTAAAGGTTGAAATTTAGCAAACAATCTCATATAACGGAGACTAAGTTTTTCATGATAAATTTACTAAATTAGCCTTTTGAAACCCGGTAGAAACTGTTATATTGGTCAAGTTTTTTTCCTATTGATTTAGGTAGTAAAAACCGTCAATATTATGCACTTAATGTAAAAATTAATGATCCATTGTCCATTTATAATTCTCCTGCTCCAATTTGTCCAAATGTCTGATAACATAATTTTTCTCATGTTTGGTTTAGGCTGCATTCCAGTGTACAAGTTTGTTTGTATCTACTGGGTTACATCGGTTTTATCCAGCTTAACTCTGAATATTACAACAAAGTAGTTTTCTAAGCATTTTCCTGTTGAAATGTCAATTGTTTCATTGGTGATAACAAGAATACCTGAACCTAGATACTTATCGTCAAGGTGCATTTACTGATAATCTTTCGATCCCGAATTGTCATAGTTAAAGACGTTGCTACTGAGGTACTGGCGCAGGAACTAGTCAATCAAAATAACATTCACAGTGATTCACCAGTTTTAAGTACTAGGCGTGCATTGGGTGGGTTATTAATTAGCAATCAATTGATATATATATATCGTAATTAAACTCCTTTACTGTGATAACGTATGAATTTTGAGCGATTATTCTAATTTATGTAGATGGAGTTGTTTATGCACTAAGGTTTCAACCATCAAGTTATAAGATCGATACACCCTGAACCTGCTAAGTAAGGTTTAGACATCAAATGTACATATATATATATATATATATATATAGGCATAAGCAATGTAGAACTTGGGACATAGGCATCAGTCCAAACTTTGATACCTTTCATCTATTAAACAAATTCATTTTGAAGGATAACTTTACACATCTTAATTCATTTACTTTTACAGGCTCGCTTTATAACTCGCACACTGACGGAAGCTCTACTAGCTGTCACAACTGTACTGATCGATAGTATAGTCGAGGAGGTTATGGCAGAAGCTGTCTTGAGAAAAGCACATGTTACACCGTTTAAGGAAGACTCTCTGGCCATCGAGTTAAAGTCTCCACTTTTAGGTGAGTTGACGATCCATTCTGTAACTATCGGTTGTCTCGCTGTTATTACGTAACTAAAATAGCCATTTCAAATACAGATAAAGTTACATTTGATTTTGATTATTTGATAAGATAAGGCCTGATAGATAGTGAATTGAGCTATTATTTATCTCAGTAAACCATCCCTTAAAATGATGTCACATTTGTACTGTTTGTTTATGTGATTATTCACCAATACTTAGAAATCTAGAAGCTTAGCTGTTACTCTTAGCTATTTTATTTATCAACTTCACGAAACATGTTTTAGGATGATAGGTGATAAAACCAACCACTCAAATGCCAATCGATGCAAAGCGAGATGTATTTACTTCTTAGCTCCCACTATCAAGTCTTTTGACGATTATGTTGAACTAATTATTTGTACACCATGCCTAATTTTTATTGACGCACGATTTTGTATCTAAACAGGAAACTGTCTTAATGTAGTTAATACACGAACAAAATTCAATGTATGTGGGCTCAGGTTATCGCATTACTCATCACAGCAAAAGCTGATAAGCAAGTGAAAAACGCCATTAAAGAATCAAGTTGAATAAATAATTTTTAAAACAGTTCAGAGAAACGTGTGACTGCAGTGTACGGCAATTATTAAATAACGCGATTTAAATTGGGGAGGGGGGTCAGTACACCTACACCTTGAATTATCGAATAAGGTTTCTGCTCAGGAATTACTTTTATATGGTCAATTCCTTTTGTTACAATTCACCCTTACTTCAACCAACGTAGGCATATTCTTAATAGACATACCTAACGTGTTAACTAATTTCGGCGACGACTTCTGGACCTTAGGAAGATCAAGTCAATTCTGTCCTTGGTAACGTTTCAAATTTTGCCTGTTAATTTTCGTGTGGGAATTCCTTCATCTTCATTAACATTTGTTTATCACTTCTTCACAGGTCTGGTCTCTTATAATAGTGAAAGTGAGTCAGAATCTGAACAGAACGTGTTGGTATGTAAACGACATACGGATAATATACCAGGTGTGCTACCAGTTGATGTCGCTGATGATGTTAAACATGGTTGTACACCACAGAATAGTCCTAATAATGAATGTAAAGAAAGTAAGTCTATGTGTTAATCAGGTAACTGCTTTTACATTCGGAAATCTCAGAAATCCCTGATGACAAATGTTGATCCATTGGACCGTGACTGTGACCTTCCTGTGTTTGTGAATTTTGAACAGTTTTAATGTGTTCAGCACTAAAATGCTCGTCGCCAACTTTTATCTACTAATGTGAATGGTGATATACTTGTCTTGATATATTTTCCCAATATTTTTATAATGAATGAAACATTTGGATATTACTGAGTGTCCTGAGTCAGTGTGGTTTAATATCTGTAACATTTATAATCCAATTTGAATCCAAGCTTTGTGTAAGTTTCTTCTTTAGTGGGTGACACAAAATGTTCCCAATCGGAATTTTTTCTGGATTGCGTTTAGGAGTGACTTTTTACTTTTGAGATTTTCGTAATTAAAATGTGCTGGTCATCTATATCAGTCATTGTGATTTTTCAGAATAAAGATTTCAGTTCACTATTACTAAACGTATGCAACAGTGTAACCCGTTTATTTTTATTTATTGTTCAAAAAAATGCCTTATTCGTAATGTAGGTCCTTATTTCCTATTCGAATTGTCATTTTGTAGACTCACATCTAAAGTTCCATTTATTTCAGAATTTCTCTGATGTTTGTGTGATTCACTGTTTGCCGACTAGCAGGTGATTAAACTGAAACATCATTTACATTGTTCACTCGTACTAAGTTTCCCTATAAATCCTAATCTTGGGTTATGGTGCAATGAAAACTGCTATTTAAAGCTCGGTCAATAAATGATATGTGATTGCGATCACAATATCACTTTTTATGTGCTTGTTATAGTACTTTGTTTTCAGGAGCTAAGTCAGTTTTGCTCCATAAATTTTGTTGTTGTTTGTCCTTCGGTGTACACATAATCATCGCTAGTCTATCAGTACTGTACACTCTAGTGTCAAAGTGGAGTTCCTATCGTTTATGTCAACTAAGTAACTTTTTGATGTTAATTTCTCTTTTATGCAAGCTGGACACAAATTGGAACGGTCACTCATTTGTCTGATCAAGATTATCTACCAGTTGTTGTTTCAGCTATGTCCTAGGGTTTGGCTGAGTTCTAATTGGTGATTTCTCACTAATTTATGGACACGAAACCTTTATAGGTGACAGGATAGTGTACGGCCTTTAAAACGACCAGGCATACCGAGCCTGTTGTCATTTGGCTCCTAGCCAACGAAAGAAGAATAGAACGAAAATAGTGATTTAAACTTCCAATACATAAACATTCAAAATACGTAAAATAACCTTCTAGAAAACTTATGAAAGTTAGTCACTTTCCTTGACTCATCTGTCATACCAGTTTCAGTGAAGTGTATTCTGCGAAAATTCGCAGCCATGAAAATTCTAGTAGTCAGGTAACCTTTTTATAGTAACTTGTCTGTTGGCATCTAATTATAAGAAAAAAACTTACTACATCATATTGTGTAAACGATTCCCTACATTTATAATAATTCTTTTTCCAAGTAGCATCTCTATATTTCGGAACATAATAAGGTCCATACCTAGTCACCATATAAAATTGTAAAAGAAGATAGCATAAGGTTATTAAGTGTCGTCGTGATAAGATTAATTTCAAATTTGTATTTAGATTATAATTTTCCTCACTTGATCTTTGACGTTACAGTTTTTCTAGCTTTCCTATGTTCTGGATCCCATCATTATTTTAAAATATCTGATATCCATAGGAAAACGCAATATATAATGTAGAATCTTATCGCATAGGAAGCGTTCATGCATTAGCTTATTTGTGTAACCTAATTTGCTTATCTTTGTTGTGCATTTAATGTAACTAGAAAACTAATTCTTTATCACTTTTGTCAACTAATGAATTTGACCAGCAATAACAATTGAAGTTCAACATAATTACAGTCATTATGTACTAATGATTCTTCGTTTTTCGAAGTTTTCGTAATTTATTTTATCTTCCAGATAATAAACTTGTTACAAACAGTGGGAAGTTGGAAGTTGTTCGAGATAAGCATTCTTCTTCTTCTATCTTTCATCATAAATCTTCCAAGCGCCATAAAAAGGATAAAGAAAAAGAAATTATTACGAGAATTTCAGGGTCGCATTCAAAGCATTCACATAAAAGGAAAACAAACTCACGACATTTCCATTGTAGTCGTAGAAGAGATCATCGTGATTCGTCAACAACTTCAGAATCTTGTTCCAGCTCTGGTCGTTCAAATCAAAAAGTGGAATCATCACGGTCCTTAGTAGACTTCAGTAGTAGTGTTCAGTCACCTAGATCCTATTGTGCGAAATCGAACCACTCGAAAAACTCTCATCATAGAAGTCATCATTAAACTTCTACAGTTTTCTCTACTAGGTGTTAGCTTATCTTCGGTTCACACCTATAATTCCTAGTTCACAAGTGAGATTTCAGACAGGTAAATTATCATTTGGTAAGTGAATTTTATGATTTTGTTAGAATCAAGTCTGGTTTCTAATCATTCACTTAATTATCGCAACATAGTATTATGCTCGTCATATTTGAACAGTACTATGCTACTCTACTAGCTGTAAGATGCTGTGATTATATCGGAATACAGCGTATATTTTTTAAAAGTCACTGAACTATCATCGATCGTGACGTGGCCTACAAACAGATTCCAGTTATTTATTACTTCTACATAAATCACTTGAATCAAAACAATTACCTAAGATCTACTTTCCACTCCGATTCATATCTTTAATATATGATATTACTTACTTTCCACCTTTTCATATGTATTTCCTTGTCATATTCTTGCTTTGTATGTGATACTTTTAGTAAAATCTTGCAGCAGTTTGTGTCTAGTTATTTCGTTACTAGAAGTTACATAACGTAGATTTTCAACTCTGATCGATTGAGTCTGTTATTTCTTATATATTATTCCTAAATAGCAAGAAACCAGTCTTCCAACTAAATTCTTCATATATCGTTACTCTTACGTCTTCCTGTTTTTTCTAAAATACGATTTTTCCACTTAGACTATTAATGCAGAATATCTGTGTTTGAGCTTTGTTGATCCCAGCCTTCTTTCAATCAGATAATAAAAGTTTCAGCTTTTATCTCCAGATTTGTCTTTGCTTTTCAGGTATGAAAACATTCGGTTTCCAAGCAATGCGACTGTTAATATAAATGCTTTACTTTTCACATTAATACTTGTACAAATTATTGATAACTTACCTACTTAATAATGATCTGTTGTCAGTTTTAATCTTACTACTCACCCTACTGATTAAATTGTCATTATTCGTTATTTGCATTTGCAATTATTATTTCTCAGATACAAATTAGAATCAGTTCATCTCTTATTCGAAAATCAATGAAGCCTAATCTTACTTGATAACTGTTAACTGTGTGTCATTTTTAATACAGAATATGTTGCGCGTTTGCATCGATTATTTTACTAGCACATTACTGTCCATGCGTATGAAATGTCACGAAAGTTACCAACATGTTGGCAATATCCCTGATGCTGTTATTTCGTTCTTTTATCTTCATGTTATATACTAATATCTTTTTAGTTGTGTAGGGTGTTTAGAATTGCTAAGTGGATCGACACTACCACTAGGCAACAGGCAAAATGATCCGATGTGACTGAATGATTAGCGATCTGAATTGCTGACCAGGCATTCGAAAGAATTGAATCAAGTCAAGGCCATCAGTAAAAAAAGTATGCTTTAATAGAATTCATGGTCCTCGAGTACTAGGCACGAAAACCAGCATTAACATTTGATTTGTGCGACAATTACAAGATCTGAATTCTGTAGGTCAGTCACCACCAATAAAATTAAGATCTAGCTACCTATCAAATATTTTTGTACAATACTCAGTTATAGTAAACATTATATCTACTCCTTGTTCTGCCACTTTAAAAAGCAATCAATCAGTTAAAGTTCAACATTATTGGCTGCAATTCACGTAGTTTTTTGTCTATTTCAAAATTTAGATTGATAGTGTCGAATTATAACCTTAAATCTAGGTGTAGTAACTGAACCGTTAAGGTGAAGTTACCAAAAAAGTTGCTTTTTCCTGTAGATTTGCAAACGGATTAAACAGAAACCTTTATAGATGCACATCTTTCAGCATATTGATGAGAAATCTAAATTTTTGAAAAGTTCACAGGGAAATCTCAAAATTCGATAAATGCATAACTGATGTAGTTAAGGCATTCGGTTACTATTCATTTATCACAGCGTAAATACAGTACATCCCGTTCATTTTTAATAAGGATTTGGTGCAATATTAAGAATAGTCCCAAATGCTAGTAAACATGCTTTTTATTCGACTTCATATGTAAGCGATATTCAGAACAAAGGAGAGACCATTGTATTACTTGTTACTCGTATCTAATGTAGAGGATTAAAATACTCCGTGACAGCACTACTGATAGGTTAACCCCTGGATAGATTCGCTTCAAACCAGTGGGTTTTTTCTTAGATAAGGAAACTGATCTCTTATTTACCTCGACATGTCAAGTAGCTTGGATACGTGGATTCCATTGGACTGGAAATCCTGCATAGCCGATAACCAGAAAGGTTTTTGTCGCTTAAATTAAGCTTAATTATGGTTGTTGGGATAGTTTTCACTGTAGAGTATGATGTAAATCAGTCCGATACATCAAGCCAATTTGAGCTGTGGTATGCGAAACCTCGATGTAACGAAATTGGGTGGGTGCATAGTCACAACCGTCATATCTCCTATCCTTCTGTGTAACTGGTGACAATCGATAGTCAGTTTGTTATGCGCTACGTGACGTGTATCGCCCTGTTTACGCATAGATTTATCCTGTAGGGAGATAACCCTCTAGACAACAGCGTCCACTCATTCATACTTTATGGAACTAAATCTAAAGTACCGACAAAATATGATCAGTGGGATTCTTTCCGCTCAAAATCGATTGCAATGGCGCAGGTGCATCCACTCCTTGTCTTCCTCCAAATTCTAATTTTTGAGCTTAATATAATTTTCTCTTTACTGAATCACTTTTTATATCAAATCTTATCTATGATCTCTATGCCTTCCCGTTAGTACTTACTCTGTTACTACCTCCCCTACTTTGGGATTCGGTCCGACAATTTAATCTTTATCTGCTAATTGAGGCATGGCAACTTGAACTGATGTACGCATGTACAAAGTTCTATGTTGTAACTGACTGACTGACTGACTGATTCTTTCCGCATTACCTTAATACTTAGAAACTTCGGGTTCAGTGAAGTTGTACTGTGATGAACAAAAATCGACATTCCTTATTATTAAGTCTTATAAATACAAGGATCAAATTCTACACAAGAGACCGTAATTTTGTCGTTGAGTTATGAGTGGCTGTTACCAACTTCCCATTTCCGTTGGCGACTGAGCTTTCTGCCATTAAGATTATCTCACAATCTAAGGTTTAGTTCTACGGATAGGTTGTCATTATTGACGTAGTGTATTTTGGTAGTTTGCTTAGTAGTGTTGGAAAACTCCGTAGAAAATGCAGTTTTTTGAAATAAGTTTCTCTTTATTAAGGATATGTGGATTTATTACTTGATATTCTTAAGAATTTAGACGTCAAACATAATTTACTATTCAAGCTAGAACGAGGATATTTTATAGAGCAAAAGTTTAGTAAAATTGGCGACTTTCGGACAAACTTTATACAAAATGGAAGGTCCGCAGATTCATTTATTATACTGACTTGCAAATATGTGTTTATTTAAGAACATCAAACTCATCTTCTTCAAACGCTTTACGTGCACGCCTGAGCTCTTCACTGAGAAGTAACAATTCTTTTACTCGGGAGAATTTCTTAGGGTCACGACGAACAAGATAAGTAACATCCTCAACTGAAATTTTCCCTGGTCTTCCAACTTTTAGTGCTTTCTTAGTCTAAAATTAAGAAAAAATACATTGCTAATTAATGTAGTGACAACAAACTGGTCTTCATGCCAGGAGGTTAACCACTAATGGATTTATAGCGGAGTACAGTGTTCATAATTGCGCGTCGAAGTTAATTATGCCGTTAATTACATTAGAAGTTCAAAAAAGCATCCTCAGCGGTCACACAGGCAACAAGTAATCCATCACAAATATGGACAAGTTATCAACTTTATTATAAGTTTTCCTTGCAGCTAGCGTAAGTAGGTATTTGGCGCGCATTTTGCTTAGATGTTTGTGATATGTAATGCAGTATTAACGTAATAACACTAATAAACATAAGTCGATCTAAGTTCTTTTTGATGACTAATGCCATGGATGTACAGATGATTCTCCACAAGCAATCTGCAGTTCGTACAATCTGATTGAATAATCAGATGGTCCCAAAAAAGCCACTTGAAGTATGCAAGCGCATGAAAGAATGCCAAAAGTATAATTCGTAGGTTAAGTAGTGTTAGCCGCTTATTCCTCGCAGACATTTTCTTTTAGTTGGAAAAATTCGAAACAAAACCACGGGCATGAATTGTCTAGGTTTTCACAATTCTGTTTCTAATGCTTATACTAGGAATTTTTTGACCATTTCCCAAGGTAATTCCAACCTTATGTATCAAGAAATTTGATCTTGCTATGCATGAGGAAGATGTCAATTAGCTGTGTCGAAGCATATTTAATTGTTGCATATGTTTATTTCTATTTAAATGGGATAATTAGATTATGCTTACCATTTCTAGAATATGTCGAACTGTTATATCTTCAACTAAAGAAACAGTTTCGGGTAATGGGTTTTCATCATCACCAAAAGCATACAGCATTGAACGTACTGATAAGAAAAAAAAACAAAATCAAATTAGTAATGACGACGAAATAAGTATTACTTTCACGAGAAAACATTCGCTTTCTCCCACGATCATATGCTGGGTCTTGTTCTTCATCATCCTCTAGCAGCTGAAAAATATCAAGATATAATTTCAACACTGAGTACATAAAACTCATTAAAAATTCTTAGTATTATTGTACAACTCGTCTGTATAGTGGGTTTGCTAACGGTAGGTCACTATAAGCATATGATAATTCGAGTTCAAAGAAATTACATATATGGTAGGGAATAATATCATTTCTACAGACAAACAGTAAAGTAAAGACCGCAATATCAATACGATGAATGATTTACTACTCCATAAGTAATATACTGTGAGCTGATCATAGCAGACAGCTTGAAAAGCAACAAAAAGCTCGAATGCTCAATCATATATGACGTCTAAAGGCAATCGTTAAAAGGTTCTATAATCAAATGTTTAGACCTTCATCTAAACGAGCTCGGAAAGATGGATGGACGCAAAAAGTATCGACTAAACAGAAGTAGATTAACTTACACTTGAAGTAAATTCAAGGTCGCCCATCAAATCTGAAAAACAAAACGACGAAATCTGAGTTAAAGTAGTCATTTTAAGGACAATCATAGGCTTTCGCACTTCCGCTTACTGCGTGCTCGGTTCGGTTTTTCAGGAGGATGTATGTCCATGGTGAATCTACTGTTTATAAAATAAGCATAGAGTACAGAGACGAGAATATTGGCACTGACCCTTTCACAATTATTAACGCTGATATTTATTTCCAGTAATTCAATTATGATCAGATCGCTAATATTTCACCTGAATCCAATTCTTAGTAAAACAACGCCAAGTAAACTGTTTTCAAATATATACACAGTCACCAGATTGAAAAATGGTTTTCGAGAACTGTAGGAAGATTGGAGGAGGTAGCAAGTTCAAAATATTTTGTAATCATATTATAAAGCCACTTTAAATAACCTTAGTTCACAGTCAACTGAGTTACACAAAACGTTGATATTAGTGTATTTCAGTAGTTCAGGACATATAGAAAAGATATGAAACAAGCTATTATTTAGGTTAATAGACAATATTAAAAACAAATCTAAATTCTTTTGAAAAGTTATCTGTAATCCATCAATTTTAAATCTAAATAGCCAGTGCTTTAGAAGTCTAGTTCTATAGGCTTTTACGAAGTAAAGTTTTAATTAGACAAAACTTAATTTCTACAGAAATGATCGAAGCCAATGTCTATATGGCTACAGACAGTGGCGATCTGCACTGCCAAAAGAAAATCACAAGAAGGTATGTAAACAAGATAGCTTGAAAGTGCTAGCAGGCATACTAATCAGTAAGTTACGCGGGAGCCAAAAAGCTGATTGCGAGTAATATTGCCAGTAGGTTAACTGAAATTGATAACAAATGCACCAAGGCACGCAGTAAAATGCATCACGTTTGAGTTAATCAGTAACAAAACTGGGATGAAAAGTTATCTTAAACTAAAATCCCGCGCCATCTGAAATTATCAAACACGAATTCACTATAGAGTTTAAAACGGGAAGAGGAAGAAAGAACGCAATAATGTTCTATTTCGAAATTTATTTTACACACAGAGCTACACTAGAAAGGAAATAAATTTTTTAAGGATACGAATGATAGTCTACTTCTTATAAGGTGTGGGATAGTACATCGGTGGTGTTAGAAGCTAAAAAGATAAATATACAAAGTTTTAAACAGACTGCATTCAGACTAATTGAGAAAAGGTACGAAAGGTGGAAGTATATAAGTTTATCAAACGACTGCATAATAAGACTACAGCTAAATATAAGACATAAAGGTAAGTTTTTAATAAATTTGACGCCACCACGATGTATATGAGATTTGAACCAATTATGAACACCACGTCGTGGTAACCACAGGGTAAGAGATTAATGTTCATGAACCCAAAGTCAAATTCAGAAAAGCAAATGACAAAATAATGAAAGAACGATAACAGTATCGTGTAAAAAACATTCCTTATCATCGTCTCTCAGTTGGTAAGACTATTTTACAAACTACGTTTATGAATGCGAAAAAAAGTTAGATAAGAATGATGGGGAAATCTTAAAAATAACCGGTAGCACATAGGACCACGAAACGACAAAATCAATAAGGTAAAAAAACTGCTAATTAATTCTATGGGAATTAAGAGACATCAATAAAGGAACAATAAGTAAAACAATGAAGGCACAACGCTGTTTATAAAGCAGAGAAAAACAAGAAGAGGTGAATGTAGGAAGGATAAACAACTAAGGTTAACAAAGTTAACCAAAGCAAGAAACATTAAGTATATGTGTAAAGAAAGAAATTCATTCCATAATATATTCAAGACTTCAGATACCTGAAACAAATAAATTTTGTGAACATCGATTAATATATATATATATATATATATATATATATATATATATATATATATATATAAAAGCAAAGATGAAAATAGTGCTGATACATGCTGTGCAGACTCTAGTGTGGTAAATTAACAGTACGAACGATCAGTGCTGATGGTGTGCCTTCGATTAGACTTCTGCAACTGCAATTTAATAACAGCTATCTTAAATTATTATTTGAGTGGTAAATTTTCAACAGCGCTTACGCATTTCATCCTGGAAATCTGATTCTTACGATTAGAAACTTATAACAAGTTGCATTACTAAGGAAGAAAGTACATAAAGACTCGCAAAAATTATACAGGCAAATCACTGCTGTTTTGTCCATATTATTATAAGCTCCATCATACGAACAATCCACATCATGAACCGTTGGCTAATTAACCAGTTTTCTGGTAATCCTGATACTCATCAACTGAGATTTATTCATAAACACAGGAATGGCTAGTTGTTTTATGAAACATCAGAGTTATAAAGTACAGCAACTTCAACAGAATTATACGTCGAATTCTAACTTTTAATCTAATTATTCAACTTGTTTGTTAAAGTCTAATCAGGCTTTTCTTCGTTTGGTATCATATATATAATAGCTTCGAACCACTATATATATATATATATATATATATATATATATATATATATATATATATATTAGATATTTTATGTGAAACTTTCATACTTGGCTGCCCAATCAGTTCTAGAACTGGGGTTCGAATGAAAATAAGGAGCAGGTGCTTTCGTTGAAGGATGAAAATAACCACTTTTATTTCCAGATAAAAATCCAACCCCATATACTCCCATATGACTGCGAAAATGATTAACTTGTTGACCTGTCTTAATATCCACATCCAAATCAGAAATTTTCGCCAAATAACCTATATGTAAAAAAGTGACAAAATTGGCTAGTACTGATGATATAGTGATTTACGTACATAACAGATTTTGAACAAACATATTTCAGTGGATATGATCATTTGATAAAATGCATTTGCAAATCTTAACGTTCATTTATAAGTAAAATATTCGGCTGTGACTATAGACTGCTTGACAAGTAATAACAGATAATGGAACGGCAGATCATGAATGACCATTCATAGGTTAATGTCAAATGAATTAGCTTATATATATAAGCACAATGGAGTATGTAAAAAGAATCAAAATTAAATCGGCTCGAGTAAATTGAAATAGTAAACTTCGCGCACATTTAATAACGTTACGAATGAATGTTTATATGAATATCGGATGGCTTTGTTCAACCATATTAAATTAGTTAAGAGAATAAAATACAATATAAACAGGATTTATCTTTTGCTTATAATCAAAAATTACTCTTTCAAACCTAATGTGACTACTTTGTATATGAGGACTAATACAACCTTTAAGTTGCAAAAGGTGGAACTAAATATAGAGTTTTCCGATAATAATGTTGAAACTCATTTAAGTTGGATTATTTCTGGCAAGTGGAATCCAGGATGCGCGTTTCGTCATGTTTGGGACTCGTCGGCTGGATGTACCTGCATCCCAATGTTGATATTTACAGTGGGATTCGACCTCAATCCGTTTCGTGCCAAAAGCCACCGCGTTTAGTGGTGAACGCCCGTCCTGGATTCCACTTGCCAGTCACAATGCAACTTAAATAATACTTATGAATAATCGTTATGTAAAGGCGATCCGCTCAGGATGCACAAACAGCAACAGAAACTGACCACCTTCAGTTCATAACAAATCAACGGGAAGATACAAGTTTATCCTAATGTTGAAAGGTTTAATTGGAATATTTAGAACAATCATTTTACAATGAAACACTGAGTAGAGAAACAAAAACAGAAAAACCAGGAGGGAAGACGCCGTAATTCGAACACATTATGTAAAAAACACTTGTTGAATTTGTGTTATTATACAAGGCAAGTAAACTTTCTACGTTAAAGACAATCTTTCAGCACAAACGTAATGACCCGATTTATAGAAAATTGAAATGCTACATACTAATGGTTGGTGTCAGACAATATCTAGGATATAGCATTGGGAAGCATACAATAAGAACTTGTGATAATTTAGTCAGAAGTATTTCGTAGCATTAGACCTTTAATGTTCACTAAGATACAGAGATGGTAATTCAGCTCCATAGATTCATTTAATCAAAAATACTAGTAACATCCGAAGTATGATTGTTTCAGCAGAGTGAAAGAGATGAATGTTGTACGACATTGAGAAACTAGTCAATTTTAATGTCATAAAAAAATAAAAAGAAAAACTTATAATCTAATAATCAAACTATACAACTATTTCGACCTGCCTTTCTCCGTATTTTCTATAGTTTTACAAATATTTTTTGTCAGTGATTTATCATCGACTTGTGCGTCGCAGTTGTCCTTCGACCATGTGAATAACTCGGTATCGCTTAAATGACGTATTGCATTTTGTGTCATAGGTAGACCGTAACTAACATTGACTTTATTAGATAAATTACCAAGAGAATTGTGTATATCACCTGACGACGAAAGGAATTGATAATAATCAGAGGTACAATATACATTTATTACTGCATATTATAAAAAGGGTAACTAAGAAATTACATGAAAATATTAAAGCAACAAAAGAAAAAGATATACTGTTTCAAATGATTAGTTTGTGACTTAGATACAAGTGAATTTAAATGTAACGGCTACGTAGTTTCCATAGCAAGTTATTTCACTCTTTAAATGCAGGTGGTCGACACTAGTTCTGGAATATAAGAGAGCATTTGGCACAAATTATTTTACATAGTTCTACGTGTAGGAAGACTTTATTTACTATAATACATTTCTAAGCCAAGTTATTTGACAAATTATTGTCACAATAGGACGAGCATTGTATAAGTCAAAATATGAAAATGCTAATAACCAGAATATAATCCATTAAGATATAGCACGGTAGAGTAACTTCATGCATTATCTATACTTTTAAACGACAATCTGACTAACAACAAGCCAACCAATAAATTCAAAAGAAATATATAGTTAGAAAATCTCACGTGTATTAATGTGTGAGTGAACTGGATGGTCTAAATAAATTTGAATTGATGGATGATTCCCTTCATAACTATCGGTTGGATGATGCATTGATTTATCCACTATCGATTTGGCATTTTGTGATCCTTTCAGGTTATTATTAACAAGTTCTGGAAAATAACGTGCTTTTGATTTATAAAATGATGCAGCCGACGCTATACTACCAAATTTTCTATTTGATGGGATGGGTGGACTAGATATTGCAGCAAAGGTTTTGTTGTGGTTATAGAGGTACAGAGTTGTGAAGAAAAAAAAACATAAGATAAGCTATCGTAGTGAGTGAGAGGAGAACGTTATCAAAAAGGAATGAAGTGACAGTAATTAATGAAAATGTAATGAGGTTTTAGAGGCACTAACTATCAACTCTAGATGATATATATATATATATATATATATATATATATATATATATATACATGACATACAGTTACGGTTTTAACAGATAAAATTTTATCCTAATGTCTAATCAGCTGACCAGGGTTTCCGTGTTAACATAATTCATCGAATGGAAAACTAAAATGATATTTCTCAAAATCAACATTAGTGAAGTATGAAGATATATTTATTATGATTACATTGACTACAAATCCTGAGTTACATGTCAAATCATCTGCACAGCAATCTAATAATTAGGGTTACACCATTTAACAATATAAGCTTGTAAGCAGGCTTAAAATTCATAAAATCAACATTAAAATTCGGATCTACAACGCTTTCGGCTTTCAGATTAGTTTTTGTTTTATATCAATAACTAAGAGAATGTATGCATTAAAGTAATATCAGAAAACGTGCAAATTAAACAAACATCATCTATAATGTTCATACAGTTTTCTTCAGTGAATTTTCTAAATATCATGTCGGCAAACTACATTACAGCTGGTTCTTGAATACTAATAATAACTTCAAATTTAAAAACGATTATACAACTGTGTTATAACTTGTAGTCAGTAGCACTCATAAATAAATAGCATTGGTTTTTTAGGTAAAATGGAATGGTAAAACGTTAAGCACCTAATCAATGAATCATAGTCATGTGTATATAACGAGAACAGTTATATGTACCAGAACAAACTAGTATCTGAAAAACTTACTATTAATTTGAGAATGTTCTTTAAAGTAAGACATAAAACTATCTAGCCAGACGGGAATAATATGGCTAACTTACTCTAAGAACCTATCAATATCTAAAGAATCTCGTTTTCGGGTAACGCGATTTGTGAACCGAGAACCATTTTGTTGTTTTACTTCTTTTGTTAAATTACGGTCATTTAGAAAAGTCGGAAGGGGTTGGTATTGTCTAATGAATTTAGATGTTGATAAAAAGATCTTGTTTAATGAATTTGTATTTTTTTGACAATGCCGGAGACAGCTGTTATCGTCTTGCTGTTGAGGAAATAAAAATAAATCGTGAATAATATATTATGGACAACGTAAATTCATGGCATAAAAATTGGAAATGTGATACACAACTATGAGTATTTATTTATAACAGAAAATTTACTACGAATAAGTAAATAGGCCAATTCAAGGCACACTGCATAAAAGAATGAAATAACAGAGGATAATTTACAAACTACAATCAATTTATGGAAATATACATGACAGATAAGTTTTAAAACTGATTGTAGCTGTAACGCTTGAATTTATACCATTCGTAAGGATTAAGAACAAAAGAAATGCATGATAACATCATAAAACTTTGAAATTTCTTCATTTCAAAGCACAACTTGACTCCGCAGATGAAGAGTGGGGTCTGTGCCGGCACTTAAAAGCTCAATACTGAAACCTATAAGGCAAACAACTAAGTTGTTTAAGGATTTATCAGACAATGTGGAATAAAGGCATATGGTGATCCAGTTATATTTCCGTATAATGCTATGCACAAAAAGTACAAGTACCGGAACAAATTCTATCAGGAAGTTCTTCCGTAATGTTTATAAAATTTTTCGCTTTCGTATTAATTCATTAATACCAAAACAAAGAGGTTCTCTTTCGTAGTGTTTGCCAATATAAACTGTACCAAG
The DNA here is from genome assembly GCA_025215515.1 of Schistosoma japonicum. Lineage (NCBI taxonomy): Eukaryota > Metazoa > Platyhelminthes > Trematoda > Strigeidida > Schistosomatidae > Schistosoma > Schistosoma japonicum. The sequence goes on from CM046069.1 coordinate 55,582,604, forward strand.
TAAATAAGCCAGATGGAGGCACTTTAATTGCACACAACTGATCGAGTCAGAGCTTATAGAGAACTAACATTAGGATTGTCAACTTCAGTTAATGTTTGCATGAGCTCCACACCATTTCACCTAAGCTATCGACCATGATATATTTTGGTTAAGGCTAAATGTTTAACCGTCTTTTTATTTGATTATATAACAGATGTCCTCCGATAAATTAAACTCTGTCCGACCTTTCAGGGATTGATCCATGAGTAGAGGGTTCACTTATCGACTTAAAACTCATAGATGATATAGTCTTATTTCTTAAAGATACCGGAAAAATCGAGTCATTTGATCACATAGGAGGATGTTCAGAGTGCACTAATCTCCATCAAAATTCAAAATGCCATTTCAGGACTGGTCTGCATTGTATCATAGATTGATAATAGAGAGTGTAGTGCGTTCACGACGTGCGTCAACTACTTCACTCGTTTCGGAAGTCTAATCAGTCAATCCTGATGCGTCAGTGTCAGACAAAGTTTCGAACTGACAAAAACTCATTTGGCTTGTGCCCACTTACACCAGTCGTAACGTAGGCTATATCCGTTTCTTTCCGATCAAAAGAAGAGTTTACGGTGCAGTAGTCTGCTCTTCATTTGGCTTGTGCCAACTTACGTCCTGCCCCATGTTGGTGAGTACGTACTGCCTAGTTGTGGTCTTCGCAACTGGCTTGACCAGGGGATGGAGGTGCTAGATTAAATGGTTCGGAATCAGTGGCAATGATGCAAGTACATTCACCTTTCATCTTTCCCTTGACATTAAGTTTCTTTTGTCTTCGTAAATACCTTTCCGTTCCTTCTTGTTGAACCATATTTTGGTAACAATTTTGTTCATTTGACCTGATTGTACTAATGTGGTATGTCAACTTGAGCTAACCCATATATGATAGGCTCCACGTTGTTTATGACTCATTTATATCTCTATAATAGACTTTTTCTTTCGTACGGAGTGTATTTTGGTACCCAAATGTACCAAGGTTGTATTGTGACACTGATGTGATATTAGTAACTTGTCTTAACCGATAGTAGAACTGTAATTTTAGAAAACCTGACTGATTAAGTAATGAGAAACACATCGATTAAATGATCCAGATTTAGGTCACTCTGTTACAAACTTAATAGCGTAGGTTACGATAATGCAAATATTGTTTTGTAGATCGGTCATTTAATAAATACTCTTCTTATGTGTGCTAATCCAGCAATTAGACTAAGGTGGTTAGCATAACATGAGTATGAACTGACAATATATTCAGTCATTGATAGTTGATTTAAAACAGTATAAAACATCTTGTTCTAAAACATCTACGGATGGAGTTTTGAAAGTAGTTTAACCTCCCCATGCAGAATATAGGAGATTGGTGTAGGAGTGTCAGAACCTTCAGATCTGTTGTGAATATATACGCGTGAATTCCAAGAAATGTATTCAGCTTTTGATGTTAAAGTTAATTGCATGCCGTAACTTTCTTACCCTTTATAGCTGCCCGGTCAAGCGTTAAAAATGTAGTGACTGAATTCGTTTGCAACAGACAATGTGCGCGGCATTAAACATATATCAGATATCCAGCATTACACATGAACACATATTTGTAAGCTTTTATTTCAAGCTTTTCTTGTTACGTTACACTTCCCAACAATATGATAGGCATACAGAAAAAACAAAGTGAGCTCTGAAATTTAACATTTATAATTATTAAACAAATATCATAACTACAAAAACCGTCGCTTAGTACTATGATTTACTTTGGTATTCGAAACAAGTTGGAGAAGAAGCAATGGTGCATGAAGTAATTTGACAAAAACAGCTAGCTGTAGCATCTCTAGAAGATGAAAGCTACCAGTATTCCAAATTGTCTAAATATTGTGTCACCTAAAAAGCACATTTTTTAAAGCAATGATTTCTCTATTAGTACAACCTCTCAGCTATACATAAACCGAATTCCATAACTAACAGCGTTGGGTACTGGAAATCCCCAAAAATGCAATTGTTCATAAAATCAAGCGACAAGGGGTTGTATTGATTTTTTGTAAGTTCGTAAACTTTCATCACATTAATGTGAGTTATATTCACAGAATATATTTGACAATATTTAATTGTCTTAGTAAAATGTTTATAATTTCAATTTGATGAATAGTCAATATTTTGTACATAACTGACTCTTTCTGTCTTACTGGAATAAAGTTCATATTTATTTGTCTTCTGATTTTACGACAAGGAGGGTTCAAGGCGTTCGAGTGGTAAAGTTGTCTGCGGCTAGTCAAGCTATCAAGTACGAGTCATAACAAACGGCCCTTGAATAAACAACGATTTCAGATAGCTTCGTTATGAAAACTTTTTACACATCAGAATACTTGTATAAAGCTGATTAAAATGTAAGATGTCAATATGCATTGACGCTGTATACGCATGAATAATGAATTTACCATTACATTTAACGTAAAAATTGAAGTCATGTAGCAAAGTTAGTTATTATTCTAAGTATACTATTAATTAAATTATTGTAATTAAACCTTTTCCCAGGTAGTAGGAACGTAATATGAAATAAACGAGCATAATTACATGTTTATCAGTTCCAATAACTTTTTTCGGAGGTGGTTTCGAATCAGAGTGTTCCGGATCAAAATTGTCAAGTAAACCATCAGTTTCTAAAGCTGGGCAACACTGACTTCCTGGCTTCTTAGCTTTTAGTACCAAAGGGCCCTGTCAAAAATAAGATAACGAATATTACTTGAAGATTTAACACAAACTATAACATTAGCAAAAACCACTTGCGACGATGATTTTTTCAACAGTTCCTATTAGCAAGGGGAATAATTATTGCTGCATTTATTAAATTATTTACATAAGAAGTAACATGGCTTATATTTCACGAAACAAAACAATAAAACATACAAAGATGGCTGCATTACCACGTACAGTCCAACGAATTACAATTTATTGAATGAATGAATGATATTCTAAGAGAAACAGTTATATTAATCAGCGCGACCTGTATATTGTATAATGAAAGTGTACTATGGTGATATATCATTATTTTTCAACTACTTTAAAAAATAATTTCAGGAACTTGTTAGAATCTTATCATCGATCGAAGTCGCATTGATACAAACAGCTGTCGCATTGCAGTTCTCGGAATTTAAAATGGAGACCACAGATCTTTGCGTAACAAAGCCATAACCAACTGTAACCGGTAGCTGATTTCACATTCACTAAATTGTAAAATAACGCAGCTGCTATCTGACAAAGCTAGAGGTTACTGATACTTACTTTAATCCTACCCAAATGTAAACAATATGAATTCCTGCTAGCATGGTTGGTATGAATTTTCTGATAGGGGGATATATCCTTCTGAAAAGAACAAGGCGGAGGAAACTGAACGTTTATCCGAAAGAGGTAAACCGATAGGCATACATAAGTAGGCTAATATACATGACGCCAGACACAATATCTCCATTGTAAATTGAGAACCAGATAAGATATAATAGCACATTTGCACCAATCACATACTAAAAGAATAGAGAATGTAAAAGCTACAACTTTCCATTCACTAAATTTGATACGCCTTCTGTCTGTTTACACTCTCATCACCGAATTACAAATTGTATAAGCTAGCCATAGCAATATATATGCACAATTTGCGACGTAAAAACTGATGCAGCTCAAGTGATGGTAACCTACGGTTGATAGAGATTAGAATTTATTCACATACCTTAAACAAATTTATTTTAAATACTGGAGTAATGACCTGCATACTCGAACAGTAGATAACATTAGAACATGAATAGTCAAGCTAGAAATCACAAGATCATTACAGATTATTTCAATCACAAAAATCACCACTAGAAGCTTATTCAGATGAAAAACAAAATAGACCTCATCTTTTACTACTTCTCTACTAAATGCCATACTTTAAAATAAATGCAGTATGAAACCTAAAAATCCAGAAATACTCAAAATACACGGACTGGGCATAAACTTTAGTATGTACGCAAATAAACATTAAAAAGAATCATTCAGTTGTGCAGTATACCATGACAAATAAAGTTTCACTACATTTGAAACTTAATATAAAATCAATATTTGTAGAAATTGACGAGTATAAATTTTAAAAAGCATGAAGTCGTAAGTATTCGGATCTATTTGAAAATTGCAAAATGAAGGATAAACTTACAGATTTTGGATATTGAAATGAACCAGTGAGAAACGGATTTGTTTTAGCAGACAAATTTATATCCCGATCCGTTTTACTAACTGTATCATTTGCGCTAGTGAATGCATGAATTTTATTCCCAATATGACGATGGTGTAACTCAGAATTTTCAACATTTTCATTCAGAGTTGAGACTAAATTTGGTAAAGGATCTTCTAACCGCAGAATAGTTTCTTTATTTCCTAAAAGTACGTAGTTATAATGGATATCGGTTACATTTTACCGACCACTATACAGCAAGTTAATTATTTAAGAGATGAAAAATGATTATATATATATATATATATATATATATATATATATATATATATATATATGAAGAACAGAATATAGTTTTCTTCTAATTTAAGCACCTTCATATATAAGGTGGAAATAACTAATCAAGAATCAAAGGTACAATCTTATGACGTGTATTTTAATACTGAGATTGATTTGTATACATTCTCAAAGGTCAAAATAAATTTTGAATGGTCAGAAACCCATTAGTATCACAAATGAAAAAGCACTGACATACATGAGGATAGATAGTATATGGTATGCAGAATACTCCACTAAAATTAGATGTATGTCTGAAAATGCATTCTCTACAAATCGTCCTCTGAATTTCAACTTCTACTACCCTTGTGTGCACAACTTATTGTTACACCATTTTTAAAACATTAATAAAATTTAGTGATTCTAATTATGGATACTACTAAATCATTTCAACCCATCTCAATTTATAATGTTAATCTTGTTATGTTGATGTGAAATGATAACTTGAAGTACATCATATTTGTGCTAAACTTTGCTAATTATTATTGACGATATATATATATATATATATATATATATATATATATATATATATATATATATATATATATATATATATATATATATATATCGAATCCGCTTTAGAGTGAAATAATTCAACTTAACCTTCAAAATCAAATGACATTTAACTGATCTTCTTGAAAACTAACAAGATAATTAATTCAATCTTTAACTTCTAGGGTGAAACCCCAAATATACTACGTTAATTTTTTCCATTAAGAGTAAAAGGTATTTTGTATACCTACCTATTAACAGATTTTGACAAAATAAGATCGATTTTTTCAAGAGTTTATTTTCGGTAAGCCCAAACATACCGAGTTCTAAAATATCTTGACAACCGCAAACACCGTCTTATCGAAGAAACACATGTATAGGAAAAAGCCTGACCAATCATAAAAACAAATGCAACAAAAATTCTATATTGTACGTAATCTCGAACTACATCTTCGTAAATGAAAACTGACTACTAGTGTTTTAAATTCAGTGATGATTCCAAATACCTAATCCCAATAATAGAAACTAAAAAGATAAAATGTAAGATTGTCAGCAATGTTGTATTTTTTTCAGCTGACTTTCGAAAGCAGCTACATATAACGTTTTCTTGAAGTTCAAAAATCGGCATATGAAAGATCAGACTCTCCAATGAACGGTTTAAACAGATTTATTACTGATTATTAAAAACTAATTTAATCTGATCAATAAGAAATATAGCCAAATATCACAATCAAATATGCTTAATGTAGAATGATTAGATGAGACACAATAGTAATAATAATAATAATAATGTTTAGTACAATATAGAATTTTCAGAATATAGCATTTCAATAAGTTACTCTGTTTCATTTTATACGTCTGAAAAAATGATATATAAAGCAAAAAAATAAAAGATATATGTGAATCCTGATTAAATTTCAATTAGCTAATAACTTGTACTTTCATTGACATACATTTATAGCTGCGTTGGCATAAACAGCTGTAAAGTTTATATGCTGGATACGGAATTTTAAAGTTTTTATGTTTTTCTTTATGTGCATGGACTCCAATATAGTCGTGTTTCGTTTTGCTAGAAGGTATACAAGAAGGATGTGAATAGAGTGGTTTATATCTGATAGAACAACACATCCCAGTTGTTCGCACGATTTCAAATGTCCATCACTAACCACATTCATAATAACGATGAATGTTTCATTAAATGATCTACTAACAGCTTTGAATACTCTACATATGGTTGCTTCACCAAAGTCCAAAGTCAAATATTGGGGAACAGTATAAGTAATAAACAGAAATTCACAAATTGCAATAGTGTCCAGGAGTGTTAAAATAACGTAGTGTACGAATAATAAATTAGATAAAAAAACTTATTATCAAGATGAAGAAAATATGTGAAGACCAAGATTAGTCAGAAACGTCATACTAAGATAAGTGACATTCGACGTAGTCTTCATTACGGAACCTACAATAGTACAAATATTATGGGATTTCATTAGGGTATTCAGGTCTTTTTCATGTATTAGACTATAGTAAACAGGTTGACATTCAGAGAGATTAAGTGTAAGACCATAGATCATCTCCAACATTCGCTAGGAAGTCATTTTATTCAGAACAATTTGAGAAGGAAGAAAGAAACATAGAAGTAATACGACCATCCGCATACTTACTAAATGTAGTTTTCTGTAGGTGGTAGATAATACAAGAAAAAAGAGCCAATAAAAGTGAAATGAGATAGCAACTTGTGTCAACAGATGAATGGAGCATATTTCTATTTATATAGCATACTGTTTTGTTCCAGAAAAATGGTGATATTGCTGTATAAGTAATCTGAACACTACTATTACTAGATATGTTCTTTATTGATGGTATAACCATTTTCTTACACATTTTCGGTATATTATTAGTCACCTGACTTCAGTAGACTTATTTTCTTTGTAATGTATTCATTTTAAAATGTGAAGACGGAAGTCGGTCGAATTTTACATAAATGCTTTGCCGGGACATTTAGCAGAATTTGACACCTACTGTGATTTCCAATGAATCATTTATAAATGGATGCCAATTCATCAGCAGATGCATCTTACGCAGATCGTGAACGCTTTCCTATGAGTAATTTTTAAACTTAACTTCCTCGTCTGATTTGAAATGGTCTTTTTGAAAGTTTGCCACATATTTTAAACAGAGCACAATTATTACAATGCTTGGAAGTAAGAAGTGGAGCACATTTGCATTTCATATATTTTCTTATATCATTGACAAAACTAGATAAAGAGGATCGTCAAGAAGAGTAGGGAAACCGATTAGACTTTGATAGCTTAGGAAATTAACAAAGCTTCATGAGTTGAGGTAATATGTCTGAATAAAGTGGTAGCAAACTCATTGACCTAATCAACACAAGAGGAATAGTCTAGTTGATTTAAAGTTTAGAGTCAAAAAAATGTTGGTAACACAAGCAAATATGTTTTTTTTTGCAGATGCTTTGGACGGCATTTTAGTGTCAGACAATGGATGTAATCATTTGAAAACTTAAAACATACCCGGTTAGATTTACATCAGCTCATGATTACAAAAGTAGTTATCTAATACCCGCACATTTTCTATTACTGGAAGGAGACTGATGTGAGATCGTGAAATCCACTGATTTCAAGTCACCACTATTGAGATCAGGAAGCTGAAATTCTTGAATTACGATACTTATGTAAGCTTATGCAAAAATGAAGGTAGTCCAGTTTCTTTGAAAGATCTGTAGTTCAAACTAGGTATTTCAGGAATCGACATCCGAGCCAATTTCATTAACTTCAGTGCCATTCACTGCGATATCTCCCCTTGAATTTCACGGTACTTTGCATGTCAACATGTTGTAGGCATTTTATAGATGTCCGTGAATATACAATGGGGTTTCGTGATGTAATTGATTAGTTAAAATAAACAAGAAGGTAGTGTGTTAAAGTAGTTGGACAGATGACAGACTAGGCAGCCCAGATCTTTAAGTCGACATAACCGACCGGTTTTCCTGAATTTACTTAGGCATCTACTTCAGTCTCTTTCAGTGCTTCGGTGTCAAACAGAATTACATAACCGAACTGGTTGCACCAACTACATTTACCTTAATACGCTTCACAGTATAAAGAAAAGAAACACGACATAAAACAGAATTAAAATTGTGTTAAATTTCCACCGTAAACATAACATGAAAAATCACCTTGCATATCTGCATTTAGATATTCATATCCTGGGAGATCGTTATTGCTTTCAGATGTGCTCTTTCCAACTTCCTTTTGTACGTTGAAATGATCATGATTGTTTGAAAACTTATATGAGCTGGTTTCAATTTGATGATCATTTAACAAATCAACAGCAACTGTTTGCTGGATAGGGGGCAACTCTTTTATGTCTTGTAAATTATGTGATAATAATTTTTGTTTCTTGTTCAAACTTGCGGACTTCTTTTCTAGGCATTGAGATGCATTCTGTAATTTGTCTCCGCCGTTCTTTTCAGAACGTATGATTCCTTTGAAAGCTTGAATAATTTTGAAATAGGGTCGCTTTAAAGCCTGTAAGGGAGAGAAGTTAACGAGTGACAAGAAACGGAGTTGAAATTCATGGCAAATCAAGGATTTGGGTTTAAATAATTGGATGAGCAAAGTTTAACACTAAATAACTGACATCATTTCAGTTATCATATATTTGAAAAATAAGTAGATGACATGAGCTGAGCACATACAAATCAACAGTTGACTCTCATGTTAATAATAAGGCTCATCAAAATCAATATCACTGAGGTAATACTTTAAATATGAATAGACATTTATGCAAGAAAACTGTTTGCTTATAGATATCTTTCCAAACATATTTCGCAAGCTATCGAATCAGTCTGGACTTGAATATCCTTAAAACAAGTAAAACTTGGCATAACCTGTATCAATTTTAGAAACATAAATTAATATAATTAGTCAATAACATGCGACAGTTAAAGTGGAAAAAAACAACTTAGGAATACAGTCATGGGATAGGTTAAAAAACAAGTTACTATGCTTCCATATTTGCAACGAAAACACTAAGTGAACCAATTATTTAATCAGAAAAAAAAGGATACTGAGTGGGATAGAGGCATTTCCATCATCAGTAGAATTTCCAAAATAAACAGACTGTCTAACTGTATGTACAATGAAAAGACAGGTGAGCCTACAAGCAAATGACAGACTTGTTTCTTAAGCAATGTTTACGAATTTGCTGATTGATAGTTAGGTAGCGGCAGGCCAAACAAAGATCATACTGAGTGGTGTGCATCCAGTTAAATGTTATCGGTCAATTTAGTTATGGGTATAACTGACAATATATGAAGCAATACTTAATTACTGGTTTCTATACGAATGCTTCTTTTATTTCACTTGATTGAATGTAGATCAGATCGACTTAGGACTAATCGGTTGCTGTGAAAAGTAAATATTAAAGATGCATTCTACAAGTTTTCAGACAAACAAAAGACAATTCTTAGTGAACAATGAGAAAAATGAGCACTCGAATAAATGAGATGTAACAGATATACAAAAGAAGCAAACAACATAATCCAAATGTATTACAACACTGAAGTGGTTTCTGCTGATTAATATTTTTGTGCAAGTACATACGAAACGTTAGGGGTTAAGTCGATGAATTTAAATAAACTGGGCAGACATATTCACGTTTCGGAAAACTGAGTTTGAGAGCGATCAAAATTTACACAAAGCGTTTTTGTAGCAAGATTAATATCTAGAAATACGAAGTAAACGTTGAATGATGTTAAAACATGAAAAATATACTATGATGCTTCTCAATTTTATCGAATATCACACAACCTACGAGAAGTACAACTTAAAAGGTAATATCTATATATTTACAGCTTTCGTATCAACGTTGCTAACTATTAGGTCACTATTGAAAATAAAAGTTTTTTTTTTTTTTTTACCAAGAATTGACAATAACTTAGGGCAACTTTTTGAAGGTGTCAGAAGCGATCGTTCTTAGGTTAGACACAAACAATGTACCAATTTGACTATATACTGATAGAGTGTAAGTTTAAGATCGTATAAGAAGAATTTCAAAATCAATCTGGTGACAAACCTATCTTTATTTCATATAAATTATGGTACATAGTGATCATTAATCTTAACACTTGGCTTAATTATAACAAGGAACTTCATCCCTAGATTCAATAGTCATTGAGAATTAGATTGTTTATTAAAGTTGGCATTTTGAGAGTAGTTGGGGGATTAAAGCTACCAGCATAAAAATCAAAAGTTATCTGTTATTTGATTCCTGATAAAATGCATAGGTGACAATGCGAGTGAATACCTGTCTAACTGATAATTATTTACCAATGGTACTAACTATCCCATATGAATATTTTCCAATTATGAAGAAAAAATTAATGGTTTGTGTGATTCTGAACATTCATTCTAGACAATAATTAGGAATGTAAAGACATGCACTTAAACTAAGCGCAATAGACTTATATTTAAGATAGAATGGGTGGATTTTTAGATTTAAAAGGTGATAGAACAGTTAAAGTCTCTTACTTCACGTGCCGTTGGTCGATGTTTAGGATTCCAAGAAATAAGATCCAGAATAAGCTGAATTCCTTCGTGATTAGCATTTGGGATTAAAGTATGCAAAGATACTGGAGAACACTGTGGAAACTTAAAATTCATGGCAGATGCTAATTGATACCCTTCAGACCAATCAATCTAAAAATAAAACATGGATAGCAGACAACATATTAAATTAATTGTGAAACACGTAACTATGCATTAATGAAGAATAAAGTTAATCATATAGATTGATAGGGTAGGTCGTTTCTTGTTAAGTCCCCTATGTACTACGTTTGCACTTTAAAACAATCAGTCTATCTTATAAATCTCTATCGTGCAATAATCTTCTATTGATGATGTTGCAATCATCTACCGATGACAAGTATATATACAGCATTATCATCCCTTATACAGTATTTATATGGACTCTGACTATTCACATGTGCTAAAATAATGCTATGCTTAATGTTACAGATGCTAAAATGCTCATAATGTTTTTCAGTGCTACTTGCGCACTCGATTCATTATGCCAACGACTAATGATAACCTTGTCTTAGTAGTCGTACAATGACACAAACCGACTGAGGGATTAAGAGCATGGTGAGTCAACCACGGTAAATATATTATTATATTAACAAAATCAAAAGTCCCAAGCAACTTATAAATAAAGCAGCATTCTCAAGGGCCTTACGTAAAACTTGTTATATGTCCATCAAAATGGTCTGAAATCGCAGACGTACATATATCAGGTACATAACACGGGAACTGACTGATATATTCTTCTTCTGATTCGCAACTACATTTTGATTGGGGGAGTAATAAGTCGAAATGTGGGAACAGGATAAAGCGAGAGCAGTTTAGTGATCAAGTCACAATTCTGCTGCCGTCATAACAGTAAGTCAGTACCAGGATCGCAAGTATACTATCGAGATTGAAGTAGTAGTTATATATAGTAACTACTAATGAGTCATTCAAGACCACAGCACACAGAAATCAAGTAGTAAAAATAATTTGTGAGTTTGACAGTACATCAATTAGTAGTTTATAAGAGTTTCGTTTTCTTCCTGATTTGGATAAAGTCGGGTAAAGTGGTAAAGAAACTCTAGACAGGCAAGAATGTAAAATCAACTATCAAAACTTGGCACGATTCGAATATCCCTTAAGGAAATGAGTGATACGCTGGAGAGAAAGCTCAGAATGTACCAAATGACATAGCAAACAGTGATATATTAATTTGGAGTGAGTCTATCATAATATTTAACTTCAAAATGGTCAATACAATTAGTGAAATTTTTCGACTTAACGGTTTACCATTATCTTCCCGACCGTAGCTGCTACCTTGACTTAGTCGGGCTTGCCTATCGTGATGACCCAACCGAGCTATACTGGTTGTAACATATGTTCCTGTAGGTTCTACCATGCCAGGCAGGTCGATTGGAGAACGATGAGACTAAAAGCAGCTACTCAAGGTCTGAGGGCGAAGTCGTACTGCTGACTGCAGAGAGGTGTGACAGCAGTAAGGTATTTCCCTCGGACAACCAGCATCTGCAGCGATGCTGCCTTCTCAGAAGGAAGGAGGGGTTAGAAAAGGTCGGCCCTAAGTGTCACACCTCACGGATTTCCGTCTCCGGTGGTAAGGGTGCCCACTAAGGGCTTTTAAGTGCGGAGCTAATACTCAAAAAACCCTTCATAAAAAGGCCGTGCGTGACAGGCCTCAAGCAATTGTCTCTTGGGCTCTGCGGTCACGCTCTCAAGTCTCTAAGACCGACACTAATCTACCTTCTTTTTCAGGTTCCTCAAGAAACACCCTTCCACGGTGTGGGCAGCCGGGAAGTGACAACCGCCCTCATACCCGCAAAAGCACGAGAGTCCAAATTGGTCAAAATCAAATCCTTTCTACACCCCATAATATCTCTCTTATCTCTACGACTAACTCTACTCACATTCCTTCATCTCACTGCACCGCTAATCCAAACGATGCGAGCTCACGAAAAGTCATTCCTGGTCTCTTGAAACCCCGTTCTAGACTACATGTCGGAGCTTTTAATGTACGGACATTGAGTCAAATAGGGCAACAGGCTTCCTTAGCTAGGACTTTAGAATCTCGCTCAATCGATGTATGCTGCGTCTCGGAAACGCGCATACAGGATCCTAGTAAAATCATAAATCTGATTTCACCGTATCAAAACAAAGAAGCAGCCCGATTTACTCTTCGTGTATCCGGTAGCCCTGATGCTGCTTCCAGGGGTCTCGCTGGTGTAGGTATAGCATTGAGTCGTAGGGCAGAACTAGCTCTCCTAGACTGGATTCCTGTAGATAGTCGCTTGTGCGCTGTCCGACTGAACGGGACAGTTAGGACTCGGAAAGATAGTGACACTCGTCGTTGCCTCTTCGTCGTATCGGCTTATGCCCCCACTGACTGCAGTTCAGACGAGGTGAAAGATGAGTTTTACAGCAAGCATTTGGACCTCCTCCAAAAAGCTAGGCGCTCTGATATAGTTATAATGGCTGGTGACTTTAATGTTCAAGTAGGTAGACTAAGTGAAAATGAGAGACACTTGGGTGGATGTTATGGTGTCGAGGCTCAAAGAACAGATAATGGCAACCGTCTGTTGCAACTATGCTCAGATAACCGCCTGTTTCTAGCGAATACTAACTTTAGGCATAAGGTAAAACATCTTTTGACCTGGCGACCCCCAAAATCGTCTCAACGTTGGACCCAACTAGATCACATCGCCATCAGCCACCGATGGAGGGGTTCGATAGAGGACTGTCGCTCGTTCTGGGGCACATGTTTAGATCCAGATCATGCTTTAGTGCGAGCGCGTATTTGTTTGAGGCTTACTGGACGTAGGAAAGACATTGCAATGAAGCCTCTTAGGGTTTTACTTAATGATAATAAAGCTAAGAATATATTTAAGGAACAACTAGAAAAACTGTTATGCCACCGTGTAAGCGATTGCCATCCGGAAGCAGGTTGGAATGATATCAAAAATGCTGTGAAAACAGCAATGATATCTGCTAGTAAGGTAAATCATAAGGCTAGGCAGAAGCCGTGGATTTCAGTAGCAACCACCGAACTGATGGATGCTCGTAAACTCATCCCACCTGGCTCTGAACATGATGAAGAGCGAAGTGAGCTTAAGCGCAGGCTGATAAAAAGCCTACGCAACGACCGTGAACAGTGGTGGGTGGCGAAAGCGAAAACAATGGAAAAGGCAGCGGCGATAGGTAACAGTAGGCAACTTTTTCGACTTATCAAGGAAACTGGTATTAGAAATCCGAATGTCAGTGAGACTATCTCGGAAAGGGATGGGATTATAATTCATTCTCAGTCCAGGAGATTGGACCGATGGGCAGAACACTTTAGGGATCAGTTCAACTGGCCTTCAGCCACACTTCGGTTGCCCACGATCCCCAGTCATCCTGAATAGCAAATCGACTTAACTCCTCCTAGTCTTTATGAAATTGAGAAGGCTATAGGAAATCTGAAGCGAGGTAGAGCAGCAGGTCCTGATAGGCTTACCCCTGAACTTTTTAAGGATGGTGGTCCAGTTTTAGCAGCTAGATTGACTGAAATCTTAGGTAGAATCTGGGGACTGGGCGTAATACCATCTGACTGGTCTCAATCCCTGATTGTCCCAATTTATAAGAGAAGACAAAAGTCTTCTTGTGACAATCACAGAGGAATCAGTCTGACTAATATAGTTTCTAAATTGTTAGACTCGATTATACTTAGACGCCTAACTAGAGCTCGTGAAGAGCAGACTAGAGAAAACCAGGCTGGATTCAGACCTGGACGTGGCTGTATAGACCACATCTTCACACTGGGACAGGTCCTGGAACACACACACATTTAGGCGTCCTACAATAGTTGTCTTCCTGGACCTAAAGGCGGCATTCGACTCTGTTGATCGTGAGGTTCTGTGGCAGTGTCTGTCATTGAAAGGTGTACCAAAGAAGTACATTAACCTTATACAAGCTCTTTACTCTAAAACTACAGGTCAAGTGAGAGCTTATGGAGAACTGTCATCGGAATTCCTCACTTCAAGTGGTGTCCGTCAGGGATGTCCACTTTCCCCATTCTTATTTAATTTTGTCATAGACATGCTCATAGATATAACCTTATCTTCATCTGACTTTTCAGGAGTTGACTTTCTACCAGGAGCCTCGCTTACTGACTTAGAGTATGCTGATGACATGGTCCTATTTGGTGAAGACGCTGACAAAATGCAGAGTCTTCTGACTACCCTGAGCAACAATGCAAGCATGTTCGGGATGCGGTTTTCCCCCTCGAAATGCAAAATGTTGCTTCAGGATTGGGTTGCATCGGCACCTGAACTAGTGATAGGGAGTGAAGTAGTCGAGCGTGTATACCGCTTCACGTATCTGGGGAGTCTCATCAGTGCTGATGGCCTGGTGACTGACGAAATCTCAGCACGGATACAGAGAGCTCGATTGGCTTTTGCCAAGTTGCGTCACTTATGGCGCAGGCGAGATATCCGCTTGCTAACCAAAGGACGAGTGTACCGTGCAGCAGTTCGCTCTCTCCTACTATACGGGAGAGAAACATGGCCGTTAAGAGTAGAGGACATTCGTAGGTTACTGATCTTCGACCATAGGTGACTCCGAAACATTGCTCGAGGATCGTGGAACAACCGAGTGAGCAATGCTGTCGTTAGGAAACGGGTTCTAGGAAAGGAGGGCAAATCAATAGATGAGGTATTGAAACTTCATCAGTTGAGGTGGTTGGGACATGTGTTACGCATGTCTAACTACCGACTGCCTCGACGAGCTATGTTTTTCGGAGTAGGAATAGCTTGGAAGAAAGCTAGAGGCGGCCAAACCAAAACATGGCAGAAATCGATGAAGTCACTGAAAAGTGGACTGAGTCATGTTGGTAGATGTAGGCTGCGTGGTTGGAGTCCGCAAGACGAAAGTCACCAATGGTTAGAGACCTTGAACGACATGGCTCAGAATCGTTTGCAGTGGCGCAGGTGCATCCGCTCTATGTGTTCTCTCAAAATCTAACCTTCTGAATTCTCTATCTTTCTCCTTTCAAATTTATCTCACTGAATTGTACTTTTCGAATCATATCTTCGCTCCCTAATTCTCTGCATTACTGCTAATACTTCTACTATCGCTATTACTCTTGGATTTGAACTGACAGTTGCATCTCTGTGCTGATGTGGTATGGCGACCTGAACTGATGTACGTACGTACGAAGTTCTGCGTTGTATCTGTCTGTCTTACCGTTATCTTAGGTAAGACTTATTGTTTCTTTGAATATAAGACTTTATAAAACCCTTAAAAGTCGCGTAATAAGCAACATAGATTAATTTGAGATCGTAGAAGGGATTAATCAATACAGTCATTAAAATTCACCTCATACCAAACGTTTACATGTGTTGTAAAATGATAAATGTTGTTTCTCGAAATTAGGAATAAACATTGCGTTTCCCTGTGTATAAGGGTAACTCTTGTAAGTTTCTAAAAACACTGAAATACCTCTATAAATCAAATAAAATTTAGTTATTGAATACAATAACCGTTGTTTAATGATTTTAAACGGAATAAATAACTCATATAGATTCGTAATCTCGCCAATCCTTCGTTTACACTTAATCTAGTAGTACTTGTAACTGATTGGAAATAAACTTTCCATGTGCTTTTGATAAACCAATCGCCAGTAGAACTGACTGCTCTGATGTTTAAGGCGATGTCAAGAGAGCGGAAATTGTCATTCTTCTTAAGTCCTTCAATATATTCGATATTGCAATGCGGCAGATTGAAAGGTAGTAATAGATGATTTGCACGCTCTTTACAATTACACACAATACGTGTCAGCTACATATTTTGAGTATTTGATAATTTTGTTAACTGCTCGTTTAAGCTCCGTTTTTTCGAGATAACCTATAAAAATAGCTTTCAAAACAGGTCCTAATAGAATACCAATGGAACATAAACAACCTGACAGTATGTGGTGCTGTTGAACTGAAAGTGTTTATATTTCGAGCATATTAGTAGTAATCGTTTTAAATCAAGTACTGATAAAGGCAAAGAACTAGAATATTAGCAAATAATGTCTGTGATTTGAAGAAGTGGTACAGTGGCGAGCAGAGACGCTTCATCAAAAATCATCAACTTATCAGCGATGGTAATGTGATTCAATCTTTTAGAAAATTGGAATATATATTTCTAGGTATTTACAGCTAGAAGTTGACAAACTTTAACATCTCAGATAACCTGTGGGGAACCTTATGTTAAGGTGAATTAACCATAGTTAGTATAGATCTAAGTAGAACGCGAGTTGTGTATTTTCTAGTGGGACACTCGCGGCATAAGAATTATGTAAGTAGAATTATCAATGAGGAGCATTGCGATATCGAACTTACTATAGAACACGGAATGACAATTACCACATTCTTGACAGCGGATGACACAGTTCATCGTTCGGTTTACTGGAAATAAACTCGGAACGATCATAATCCATTATTGATAGCAATATTTTGCTAAGATACACGTTAGATGTATAACAATTAAACATGGTTCTCCAGATGAAAACAGCTGACGATAGTAAAAACGTGAACAACGTACAAGCAATAAAATCAGCATAGAATTTTATTTCTTTTCCCAGATGTAACACAAAAGTTGCTTTGATGAGTAGTAGAAAACCGCGTGAAAAAAACGATACCACAGTATCAGGGAATGAACACAAAATATTTCCCTTACTTTCATCAGTTTGACTAAATGTTTATACACGAATTGAAGATGAAAATATATTAATGAAGTGATTAAGGTCAAGAACCAATTTTATGAAAGTTTTGGTGAAAGGGAGAGAGTATCACGCATACATTTCGAAGATATTCTTTAGAATTATATATAACATTAAGTGCGAAAATAACTATCACATTAAAATTTTACGTAACAAACAACTTTAGTTTTTTATTAAATTTATTTACTTTAGAAGGTGTACCCAAAACAGAACAAATCTTGAAAACCATGTCAATCTCCGAACTTCCAGGGAACAAGGGACGGAATGTATATAGTTCGGCCATTATACACCCAACAGCAAATAAGTCAACTGGTGAATTATAGTTAGTTGATCTTAAAAGAACTTCAGGAGCACGATACCTAGAAAGAAAAATATGATCTGCTGAGAATATCCGAATTACTAAGTCTATCAGCTATGTAGTCACAAAACAAGATAGGGGATTTAGCAGCCTAACCGAAAAGTCAACTGTGAAAAGTGAGTATTTATCATTAAGTATGCAAACAAAAGAAAAATGAGTAATTGTGTAGAGCTCAATAGTAGTGTTCGACCTACGGGGCTTAAACAAAGAAGTTTCAACGTCGTGGCCCAAAGTTAATATAATGGTGTCAATGCTGGGGCAGATTTTTCATAAATTGGATGGGTAATAACAATTTTATAATTGAGGACGGTAAGTTACTGAAGTTGGGAAGTGAGAAATGCGACAAGAATATGTTTCAATACCAGAAATATCTATACGAGGATGTATAGCGTAGGATTATGGTTAAGGGTAACATGAAAATTCGGGTCAGGTCAAGAGTACGGTAGTGATTAAGAAATTGTCAGAGTTGTTTCGATGAAACAAAAAAGCTAATAAATTTAACCCGAGTATTCATTCGCTAGCAAATAAATCTCTCGCTTTTTATTAAATATTTCCAATGAGACACATAAAGCGACCAATCTGATCCCAACTAGAACTATGATACTAAACACAAATTTTAACTCAATGTACTTTTTCTCCGCAGAACTAACTAATTCCTATAAGCTGCTTTCTGACTGTTTAAAATGGATACAAAGTCACCTAAGTAATCATTAAATATCTGAGCTATAGTTTGATTCTATAGAATTATCTTTAGAGCTATTGAGGAGTCAGTCAATCAGTAACAACGTAGAATATGGTACGTGCGTACATCAGTTCAAGTTGCCATGTCTCAATTAGCAGGAAAAGAGATGAAATTGTCGGAGCAAATCCCAGAGTGGTGGAGGTAGTAAGAGAGTCAGTATTAATGGTCAGGATTAAAAAAAAAATATAATTCGGTAAAAAGAAAATGATGATGAATTCAGAATTTTTAGGAGGACAGGGAATGGATGCACCAACGCCGTTGTGAACGAGTTTAAGCCATGTAACCCAAAGCCGATGACCAGTGGTTACGATCTTTAAGAGGACCCCAACTAGGTAGTTTATATTTCTTAACATGGCTCAACCCATTTAACAGTGATTTTATAAACAGGTGTCATGTTATGATTTGGTCACTCCTAGCTATTTTTCAGGCAACACATACATCAGACAGTATGGACCATCGAGGTAAGTGGTAGTTGGGCATACATAATACATGTTCTAACCACCTCAGCGGATGAAGATTTATTACTTCAACAATGGATTTACCTAACTTACCTTGTACTTTAAGAATAACCAACGTAATGCTTAATCGGTGGTCATGGGAAACACCTGAAATGCTTCACAGAAATCCATGTTACAATACCACTTCACTCTCTATCACTAAATTCAGTGACGAAGCAAGCCAATTATGAATAAGCATTGTATATTTGGATGATGAGAACCGCATCCCAAACATGCTTACATTCATGTTTAAGGTAGTCTAAAAATTGCATTTTATCAGCATCTTCACCCAACAGAACTATATCATCTGAATAATTTAAGTCAGTGAGTTCATCTATTAGAAAAAACGTTAATAACGGAGAAATCAGACGATGACAATGGTAACTCTAAAGGTATGCCAATGATAAAATTAGGTAGAAATGAAGAAAGTAGACAACCTTGACGAATGCCACTTAAAGTAATCGATTCCGACGATAATACATCATAAGCTCTGACTCGACTAGTAGTGCTCAATTAATGAGCTTGTATAAGGTTAATGTACTTCCTCAGTACGCCTTTCAATGATAGACATTGTCACATAACCTCACGATCAGTAGAGTCAAACGTGGCCTTTAGCAGCGAGATTAACTGAGATTTTGGCTAGAATTTGGGAACTGAACATAATCCCATCTGACTGGTCTCGAACACCAATCGTCCCAATCTATGAGAAAGGACAGAAGTCCTCTTGTGACAATTACCGAGGAATCAGCTTAACGAATAGTGTCTAAAATCTTGACTTCAATAATACTTCGACGTTTAACTTAAATTCGTGAAGAGCAAACTCGAGAAAACCAAGGTGGCTTCAGACCTGGACGTGGTTGTATAGATCAAATATTTACACTCCAGCAGGTCCTGGAACATACACTTTTAGACGCCCAACAATAGCTGTATTTTTTTACTTTAAGGCCACGTTTGACTCTACTGATCGTGAGGTTATGTGACAATGTCTATCATTGAAAGGCGTACTGAGGAAGTACATTAACCTTATACAAGCTCATTAATCGAGCACTACTAGTCGATTCAGAGCTTATGATGTATTATCGTCGGAATCGATTACTTTAAGTGGCATTCGTCAAGGTTGTCTACTTTCTTCATTTCTACCTAATTTTATCATTGGCATACCTTTAGAGTTACCATTGTCATCGTCTGATTTCTCCGTTATTAACGTTTTTTCTAATAGATGAACTCACTGACTTAAATTATTCAGATGATATAGTTCTGTTGGGTGAAGATGCTGATAAAATGCAATTTTTAGACTACCTTAAACATGAATGTAAGCATGTTTAGGATGCGATTCTTCTCATCCAACTGCAAAACGATGATTCAGGACTGGCGTAATTCGGCACCGCATTTAGTGATAGGGAGCGAAGCAGTTGAATGTGTTAACAGCTTTATTTATCTTGGGCCCTCATCGGCCTTGGTGGTCTGATGTATGCTAAAATCTCGGCTTGTGTACATAAGGTCTGATCGGCTTTTGCGTCGATTGTGGCGTAGGCGAGACATTCGTTTACTGACGAAAGCACGCGTTTACTGCGCAGTAGTTAGATCCGTTTTACTTTATGGATGTGAAACATGGCCATTAAGGATACAGGATATTTGTAGGCTTCTAGTATTTGATCAAAAATGTTTCCGAAACATTGATCGTGTTTGCTGGGACCACCGAGTAAGCAATGCGTGGGTTAGGAATAGAGTACTAGGTAAATACGGTAAGTCTATTGATGAGGTAGTAAATCTTCACCAGCTAGGGTGGTCACGACATGTGTTACGTATGCCTGACCACCGTCTACCTCGAAGAGCAATGTTGTCTGGTGTGGGAGTAGGCTGGAATAAAGCTAGGGGTGGCCAAACGAAAACATGGCACCAATCCATGAAGTCATTGACAATTGGGCTGAGCCATGTTAATAGATGCAGACTACCTGGTTAGGGCCCACGTGATGATCGTAACAAATGGTTAGAGACTTTAGGTGATATGGCTCAAAATCGTTCGTAATGGTGCAGGTGCACCCACTAATTGTCTTCCTCCAAATTCTAGTTTTCGAGCTTATCATAATTTTCTCTTTGCTGAATCATATTTTCTAAAATCTTGTCTCCGATCTCTATACCTTTCCATTAGTACTTACTTTGTTACTTCCTTCCCTACTCTGGGATTTAGTCCGACAATTTAATCTCTATCTGTTAATTGAGGCATGGCAACCTGAACTAATGTACGCATGTACCAAGTTCTATATTGTAACTGACTAACTAACTGAATGGTTTGGACAGTATTTCAGTTGTTTAAAGGTTTTGAATGGAAGCAAATAGCCTTCAATTTATCATGCTCTCGTTAAATGATAATCGAAAATATGAAGCTTAGGGACACTACACGATTTCTTAATGTTTAATAACTGAGGAGAGTTTGACCTAGAAACGTTAGACGGATACAGAACTTAATTAAATGGTAATTTTCAAGGCTTTAATTTAGTGAAACAAAATTAAAGGACTTCAAATACAAAAAGATAATTGACAGCAATGAAATTCGCAAAATATGAAAATAGACGTATTATCGACGAGTAAAAACGTTATGTTAGCCTAACGCCGTAATGAATATGGTTTTCCTAAAGATCACAAAATACATAAAATTTTGGCCAGCCTTAGTACCATACATAGATAAAAATATGGTTTACAAATATAAGAAACTACGTATAATTCACTGTCAATACACAACATACCACCTGGTAGACACATAATCAGTGTAAGGCGGTTGAGAACGAATTTCACGAGCAAGTCCGAAATCTGCTAATTTTACCGTTTCTGGTCCATTGCATAGCAAATTTTCCGGCTTCATGTCACGGTGAAAAAAACCTGGCAAGAAAATATTTACTAAATAAACCAGCAAAACTATTCAAAAGTCAACACACCGTTTCGGAGTAGGAGGTAAAATATTTACCAGTTTTGAAAATGGACTAAGGTTTACGTTTCTTCAAAAAAGCAAGGCAGATAATAATGAATCCGATTAATTAATGTACGCTTATGGAAGACAAAATTACACAGCGTGTTATGATGGTAAGTTTGGAAAGTTCAAAATGTTTTGAGAAATACGCTTTGTACTTTTTGTAATAGTTATAATATGAAAGTATAACCACAAAAGGAACTATTAGTTCATTTATACAACTCCTGAAATAGACGCTATGTTACTGAACTAATATATGAATTGGTTTTATGTGGGAAATAAACTAATACGAACTAAACCTAAATATTATTACTTTCTATATTTTTTGCGCGTTTTTATATCACATAAATATCAGTTACTAAGTATGAGATAAGCTTTTAAGTAAAACTACACACCAGTTAGACTTTTAGATTTGTCGCATTCGACATCATTTAAAACTTGAGAACACAAACATTGAGCTATTATTGTTTATTTAATTATGATACGCCTAGTAACTACAAGCAGCAGTGTTTCAAGGAAAACTTCAAAATGCTCACACAGAGGGTGAAAGATGACAGATTTACTCATACTGTAGAGCTAATTTTGTATGCATACAAGCAGAAGAAATGTTAGCTACATAGTTGTCATGATCAACTACTTAAGTTACAGTTATTAGTAATAGTTTCAATTTAGGACATATTCAATTAACAAACGCTTACTAACTTCTAATGTGTATTCATAAATTCTAATGGTTGGTTAGTTCATATCTGGGTCTAGACAGGATCAACCTCCTATAACAACCAAGAGAGATACCACTCCTCCACAACTATTATTTAGATGCCGATAAAAGCAGCTTAAACCTATTATACCGAGTATTTTTTGTGACATGTAGATTTTAGAATGGACCGAATTATTTCCTAACTACGAAAATAATCGTGCAGTTAGGACCACAGTAGCTCTCTAAATATTTAGGATACGGTATGCAGGACACATGTCATGTAGTGAAAAATTCAAATCCATTATTACGTAACTGTTCTGTGAGGCATGGCGACTGATAACTAATCCAAACCTATGAGTAACTCGTTTATACCTGCAGAGTCAGAAATACTAGTCAATGACCTGTCCTAAACTAAGACTGAGCAAGATGATCGTTTCTGAAGTACGCTACTGGACACCTTTGAAAATAAGTTAATGAATAGTATCCTATATACTTACGTCGTTTCTCTGAGGTGAAAGAAAACAATAAAACCCATCCCAGAAATGTATTTCAACTTAAAAGTCAACACAGCATTTAATTACCTTGTTTATGCATAAAATTTAGACCGTCTAAAACCTGCCGAATTATATTTCGGATAGTTTCCTCTTGAAAAAGTTTGGTCCTGAAAAAAACAGTGCAAAGCAAACTATGAAAACACTGTTGAAGCGATGGAGTACATAAAAAACGGGATGAAAGCAACCTTCTCTTAATAAATACATACATATTCTTCTTCATGTAATCGAAAACAATTCATCACTTTCGCGTATCACCTCACATAATTTCACAATAATTGGGTAGTTCAAACGTTTTAAGGGATTCAAAAAAAAATGAAAGCTACGTTAAGGAAACAAGTATGTTAGTGGATTTATAAGCAAAACCTACGCAAAAAAATTGAGTTAACCTACGTACCGATAATTACCTTGTTTTTATAAGTTCATACAAATTATTTTCAAGTGCCTCAAATATCAAATAGAGATAGTTATTTTCCCGCACTACCTCCCTAAGCTTTACAATGTTTGGGTGCGAAAGTTTACTTAGAGACTTCAAATAGTGTGAAAAATGAGAGCCGTACCTTGACTTCACGTAGGTTTAGACACTCCTTCCAGGTGTAGAATTTTCTTTTCATCCTAAACAATTAATAATATGACGTTTTTGTTACTTTTTAATAGCAACCCTTTCTTTTGTTTCCAGAGAAGTAGCAAGTAACACTGACCCGTAAGTCCCATCTCCTAACTGTTTAATCAGTGTGTAGCGATTCATTATACTCTGATTGCCAATAAGAGAATTATTTCGAAATATAAATACAATGTGAGGACTGTTTTCATTAGTGACAGTGAAGTAAAACTAAACTACTGTACATCCAATATCCAATATCTACGTGAGAAGCTAGTTTAAAATAACTTTTTACATTGAGCTTGTGTACTGATGTTTAAGTGAGATTTTGGGTTTTTCGCAGTATAAGTATAAGAATTTCAGTTATTCGATGGCACAGTACCTTACGGTTGCAGTAGTTGATTGTAGGTTGATTTGATTTTTGAGCAAGTGAATGTGCGTACCATAGTGAGATGGTTTTGCAGGAACCAGAAGCTGTAGCATTACCAGTCAGTCGGTTAGTTCCATTTAATACGTAATGATGTAGAGGTAATCATTTGAGTCGGGATAAGTACAAAGAGATGACACAATTACTGGTAAGGGATATGATGGAGAAAAATTGCAAGATGGTCTAAGACAGTTAATTTGAAGGGTAATGGTATCACTGACAGCGATAGGTGTATAGTGGCCAACTTCTCTTTTAAGCAGAGGATGAAACTACATGTTTTGGTTTATCTTTGGACAATTTACTGAACGCACATAAGGTGTTGACTAACGTCACGACAGTGAGTGGAGGATCTCGTATAAAGAGAACCATTAATAAGAAATTCAACATAGCTGAACCACTTATTATTTGTTGCCTTTTTTCGGTGATTGTTTTGTTGTAGACTGCAGTGCGTCCAGACATCCCATACATGTTACATTTTCTGCCTTCCCCCACCTGAAGTTTCCTCGTGGAACAACATACAAATTGATAATCTGTCTGTCTGATCATCCACTAAACATTCCAGTGCTGTTGAAAATATTTGAGTGGATGTAAGTCGTCTATTGCGAATTGATTCTTATCAGTTCTTGCCTTTGAATCAAAAGCAAAAATTAGCTTTATTTTTTCATTCTTTAGCCATTTGCTTTCTGTCCAAGGACTTTTAAGATAGGTTTAACAAGTGCATTGCCTCACTATGACTGGAATATATTTTATCAACCTGAAACTTGCTTAACAAAGTAAATTTGGATTTTGAAGGACTAAACCTAATGTAAACGGGATATATAATAAGGATACGTCTGGGGTAAGTCAAGGTGATCTTTGTCATGCGGACATTTTGGGTTGAAACTGTTTTAACCTGGTCTATTATTCTTATATTTAGCTAAGTTACGCTTATATCTCAATTTATGACGCTCTCTACGTCGTTTATCAACAACTTAATCGTGCGTTCTGATATTCAGATGATACCCCATCGAGCTACGCTCTAGTAACAAAACAAGAGTTCACCAAAATTAAGTAATGTGTCTTCAGTTAGTATCTCTCTTCTTTATGCCTTAGCAACAGAACAACCGCCACATTTTAGGACTGTGGACATCATGAAGTACTGGTTGGGGTTATATCCAAATGGTATTCTGAACCCGCATAGTCACCTTGGCAACCAATTGTAGACACTCGGTAATAGCGGGCTCTACCAGTGTTGTCATATTGTAAGACATCCTAAAGTACATAACTTATTCACTAAGTATTCAGTGTTAACGCAATGTTCAGTGTGCGAAAGGTTTGCTTATTACTTAACGTTTCACATGTCAATGAAATTTCCTGTCACGCAGTAACATGTATTGCAAAGTCTTCTTTATGTAAAGCTAAAGTCCTTGAGACAGTTTTGTAGCTTTAACAAGTTATCAATTACAATTTCTACGCTGTTAGTTGACAGTGATTTTTATTAATCTTAGAAGTCAAAATGTTTCGCATTTCCAAGCGTCCCTTCAATGCTAATGTTGATGTCTCTACTGGCTTGGAGCCTCAAGATGTCTGCATGTATACAGAACTGTTCTGAAAAGTGTTTTGGAGCCTGGTGTTTATAAACAAAGCTCAGCAAACTTGATAAAAAGAGTTAAATGCCAGTTAAGGTTTAAAAAATAGAAAGTTATTGTACTCCTCATTTTAATATGCCATACTTTTCCATTAAATGAACGAAAGATGCTGAAGGGTGAAAATGGTACTCATGGTTTGCGTGTAAGCGTTAGAAATAACGCAAACCGGCGAGCTTAAATAACGTTATAAATTAAATGACAGAACTAGGAAAAGTAAAAATTACTTTAAGCAGAATAACAGTATTTTGTAAAACGTAAAGCCTATATCCTACCTATCAAGTAAATGAGATGATCCAGAAGTTGGAAAAGCTGGTGGAGATCATGACTAACTTTATAGCTGACGAAGTTGTGTATTGGCTGTAATCATATCACATAACGTTTATTTACAATATATTCGATACATTTCATCTACGTAAAACAAAATTGGTTACTTTGATGGCTTGTAATATGCTACATGCCTCGTGCGATTGTTGAAGACTAAGGAAGAAAGACAGGCAAACTAGATGTCTAGTCCTCTTTCGCTTCACGTCAGCTTCTAACACTACATCTTTTAAACTCCATCAGCTACATTTAATCTGTTGCCAGCCTTATGTGCATGAAATTAATTATGGTTAAAATGACTTCGTAACGAAAGACGGCTAACCATTCTAAATACATTACTAATCATTACAACATAATTAAGCTTGAGCAAAAAACATGACCCAAGTCCCGATCTTATTTAATCATACTACACCTTTCACCTCAACTCATAACCTTGTATCTTGTACAAACAACGAAGCTGTCAAGTCTACTCTCGACACGCTCGCTTCAAACCTACTCCATTTCGGGCTTCACGTAATTCATATCACCATATACAGGTAGCTTTACCAAGTGACAAAGTAACCTCTCTAGATCTTTTTATGACTAATGTCTCACCAACACAACCTATATACTCCATCTTTTTTCGGCCTCAATATCGATTACAAAGATTCAGTACTAATTCTGCTAGCTTGTGACCTATCTAGTTCCATTATTCTCACACAATTCTTCACTATTCTGTTTAACGCATGCTCCCTTTTCAATCAAATTATTTATCTTAGGCCCTTAGTGTACTTATTTTGCCCATGTTATGCCCTAATAACCGAAACTTAGTGGGCTCTAGATATTTTTGACCATACAATCAAAGTTGTTAACTACGTCATATACCGCAAGTATCGGGGTTCAGGTGAAGTCTAGGTACCTATACTTCGAAAAATCTAACCCAGAAATCAATCTATATATTGAAAAAGATAACTTTCGCCAACTAAGTATTATCTGTGATTCATAAGAAGCATGCTGGAAAAGCTTATCCTTTACCGAGTAAGGACAAATGAACTAACTGAATAAATGCATCGTGACTAGAAACGGCAGCTAGTTTGAGGGAAAGAGATAACAACATGCTTTTTGTATAACACATACCAACATTTTCATATGTCGAAAATGATATGAACGGAACAGCAGACACATAGATCACGATAAACGACATTTCGCATCAGGTGAGCACTATCACCGTAAAAACTAGGTTTGAATGTGCGGATAGTGGACAAGAGTCCTTAATACTCTTCCACGTACCAGAATCCAGTAAAGCCTCATTAAATATCAGGGAAAAGTCAAATAAAGTTATGTGGAAAACATAATCTACACTCCCAACGGAGTACACTAAACCAATCGTAATTTACAGGCTATTGCAAAGGGAAGTTTTTACTGAGAATAAACTTACTTTCACTGGGAGCCTTATTCGACTCCTGTAGGGTACGGTTTTCAGAAAGATATTATACATGTCTAACATTTTTATTGCCTGGAAGTTAGTCAATCTGTTGAGATCAAAATATTCAAGTACACACTGGATTCCTTTATTTTACAAAGGCCTTTTTCACTTGGTGAACACGTAGTTCAGTAAGATGGCAAATATAGACTACACATAGACTACAATATGCTACCTAAAACTGGGAGAAAAGCGCATCAGGTATATGACAAAGTAACATTTGTCATATGACCGGAGCAACCTTTAACGATTAAACCCCACACGTACGAGTAAGAACAAATCGAAAAGCAGTGAGGGATGAAGGAGAATTTATATTTGATTGTAAGTAGAGCATCAGTTAAATAGCAACGTCTAGGCTGACTAACTTGAAAGAGAGAGTTGCTTCCCACGTCGTATTGTGTTCTGATGTGGTGGTGGTGCGTGACTGAGCGCCTTTAACAAGTTGTGTCCGTTAAAACAAACATGGTCAGAATTAATGTTGAGAGACTATACAATTATTTATATAGAGGATTATTTACAGCTACAGCTCACCCCTCCTCCTAATACGTCCGTGAGAACCCTCAGACGTACCAAATAAATAAATAATCAATGTGTTAGACATTAGTTAACTTATCTTTGATATCGTGCGATGTTATGCAGCTTCTGGACAAGTGTGTATACGCTATGGCGTCGATGCCTAAAAGTCAGTTTTGTACAAAATATATTCTTCATCTTCGGCGTTTTTCTTTTCGTTACCATATGGACTAAAAAAGCCGAAAAAAGAAAATTCTAAATATGTTTGTTTCTTATGAAAATTAATTAATTCAGCAGCTCAAGTAGCTACCAGAAATTACAAAATATTGACAAAACCCATACGAATATAACGTTTTATTTAAATTTTCATTTAATAATTTAAAAATACGCAAAATGAATATTTTGTAATAAAAACAGGGGATTATTAATTGGATTCTTTCAAAAAACTGCTCAATACGTAAAAATATGTGAAGAAATTAATCGGTTTAATATTCGTTTAAGTGTTCTTGTAATCATACAGTTCTATCAGAACGTGTGACATTCGGTATTATGGAACTTTGTAAAGTTTCTTTTTGCTTGTTGGTCGTTAACCGGATTATGACCAGGAAAATACTTCAATACAGCAGTAGACGTTTCTAATGATGTGTTTAATTATATCCAACGACTGAAAAGACACCTCAAAGAGTTGAGATCGCAAGCTTCACGTTGTTCATGGCGTCCTTCATACGTACCTCGAAACCTCAAAGATTGTCCCCACGTTTTCGTCAGGATTGATCATGTTCGTAATCCCTTACAGCATCCGTATGAGGGCCCATTTAAAGTCTTACATAGAAACGACAAAACAATCACCATGGAACGTGCTGGAAAAAGTGACGCTGTGAGTATAGATAGAGTTAAGCTGGCATTCATTGAAGGTGATAAATGTCAACTCGCCGCACAGTTATGGCCAAAGTCAGAACATCAGTTGGATGACGATGAGAAGTTAGCAACCTGAGAAACAACGCATAAGTTATTTACCAATCGTACGACAGGTTCCGGGAGGACAGTAGACTGGCTGCGAAGATATGCAGAAACGATTTTCACATCTTTGTATTTTTCTCATCAGTTCACTTGAGGAAGTTATCAGTTGCAGCACAGTATTATCCCATTTTGCATTTGTTACATGTAGAACATTTTTCGACACCTAATATCTCAAATTATTTCTTATTTCCTTGAGATTATGCATTTTAGTTAAATAGTTGCAATAGCTAGTTTTCTAACGGTGAAATATAAGAATGCTAGTATTCGCAATTTAATTTTTGTCGTTTTGTTTACCTGTCATCAGAATGAATGGATTATTGTAGCTGAAAATAATGGTTTTAGCCGCCGATTAAATCTTTTCATCAATTTGTTGAATTGTAGGTGATAAGCTGTTGTTCTGTAGCGCGTATTTTCAAGAAGTTCAGTCACAGAGTGAAACAGTTTAGATGCTAACGGCCTTCTGCCACTGTTCATTGACATCTAAAATTTGCTTTTCACCATTCGACGAAAGCGCAAGCAATCGTTTGATTAGTTATGTCCCTCAGTGGAACTGCTTTTGGCCAGCGCGTGAATCAGTTCAAGCATATTAGAAGATAGGAGAATCCGGTTGATTCTGGTAAACATCCTACCATATCAAGGTAAACGCAGTCGCATTGATCGTCGAGGGTAGGAAAAGTGTCAAGAGGGCATATGTTATTGGTTGTTTTTTGGCAGGCCACACATGATTTTGCACATTCTTAGATGTCCTTGTTCATCTTTGGCCAGCAGAGAGGATGAGAGAGGTTGTGCAATATTTTGAAGACGATGAGTCGATAACTCTTGGGGACAATTGGACAGATTGTACCTGTGGAAGGATT
Organism: Schistosoma japonicum; assembly: GCA_025215515.1. Lineage (NCBI taxonomy): Eukaryota > Metazoa > Platyhelminthes > Trematoda > Strigeidida > Schistosomatidae > Schistosoma > Schistosoma japonicum. Next base: position 55,612,638 of record CM046069.1, read on the forward strand.
ACAAAGTAAAGTGTTTCCACCTTTTCCACTTATCTTTGTTTGGCGCTTCAGTGTCGTTGTGGATAACTTGTGATAGAGATAACAATCATAGATTTATTCTCAAGTAATTTCTTTATATGAGAGCATACCAGTTTACAGGCATGATCAGCATGATATAAGTTTATTTACATACAAGGATTTTAATAGAGTCATCGATAGTGGGTTCCCTTTATATGAAGGTTCTAATTAAAAGCAAGGCCAGCGGCATCAAAGTTCACAGTACTAGGGTGCCAGAGTTACGTGTTGTAGTATATGTACTTCTAACGAACAACTGCACACTTTTCGTCCCGGGAGCTACGGTTCCAAGAGACGGGAGGGAGTAAACAGGATGAACCATACAGCATATCTTGATACGGGATAGCGTTAACAATATTTGAAAATTGGATAAGGGTTCCAACCGAGCACATATATGTATGTATTCCTCCATAGTGGTGGAATCTATGTGGGTTGATTTTGAACGGTGAATTATTGATGCATTAAGTAGGTTGGTAACTAGCGTTACGAGTAAGTTGCTGTAAAAGAGACCCATTTCTTATGAGAGCATTCCGTAAGATTGGGGAGAAGATGATATAAAATAATATACAAAATGAAAAACAAATAAAGTTAGCTAATAGTTGTGAAACAAATAGTTTTAACTAAAATCTTTTTTTGTTGTTTCTTACTATAGAGTTCATGCTAATAGTGTTTAAAGGTTCAGAGTTCTAATGATCCATTAATGATTAAGTCGAGGTTCAGTAGCAACTCACGGAGTATTCAATACAGATCTTTAGATATATTGTTCCAAGTACTGCTCGATAGTATCTAGTTTACATAATCGTGTTACACATTGAGCAAGTCGAGTATATCGCATTTTATGCTAGAATTTGAATTAATCGTTAGTTTATTCAGTTCCTTGAGGTCAACAAATAGTTGGTTTATTGCTCGTCTAAAGTGATCAATGGTATTTAACGTACAAATTTCTACCGGCAAACTATTCCAAATGGCAGTGAATTAGTGCCCCAAAAAATTAGTTCGTATTCTTGTCTTACAATGTTCCACGCAGACTGTGCCTATATGGTTTTTAAGGCCAAAATTGAATGCATCGATAAATCTTGATATAGGGTCAAGGGAGTATGCCAAACGGTGTATAACTTTAAAATAGTATGTCAGACTGAGCTTAGCTCGTCTTTTCCAAAGTGGTTCTAAGCCTAATGCATTGCACCGTGTAGTGTAGTTTAGTCGACAATTCACCCTCAATGTTTTTTTTTGCGAAGTATCGTTGTATTTCTTTAATCCTCAGCTTATCAGTTATTCGTAGGCTGCTGAGTATGAGTTGATAGTATTCAAGTAGTGGGCATTATGTGCTTACACAGAATTAATCTGAACTGACGTAGGTAGGAAATTATAGATTACATAACTCATAAGTCTGCGTATCATTGTAATATTGTTTGTTCCATGAATGTAAGATCCGTAGCGTATCATAAGCCTATGTTCAGAATTGTTCCACGTTCGGAGATTTGTTCCCCATCTACTTTAAAGTGATGGTTGAGGTTGCGACACCCAATGCTGATCCAGCCACATTTCTTAGTGTTGAAGTAAAGTTGGTGTTCTTCACACCTAACAGTGACTTTCTTTAACTCTTGTTGTAAGATTTTAACAGTGTTGTGTAGCTCTTTTCTGCCGCGTGAATAGACAACTTTCAATTCATCTGTGTTTAAGGTTTTGCCAAAGTTAAAACAGCTACTGATACTGTTGATAAATATTGTTGATATATTTCGTTGTCTTTATTTTAAAGTCAAGCTAGTTCAACAAATTCGATTCCTTGGATACGATTCAAGAAATATATTCGTGATAAGACGGGGACAAATACATTTTTAACCCTGGATAAATGTTGTATATCAGTAGAGAATTGAGGAATGTAGTGTAAATGACACGAGCTTTGTTGAGAGTACTTATCTGAAGATGACTTCATAGAAAACGTCAGCGGTTTATGTTCGGGGAATATAGTAAACTTTTGGCTTTTGATAGAGTGTTGAAAATGTCGTACAGCACAATACATAGCTAACAATTCAGGTCTGAAAATGCTGTATCTCGATTCGATATCTTGTAACCGTCTAAAGAAGAATGACAACGGTTGTCAAACTTGGTGTATTCAATGTTGCGAAAATGCTTTAGTAGCTGAGTCAGATAAGTCAGCGGCAATGCGGATGATAGCAGCAGTGTCGTGATATGCCGGCTTAGTCGTATTGGCCCTTGCTTTTTTTGTTCCAATGATGGATTTCTTTGACTCTGCATCCATTGTGACCACCATTTTATTTCCACGAAGTTGATCTGTCAGTGGTTTCATGATAGATGCACAGTTGAGTATAAATCAGAAGTAAAAACTTATCATTTTATTGAAAGCTCGTAGCCTCTTACTGGTGGCTGGTTCCGGATGATGTGACGCATCGCCATGATTATTTTTATCGATCGCAAAATCTCTGTCGTCAATTATTATTTAGTCCAGGTCGATCGTTGGATTAGGCTCCTAAGCTTTGGTACGACCCTAGGCTGAAACTACACTTCAAGGTGAACACAAAAGAAAAGGCAGGAAATACGACAAAATATCACTTTACTGCAAGGTTCAATTATATACAGAAAGCTAGGGTATTTATAATATCATAAATGTCCTTTAGTCTTCTAAAGATTTGTGTATCTTACTAAACACAGTAGTAGTAAGATAACTGCTCAATCAGAGACACGTTATGTGACTTCTAATTGTCTAGAAGTTTCTTATCAGAAACTATCTGCGTGCTGGTTGGACACAGTGTTTCCTATTGATTTCCAAACCTTTTCGAGCTTGTTTCAAGGAGTTTTTTGGTTCTGCTCAACACCGGATACTCTAGCAAAATTAAATCACTTACTTCTTATTAATAAGGTCAACAAAAACAATGGTAATTTTAGCCACTTGACAATGGAAACATGAGAAAAGGTGTATCAAAAAGTCGCCCCAATTAAGAATTATTGTAAGTTTTCGTCTCAGGATACATTTGCTTTGTTAGACAATCGGTCTGCTATAACACTAATCAACATGGGTTCAGCCGATCGCTAAAGTATTAAGTTTACTAAATATACCTTGTCAATCAACACAATTAGCTTTTCATAAAGGTGTTTATGTGGGTGAGTGTCTTTTATAGTCAAGCCGGTAACCGACGATGTGATTGCAGAGATTCTTGATGACCATACGACATCTCATTTAAAGTTAGGGTAACGCGATATTACCCGAAAATAACGTGCTTCAGCATATGCCCCACCTGTTTAATTTGCGCATCTATAGGTTATCATATAGGAGGGTGAAGGTGTTGATTGGTTGTAGTGGGCCTTTAGTTTATAAGGCTATGGAACAAAGATTTCGGAGTTGGACAGAAGTCTGCGTAACCAGAAGGCCACAAGATCAGTCGATACGAGGACCACTTTATCTGACACAACGCAGATGCTCGAGATTAAAGGCTAACCACGAAATTGAGACAACGATTAGAAACATGTATAATGAACAATTCAAGGGTAATACTCGGTTAGAAAGGGAATGATCAGTCAATGATTAGATTAGTAAAGCACTCATGTAAACATGAAGAGAGTCAGTTCTTAATGTGTTCACTTTGGACGTTTAAAAGGAAGATATTAACACGTAATAGAGACCTAGCATTTGAAAAATTAGAGAAGTTGGAGGCAAGGTTCAAGATATTTCCTGACTTACAGGCAAAGTATAAGGAAGTAATACAAGCTCACGTTGCAAATTGGTATGTGGAGAAAGTAAGCAAGAAGCCATTGGAAAGACGGTATTTGCAACATCCTCCGGTAGTTAATCCGCGTGAACCGGGTGAGGTTCGGAATGTGTTCAAGTGTCTAGCAAAATTTAGTGGAATATCAGTGATCGATGTGCCCCTTAGTGATCAATCCTATAAAAATAGATGATATGTTTGGAAATTAGACCTTTTGTAGGTCAAGAAAACTAGACCTAATCATACGACACTCCATGAAATTTTTTCGATATTGCTTGTAAAATAGCTTGATTTTGATATCAGGAAGTAAATTATTGTAATAAGTTAACAACTGCTCGTAAACGCTGGTATGACTTATGAAACTGAAATGCTCTGGTAAAGACACCGAGAACTTGAAGTGAATTAAATTCCTCTTTATTTGTGGCACGTAGTGCTAACCTCTAGAACCGGTTTCCAGGAAGCATACGACGATATAACACTTATAGCTTAGGGTCACTATAAACCTCGAATTAACAGTGTCATTATTGGTAGCTCACTTAATGCATTCCAATCTCACTTCCAAAAATAAAATCTACTAGCAGAAAGTCTTTTTTCTTCGCAGAAATGTTAATTAAGATTCACCGTAAACTGTTGTACCTATCTGATTATTTGTGATCTTTCGTTCTCTTGATTTTTCTCTTTTTTTCTTAAGTATTTTAGTTCTTAACTGCGGTGTCATAATAAAATTGTTTTTAAGTGTCTATACTAAAAACAGTAGCTTGTCTTCGCGGTCTGATAGCGATACCATATTATAATCTTTATGGTTTCCGTCATTCTCTAATGAGATACTGTCAACACAAGGTCATTTTCACACAGGATGTCACAAATAACTGTTCAAAACAACTCTCAATTACCTGATTCCTCTAGTTTTACAATTACGACATTCTTTACTTTAACGATCCAAGTCATTAGAAAAATGTTCGCTACCCAAGTATCCTTGTAATCCGCCAAGATTACAACGTACCTACTAATTGGTTGTGGAGTGTTACACACTCTCATGTGATCTCCTTACCAGTTCACTTCGTATACTTTAAATGTCATTGCCATTCATGCACTTCTGTCAGCCTTATGTTCTTCTGTGTAAAAGTTCCCCTTTCTGTATCATTATGACGATGCCTATGAACTGGCATGAATCCTGTGTGAAATTTTAGAACATAATGATAATAATAACAATAATCTAACTTGCAGTCTTCCCCACATTGATCTATGATTTTCGTAACCGAGATTCTTTGTAAAATTGTGTGACAACATACGTGTTTCCTATACCTGTGACCCAGTCAGTGTGTCCTGTTATAAGGCACTCGCTTTGATATGGTGTGGAATACTCAGCTAGTATAATACAATTTTTCTAACCAGTTGATATGCGTGCATAACATCATGAAAGAAGGGAGGTTGAAGATTCTGGCCATTAAATATGGTGGCATGTGTGATAATTTCAAGCTCTTTATCTTACCTAGAGCAACGACTTATCTAATTAAAAAATATCAATAGACTACTGCACTTTCGTTTACTCTTGACCCGCTAAAAACGAAACGATTTACAACCGATCTGGTCGTGCTTTGGACCATCCTCATCCTGTACATTACACATACACACAAATTTTTTCCTCTATCTTTCTTTTTCGAGAGCTTACCCGGATATCAACCTTGCAGACCTCAATACCTCACGGTGGATGTCCACGGAGCCCGGTATCTTACTAACAAGGTGCATCAGTGACCAGAGCCTACAGCATGTTTACAGGTTTCGCTCCCCATCTACTTTTATTCAGTTTTCTATTTACTGCAAATCATCCATATATCATTCAAACCAACTGCTTGAATAACTTACTGGTCTTCTAATATCTACAGCATTATTAACACTATGTTAGTTACTGGTAACAACTCGCGTAATCACCAAATACTGCACTCCAACCTTATCTCCAACACCACTTCATACCTCTCATATCTGATTTCTGTCATAGTGATGCGTTATCAGTTAGGTAACTAGTTTCTACTTAGTAGCCTTAGTAATCTGTGCAACCTCTAACAAAATGCCTACTCAGACAACATTGACTGAAGTAAAACTTGTGTCGTTGAGCATCCATCAAGCCAGTAAATTTACTGGCTTGACATAATAAAAGGAGGGAGAGTGAAGGTTTTAGCCGGCAGCCATGATGGTGTGGGAGATAACTTTAAACTCTACTTGTCTGTAGGGCGGAAGCTGTTTTATTTTAACGGCTATGTAGGATGGTTATGACATAAACAAGCACTCAGTAGTAATGTTTGAAATTCTCCAAAATATGCTACTCAGACCCACACATATAAAGTCTAATTAACACTGTCTACCTACTAGGATAACCTACTGCAAGAAAACCAGACTACTACATTACAGACTATGATACAGATACCTAATAAGTTAAGATAAATAAAGATTCGTCACATATTTAATTATTTATTGCACCTAGTACCGTACTGTAGACTAACTTATTGACCACCAAGTTACCTCTGCAACTACTGCAACCTCTGAAAATATACCCTCTACTAATCCTCACCTTACTCAGAAATTCAGTCTGAACACTACTGTTGTAACCTTCCATAATATTCAACCTATCAAGTGAACTTTAATACCCACGTTTTCATCAATTTAAGAAGTTATACTTCTTTGATTGCTTAAATAATAAAGAAAGTATAGCTATCATAATACTGCTCTCCCGTTCTGCTGTCTTTTTTCTTCTTTCTTTTTAGTACTCAAATGTCACTTCATATTACATAAAATGTTGAAAATCTACATCCTATGTCATAATGTAATCCCTCAATATGGTGATTTGAATCTTCGCTGTTATTCTTCTGCATCACAAGGTCGTCACAGGGTCATGCTCATAATGGACAATACATAAATGCCAATTTAAAACAACGTCTATTGTTCCACTATCTCTGCATTTTACAGTATGATAAATTTGTGCAACAATTAAACCCTGTTACCATTTGATACGTATTTGTTGATCTTACCTGTAAAAATGGCTTGCTCCTGATATCAGGAAATAAGTTATTATTTTTATGTTATGTTTATGGCTATCGTTGGTGGTTTTATTGGAGTTACGAATAATTTATAATATGTGATATGCTACCGTAGATAATACTTAAACCGGAATATGTAACATCCTTCTAGTTTTACCTTTCCAAGAAGAAAACCTGCCGTCAAAACATACTAAACCTTTGCACTACCGCCTATGATATCAATAACCATCAAAGAAAAATTAAAACAATTCAAATGTAAATGTTTATTACAATTTAAGCTATATTACAAGCCTACTTAATGATTTTCATATTCTGTTCATAAATGCTATTTAAATGCACTTTTTGTTGATGTTTGCATTCTTCAGTTAACAAGTATGTGAGCCCACTTAATAATCTTCAATGTTCGTCAGTTTGATAAAAAATTAAATACACTGAATCCCTGAGCAAATAAACTTTAGCGATTCCTACCATAAAGAGTTGTACTGGACAATTTATTTATGCTCCATGGTTCTGTTGCATGGTTTTTTAGATGGTTTTCAGAATTTAGTAGCCGTATCTTGAACATAACCTCAAAAATCTACGCTCAATGAAGTGTCCTATTACCCTCGCTTCTAATAATATAAGCTTCCTTGAAACCACCTAAAGGAGCTTCCTAGATAAGTATGTGCCTAATATACTGTGTGCCACATACTTTACGCCAAACTTTTCATCCATTTTGACAAACTCCTATAACTTTCCATCTAAACTTATCTGGTGAATTCCATCATATGCAGTTGTGCTATATTCCTTGCAACAGATTGGTCAATTTTTTTGAACTGTCATGTACTTGTTGTCATGAATAATTGTTATTATAAACTATTGTTACTGTGTTTTGTCACTTCATTAAGCGGCATAGGTTTTCTTTAACTGCTAGAGGCATAATGCTCTCCCAGTTCATGCAAAAAGGATGAGCACTGCAAAATAGGAAAATTATCACTCAAAGAATCAGATATACGCACCAGTTCGATACTATGAAACAAACATAATGTCAAGGTGCAGATTAAAAAACGATCCCACTCTGTTCCGCTTGAAAAAATTAGGAAAGCCTTAAATCACATATGCCAGCTAATGGAGCTGCAAAGCTGATCAATAAGCTAGCCTGCTTTAAGGCCTTACGTATTTGGAGATAAGTAAGATTTCTGAACCACGCTTTATAAAATATCTTGGGATAAACCATTTCATTGGACATAATACGCCACACCAGCCATACGTTGTGTCTACTTTACCCCATAAATAGTTTTGCAGGCACTGAAAACTTTTCTCAGCCAAGTCCCAGACCGTGACAACAAACAATTTTAAGGTTATGTGTTCAAATTACGTGCTTGCCAATCTGCGACCTATTTCGATGCTTACTAAATTAAAGATAGCTGCCATGGGTTAGGTTAAATGATACGCACTCCAATACTCGAAAAATGCCGTACACTAAAACCGAACTGTAACATACCATTAGTACTTCTCCCAAAACTGCTAAATGCATTGAAGTGGACCCGGATATATGACCAAGTTGCGCTTGTCGTATAACCAAAGCCACTTCTATCGAATGGACCCCACTCTCACGAATGAGAAATCAGAAGGCAATGAAGGATGGAAGCGAAATTATATTTGATCGTAAACAGAGCTTCAACGGGACAGCAACGTCTAGGCTGGCAAACTAGAGAGAGATGCTACCCACGGTGGTTCTAGCAGTGATCTGGTGAAGATGCGTGACCGCGCGCCTTCAACTAGTAGTGTCCGTTAAAACAAACATGGTCAGCATCAATGTCGAGAGCCTATGCAACTATTTATTTCGGGTATTATTTACCGCCACAGCATTATATAACCTAACCTATATTTTAATGGCTACAGGCCAAGAATCTTACAGTTCTGACTTCATTTAATGTAATAATAATAAGAAATTTACGTATGGATTATATTGGCCACATATTGTATAATCATATAAACTGTGAATCCTTTTCGCTTGTTTTTGTTGGGTTTTAATAATATTCAGCTGGGCAATAATATAATTCCGATATGTCTGTTGATCATCGCGTCACATTGACTTATATGCACCCACAACACGTAGGATAATTGTGTAAACGAAGTCAGTATTTATGAGTTTAGGGGAACTATATTTGAACATAAAGTAAGCCCAATAAACAGAATTTCAAGACAACTACCGGAAGTCATCAATCTTCAATTGAGTGTAGTCACACAGCGAGTATGCATGCATCTGATATACGTAAACTATGTAATGCGTTATGTCATTTGTTATCACCGGCTACTGCACAGTAAATCTAAAACAGTACAAGCAAACTAGAAGGTAACGACAGTAGTAGGAAAGCCACAGGGAGCTGTACTGAGCATCTAATTTTTTTCTCATTATTGGTATCCTCACTGAGAGCCTCAGCTCCTTCAACTTGAACCGAGTGGTATCAAGCCCTGGGGAGTGGTCCAATATGAATACGATGGGCAGGAATAACATGGATCGCTGATTCCTGAGTAACGGACACAAACAAATGAACAGTAATGTTAAAATCATCATCTCAATAGTTATAGTGTGTTCTTTCACACTCAGCCCCTAGGAGTGCAGAACTTCTTTATTTATGAGTGAAGTGTATCCTGTAAATGACCAAGCTGCGCTTGTCTTATTACCAGAGCAACTAACGATTAAACTCACACAAGAGTAAAAACAAATCAAAAGGCAGAGATGGATAGAGGAGGTGGGATGGTAACATTTAGGCTGGCTAACTAGAGGATGAGTTACTTTCCACGTAGTTTGTGTCGTAATCTGGTGATGTTTGACCAGGCACTTTTAACTAGTAGTGTCCTCTAAATCAGACATAGCCAGCATCAACAAGTGCCCATACAACTATTTATTTCGGAAATTATTTATCGCCAAAAGAGTACTATGTCACTGAAGTCATAACTGCGTGCTTTAGAACTCAGTGTAACCGCGACTCTTGATAAAAACGATATCTAACTCCTGCTAAAAAACTGAATTTTATCATGTACCCGCGAACCCTCTATATATTTGTAAAATTCTAATGAGTAAAAATTAAGATTTCTGACGTTTCACGGCTTAGTGCAAGTCGCTTCTTTAGAGAAATGAATCATGTATTCTAGTTTCATGGTTTTTTGCTTTAAATATTTAATCATGTGCCAAATAACGTGTTATCTACCAAACCTGACAACTCTGGTCTGAGGCAAATGCTCTAAATTTGAGACGGAAACAAATCAAGCATATTGAATATTTTTGAATCAACGTACTAGTTCGTCGACAATAACCGACTTTCATCTTGTGTAGTCCTCACTCCCCCCCCAACAAAAAATACTTATTTTCAATATGTCGTAGTTTGAGACTAGGTATCGTTTCTTGAAACATCAAACTGTTACAGGTGAGAGTACTACATATATCGTTTTACGCAACAAGTATCATAGGGCAGACTCCATACCCGCTTTGTCCTTCACAAGTTCTGTACACTAACACCGGAAATCTAGTCATTCTGAAAAATACTACCGTTTGTTTACTTCAAATCTTTTATGCTTACAATACCTTGAATTTGCTTCGAATTAGTTCAGACCAGTGTTGCAACAGTCTGACTGACACTTTGCCCATCCTAAAAGTGCAGAGTGGGAGAACTACCATCAGTAACCTAGTCCCCGTATATTTCTTAGTTTGGCGCACTGTTTACCAACAAATATGGCATCTAAATGTGCCGGTGTACTGCATCCCACCCTAGTTTGATGACCAAGTAAAGTAATAGTCTATGGATGTCAGTACCAACCGATAAAGATCTGTAGCAACTCACTAACAGAATAGGCATCAATGTACGGACTTGGTGGTAATTCGCAAAATCCTAATGATTTTATTATTATTCACAACAATAAATACCTATTTCGCAAAGTCGCCTTTATGAATACGACCCAAGACAATAGTAACATTTGTTAGGAATTTTCACTATTGGATAACTTAAACTAAGAGGACCTTTGTGACAAGAACGATGTATTTTTGGATAAAGCCAGCAGATTGCATGTCACTACACGATTTACCTTTTCTATCTTTTTAATTGATATGATCAGTCACTCACACACAGGAAAACAGAACAGATTTAAACGGTTGGGATAACGAACAGTTGAAATGTAAATCATGACGCCAAAACGACCATAGGAGCCACGTCCTAATCTTTAATTCTGAAAACAGTAAGCGTTAGTCATAGGTGAGTAATGTTTGGAAGTACTCAGTACGAAACTGTTTAAACTATACGCGTGCTTTATTGAAATCCTTTTTATTATTAGAATAGCTGATGAGATTTCTCAGAAGTATTTCACATTATATAAGGTAATTAATAGTCAGACTAGTAAGGTTGAGTCTTAATATTTCTATAGCGTCTACTACATACGTATGACAACAGCTACATCCTAAACATTTCTGCTACATGACAGAAGTCAATAAACAGCATTTACAATTGTCAAAAGAAGAATGAAAGCATGAAAACATACGTACAAATATGAAGTGTTTGAATTGCATGACACAAAACTATGAAAATAAATGGAATCAGCCGTAAACTATAAGGTTGACAAAAAAACCAAAATGATGAAAAAGAAAATTACAGATCAAAGTGGATTATTTACACGTGAATTTTGAAAGCACTTGACATACAAGCACATTAGACTAGAAAACACGTTCATAGTAAGAATTATCATCGGGTAGAGGTGGACGACGATTAGGATGCATGACACTAGGTCCACTAAGATAATTCACTTGCTGTCCAGGACCAACAATCGGACCACGTACAATTCCGGCACGATTTGCTCCTTGTAACATACGACCACGAGCATTATTTGATGACAAGAATTCCAGATAAGAAGTCCCAGATTTTGAAAATGATCTTAAATCACCTACAGGAGGATCTTCATAAAAATAGTCATGTGACAGTGCTTGCTCAGCATCAAGACGTTTGCTGGGGTCCAAGACTAGTAACTGATCGATGAGATCTACAGCTGCAACAGAGGAAATTTTGGGAGTTAACTTCTCTCGAACATGTCGCTTGATATCCTGAGGTAAACGAGCTTCTCTAAATGTCTCCAGACGTTCTACACCTGGCCATATTTCAGGTGTTATAGATCCGCAGAGATTGATGATAAGGTTTAACTGACTAATCTCGTTATCCCCCTAGAAAAAGTGTAATACATTATCAAATTTAGGGATAAAATATCATAAGTTACGCTTTCCTTAAATTAACAGTAGAATAACCAAACTGAAACGTAGTTCATTACTAAATGGCACAGCAAATTTAGTGCCTATAAGGGTTATTCGGAAAAATGTACATTAATTCATACTATAAAAGTCCCCAGGACAAGCGGGAATGATTGGTGACCTACATTTACTGTAGTTTTTTTAAAATGCTTGAACGAATACTTCGAGTGTTAATTTAGCAACTAAACAATGATAATAACAAACACAACCATTAAAATACTATTTACCAAATAAGAAACAAAAATAAATAAAGTGACATTCTAGAAAACATGGTAAGTCTACAGCCAAACACCACTTGTTTTCAACCGAAAAATAAATGACGTATCCGTTAATGATAACTAGTTTTATTTGTTAAAATTTTGCAGTTCTAGCCAGTGTCGAGTTCCTCTAGTTACCGGCCTCGATAAATAAGTCTATCCACGACTACAAGAAGTGTGGAATATCATCACAATTATTAAAACCACATAAATGACCAATAAAATTCTTCCTTTGTAGTAAGATAAACATAACTGTTTGACCATATGAAAATGGTGTTTTAGCAACCTTAATAAAAACAAATTAGCTCATCCGCTAATAAGTGTTAAAATAAATTAGTTCAAGTATGAATTTATACTTATTATTTATCTATTTCAAATTAACTTAGTTCATATATCACGCAACTTTCGGAATTATATTATTTTACATAGCTGTTATATTACGTTGGTGATTTCTCTAATAAAACAATTTATAACAAAAAAATCAGTTTGCAAGGATTATTTGTGTGAAGTTACGGTCGATTTGTGGGGTCGTTTTGATTCTACAAGTTGAAAATATTTTAACCTGGTTAGATTTGAACAGTCATGAACTTGATGATTTACCAACATTAGGAAATATTTGTACAACATGCACTGCAGATAGGAGTGAAAATTGATGATCCCAAAATAAAGTTAATGATGGATTAAAAATTACGTTTCACTTAAAACAGAACTCATAATACTGAAAAATATCTGAGAAAAAAAAACTACCAATTTATGATATATGATAAAAATCTGGGAGAGTAATATTTAGTAAAATAGTTTGACTGGTATTTTCGTAATGAATGAGACAAGAAGTCAATTACATTATTCACAACACAATTGAATAAGTACCTGCATAATAGGATACTTAGTCCATAATTCAGCCATAATACACCCAGCACCCCACATATCTACTGGCTTTCCATAATGGCGGTCATTTAAAAGGATTTCAGGAGGTCGATACCATAGCGTGACAACTCGACCGGTATAGCGTGTTGGTCGGTCAGGACGAATAGAAGCAACAGTAGTCCTAGCCAAACCAAAATCTGCTATTTTAAGGATCCCGTTTCTATCAATCAGAATATTTGCAGCTTTCAAATCACGATGCAGCACATTGTTTCTGAAACAAAATAAGACATGACATTATTAAGAATATGCAATGATTGATAGAGTGCAAACGACAATAAACGAAAAGCTTTACAAAATATATCATACATAAGATAACTTTTTGACCTATCTATCAATTAGAAAGAACTGATTATATTAATCAATATTATTCAAATATTGATGATTATCGATCTGTAGACATTGAAGTATGCACGGGTCTCAGTTAGCTAGTCATAAACAATGTCGAGCTTGGGACATGTGTGTGCTAGATCGAGTTGCCCTACCGTAGAAGAAAAGCAAGATTAGATCAATAAAATTAGTACTAGAATATATTTCAACAAAAAATGAGGTATGCATGAAAGAATAATCGAACTTCAAATCTAGAACCAGAAAGGAGTACTCAAGATATACTGACATGTTTTTAAAATATATATATATATGTACTGCCATTTCAAGGTCTTTACTTCGAAGAGTTATGACGCCTCATAATAAAAGCCAAACTTCTTCGGAAATCACGAGGCCGATGCCACTTCTGACAACCGGAGCAACAATTAATATAGGTGAGCGACCTTAAACAGTTGTTACAGCAGTCACACTCTCGGGTCATCAAGACCTTCCCTAATTCACTTTTCTTTTCCGGTACCTACCTCCAGAAGAACCCATCTTCGGTGTAGGCAAACGAGAAGTAACAACCACCCTCATACCTCTAACAGCACTCGACATCACATTGTTCGCAATCAAACACGTTCTCCTCTTGTTTTTACTATTTGCACTTCTACCACTACATATTCTATGCGTATCACTTGTATTGGTTGCTCGAGTTTCCGAAATGCCATACCAGGTCTCCTGAAACCGCGCTCTAAACTTTATGTTGGAGCTTTGAAGGTACGTACGTTGTGTCAAATCGGTCAACAAGCTGCCTTAGCTGAAACACTAGGATCTCTTGCAATTGATGTATGGTGTGTCTCCGAAACACGTATACAGGACCCCGGTATGGTCATCTGTTTGACCTCACCTAATCAATGCAGTGGAACAGCACAATTCACTCTTCGTTTATCTGGAGACACTACAGCAGGCTTATGTGGCCTTGCTGGTGTAGTCATAGCACTAAGCTTACGGGCAGAACATGCACTTTTAGAATGGATTCCTGTAGACAGTTGTTTATATGCTGTCCGTCTAAATGGCACAGTAATAACTCAGAAAGATAGGGATACATACCAATCTCTTTTTGTCGTCTCTGCCTATGCCTCCACTGACTGCAGCACATATGGAGTGAAAGACGCGTTGTATATGAAGTTCTCTAGCCTCCTTCAGAAAGCTAAGCGCTCAGACATAGTAATTATAGCAGGGGATTTTAATGCTCAAGTCGGTAGGCGAAATCAGGCTGAAAAACACTTAGGTGGGTCACTCGGCATCCCAGTCCGGAGAACGGATAACGGAGATCGTCTGATGCCATTATGTTCAGACTACCATTTATTTTTAGCTAGCACTTCTTTAAGCATAAAGAAAGACATCGTTTAATCTGGTGACCTCCAACATCTACATAGTGATGGGCCCGAATCGACTACATCGGCATCAGCCATAGTTGGAAAAGCTGTATAGAGGACTGCCGCTCTTTCTGGGGCACGTGTTCAGATTCTGACCAAGCCTTAGTGAAAGCACGTATCTCTATGCGTTTTGCTGGTCGCAGAAAGGTCACATCAGGCAAACCCCTTAGATATCAATTTGAGACTGAAAATACCAAGATTGCATTTAGCAATGATTTAGCTAAGTATTTAGTCGCCCACAACCAACAGATTTATCCCGAAACAGCTTAGAACGATCTTAAAGCAGGTGTAAATGCAGCAGCGTTATCTGCATCTAACTTCAATCCAACGGTTGTGAAAGACCATTGAATCTCTGGAACTTCCAGTGTACTGAAGGAGGCTCGAAAACTTATTCCAGTAGGCTCGGAGAATGATGAAGAATGACGACAATTCAAATATAGACTGACAAAGAGTCCGAGTAAGGATCGTGAACAGCGGTGGGCAACAAAAGCAAAAGCGATGAAAGCATAGGCGGAGGCAGACAATAGTAGATAGCTGCTCCGATATATCAAGGACACTGATATTAGCAAATCGACAGTTAGTGGAATTATCTCGGAAAAAAATGGGTCTATGATTCACTCTTAGTCTAGAAGATTAGAGCAATGGGCGGAAAACTTTCAGGAACAGTTCAACTGGCCTCTAGCTACTATCCCCAAGGTACCTGAATAGAAAACTGACACAGTTCCTCTCCTAAATTTCAGTGAGGCTAAAAAGGCTATAAGTAACTTGAAGAAAGGGAAACCAGAAGGACCTGAAAGGTTGTCAACTGATATCTTTAAGGATGGTGGTTCAGTCTTAACTGGTATGTTGACTGATATATTAGCCGACATCTGGGAACTGAACATCATCCCATCTGATTGGTCTCGCTCACTGTACGTTCCAATTTACAAAAAGGGACAGAAATCCTCTTGTGATAATCACAGAGGAGTCAGTTTGACCAATGTAGTATCTAAAGTATTATACTCTATAATCATTCGCTGTTTATCCAACACTAGAGAACAGCAGACTCGGTAAAACCAGGCTGGTTTCAGACCTGGACGTGGTCGCATTGATCAAATATTCACCCTGGGTTGGATTCTCGAACATAAACATATGTACCAACGTCCGACTATGGTTGCATTTCTTGACTTAAAAACAGCTTTCGACTTCGTAGACTGTGAAGTCTTGTGGCAGCGTTTGTCATTAAAAGGCGTACCTCAAAAGTACATAAACTTTATAAAGGTTTTCTACTCGGTCACCACCGGCGGAGTCAGAGCATATAGCCAATTGTCAAGAGAATTTCATCTTTAAGTGGGGTTCGTCAGGGTTGCCCCTTATCCCCATTTTTATTTAATTTTGTCATAGATGTACTCTTAGAAATCTCACTAACTTCTTCTAACTCCTTAGAAATTGACCTCCTTCCAGGAGATCCTCTCGACAACTTAGAATACCCAGACGACATAGTCCTATTTGGTGAGAGGGCTGACAATATGCAGTCTTCTGGGCATCTTGAATAACAATGCAAGTATATTCGGGATGCGCTTCTCTCGTTATAAATGTAAAATGTTACTCCAGGACTCACCTGCTTCTTCACCTAGAATAGTTAAAGGGAGTGAAGTGATTGAATGCGTTGACTGCTTTACTTATCTCGGAAGTCTCATTACCCTTGGTGAGTCAGTGTCTGACGAAATCTCAGCACGGGTTCAGAAAGCCGATTGGCATTCGCCAATTTACGTCGCTTGTGGCGCAGGCGAGATATTCATCTCTCAATGAAAGGCTGGGTGTACTGCACAGCAGTCCGCACCATTTTAACATATGGCTGCGAAACGTTGGCCATGAAAACCCAAGATATGCATCGACTTCAGGTATTTGACCATAGAAATCTTCATAGCATCGCTCGTATATCATGGAACAGTAGAATAAGTAATATGGAGGTTAGTCAAAAGGTTCTTGGAAAATGTGATACATCAGTCGAAGACGTCATTAACCTCCATCGACTAAGATGGCTGGGACATGTATTGCGCATGTCTGACTACCGCCTGCCTCATCTCACAATGTTAGCTGGGGTTGGAGTAGGATGGAAGAGGGGTAAGGGCGGCTAAACCAAAACATGGTATCAGTCCATGAAGTCCTTGACTATTGGTCTAAGCCATGTTGGTAGATGTAGATTACCTGGTTAGGTTCCGCGTGATAGTCGCAATAAATGGCTGGAGACACTTGGCGACATGGTTCGGAATCGGTAACAGTGGCGCAAGTGTATTCGCTCTTTAACTTCATCCAAATCTTGAATTATATTATTATTCCCTGCGCAGTGTATCATTGCAAAAACATAATTACCTTGACGTAAGTATTGAGTTTGAAGAAATCTGATGTACAGAGCAACTTTAACTTTCAAAAAAACTATACTGAATGGATAGCGAGCCAGTAATTTACAACGATGAACATGGCATATAGGTGTATATGTCGAAGTTACCATACCACAACATCATGTTGAGATCGAGTTGGAAGTTTTGAAAGTTTAGCTCAACAAGAAGGAATGAAACAAAGGTGTTTATGAAAGGATAATCGAACTTAAGATCTAGAAGATAGCGAGTGAATACAATTGAGTCACTGTAATCGATTCTGAACCACATCATTCAGTGTCTAGCGAATGGTAAAGAATGTCGCGCTGACCCCAACAAAGTGGTCTGTATTAACCAGTAGGGCCCAAACCAAGAATGGCTCCACAGACCGATATCATATTTTCGTTTAACAACTCCCCCCTGATTTATTCTATTGTACTAACACGTCAGCCAATATCGTGAAAAGTAGGCGGTGGGTGAGCATACGTAATACTTGGAGGTAAACAATTAATCACAATGAACACTGACCTTGAACTTTAAGAAGAATGCTTATCAATAAACATACTACCGAAATAAAAATCTACACATGCATGTGATTCCGTCCATATGTAAAAGTACATTATTAAGCTTTAGTAACTTGTTAAAATGAACTTTGAGGTCGTACGTAAACTTTTCGAAGCAACTTATTAGCAAGCGATTACAATTTGATAGAGGCTATTTACCGAGAGAAAATGATTGAGAAATCATAATTAATAACATCCGAAATCGAGAAAAATTAAAAAATAAAGATAGGAGTCATAGAAAAAAATGACATTACAGTGCAAAGGTTGAATCAAGACTCTAATATAGTTTAAATAAAACAAGAAAACTTCGCTTCTACAATTAATAATTGTACTGATGCTAAAATGATGGCATAAACTGATATCAAATAATGCTTGTTATATAGATGCGACTCAGTCAGATGAACGCGGAAAGTGGTATCACATCTTAGACAAAATGTAAGAATGACATGCTTAAGCCTTTCAAGTTTACTCTTTGCAGTTGTTGACTTCATGTAAAAACCATCAGATACAGGACTATGAACTGGAAAGTCATAAGCGACCCCCCCCCCACTATTTAAAATCTATTAAGTGACAAGTTTTAGGCAATAGTCTGATTCGGATAATTACTGCTGCAGTATTTAGAAATTGTATTTGAAATCCACAGACTATTCATCGACAATGTTTTGCAAGCCTTTAGAAATTTAGAGTTTGATAAACTAATTTCAACATTTTTAATCACAGGTACTCCCGTTAAATAAAATATTACCTAACAATCTTATCAAATCACAAATAAATACGTAAAACCTGATTAGTTGAGACAGCTGACCAACAAATTAGAAACAGCGGATTAAGTTTTATCGTGTATCGTAGCGCCTTGCAACAGAATAGCACATGTATATTTCGCAGGTTAATAGCATAATATAACGATAAATAGTAGAATATTACAAACTATAAGAAATAGTCAGATCATATATAACGATTTTCAGAATAACGGTCAGTAACTTAAGTCATTTTTCCAATCTGAATGCGTCCAGGTTTCTTCAACCAGCGTTTATTAAATATTATTTACAGCTACTAACGGATAGGACTGGTTATTAGTAGGGAAAAATAAACCTGTCACAATTGTGTAGAATAACAGGATCCTGGGTGGAAAACTAGACACTGAAAAATTATACCACATGATATAAACACAGGAATAGGATCTATGGGACAGTGTAAATTACGCGGTGATTACTGTTCAAATGGTCTGTTACTCAACCTTTATTGATTGGGGTTCATGTACAAATTCCATTCCACCAAGCCTACTTTGGACTAAAGGATATTACAGACATTTATAGAGTTACAAAATACCTAGTAATTCCGAACTATTTGATTCGAAACCACGATGAGGACTAATGTCGCTACATGACTTTAATAATATTACTATGTGAAGGTTCGAGTCGTGTTTAAAAGGTGTGTTTAACAACTTTGTATTGTACAGTAACGTACACTTAGCTACTTGATCTTATTCATTGAAGAAAACCTGGGAAGATTCAGCAGAACACTATCAATATAGAACTACTTGTGCATAATAAAACCTAGAAAAGCATCGACTTGGTGCTGCACCGCTTTTAATGAATGACAAACAACTTTCTTCTTTAGATTTACAAAATGTTGCAGCATAAAACATGACATAAGACATAAATTCCGTACGAATGCAACGACACTAAATAACCACAATTTATTACATCTCAAAAAGAAAGTAAAAATGCAGAGCATTGAAATAGGTTGTGGGCTACCGACTGATATGTTCCCAGGGGGGTTATGTAATAACTATATTGATGGAGTTCATTTAACACTATTAACCGACTGAGTTAGTGACCATCAGAATATTAAGCAATCAATATCAAACACCACCATTATTAGCACGAAAAAGAATGGTCATTATACACTTACAGATGCAGATAAAAGACACCAGTTAGTAGTTGCTTCATTATTGCCTTTTTTACTGGTTCAGTGAAATCTATTTGTTGACTCAAGCCAGCGAGATCATGATCACAAAACTCAAAAACGAGATAGAATTGAGGTTTAAATCCATTGCCAGCATTCGCTAAAAAAAAATGAGGCCAAAAATAACGTACGTGGACTGTGGCATATTTCCTTTAGGCATACTATATTTTCGTGATTAAGTGATTGTAATATCCTTATTTCTCTTAAAGCAGTTATGGGGAACTATGAAATTCGGAACGTAATGAAATCAAAACGTACTCCCTCTTTTTCCTGTTCCATTCGAATACGTTTTAGAGCGAAATGCTGTTTTGTTGACTTATGCCGCACCTTAAAAACCTCACCAAACGTACCCTGGCCAATTTTTTGCAGTCTGACGTACTGATCAACTGGCTTGGTTTTTGAAATTCCTTCCAGCTCTCTCTCTGCCACTGTAAAAAACTTTGTGTAGTCTTCTTGTAAATCTGCCAGCAGTTCAGCTCTATAATTCTCATCTTGAAGCAAAGTCATTGGATGGTTCCGAAGGTATTTGATTTACGAACAACATTCGCTGCTTCAATAGAGTAGCTATTCAAGGTCCAATTCACAGATCCGGATTACAAATTACTGAGACATTTTCCTTAAACAAAGAGACCCGAAGTCTGTGTTTGGCCTTTAATTTATAGCTGATTGTTATCTTGAAAACATTTTTAAAGAGGCCGTAGTTACTCTCTAACGTAATGATCATTTTACTGTATATTTCTTTATTGGTATGTGTGCTAAATGTCAAACCGTACTGTACTATCAAACTATCGTGCGCTGTGCAATTTGTAGCGTTGGATTCTTAGGGTTTGAATATATATATATCTGTTGCATCTCCGTCTTGACTTCTTGAGCATACGCGTACCCTCTGATTGTTTAGTGTGCTTTAGTCCTTGTTATTGACGAGGATCAAATTACTGATAATATATGTATATGGTTGTTGGACCTAACTATGTTACGAATCCAGCAGCATGACTACGCTCAAATCAAAACAAAGCTATGAGCTGAAACAAAGAGCACACTGCCATGGTCCAAACATTTCTGGATTATTTTTCTGATCGTTCACATAGCTATTCATATTTCGAATGGCCATTCAATATGAGGCCCAAAATACATCATATATTTTTTATCAGTAATCGCAGCATTAGCTGAAGTCGACTGGCTTCACTAAACTCTTCATCGTTTTCAAAGATTATTTGTGCAAATCTTTCTATATCTGTACTTTCAAGTAGTATCAGTACTCTTCTCATCATACATTCCAGATGCAAATAGGGTTTGATATCTTAAAAATACTGTTTCAGAATTGAACGTCCTTTTAGTAAATTCAGCGATCCTTTTTACTAGGAACTGATGAATCTATATAAATTCCTACAATAAATTTTCCCATTTACATCATGACGTCTTTAAGATGGATCAATTTAACTTAAAACTTAATCGCCAACAAATATGGCTTGGCTTTAAAATGTCCAAATAACATTCCATCCTCTCGGCACAGTGAAATTTCTATTTGCACATTAGTTCCAGTCACAGTCAAGTTTGCAGCAAAACCTTACTCTCAGTCATCAACTAACGACCACTCAAAACCTATTCAAGTATGGAAAAAGCTTTTATTTATAACCAGTCATCTAATAACACTAGTACCAATAAAGTTAGGAGAAAACAATCAGATATGATTTTCCTAAATGAAACTTTTAAATCCCTTCTTAAATCACTTTTTATTTACTTTTTCTTTATTTATCTAATTTAGTTTGGTTATTACTTGTTTAGCATCTCTTCATATTTCCCTCTATTTCCTACCCTTATAAATACTATCATACTTCTTCAATATTAACCGCTTTACTCCCAGACAATCAGGAAGTTTATGAAAGAAGTAGTGATGAAACTATGTGGGCTTCAGGTAGCAAGTAGAAGGGCAATATGAACCTGGGGAAAATTAAGTAGAATAAGGAACGTGATGAGTGGTGGATAAACAATAATGAAATGAAAGTGATGACAATTGGTAACATGCAAGATTCAATAAGTATATGCGGAGATGTCGGTTGGGTATAGCTTATGAATAACTGCGGACAACTATAAAAATTATAAAGTGGAAAGGAACATAGTGGGTATACTGAAGAGGTTAGGAAGATGACTTGATGTAGAGGGCGGAACTTTCGCATTATATATCATTCAAAATACTACTGTTTATTGTTTACTACTTTAGACTGCTTGATCAAGTTCCCAATCATGAAATTATCAGTCATATCGCGCAGTCGATACTGGCGCAGAAGTCAGTATCCTTCCTGCAACTTCATCTGATCGACAACATGAAGCTGCATTTGATCTACAGGCAGTCGACGAAAAACAAATAGCCACGTATGGAAAAAATATGTCTACTTGAACGTGGGCTTACGCAAACCCATACACTGGATTTTCATTATCGCCGATGTGAAAATACCTATCAAAGGCATAGATTCACTAAGCCACCACAACTTGCTTGTGGACCCTTGCAAAAAAAAGGCTAGTTGACGGCAACACAAAGCTACACGTGCGTGGAACCACTGCTTCACGTCGTAGCTTATGTCCTCTTCGCTTTAAACATTTAATTAACCCTTATTTTCAGCCAATACTTGACAAGTATCCAAATTTGTATAAGGCGACGTCGAAGTTATCATGTGTAACCAACAATGTTACACATCACATCACGACTACAGGTCAACCTGCATTCTGCAAAGCACGCCGACTAGCATCCAAACAATTAAGGACCGCGAAGAACGAATTCGACCATATGATTGACCTGGAAATAATCCACCCATCCAGTAGCCTATGGTTGTCGCCATTACACATGGTCCCGAAGAAAGATAGCAATGATTGGCGTTCTACTGGTGATTACCGATGTCTTAACGCGCAAACTACGCCTCATCGTTACCCTTTATCACACATCCACGACCTAACAGCCACGTTGAAGGAAATGACAGTATTCTCAAAAATTGATCTTGTAAAAGCCTACAATCAAATACCGATGGCCGAAAATGACATACCAAAAACGGCTGTTGTATCCCCATTCGGTCTTCCCGGATCCTTTACAGTTTGAGGAATGAAGCACAAACATTTCAGCGTTTCATCGACGACGTGTTCCGCGTGCTCGACTATGTCCATGCATATGTCGACGACTGGTTGACAGCAAGCCCAGACGAGAAAACACATATGAAACATCTAGATACAGCTTTTAAAAGACTGCAGAAATACGGAGTTACCATTAATATACAGAAATGCCAAATCGGAACTACCTCGTTAGACTTCCTGGGGCCTACTATTGATGCTAATGGTATACAGCCTCAAAAACACAAGGTGGCGGCTATTCGGAAGTATCCGGAACCAACCACCATTAGGCAATAACGAGCTTTCAACGGGTTGATAAGTTTCTACAGATGATTTATCCCCAACTGTGCATCTATTGTGAAACCACTAACGGATCAGCTTCGTGAAAATAAAAAGGTGGTCACAATCGATTTAGAATCAAAGAAAGCCTTCGTTGCAATGAAAGAGGCAATGGCCAATTAAACTATGCTGGCCCACTACAATACTAAAGCTCCCGTCAGCATTGCAGTCGACGCTTCTCACTCAGCCATTGGCACAGTTCTGCAACAATAGATTAGTCAAGATTGACAGCCTTTAGCATTTTTCTCAAAACAATTAAACGACACTGAATCCAGATAGAGCACTTTTGGACGTGAACTACTAGCCATGTTCGGTGCTGTACGACATTTTCAACACTCCATCGAAAGCCGGAAATTTACAATATTCACCGACCATAAAGCACTGACGTTTTCAAAGAAGTCATCTTCAGATAAGTACTCTCCACGAGAGTCACGTCATCTTGACTATATCTCCCAATTCTTTACTGATATACGACATATATCGGGAGCTGACAATGTAGTTGCTGACGCCTTATCGAGAATACATTCTTTGAATCGTATCCAAGGAATCGATCTTGTTAAACTAGCTCGACTTCAAAACGAAGACATCGATTTTCATCACGAGTTAGCCTCAACAACGCTCCAACTCCAAACTAAAACGATTGGAAAAGGTAGGAACACTTTAATTTATGATTCTTCTACAGGTATAGCCCATCCAGTCGTCCCCAGGAGTTATCGACGAGTCATCTTCGACACATTGCACAACCTTTCTTATCCTGGAGTTCGTGCTACGAGTAGACTGATTACTGAGAATATCAAAGAGTGGGCGCGCACTTGCATAGCCTGCCAGAAGAACAAAGTAATTCAGCACAATAAATGCCTCCTAGGCACTTTATCAACTCCTGACGCTCGAATCGATCACGTCCACTTTGATTTGGTAGGACCTTGACCAGAATCGAATGGGTTATCTTATCTAACATGCGTGGACCGATTCACACGCTGGCCAGATGCGATTCCACTTAAAAACACCACTAGTGAAACGATTGCTCGCGCTTTCGTCGAACGATGGGTAGCCAACTTTGGTTGTCCATCCACAGTAACAACAGACCGTGGACGTCAGTTTGAATCTAAATTGTTCCACGCTCTGACCAAACTTCTTGGAACTACGCGTTTCAGGACGACCGCCCACCACCCACAATCTAACGGTTTGGTAGAAAGATTCCATCGACAACTGAAAGCATCACTTTCAGCTACAAACATCCTTCGGTGGATCGACACTTTACCACTAGTGTTACTCGGGATTCGCAGCACAGTAAAGGAAAATGTTGGATGCAGTGTTGCCGAATTAGTCTACGGAACAACTCTTCGACTACCAGGTGAGTTTGTGGAAACCACTTTCACTTCGGCAAACCTGGATATGAATTCTTACGTGAACCGGCTTACAAATGCTATGCGTTCAGTTAAGCCAGTTCAAACTCGACAACAATCGACAGACACCTTTTATCCAACCTGCCTTAAAATATAGTACACACGTTTCCGTACGTCGTGATGCTGTACGCCGATCTCTCGACGCAACTTACGAAGGGCCATACAAGGTTATTAAACGTGAAACAAAGTACTATACGATTGACAAGAATGGCCACGAGGATAACGTCAGCATTGACCGCCTCAAAGCAGCCTACCTAGAAGGTAAACCTTTTAGTGTCGAATTCGCTACAACACCCTTGAAACTTGACATGAACGAAGTAACTACGCCTCAAGCAACGACTAACTCGCAAGTGGAAATATCAAAGAGCTCCATAACGCTGAGAGCTACTTGTTCTGGTAGAAATGTACGATTTCCAGAACACCTCAACGAATACTATGTCTACTAATTTCCTCCCGATTTCCACTACCTACGTACGTGTAATAATTTTTTTTGTTGTCTTAAAAGAAATAATAAAAAAAATAAACAAAAATAGGTAAACCCATTATTATTTTTTTATAATTTACTGTGTGCATTTTGTAAATTTTCGTGTTTAAAAAAAGCGTTTCATTATTTGTTGTCGGTGTTCAACACGTTCTTTTATAGACGCATCGGGCTAACAATTTTTTTCCTATACATAATGCACAGATTTAAATTGTAATTTTTCTTTTCAACCTCCAGGCCGTCTGGAAACAAACAGAAGAACGTGGAAGGAAAAAAGATTTACTATGTACAATTATTTTATGCAACGACTCCATAGCGTAGGGACTGACGTCCAGAAGCTGCACAACATCGCAAGCCATCGAAGAAACGTTTACCAATGTCTAACGCATTGGGTTTTATCCTTTGACTGGTGCGTCTTAGGGTCCTCACAAACCCATTAGTGGGGTAGTGAGCTGTAGCGGTAAATAATCCCCAAAATAAATAGTTGCATAAGCTCTCGACATTGATGCTGATCATGTTTGTTTTAACGGACAGAACTAGTTGAAGGTGCGCGGTCACGCACCACCACCAGATCACGACTCGAACTACCGTGGGTAGCATCTCTCTCTAGTTTGCCAGCCTAGACGTTGCTGTCCCGTTGAAGCTCTGTTTACGATCAAATATAATTTCTCGTCCGTCCTTCACTGCCTTCTGATTTCTTCTCATTCGTGAGAGTGGGTCCATTCGATAGAAGGGGCTTTGGTTATACGACAAGCGCAACTTGGTCATATATCCGGGTCCACTTCACTATCTAGTGCGTTATCGATTACTGAAAAACACTGTACATCCGTTTTTTTTGCGAATCATGAGAGCTTACTTACTGTTTTTTCTGTGACTGAATGATTTCATGATTATCGTAAGGCAGATATCTTCCTAGATATTTGGTGCTCACTGCTAATAAGTCGAAAACTACAAATAATAACTGTTCAGCGTACCCTTATTATGAATGACTTTCGAGATGATGTTAGTTTCTTGCTAAAAATTACTAATAATAATATCAGTAATAACAATATCAGAAAATGGCCATTATGTAATTAAGTTTAGAAACAGCACAAATCGGCATAATGTTATGGTGAGAACAACGTCTAACTAGCAAAAATGATGACAGAACAACCCACTCTAAATTATGTATATAATTAACGAAGTTTAATTGCATGTCCGCGGGTTTAATTTTTCAACAGTAGAACGTTGACAACAATAGATAGAAAATTCTAAGTAGGCTTTGCTCATCAAAAAAGTGTACTGAAACTTGAAAAATTTACAGGCTAGCGTTTTGTTATCGATGATCGCTAACATGAAAGCGTATTTCTCGATGAATACTCTGAATACATTAAATTATTCTAAGACAATTTAGTGTTATACCCTCGAAGTAATATTAAACATTAACTGAGAAAATGTTTTCTTTTCTCTGTATAATTAATTTATTACTATACACTTTAAATGGTAAAATGGAGACAAACAAATGCATATTTGATTAACCGGTATCTTGTTTATAGTAAATTTATGAAGCGTAATTAATTTGATTTAAAGACTATTAACAGTTTATTTATGAAGGTAGTTGTAGTTGTCTTTGTGCATCTCCTTCAGTACACTGTTAAATTTTCTGGGCTGAGATTTTGCACATTGGGTTGTAATATCGACTGCTTTATGCAGTTTGATTTACTTACGCATGTAAATAAGACGACGTCAGACTACTTTTTGCTCTTTATCAATAAAAATTGGTATTAAGAATTCAAGTCATCAGGCAACAATTATTTACGGATGTAGGTTTTAAACAACGACGATAATTTGCATTTAATTGCATTAAATGCCATTTAAATAATACACTGTCTATGAAACCTTCTAAAACCTTAAGATTAAAACCATCGATTGTGGTGCCTGATCGTGGTTCTTTCCCATACCCATCAGAGTGACGATGACCTAAGGCGCAATCGCTTGATGGTAATCTGTCGTTAGTAATAAGTTGGGACTCATGTACATCGTTGTCACTAATACCGAGAGGACTGCTTAACTAGGTGTTGGTTTTTGAACGAAGAGAATTACAGAGTTACTAATCTTACTTTCATCGCCTTTCGTTTCCTACGCTCACAAACTGCCTCACCAGTTTAATAAAGTTCAGAAGCTCCCTCTAAAGGAGCCTTTGGTGGGAGCTTCTTAATCATAAAGTCTGAAGGTGGTATGCAGCAATTCTCATCAGCTGTGCTTTTGTCAGGTTGGTGGTCCAAATACCAATATCATCTAGAGACACACTTCTAAGGTGTGGTCACTATAAGCGAAATGATACATTTAAAAAATCTGATATTTGACGCTGATAATGCAGATACAGCACCATCTATAAACCTGAAGTTCCATTATTGTAATTTGTGACCGAATGCTGCGTCCATTAGCTTTCTTAAACATAGTGTCATTCTATCTACACTTCGTTTTCTGTCGGCACCATGCAACGCACTGTCAATTTATCGTGTATTAATTTAGAAGGTAGCCAAACTTAAGTCAAAATGATGATCTTCAGTTTCGGAATAAGGCATAAACCATTAAGTTTCTTTTTTTTTTTACCCTGATGATACTTGTGTAGAATCATTTATCTTAGTAAGATGATTCCCTGGACCTGCAGGTTGACAGGATGATTAATAATAGTAAAAAATCATAAAGGCACCATTTCTGCAAACAAGATGGATACAAACATGGTAAATGACAAAATGATTGTTCTATAGATAAACGAATAAAACTGCATTTTGTAACGACTCGAGATTTCAATGCTTAGTAATGTAGTGAGACACTCAAGTGTGCAGATGTTAGTTAGAAATTAAAATTTTTGTATAAATACAGGGACGGTGATTAAACGTTACAGAAAAAGAAATTGCGAATTGTAGAGAGCAACAGGACTGTAGGTGCACAATTCAGTATGTCTGGAAATGTATTTCCACCGTTATTTATAAGATCAAAACTGTGATCGACAGATATGGTATTTACAATGTTAGCCTTATTGAGAGAGATGCAGTGAGTGCATTAGACGGTAAAAGGTATAATTTTTACACGGGGTCTTGTAAAATGCGAGTCTATTTTTATTTTATCACAAATTTCACACTTAAGGATGCTAAAAATGAAAGAGAGGAAAAAATGAGCTTCAGAGCAAGCAAAATAAATGGAAATTGACTAAATGATAAAGATAGTATGTTAAATAAATTGTCAATTAATCCAGAAGCCGAATCGCTAGTACAAAGCATTCTATTTGAAAATCAATGTAAAAACGATAAGGTGAAGTAAATGAGGATGAGTTTAAAAAAATGAAAGGTAGCTTAATAGGTAGAGCTAAATAACAGTGCATGACTAGTAGGTTTTCAGAACTAGTTCTTAAAGTGGAATAAAAATTAACTCGCCTCCTACTTAGGATCATGATGAAATCTTATAGAGACACAAAGGGAAAATTATGGAACAATTTATGCCTCGAATGTGAGGAGGAAGCCTCTCAGAAGCCTTGAAAGGTCTAATAATTGTTTATAGTTACTTTTATTGATAAAAACGTATCAAAAACATGTTCTGTTTCTTCACTTAATAACGCTAGTTCACGATCATTTTAGGAATCAACGGCTTGCAGATTATTAATAACAATGTCGTCATAAAACTTACAAAACCGTGGCTCAGTGTAGTCACCTTAAGTTGGGTTACGCATGACGTTGAAATTATTATTCTCAAGTTTGCCAGCAAAGTTTAGTTTCGTAATATCAACATTACTTTTAACATCTACTCCTCCATCTTCGTACGTCGAGCCGACAGTCATGTTGCTCAACATAAACGAAGTAACCTTAACATTTGCAGACGCATCAGCACAGTGTAACTAACAGTCAGGATTACCGAAAGTTACTATAGACGTAACCAAATGTTACCCTTAATCTGCTTAGTGGATATAAAAGTAGGTCAAAAGTCTTGATAACATTACTAAAGCTAAATGTCTGTTAGAATATACAGCTAAAAAGGTGACAAAAAGAGATATCTTAAAAGAATGTTGTAGTACACAATATACCTAATTATTATACACACTTGTGTTGAGAACGAGATATGAGCCTCAAGTCATGTGGCATGAGCGACTCCAACTTCTTGGTCATTTGCCCTAGAAAAAGACTAGAAGAAATCACGTGACTGCCTTTATTTTATAAGTTCAATAGCTCTCGTGATGCTAAATGATTTCTTATATAGATCAAGAACATTAGCTCACTGATTTAATGCGAAAACAGAATTGCTCCTGACCTAATACATTACAAACACTGTTCATTCCAATAAAATTACCAGAATCAGCATAACGAGTCAAAGCAATAAATACTTGATGCCGATTAGCCACCTACTAATGGAAATAAGTTCTCAAAGTAAGAGGAGATGTATTGGTCTGGACATATTAATAGACCGTCTGTTAACTAAGAGCGCTCACTGTCGTGCTAATGCAACTAAACACGAAGA
Organism: Schistosoma japonicum; assembly: GCA_025215515.1. Taxonomy (NCBI): domain Eukaryota; kingdom Metazoa; phylum Platyhelminthes; class Trematoda; order Strigeidida; family Schistosomatidae; genus Schistosoma; species Schistosoma japonicum. The sequence goes on from CM046069.1 coordinate 55,642,366, forward strand.
TACTAGCCGCATTAACTCAGGCTTCTCATGCTTCGAAAAAACTATTTAGGCACAATAAATGCAGTCAGTTAGCAAGGTGTTCTCATGTCAATGCCATTCGTTTTCGATACACCACAGAATATGATCCAAATAAACCGGATCTCATATTACATCCTAAAGTATCACAAAGGTCCCACTGTCTTTTTAATAAACCTCTTGCATTAGTCCTACATATTAATCAGGCTGTATGGCAAATACTATAACAAGCAAAGAAAAACCTTTGGACTTATGCAGACATAATTTGATGAAGTAGACTAAACAAGGACGTTTAGTGGTAACTGAATATATGCTTAAAGCACCAAATATAAATAAAATATCAATTTTATCGACTAGTAATGAAAACCACCCTAGACCAATAGGTGGAATTAGTAGGAGGTTGTGTTCAGTGACTTCCTTTAATAAAACATCAAGAAACATTTATATTTCTAACTTAATATGAATACAGTAATAGAGTTTGTGTAAACATATCCTTTGTATTAAGTTTACCTTGTTTAGGTAATTTTACTGATATAACAGTAGTTCAGTTTTCAGCGAGATAAATTAACACATGGTAAAAGTACGTGAAAATATAGTATACATTCACGAATTTATGTAATCACTTTAAATACCAAGGAGTCATTAATGTTGAAGTGTACCAGGGTATATGACCAAGTTGCGCTTGTCGTACAATCAGAGCCACTTCTATCGAATGGACCCACTCTCACGAATGAGAAGAAATCAGAAGTCAATGAAGGACGGACGAGAAATTATATTTGATCGTAAACAGAGCTTCAACGGGACAGCAACGTCTAGGCTGGCAAACTAGAGAGAGATGCTACCCACGGTAGTTCGAGTCGTGATCTGGTGGTGGTGCGTGACCGCGCACCTTCAACTAGTTCTGTCCGTTAAAACAAACATGATCAGCATCAATGTCGAGAGCTTATGCAACTATTTATTTTTGAAATTATTTACCTCTACAATGTCTTACGTTAAAACGGAATTATACCTTATAATATCAGGTGAATCGGGAGATGAAACGTAATATCGTGGATTAACAAACTGTTACTCTTATTTTTTTGGTTTACACACGCTAAACGTTTTTCGTCTGTCGACTAGAGTATCATCGTGATAAACAGTAGGGAAATGTTTGTCTTAATGCTTAATCTAGATGCACTCTCCAAATAAAGTTCCACCAGAAAAAGTCCTTGGATGTTTACCGTCGTTCACAGTCAGAAATACGACAATCAGCAACATATGTTATTGGAAAGCCGTTATAAATCAGTGTGGAGTATTTCTGTAATATCATACATGTGACCATTGAATTTCACTGAATTGCACAAAAGCCACATAAGTAATTTCACCCAACATGTTTTCATAGTGTAACCACTAGACTGGTAGTAAACGTTCTATATCGGTTACTTCATCATAATGATCTTGCTACAACCGTGGAATACACAAAAGTCTCTTAATTCAAAACCAAGCAAAATACCGATAGCATCAATTTGTGTAAACAAAATGTCTGCTAAAATATCGTTTATTTTTACAATTATTTTTAAAATCAAGTACGTAAATGATATAACGTTGATAATGTTAACTCAATAGTCATCCTTTGTTGTCACTTGTAACGACATCTGTTTCAGGTCTGTCATTTTCAAATTTTAATTTACTGTCTAGTAAATACCGTACTGGTTCTAGACTTTGTTGAATCTAAAAAGGAAAGACACTATATATAACAAAATTATAAGTAAAAATATTGAAATTTATTTGGACAGCCGATTATGTAAAAAGAATTGTGACGAATTTTAGCTAGTTGTTTCTAAATACAAACGGTATAATTCAAACACGAATAATTTATCACAATACATTTCTTGTGTTTAACATATTCGTACTTCATATTCACTTGAGAAGATCGAAAATTGCATTTTGAATGAAGTTAAGCTATCTAGGACAAAAAGAGTAATCCAGTTATTCCCAGAAACTGTTTACATTAACCGCTTTATTTGACAATAATGCCTTTCCAAAAAAAATAATCACATTTCACTAATTCCTTTCTTTGTTCTCAGAAAAGTGCAAACTTCTGAAGCAGGCTAGGTGGCATAACGGTTCAGAACAACGTGTTACCATAACAACTATTTAAAGATTACGTGATCTCTGGTGTTGACTGGGAGCGTTATAAATAATAATATCATCAGTGGGACATGCTACAGTGCATAAAATATTTCTGGTGCTTCACTAGGCAATTAATACTGCCATTATGAAAAATAATTGTATGAATCTGAATATGGTGAGGTATTTCAGCAATATTCACCTGATTTTTCATCATTTATCTAATTGGAGTTTTATTTTTCCATTACTGTATTCCTAATAAGACCACATAAATAGATAATACAAAGAGAATCAGCTAATATAGAGTAATCAGCAGCAAAATTCACAGAATACATTGATGCTAACTTCATCAAAAGATGTCCACGTCATAGCGATGGGCCTGGTAAAAGGTAGTGAAATTGCGATTCAAACTAATAAAATATTAATATTAATCACTATGTCCTGTTACAGATCAAAATAAAAAAATTATTTATTTAATGTAAAAGTTATGGTGCGCCTAAGTAAACTAAAACCATTACATACTTGAGGAAATTCCGTTACCAACTGATCTATAACTGCCACTAAGCTTCGGGCACGAATAACTTGTCTAGTCCGTTCTTTTTTAGCAGAAGAAGCAGAAGGACAAAGTCGACGATATTTATTTTGTTTAATTTGTTCCCAGTAGGCTGCAGCATGTTGGCGTACTTGAAGCTCAAAAAGATCCTTCATTAGATCATAAAAAGATATAAAGTTGAAATGCTTAAAACAAGTATATTGTATCAAAACAAGAGTCAAGCGGTACCAACACGTCTACTATTAAAAAAATCAGTTTGATTAAGATAAAGCAGGTTTAAGTTTTTTAAATACAAATGTTTCCTACATACGTAAAGTTAGATAGCCCGCTATATGATCTACAGTTATCAGAAGGAATCACGTTAACACAAGCTTGTTGGTTAGTTCGATTTCTTGCTTGAGGCAATTTTCTTTACTTACAGTCGAGAGTAGATATACGCTATAAATGTGTGGTTATATTTTGCTTACCGCAACACATCGCTTCAAAATTATTCTTTTTGGAACATATTAATAGTTTATTTTAGTTATAAACAAGGTATTTCCCAGTTTTTCTTACCAGATATCATAAACAGATAGTTTGAAAATACGACGCGTCATTTTCTTCAGTTTGGCGTTTTATATTATTTTAACACTAACATAGCATGACAGTAATTATCATTACTTCACTGATAAGTCACTAAGTTATGAAGTAGAATAACGAAACAGTACGTAAATAGAATTACTGAAATGATTTGCTCACAGGAATTGTCTTTTAACGTCGTGCTCGTAAACTAACTTTGTTTACAAGAAATGTTGTTTGCTTACACAAATAATTATGAGGTTCTGGAAACATTATTTATTCCTGATCATTTATTGCATTTGAAATTAATTTCATTTATTGCGTTCATATCGTTTATTTCGAAAAATGTGCGAAATTCTAGTGCTATACATTTAATGCACTACTATGGAAACTTTATAACGAACTAAAGAACGATGTTTATAAATCTACCAAAACGTGAAATATGTTCGAATTCTATTGATTGAAGGTTGTAAGTCTACCCAGTGAACTAAAAGTTTGATCATTCATGACATAAACGTACAAGTAGTCACAATAACGACAAATATACGATTCATATCATTATAATTTTGAAAGGTGGATGGTTTAATTTCACAGGTTTCAGAATCATTCTAGATGACCTCATAAGCGTGAACTTCCGATAACAATGAGCTATGAGAATTTCTTCATAAATGACTAGCAGTTTGTTCTTTTAAGGTTGAATGTGAATGGCCGTTATCTATCACTCTTCTGGACATTTATTCTAATTCCCATACCTCTTGACGTGATTTGTAGTTTTGTTGTTTATCATTTTTGCTAATTAGCTGATGAATCGTATTTGTTTCAGTAAATTTATTAATTACTGGTTGACCTGAGTATTATGTTTTAAAATTTTCTCGTTGAACTTGTGCTTCTTTTGCTAAAAATCCCATTGTTTTGATCGTTGAACATGTTTCCATAATTATCCACCTATATTAATGAGAGATAAGACACATCATGGTTTTCGAAAGCTAACTGATGTTCGAATGAATGGTGATGAGGAGGTTGGCTGCCTTACTTTTTATAGTTCGAACAGTTCGTTTTTAATGTAACGTTTGGTTTTTCTTCTTTTCTTCTTTCGTCTTTTTGGGTTGCATAGTGGCAGCTGAAGTGATTTAACTAGCTTGTGAAGAACACTCGCTTCAACGGTCTTTATAATATGGTTGAGTGTCAAGTTTCCCAGTAATCAAAACACTTAAGAATGTTAGTTTATCATTTGACTTCCTTTCCAACGGAAAATTCTTATTCTTAAAGACCACGCTTACCGTTAATAAAGATTTTAAATATCTAGATGCTTTAGCCACGAGATACAAACAAGTTCCGGGTAGGTATAGACAGCAGAAACTACTGTATTCTTTAATACTTCAGAATCGTTATTTTATCACATACGAATTAATTTAATTAAAACTCATAGAATCGACAACTTACAATCTGCTTTTGGTCAGATAGTGATTGCAATTTCTTCACTAATTCATCAGCTTTCTTTTGTTCTGCTTCAATATCACCTTTCTTTATGGACAATTCATTCTCTAGCTTATTAGTTTTTGTCTCAAATTCTTCAAGCTCTTTTGCACTGACGACAGAATTCTAAAGTTAGTTTGTTATTATACATTAGGAAGAAAATAATCAGTCAGTGTTGATGAGCTTTGATATCCTTAGAGGAATTAAATAATACGTTTGTTATTAGGTATTTGTTTAAATAGATACAAATAATTAATAAGCTTTATAATTGTAAGCATATGAACTAAATAAAGCTCACTGGTAAGACGATGTATGTGATTCATTAGAGCGATACATCCCAAATGATCTTATTATACACTAACTTGTTAATATATGTATATATGAGAAATATAAGTTAACAAGATAAATGGAACATTAAAAAGTAATATAGTAGGAGAGAAAAACACAGTAAGTCACGTTACTCTGGGTATGAAATGAATTTCACCAAGGTAGGTTATGTGTAAGATGAGTATCTCAGTTATTATAGTGCAATAACTATACAGAAAGGAGTTGATATATAAAATTGGCTACAAAACTAGTAAAGCCGAATGACTAAGAACTTAGCTTCCGTAGGTCTTGCATTTAAGTTGCTTATGACATATGCCTAAGCTTATTGCAAATATTGTTGATCATAGATTACAATCTCTGTATATGTTGGAAAATAATTTGTACTTACACCAAACCTACTCTGAAAATATCAGTTCCATTACTTGAATTTATCAGTCAAAGTTCACCACTAGCCGATAATTTTCTTTTTATCACTGTTGTTTCTTTATATGTCTTATCTGCTTTCAACATTTTGATTTGTTGTTTTCAAGATGATTAATAAGCTGAACATATAGAATCTCATCTTGAATATTATATTCAAACTCAAAGCTCCTCTCTTTCAAGAATTTTCGACACAATGAAACAATCTTCACTAATGGTAAGAGGTTATAATACTTAAACTATTTATACCGTTAAACACAGGGTGAGCTAATATTAGTATTCTGTGTCCTAAATAGTGACTTCTGTGCTTGTATATGTTGTCGTTTTGCACTCACTAGAAATACTAATATCACATACCATCACAAAAAGCATAGAAACTGCCATCAAAAAATTCAGGGTGGAATTTCGTCTTCATCATCGAGTGGTCAACGACTGGAAGTTATTACACAAACAAGTCACTTTAGCTCCATCAGTTGACGCTTCTAAAGAAAAACAGGATATTCATTGACAAAAAATATCTCACGAATAAACAAATGCCACCAGATCTGTTATCTTATTACTGAAGATTGAAGTATTGTTTATAAATCAATCATCTAGTAGAAGTAAAAATCTGTGAAATTATTTATTTCGTTGGTTCTCATTGATTTGTAAAGTAATGTTTGTAGTATAAGTTCGTTTTTAAATTTGATATCAAACTAAAGAATGAAGAAGTAAATGAAATTGTTTGCATCTTCGAAACCATATAAGATATACAATCACGTACCTGTTTGACAATTTTTAATTTTCGCTTAAGTTCATCAATTTGACGTTGAGCTGTGATTCGTATTTGTGATTTGTCTTTTTTAGATTGAAGAATGTCGGACTGAGTAACTATGGTATCACGCCTTTTTATATTTTTATTATGAAAGAAAACATGAAATATGTGAAAGGTGGTGATTTTGTAAGTTGAACATTTAACCACCCTAATTTACGTACAAATAATAAGTGTGGAAGCATTTTATATACACAGAATTTAACTTGATTACTGTCATGAAAAAAGGGAGAACGGAACCATTGTTAATTTAAGTGAATACTTCTCTTATTGCGCAAAACACACCTTGATTAATCATAAACGGTAAGTAATTATTTTAGTAATTATGGCTACTTTATTTGTTATATAATAAATAATGACAAAGTTAACAAATAGATAAATAATGAATTTCGAAATACTACTTAGTTTTTATTTAAATAACAAGTTTGTTTTACTAATATAAAGGGTAAAATGAAGTCTACTCTGATTAAAATTTCTTTGGGAGAAAATGTGTGTTGATAGAATAAACCATAAACATTATTTATGATTCAGGAACAAACATCATAAAGTTGTCAGTACCGAGCTGTTAGGAATTGTGTCTGATTACTTAAAAGTGACAACAGAAAACTAATTCGAATTTTATTGATAAATCCTCAGCTCAGTAACGAAATGTTACATACACATAGAAATAAGTACAGACTAAATTTTTCTGAAACGTTGGATATAAAGCATCAACACATTATACTAATATATTTTCTCTTGGGATTCATTGTTCTTCCCATTTCGAGTGGACAAATATATCGAAATGAAGAACAGGCAACAACTCATCATATCACTTCATTATTTAAAAGAATAGTACAATGAAACTTATACATAAATTGGTTCTAAATACTAGTGAATTTCTGAATTCAATTATTTTCTTATTATAATACTGCTTTATCATGTCATTGAGCTGCAAATAATGGCTTTATTAGACTTGTTATCACCAGATAAAGAAGTGTTGATAGAATGGAGTTTGTTCGCAAAGTTACCGTTAATAAAGTTATTTAATAGAAAGTATCCATCTAATTTAATACACTTGCATTATGATTAAAAGTAAATCCCAAGACCCCGGCTACATACTTTACAGAATCTGTTAATAGACAGACAGTGATCACTTGGAGACCTTAGCCTAAACAAGGGAGAAATATGAAGTCATACATGTTTGGATTCTTATTTTATAAAACACAAAAAAATAATTACTAATGAATGCATTGTAGAAATCAGATTACTTTGATACAGAACGTTCTAATGCTTGGATTAATCTCTCTTGTTGTTGAAGCAATGATGATTTACTAATTTCCATACGGTGAATTTCATGACGCATAACACTCATTTCGCCTTGGCCTACATCACAATCAACAGATTTCTTAGTTTCTTCGCACAACTGTACTTTCTTCTCCCACAGCATAATTGTTCGTCTAAATTTATAAGAAATATATAAGGTTAGATATACTGATATTTTTTGAATGATTTTAATCAAAAGATCTCTATTTAATTATTTATAATGGATGATTTTACTAGTAAAAAGTTGTAAGACGGTGACACTAAGTAACGTACAAAATACTGAGGTTCAAATTACTGCAATTACTACAGTGTTTTCTTTTACCAACAGATTGGTATATAAAGATTTAAAATCTACAGTGATTCATGATTCCTCTTAACTTAAAACCTCTATATATTTATACATTTATTTCATTTTCATACTTTATTAAATCTACTTCAACTAGATTAAACTTGATGGCACTGGTGAGAAGATGTTTATTCCAATACAATTACACTTTATATATGAATTTGATTCGAAACTATGTATTATCAAAGTTCGGTAATGTAATTTGATTAACTGAGTGTACAGTTTTGTTTGATCACATTGTGATTCATTCCACATAACTTCATATCTATGTAAACATATTTAAACATGCAAGCCACAATTCCATCTTAGTTTGAATGCAATTTACACAATAATAGATACTGTGAATGGCGTTATACAAAGTAGAGTAACACTTTAAAAAAAACTTACTCAACTTCAACTAATTCATTTAATAGATCTTCTTTATCTTTTAAAGTTATGTCCACTTTTTCTTGCAAATTAATCGCTTCGTTTTCTTTTTCTTTTAATGATTGTATAAAATCCATTTCAGTTAACTTATTTTCATTAGTCAGATTTTCTTCAATTGTTTTCTCTTTGGCTATCATTGTATTAATTCTAGTTATGTCGTCTTGTAAATGCTTTAATTCTTTGTTCATATCGTTTCTCTCGCGTTCTTGAATGGCTATTTCATCTATAAATTAGGTAAATGGTTGGATAACTAAGAGTTTTAAACTGGAAAAAAATGAATTAAATGGCAGTGTATTCGTCAAAGACTGATGCTGCTTAGGTGCCACTGGAAACCACGGAGCACCGGGAAAGCTGTTTAATCGCAGTATGAGACTCCTCTGTGACAGTGTACACATTTGACCCAGGCATGGAATAGAACCCAAGGCTGTCAGGAGACAGCCTTACTTTTTACAATACTCAGCTGTCCGATAACCAATGGTAGAATTCACTCTTCCATCAATATGTGACACAGCATAACCAATAACAATGTGTAACTATTACACACAAATAAAGTTAATGCCTAACTCCACTAAACTACTGAGCACAATTACAATAATCAGTACACTGTTGGCTAACTTCAACATAATCTTTAAAGGACTGATGTAGATCACCAATGACTATGGATGAGAAAATCCTAAAGACTCATTAGATTTTCAGTATGGATTTCTGACCAAAGTTTATTGACAAAGGACTAGTTGGGAAATCTTTTATGGATGTGGGAATATTTTTCAGAATTATCGAAGAGTTATCAAAATACTACTGAATAATTATTTTATGGGACTCAATAGCTGATATGTTTTCTTGCAGGAGATTTATTTTAATCATTTCTAAACGTAACGAAAAATAAATTTCATATAGTTTACTTCAAGATATTCCTTTTGGCTATGGTAATGCGTAAATGAATAACGTAAAGTCCTAAACACACGAGTACCCAATAAATTAAATATTAAAGTGCTTGAAACGTAAACCTCTGCATATATGAGTAGTTATTTATCTCGCCTATAAATACAAATGAAATGTGAACTTACTATCAATTCGTAATTTTTTCTGAGTTAAAATTGAAAATTGTTTACTTATTCTGGTAAGTGATTCAGCTAACTTATCACGTTCATTTATTTTTATAACCAATTCATTCTGCTCTTTTAACCATTGTTGTTCAAGTTCACTGACTTCATCTTGTTTTAGTGCAATGGCTTTATTTAAATTGTTCACTTGTGCATCCAATGGCCCAATTTCTTCACCCTAATATGAAAATAAAACAAACAAATAGTTGTGTTCTCGTAACTTTGATTTGACTTTAGATTAAATCAAAACTACATTAGGAACTGAAAATTTTGCAAACCTAATAATAATCACTTAATTGTAGTTGGTGACTTATTATTATTAGTTCTTATTTGTAAAAGATATCATAAGTTAAGCTAACATAAAACTATTTTGCAGTTATGCGTTTCAACGTGTTACATACGTTGTTTTTATGAAACCGGTAAATTGTTGTGAAATAGACACACTAAAAGTAGCTATGCTCGATTCAGTATTGAATTCGCTGCATACAACTGTTGAACTGAACGCACCTGATGATGATCAATTTAAATTTCCTCTGTTCGTAAACATTTTCATGAATTATTAGTAAGCAATTTTACTACAGTTTCACTTTTCACGGATCAAAATTTGCGATACGTTTGGAGTAATAAAATCCACAAGTTTCAAGTTAATCAGTAGTATTTTCATTAATTATAATTTACTTTTAGTGAATAGTAGATAAAGGTGAATTCGGCTACTAAGGTTTAATGATTTAATGAATATGTTGTATCCATGATGTATATACTACAAAGTTTTTATGATCAATTCTATGCTTAACCTTGGTTTCAGATATTTAGCAGTCACTTTGGATTAACAAAAGTATGAAACCATCATGATCTCTGTAGCAGTATCAGTTAGAAAAGCATCTCAAATATCTTACTTAAACTACTGTTATACATTCAAAAGTATGTGGTGAAATAATGTGTCAGACTAACTCATTTTATAGTCTATCACAGTGTTTTTACATGTATGAGTAAATAATACTAAATTTCTTGATATACCACAATCTAACTAAGGACTATATAAGATTCTTCTGAAAATTATATTTGTAAACGCTCTTCGTGGACTATTTCCTACATGCTGGAAATTTTTCAAACGTAGGGCTTTATAAGTGTTGAATATTATGAAGTTTGTTGGGTGATTTGCTGAATATATATATATATATATATATATATATATATATATATAATATTTGCTATGACTCTACTTTCATGAATATTTGATTCCTGTTTCCAACTTAGACCTAAATATATGACCTAGGTTAGTGAGAAAGATTAAGTTCTAAATATATGACTAAGTAAAAATGCTTCAATTCACTATCCATGTAAAACTGTGCTGTTAATCTAAAAGTGGACATTATCACGTGTTGAATATCAATATGACCTCATTTGTGGATAAGAAAATTATAATTTTACAAAAGATTACTTACACCACACTCTCGAATCAAACGTTCCAATTTCTTGTTCAATATATCAATGTTGCCCTGTTTACGTTCGACCAAAATGTTGGCATGATGTATTTCACTTTCTAGTTTAGTAATAATCAAATTTTTATTAGCAATTTCTTTTTCTAATTCATTGACTTTTTCTTGTAATCGAATATTACTAGCCTTTTTATGCGCTACGCCTAACTCATCTTTGGCAACTTGGTTTTCTGTTTGCACAATCTTTTAAAAAAGTAGATGGAGATATTAAACGAAAATCTAACCATGACGTAATAATAGTAATCATAACAACAGTAGTAACTATTTCAATGTAGCATTTATTATTACAATTGTTATTGTTATGTTAAAGAGGACCAGTTAGGGTGGCTGGACATCCAAAATTATTTCATGAAGAACTGTTTAATGTATTTTGATTGTATATGCATTGAAAATTTTTATTTTTTTGGTTTCATATTCCCCATGCCTCTACCTACTATTTGACGTATAAACTGTTACTGTGTCATTTCTATTCATAAACTAAGATTGATTATCTATGTGCCCACTACCCATTTTTCAATGAATAATGTCCTTGTTTTTTATCAATGGTATTTTACTGTCACGTGATCTCAATCTATATATATATATATATATATATATATATATACTTGAAAGAGTACGAATTACAATTTTGAATGGAAAGTTCCCTCATACTTTGGTGTAAAAAGAACAACATATACTTTCATAAAAATAACCTATTATTTGAAATTAATGTCTTATGCTTTTTACCATTTCTTCAGAATTTCAGTGAGTATTAATCATCACTTGAATGGGTTTTGTTTCATTTAATTCAAGATTGTATCTGTATATAAGCGAGTACCTATTGTAAAAAATGTTAATCAACACTTGTTCTGACATTTATTGTGATCTTTAAATGAATTGTTTCGTATCTTTAGGTTATTTTCAGGTCTAAAGTAACTAAATGATAAATTATTTACGTTACACAAAGAAATAGTCACTTACTACATCAATACTCCTTCCAAACTAGATATTAACCAGTTATCAGAAAAATGTATCATGCACAGTGACTCATAGACCATACTTTATAGACTATTTTATATTTAAGAAAATGATCTTATTTTTCTTCTTATGGTATACGTGACAAACATCACTCAATATCTTGTAATATAAAAACAGAAAGCTGTTGTGATGTAAAAATTGTAGTTCAGTTTATTGTAAGACAATAAAGATGCAAACCTTAATTTCATTTAAATGACCTATGAATCTTGAACAAACCGAACCACATTGAAAGTCGGTTTATAAGTATTAGTGAAAAAATGTATCATTTACTTGTGTCAACAGCTCTCTGCTTTGATCCTGTAAATTCATATTAATTTTTTTAACATAATTAGCAGCTTTTTGGGCAGTTAAGCGAGCTCTCAATTCTTCTGAGATTTTTCTCTCTATGTCTTCCTTTTCCAAAACCTTCTTTTCAAGTTGTTTACGAATATTGTTCAGATTTGTTTGCGCCATGTTATTTTCCTGTGAGGGATAAAATAAAATTACGGTTATAATACATTTTAATGAAACAAATCGTATAAATAATGACCTCTACAGTTCTACCGAATCAGCTACTAATGACTACAAGCAACTGGAAGGAAGTGTAAGGTCCATAAATTTATGGATTTTATCATGCTTTCTATGCACTTGATCATTCAGTAACAAAGCCTTGAGGTTTTTGGACACAGGCTGTTATCAATCTTAGAAAATGTAATAACGTTTTATTGAGGAGTTCTATAAAATTTGATCTTCAAACATATTACCTAAGTAACTAAGAAAGAAAGCAGTTTTCTTACTTAATGACAAAAGTCACTAAAGTGAAACTAAACACAAATAGATTTGAGTATGATAACTTCCATTTTCTCATAAATTTTATGTATGTCATTAATTTATCATCATACAAAAGATGTTAGCGAAAAAATTTTATTTTCCACAAGTTTATTTACAGAAGCTGTACATTCGTATTTCTAGTAATTTATTAGATTGAAGAAATGGAAAGTAAATTGCATCGTGGAGTATTTACAAAGTGTGTAAAAAGGAGGGTCGCATAACAAATTAATGGGTAGTGATAGTATCATGAGACTAATTGTCCACTTAACTTGTACAAAAAAAGTGAGAGACAGAGTAAATGAAGATTGCAGGGTTGTTGAAAATGTGATAAGGAATAATGTTTCAAGAGTATGCATAAAAATGAATATTCAAAGTAAATTTCGTTCTCAAGGCCATAGTAAAATAAGAGCTCCCATGTGTCACTTTGTGCACACAGATTCAGTTAGAAGCTATGAATACCTAACGTCTCTACAATGCATGATTCGCTGATTCGTCCTCCATTCAACCCTCACCTGTCCCTTTGATCTTGTGGATGATTTTAGAAAAATTTCATACTTTTTGTTCTCTTTATTATTTTCATGAGAGCAAGAACAAATATTTGTGCAGAATAAGATGAATTCATCTTATTTCGTTGGTTTCTCATCAGCTGCATACAACCTAGAATAATATTTTTACAAAATTAATATTTGAAACAAGTTTTTACATACTCATGAGAATAGATGGAGTTAGTTGAAATGGAGATTACATAAACATGTGAACATGGCTTAAAATGTTGGAGAAAATGCTGTGAATATATATACGATCCAAGAGAAGGTACCAGAAGGCGAAATAGAGATCAGAGGTCAAATGATTTCACAATAAGAGGTGGTTGGAAAATTTGAGAACAAAGTGAATAAAACTCAGTTATTAAACTTTAAATGACCTAATTAAACACGAAAGTTGAACCTAACCATCGGAAAAACGATGATGTAACGAGAGAAGGAATTGTTAAATCTGATGAGAAGAAAAAACGTATTCAAAGAAATTTAGCGAACGAATAATAACAATGAAAACAATAACGCAAAATTTAGGTTATCGGGGTAAAGAAAGGCTTATAACCGTTTCTTTTTGAACACATAAGTTTGGTTTCAATTGTTTAATGGCAATCGCTTCGGCATATTTGAGAAGATTTGAAGTTTTTTGTCTATTGAACACTTTAAATGATTGATTAATATCAATTTGGTGTCCTGTGTCAATTAGATGCTTAGCGATCGCGCTGCTAAATGTCTTTGTTCCTGTAAGTCGTAGATTTTTTGGAATATGTTCATTAAATCGTAGGTAGGCCCTTCTTTCTGTTCGGCCAATGTAACTGCTACTGCAGGTACACGTAAATTTATATAGACAGTTGGCGGTAACATGAGAAGGATACCTGTCGATTTTTGATTGTTTCAGCGAACATGTTGTTATGTATGATATAAGCAGTTTTGCAGCATAATAAGTTCTCTTTAAAGCTGAGCTAAGTCTTCTTCTGATTGTTTCAGCAATGTAATCACCTTTAAAATCGAGTTGAATGAAAAAAACTTCTTTTGGACTGTAGTTTTATTTAGTTTATCAGGCTTTTGTTCGCTGTATTTGTCAATGAATTTTTCAGGGTAGCCATTCTTTTTTAGATACTGTTTAATGTTAGTGAGTTCTGTATCTATCAGATCTGAAGTACAAATCTTTTTGGCTCTGATAAACAATGTTTTCACTAATGCTATTTTGTGATGGATTGGACAGAAGCTATTAAAATTCAAGAACAATCCATTCCACGTCGATTTTCTGTAGATCGACCGTTGCACTGAACCATCTTCTCGACGTTGCACGGCAATATCCAGGAAATGAAATTTATTGTCTTTTTCTAACTCCATGGTAAATTGAATATCTTTATGTGCTTGATTGAAAATTTTCAATAAGTAGTTAGCATGTTGTTTATTATTGCATACAATGAAGGTATCATTCACGTACCTTGAATAATGCGTCATTTCTTCAATCACCTTTTTTAGTTTTGTGTTTTTAAGATTGACCATAAAAATGTCTGCTAGGATAGGACCTAATGGACTACCCATTGCAGCACCATCAATTTGGCGATATATCTTATTATCGAACCGGAACTGGATGTCCTTTGTACACAAAAGCAATAGTCGTTTCAATTCAACCACTGGTAGAGGAAGTAGGTCAGAATGTTGGCATATGATGTCAATGGTTTCAAGGAGTGGTATATTGGTAAATAAGGATGTTACATCGAAGGAAACCAAAGACTTGTCGGAAATGTCAATTTTATCCAATATTTCAACGAAGTGAAAGGAATCTTTCAGGGAAAACATAGACAGACGTTGACGGATAGGCTCCAGCTTCTCTGCTAACCATCGAGCCACTTTATGGTGAGGTGAATTCATCATTTACATTATAGGCCTAAGTGGGGTGTTTTGTTTATGCACTTTCGGTAGACCATACATGTACGGTAATCGAGATCCTTTGGGTTTCAAATCATTATACGTCTTGTTATCAATTAGTTTCTTCTTTAGAAGTTCTCTCAGTAGATTGGTAATTCGTTTCTCTGTGGAATCCGTCAAGTCTTTGTTTAACTTATCAGCTTTGAATCTTGCTTGGTCCCTTAAGATAGTCTTCATCTTAGCAATGTAGTCAGGTGTGTTCATCAGGACAACACCAGCGCCCTTATCTGGACGTGGTGGCACAGAATTATCAGTCAGTACTAGCTTTTGCTTAATGCGATCAGTGTATCCTGTTTGGCATCAGCAAGTAAAGTGGTCGATAAAAAAATAACGTATCCCGATGCAAATGCTCATCATTTGTACAATTTCGAATAATAGGTCGACTATAAAAATAATGATTATTCTAGTTTAGTAAAACGCCTTTCCCAATTATTTTCTCAAAATATTCGACACACATAATTTTGAACTCAAAGTTCATAAAGAAAGTTATTTTTAGGCAACTGTGATTCTTCTTGGTTGTGGCTATGATTTCTTATTCCTGCCAATTCTGATAAGCATTTGTCAAAGTCAAAACAATCCATTTTCTATTGTATCATCATCCTGAAATATTCGTCTAACACTGTGAGAGAAGGAGTGAATTTAACTCCTTTCTCTGATCAACAGGATTTAACTTTTAAAAAATATATAGGCTATTTTAAGATAGATTTTTATATATGCATCTTTAGAGTGAACTGTCCAGCTTTCACAGTATACAATAGTAATGTAATAATAAAACTAATTAGATGGTGTGGAATTGTATTTGTTTAGGAATTACAATTACAGTTGCTTGCTATAATATAAATTTCACAAGCCTGATTTACTATCAGAAAAGGAGAGACCGTCCGCAGAAGTAAAAAAATAAATATACTGCCCACTAGATAAGGCAATGAGCCCTTAATATGCGATATTTCATTATTTTTAAAGCAGAAATTTTTTTGACAGATAAGTTAATTCATCTAATGCATCTATTCACTTAATTTTTTATTAACAGAGTAAAATGAAGCTTCATGATTTGTAAGTGCAAATCAAATATCTTTTTACATAAAGCCTTTTCTACACAGAGATTTAAACAGTGGCAAATATTATGTAACGTTTTAAACTTTCATCATTCTATAGAGCCAATTTTCAGTTCATTTTTATGAAGTTCAGTGATATTGCTGTGATTCACTGAAAAAATATTTGGAAGTCTTTTTTCTTAATTTGCTCTATTTATAACATTTCTATAGAAGGAACAACACCATGGTGTGTTTTACTCGAAAACAACAAAATGTAACCATGATAACAAGATTCTAGGCAAACTTGTAATCTTATGACTAGATTTTTCAAGAACTATGAAATGTGTTTTTATGTTGATAATGTATGCGCTCCATTTCGTATTACTGCTGTCACCGTAAGGAAAATTTCAAATCTTTATTATCTTCTCAGTACATGCGAATCTGGTTTCAAGTAGACATATTTATTTTAACTACCATTTTTTTCTGTTGACAGGACTAAATATCTGTACAAAGTAGTTCTTAATTTTGA
Organism: Schistosoma japonicum; assembly: GCA_025215515.1. Lineage (NCBI taxonomy): Eukaryota > Metazoa > Platyhelminthes > Trematoda > Strigeidida > Schistosomatidae > Schistosoma > Schistosoma japonicum. Next base: position 55,659,178 of record CM046069.1, read on the forward strand.
AAACGAATACCTGTTAATCAGAGCAGTTACTATAAAGTAAAAAACGTTGGAGAGTTTTTAAATCTCTTACTGTTTTTGCATGGAATAAATTGCGCTCAGTTTCTTGTAAGATCCTAGTATATGTTGTATAGGTTTGTTTATCAGCTTCAAGTTTTGTTTCAGTTTGCAACAATTGTTTACGCAATGTATTCAGATCTGATTCATTTTTATTCTGTAAAGCTGTCAACTGTTCGTGCTCTTCCTGTTCTTTACTAATTGAACGTTGATAAGCACTCTGTTCATTTTCTAGAACAAGTAATTCTTCTTTCAACTGACTGAATATATTTACAACAACATAATTTAAAACCATACTAAAGAAAAGAATTATAACGTAAAAGTTTACATATCTCAAAGTATTAACATACCCAAATAAATAATTAATAAATGAACTGATACACAATATAGGGTATAGGTAATGAAATGAAGTCAGCTAGATGATACAATCATTCCTTCGGGTTTTAATTTAGTAAAAATTATGAATCTATCTGATTTTTAGTCACATTTATACAAACATACTTGGTAATCACTTCTTCGTAAATCTACCTAAACACTATAACAGGTACTTTGCTACATAAGTGATTTTCATAATTATTATGTAGTCAGTGTATATCCTGATTACACTTTGTATAACGCCAAGAAAAGTGGTGAATAAACTACAGATTGGATGATTATATAAGATTTTAGTTATATTTACAAATTTAAAAAATTAATTAGCTCTTCTGACGATCAGGTTATATGAACATAGATTGAAATCCTCACAATAGTTGGTTCATTTGAGACAATAACAAGTGAAAACGAAACCAAAGTGTCAATTTTCATAATCAGGTAAGTAAAACGGGTTAGTACTTAAGCATTTCAGGGAAGTGAGCATGCGTATTCACCAGCATTTTTATTAAATTTTGTTACAGATTTTCTGTTTCAATCATTTCAATAATTGTCCCTGATAGATGTACATCAGATTTCCTTTACAGAAATGTCTAGCTGCATAAATTTATTTCTGAACAGCAATTTCACTTGACATCTGGTAGAAAATTATTTTAATTTGATCTTCTAGCTACGATGTTACAGTAATTGATACTCAGAAGTTTCGAAAGTATTTAAAATGTATACTTATCTCAGACAAATTAATGTATCATATCTTTGATGCAATTAATGGATGGCGAGTAATTTATTATAATGAAATTTGTTCAGAATATCATTTCAAATAAATTTTTGCTTCCATTTAAAAATTTTGATATCGTTTTTAACAAACTTTGTGGATCAGAAAAATACGTAGGCATAAATAAACATCTGAACGAACGGAGCTTCGGTTTTAAAAATAATCATTAACACAATTTGCTTTGCATAAATTACTATAAGATGGAATGAAGATATACGGCAGATTTGTTTGAATAGCTATTGGCTTAGAAATGTCATTTATAATACAATATCGCGAATGTAACTAAAATCCTGCTTCGTTCATACAAAAAATAAGCTACCTAATGAATTTAATGGGTACTATTTTAATTCATCATTATTATATCAAGTACACCACGATACTTTCTTTACTATTAAGTTTCACGTCCCTTTAAAGTTTCAGTACTTTACAGATGAATTAAAAAATAAAGTGTTTATATATTGTTCATCATATAGTCAAATATCATAGCATTTGTTACCATTGTATGTCTAAATAGTAACTAACCATTACATAGCATAATTTTTTGTCATTCAGCCAGATAAATAATCTAAATATCATATGGCTGATCGTTTGATGCATTAGATTATAACTGACCGTTTAAAATGATAGACTGTCCAGCAATAGAACTTATTAACGAATTAAAAAATATGCAAAATACTATAGCCTTAACAAAAAGCATAACCACATTGGGAGATATGTGATGCAATTCTATTTATAAAATATCCCCTACCGTGTATCAGATATACTGAAGTGACATAAGTAGAACATAGATATCTCCAACTAAATTACTCATGGAGGTAAAAACAATGTGTATGAAATTTAATCGTTTTCAAGTGGTATAAAAAGACATGATTTATTTCAAAGATGTCATGGGTTTTTAATAGAGTATGCTAATATATCATTCTCGTACTTTTAAAAACTGACCAAAATAGCGAATAATTACTTTACGTTTGTTAATGTGCATTTATTGACACAAACTGCAGCAAGATTAAAATGATTTATTCACTGTAATACTGCCTAACTCAAAGATCTCATATTGAACGTATCTCGTTGATATGACTATCTGCAATTTTTAATTGCATATTAACCACCGGCTATCTGTTGTTTCATTCCCCATAGTTTTTACTTCTCATAATAAAACTTACTTATGAGCTTTCAGCAAGCTTGTATGTGCTTCATTTCTACGTCGTAATCCAAGCAAACTAGTTTTCCACTGACCAAGTAAGTGTGATTTATCAATATTAATAGTAACTATTTGTGCTTCAGCCTCATTTAAAAGCCTTTGACTTGTATTCATTTCAACTTCCTGAGCTTCTATTTGAGCTTTATACAGAGTTATATCATCTTTTAGCTGGTCGATCTTAGTTTGTATACGATCAACCAAAATATCCTGTCTAAGTTTTTCTTCTTCAAACTATGAAATATGAAAAATGTTGACTGTCAGTTTTTTTTACCAAAAATTTATTAACATCTTTACTCACCTTTTAAATAAATTTAGCATTAAGTACAAGAAAAATTGGGAGATGTAATGAAAATTGCTTTAAAATAAGGATTTATTTCATTACTTCATTAAGGAAATTCAACATTATTTCTAACTCCAAGATACTGTTTGGTACTAGTAATTAAGCAATTACACAATTCACTGGTACCAATCAAAAAAAGTTTCAATGGCTTGGTAGTCATTTTACTAAACAGAAACGTTAGAAAACAAAACGTATATTAATTATCTGTGCACTTGTGGATTATTATCTCAATTAATTAAGCCTTAGAAGTGACTAAATAGAATTACCAAAAGTGGTAAAGTGACAGTAACATGCCTCTCATTCAATTTCGTTTATTCCATCGTGATTACTTGCATAAAACTAAAGTTAAAATAGGATACAAATTACTTTTTTTAGTCAGTCCTAAGTCATAGAGTGATGTACATAACCTGTTCTTTTTTTAATATTCACGTCAGATGTAACAGAATATTTTGTAAAATTTGTAGTATGTTCAAAGAATTTGCACACAAAACTATCTACGCAGAATTTCTTCAGAAAGCTACAATTTTATCTTGTTAGTATTCCAGCAAATAAATCCAACATTTAAGAATGGAATGAAGAAGGTTTATTTAAAGTTACATTAATCTAAATTAATACAGTTTAGGAAAGAATAGTGAGTAATCTTCCTCATAACTGTGAATATGAATTCCGATTCAGAGGTAGATAGTATTAAATTATCTGGGGACACTGAAGTGGTAGATTTTTAATCATACAGGGGTATGTATGTGTGCCTTCTTGTTTATGTTGTTAAAATTTGCTTGTGTTTAGACTCTATCGCAGTATGTGCATGTTAAGATAATATAGCAATAGATATGGCTGTTTGTACACAGTAGCTTAGTGGATATTGTCACAGTATTTGAACAGAACAAAATAAATTCCGGTACTGCAATCAATATTAAAGCTGGGATAAGAGTACATCTAGCTCATGAATTTGGAATGGGTTGAAACGAGAACCTTTTGTTTAACATCCCTGAAGCATTCCAACATTAGTCATTATTTTTAATTGGAGTCTCTTTGTGATTTGATGCCAAATGATTCAACAATAAATGTGCATATTGGTTGATATATTTTTCAATAATTAACCTCCACTTTAAATGTTCTCTGAGTTCGTGCACTAAAGTTAATGTATTTCTTTATGAGTCATTAATATTTTCTTAAAAATTACCTAACAGGTGTTGTAGTAAAATACACTCTAAAGTAATTAAATGGCTATCTTTTAATATTAATTCGTGTAACAAAACTAAACGTTGCTAATAAAAGGTTTATAAGAGTTTAAAGTGAAAACTCTGTAAAATATATAGCAAAATTTTGAGAACAGGACTAAATTATCCTTGACACATTGTTATAAACAACAAATTCTTAAAGTATTGAATCTGATTTCACGTGGAGCTTGTTTTAATCAGTCATCATCTGATAAACCTACTAAGACGTTTCACTGTTTCATACGCGGTGATCCGCTGTGTTTGTTAATATTGAAATAATATGGAATACACTTTACTGTTTAATAATTTAATAAAAATATTATAGTATGGGCTTTTTATGTCAAACGTGTCTTACGCCGAATATGTTCATTTCAATTGAAAAACAAACAATTCAATCGTTACTGCAGGTTTGGACAATATAATTATGCTACTATTAAACCCCCCAATGCAATGAACTTCCAAACTAGCAACCCTGTGACGCTAATTAAAAGACTTACGCTTCAGGAACTACTTTATATTAAATAAACATGTCTTTTATAACATGAGTGATGAGTGAAAACTTAGTAAAAATGTAAATGTCAACAAATGCATATTGTTAAGATATATGCAAGATTGCTAACAGTGTGGGGTAAAAATATTTTTCATTAAAGGCTTCCCACCATCCCGTCAGTTTACTATTTAAAACTATGAAGAAATTGACGCTAATAAATTACAATACAATAATAGCCAATCTATGCGGGAGATTTCTGAAAAGATAGGAAATGCAATAAAATATTGTATGGATTTTCGCGACCAAAGTTGCAGTATCCGTATAATAAAAGATATGGGCTTCTTCACAGAGTCACTGACTCAGGAGGTGTTGATGAAAAACAATAGTTTACAACAAATAGTTTCATGGCACCATTACACCATTTCAATAACATTTGCTTTAAAATACAGATTTATATGCAGTAAACAATAAGAGACTTTCTCATCGTATTAGTCAGGTTTTGAGTAGTAGAGTTTACTTTAGATGTGAAATTACATAGCGACTCAAACTTTAGATCAAAGTATCATGAAATACAAATCATACCATAAATTTCATATTGCTTATTTATTTAATAAATTTTTCACAGAAGGTATAATGGTTTTAATAACTCAACAATTTTTTATGTAGACTCACCTTATCTACATCAATATTTAGTTTATTAGCTGCTCTTTGTAAAACCATTAAATCTCCGGTAACATCTTGTTTAGCTTTATTCAGATAATATAGGCGTAGGCACAATTTGTCGACTTCATCACGCATTGAATGCATTTTCCTGGTTTCTTCAAACACAGTCTTAACGAAATGTTGATACTCTTCTCGAAGAGCTACTAGTCTATTCTGGACATCATTATATTTCCCATGTTGTTCTGCATATTCATTATGTTTATTATTTAAATGCAACTGATACCTTAAATTAGAAAAAGAGACATGTGAAAACAATTTTAGTGGTTTATTTCGAAGGGCTTATTTCAAATTGTAAGTTATATGGCAAATGATATTCATTTCATAAAGTTTAGTAATAATGACATAACGTAAAATGTCTCAGATTTCGGCAGCTTATCACAGTCTATGTCGTTATATCGAACGATAAATACAACTACAAATAACTGCGAATTACACTGATAGCTTGTGACATAATGATTGTCAACTAATAACACTTAGTTTTGTGAAAGTTAATAAGATATCCTGTAATATAATACAAAACATTAAGCACATGTAAAATGATTATGTGGCTTTCAAAATTTGAAGTAATTTTCCTCATGTAGAGAGGAGACATTTCAACTAACTGCTTTACAGTTTAAAGAAACCTCACTATATGTTAACTCTCATGATTCAAAATGTACATATAATGGCCTAAATTAGCGAAACATCTAGAATAACTAGACTAGATTATCAAAATTCAGATTAACATATATAAGGTTTGTATCAATATTTTTAGCACTGACAACTACTTTTATTGTATGCATGTATTTACTCAGATAATTGTGTATTTACATAAAATATGTCTAAAGCCCTTTAGATGGTTTAAAATGTATGGTCTCCAAACAAGGTGAAATTAATAAAAACCTTTTTCTGGACGTTATTATCACATTTGTTTAAAGAAATTTTTAAGAAGTTAAAAACGTGTCTTTTTACTTTGCAAGTTCTTGTTGCGAATTATACAAATTACAGCCAACTTCAACATGAGACGTTTTCACTCTTTTCAGCTCTTCATTCTAAGTATAGTGTTAAAAGTATTTAATACCCACTTTCTCCCTTAGATGAATTTCTGACTTGTGAATATGTTTCATGAGAGTGGCTTTCAATGATTCTTGAAAACGCGTCATCAAGGGCTAAATTGAAAATTCAAAAACCAACTTAAAAGACTTACATGGTCTGGATCAAGGACTATCATCTCATTTCCACGATCTCCAATATCCTCATCATTTCTATTGTCGACAGTGTGTGTTAAGTCAATTGTTTCTTCATTTCCGCCAACAGATTGTTCATTTTGTGCATTTAAATGATCAGACAAATCCATCCTAGATGAACTTGGAAACATATAAACTTTCGACTATTTTGAAAAATGCGAACACGCATAACTATGGCAATTGCCAATTAATGGCCTTAGAAGTATTTAATATCCAATATTTTTTAATGAGTTTATATAAATCATTAAGTTGGTTAGAGCTAGTTTCTTGATATATTTGATCATGATTTCAGGTTCTCGGTATTGATCTTTTGAATTACTGAGTCTCTCGAATGCATTCGGTTTAAGAAAATTCATATTATTGTCATATTGTTCTTTTTGCATTCTCCTTTCTATTCTTGTTATTATTTTCAAAAGAATTTCTTCTTTACTGTTTAAAATTTTTGTTTATTTTTCTTACGTTTGTTATCTTACAACCAATAATGGTGTATATACACGTATCCTTAGGCACTGACACAGTCCCTTGGAGTTTGGAAATTGGAAAGAAGATAATAAGGAGAGGTAGAAAGCGAGATAACGCCAACAGTAGAAAAAACAGAAACTTGGAGAAACGGGTGAGAAATTATGATGGAAAAGAGGAAATTGTAGAAGACAGAAAGTGGTTTAAAAATAGCGAAGATTATGGAGAAGTATGAGAGTTAACCAGGGCAAGATAGTTTGAGGAGTAAGTAGTAACATAAATATGATAATGCCAACTTGAAAAAAAACAAATTAGATAAGTTTGGCGGGTAGGATTGTGAATGTAAGAATAGACGGTTACTTACTTATATGAAACGCTTCTCAGTTAAAGAAGTAATCACTATGAGTCAAAGTTTTCGTCTGGTTAACTATCACCTTGAAAGACCGATGGCATGTCGTAAAAAATGTATAATTATCCAAGCACCTTTTAAGTTGATAAGTTGTAGTAACCTCTAATAGGCCTGTAAAATCGATGTTACTTGTATGAAAATTCCTTTATTTTTAATGTATTCGCGAATTCCTTTAAAGTGTGTCATTTTAATTTTTCCTATGTTTGCAAAAAATCGTTTGCTCCTTTATTATAAGAATCACTGAATCTTTGTAAGTAATCTGGTTCCTATACTTGTTTTTGTTGGAGTGTGTTTCCTATCACTGATTTTTTTTAGTTGCGCAATTCAAGGTTAGGAGACTAACTAGTAAACTTTTTTGAGCGAAGATCAGATTTATTTGTATGGCTTACATACGAAAGTGATATGTATCGACTCAATAAATAGTAACCTTGGGAAATAACACAAATGGCAAAGTAAAGTCATTGAAAAGGCATGTAAAACTATACGTTCAGATGAGAAACTGCTTATATAAATGTATTTTTAAAATTTATGAGTGGAACATAAAGGTATAACGACGAATTAACACTGAGGGTGAAATTGTGGCAACTAAAAGTAAGGCGTAAAATACACCTACTAGTTTGCAGAGTTTTAGAAATGTAACAACATTTGCTGCTAGGGATGTTTTATGTCACGGCATTTATGATAGTTTGGCAACAAAGATTGTGTTTATAAGTAATGAACCATAATTATATTGAGTAGATCTGATTTATGCCTGTTGTGACGCGTGGTTTCATTTTTTTATTCGACCTCTAAACCTCTGTTGTCAATTATTATCTCGTCTAGGTAGACCACTTGATTCAACTCCTGAGCTTTGATTCGACCCTCAGGCTAAAACTAAACTTCAATGTGAACACAAAACAGAAGACAGGAATTACGGTGAAATAACACTTTACTGCACGGTTTTAATATGTACAGAAACCAGGGCATTTAGATTATCGTAAATGTCCTTTAGGCTTCTAGAGATTTCTATATCCTACAAAACACAGTAGTAGTAAGATAACTGTCCAATCATAGATATATCAGGCGGCTTCTCATTGTCCAGAATTTTCTAGTAATCAACGTATCTGCGTGCTGATTGGACACAATGTTCTTTGTTGATTTCTACGCCTTTCTGAACTTGTTCAAGGGGTTTTCTGGCTCTACCCAGTTATTTCAAAAGGACTTGACGAAGGTTAACTAAATGTCATCAAATCTGTCGCCAAATGCCGCTGGTATATCCAAGAAACAGCACTTTTTCTTGTTGAAATTTTTTTGTTTTGATTATGCTAAGACACAGTAGACGTTAAATACATAGCTATAATCGTGTCCCAGTGGAATTTACGATTCCATTTTTAAAGCCACCTAAACACCTAATACAAAAGAGGATCAGCATGAGCAGGAATGAAAAGATGAATTTTCGGAGGTTTGGCAAACGTTTATGCGATGGAAGTGTATACTAAGATTCAAAATCATACGAAAAGCATTCTGAGGAGGTAAGCAGAAATCGAGTTTTCTTATTTGTTTATAACCCAGTTTATTTTACTACAGTCTACATGCCTGCTCGTCCCTGTATTCACTGAAGGTGTTTGCCTTTATCATAGATTATTAACCGTTAATGATAAAATGGCTAGTATTTTTGTCACAATACAGGCAAAAACATGTTTTCGTGTTGTAAACGGCATTTAAATTTATCATAGAGGTTTACTATCCTTCACGCACATTAGTGTATTTATAGTGATAGGCTTAATGGCCCGTATCGACAGCATTAATTACTTTTATTTCAGAGCCTGATTCATATTGAATAAATAGGAGAGTAATGTCATCGTATTACACCAACTGCTGATACACTCATGGGTTAAATAGCGTCACAATTTAATTGATACGGCGAAGTATTTTAATACTTTAAATTATAAACTCACATAAGTTAGTTTACTAGTTAGCGCTGTGAAGCATGGGAATCATCAATAACTGAGATGCATGTATATAAACGTGTAAGGCGAGCTGCTATTAAACGAATTTAATACGAAGGTTCAAACGAGTTCCAAAAAAAAAATACTTTTCACTAGTTCATGGTTTAATAGGTGATAACTTAAGATGATATACGATAACGTAGTCATTTTCACGTTGTGCTACACGGTAACCAAAAGGCCAGAATTGTGACACAGTTATCATCACTTTTCGCGTGTGCTTACTATACAGTTACATTTACTTTCTCATTTCTCATTCATTACTACGAACTGCAATGAAAAAGCCGAACTGAAATATGTGCAGATAAATAATTATTTTATGCAAAATATTACATAGAATTTCGATTATATCAAGTAACTTGATAGCTCTGTCTGCTAGTCAGTTCATATAATCGCCTTTAACTTTTGCAGTTTCGCTTAAGGTCATCTGCTGATTCATGAAGATATACCACCAAAGTTCTGTTGCTGCTGGACTCCGATAAACATTGAATATGTAAGCCCTAGCTCCACAGGTCTCGGTAAACTGCTCCTTGGTTTCAGTTGTCAACACAAAGTAATTTCAATAAACCTCGTTTTTAAGTTGTTAAAATTCCTTAGAACATTTTCAATACTCTCTAGTAACTGTATTAGGAACCCTCTATACCATCCAATCAATAAACCTTTATTTTAAATGATAATTCGATCATCGATCATCATTCTCACTATAACCTCACTTTCTCTCTTTTAATAAATTTTGTAGTTAGTAGAAGCTTCTTAAGTTCGGCCACCTTAAATGAAATATAATTGACAAACAGCAACATCTGCGAATGGTAACTAAAAGCGTTATTTTAAAGCTAAATGCCTATCGCACATAATAAATAAACACACTACTACTCAGATTCACAACAAAAGCCTGTGAATAGATTCGAGATCATGTCATTCTGACTCAGACTACCAAAGTTTTCTAATATAGCGTAATTACACGACATAATCATTATCCTTTGTGGATTGTACAATAACATATTTTAGCACAAAGAACAATGTACAAAATTTATTCCCTGCATTATTAGGCCATATGATTATGCAGTGGCTACATGAAGTGGTGAAGCTAGTGATCAACGCAAGATTTCAACATACAGGTTTAATTAAAAATTTAAAGTTAAATAGTACAAATTTTTACAGCGGCTGATTACTATCTCACGGAAACACATACAATAACTTATCAACAGTCTAAAGTGGGTCGATATTTTGACTTCCTCTGTTGGATACGTTAACTCAGTTGATTGGCTGTAGACATAATTTAGTTCCTTAGTTTTTTAAGTACACTTTTTCGTGGACAAGTAACTAATTTGATGTCTCTTTACTACTTGTTTGTTGTGTTGTAAATTATTAGCACAAATTTCTTGAATCCCTTTAGCTGTATCAGTAAAAAGAATTGTTTACGTTTTCATACAAAATTTGCACCTAACGTTAAATGTAGTACCGCATGTACACCAATAAATTTATTATTGATAGATTTATATATGACTCAAGAACCTGTCGGTCATCCTTGTCTGTGAGAGACGTTCTGCGCCGTCAACTACCTAATATTTTTTGTTAATTAGCTTATCTGTTTCCAGAATCAAGGCCAGCGTTATGAACTAACAAAAAATAGCCTGATTGATGGATCATATTAAGATTGGTTGAAAATTTAGGTGACAGGAAAAATACCGGCGATGGGATGAAACCAAATCAAATAGATAAGGTACATTTAGTGTCACTGAAACATTAGTAATAATAACAATATTGGCAATATTTAAAAAGTTAAAGTAAATAAAATGGGCAAATGGATACAGGGATATTTTGACTCTCATTACTTAAATCAAATTAGCGTGAAAAAGGTCGAATTACTGCATATCCTTGTGATGTGAAGTTAAATCAGAACTACTCCAAGACGATGATTTCTGTGGATATGTAATGCAGAAGCAAAGAGAAAATTTTATTGAACGTTCCTTTGTCACGGGGATGTTCTGTGTAAAATATAGGAGAGCGGCTTTAAGCAAAGTTAACAGAAGAAACGCATGCTGATTACGCTAAAATTAAGTCCACAGGTAGAGCGTTTCTTTGGTTATAGAATGTTCCCTGGATAGAACTGTTCTCCTCCAAAATGATGCTACTCAACTCAACTAAAGGTCTCGTTGATATTTCAATGTCTACTTAATTGAACAGGAACTAACAGCAAAACGAAGGACGGTAAATGATCAACACAGTATAATTGTTGATGGACGAAAAGACTAAAATATATCATTTATGCTATTTAGGGTATATTTTACATTTTTAATATGCTGACAAACTCTGGAGGTTGCTGTGATAGGTTACATAATTGATAAAAACGAAAAGCGAAGATTAACAAATAGTACATTCGAAAGGTAGAATGATTTTTGTGAGAAATTATGAAAAAAATATAGCAATACTCAGGTCAATACATACTACGACAAATGTTTACGTATAAATAGGAAGCCACTTTGGGATAGGGAATATAGTAGTAGTATTCATAACCAAACAGTTAATTAGGAAAAAAACAATAATATTAAGGGAGGCAAACAAAATAGTTTTGTGAGAGCCGTTATGCAACCATTAAGGTGGCCATTTATTTGACAAGGTGTTAAGTTATTTTGCGAACGTCACTGCAATATGCTTTACTAAAAAACATATTTGCTAACTGTCAGATTCTTACTAGTGGTTCCAACCATCAAAACAAGTATTTGTGTGTTTTTCATCATAAGTCTCTTTTAACTCAAGGTCGCTATAGGCAGCCCACATTATAAAGAGCTTTATTCTGTTAACCGCGCAATAACCAATTCTCAAACAACTTTATGTAATGTCGAGCAGAACCCCGAGTAATAAGCTGTAACACAAAGAACATTGGGCACAGTGTAACAAGGCCCGACGTTTTCTTAAACATTTATTTTGATATTTTTCAGCCTTTTATCCCAGCGTGATATTATTTAGCGCTAACCTAGGAGCTCAGAGTCAATTTCAGTGAGATTAAGATGAAAGGCTGGACTGCCTGTGTTAGTCTCAGTGGTGTAAGTCTCTTAGTTTATCCAACGTTTGTTTAAATATGTTAATTCAAATATCTCAATTTATGTGGTGAGTTTAATTCTTAGACAATTCTTATTGTGATGCCTGCTTTAAACCGAAAAACTGACACAAAACCATATTTCTAACACTGAATACGTCATATTAACTAAAATGCCTAATGCTAAGTTAAAATATAGATCTTATCTATGATATACTGTCTAAGGAATATGTCAATGGTTCAAATCCTCTAATGGAAATCCTCAACATGAAGTATTGACGTTAACCTAATTTTAATGAACAATCGACTGTCTGACGACTACATGCTGGATGAGAATGCATAAGTCAATGTTTGCATAGACAAAAGCAATGAAGTTAAAAATGAATACAGAAAAATAAATTTAAGATCTGCCCTCATAAGGCGGCTTTTGTTTAAAAAGTGCCCTGAGTGTTTTAGTCATCTAGAACGAAAGGCCGAGAAGTTTATTTGGTAGAATGGTATCAAAATGAAACTTAAAAATAGACCCAACGTAAAACGTGCTGTTCATGGGTCATCTTGAAAAACAAATCCCTGCCCATCTCTGAATACCTTAACTGGGCAAACGTAAGACAACAAACTAGAGATCCAATAGCATGAAGAGATCAAGCAAACAATACGTAACGTAGTTGAGGTCTATATGAACTCTCTAATTGATAGCTAAAACGTGGTAGTAAATTATGCTGATAACTGACTCCAACAGTATTATTCTACCTATTTTTATCCTATAGGACAAGTGATAAGTAAACCTCGAAGTCGGGTTTCCATTTTAGTAGAAATAGGACGAACGAAAATAATTATGCCACCTGTCGAAGCTAACTCGACCAATGTCATTTGACCAGATCCCTCAAATTAGGATACCATGGCACAACTAGACCTTAAGTGATTACTCACGATCTAAGTACTAAGAACAGTCGAAACTTGATTATCAACGCAACAGCTGTACCAGTAAAAATAACCTAATCGTCGTAATCCACGTATATCTGTGCAACAATCATAAATATCAACAGATTTTTGGTCAAAAACAAATTCAAATATAATGGAATTATCGATGAATTACAAAATACTCCTGGCGGTATTCCTCCTGGATATGTAACATAAAATGGTGAATAACGTCAATTACGCTTAGTGCAATGAACGGAACTGAATCAAGCCGAACGGTACAGGTGATCAACGGTACAAATTCGCTACCAACATTGATACCTACTAATCGGTTATTTGTTTAGTAATATCTCATCACAATACTCCCTTCCCTACCTCTTACTTAATGCTTTATAAATAAGCATGTCATCTTACTACAAAAATATTACCCTGTTGACTACCTGTCAATTGATTTGATATCAGTTCGTTAAAAATTATACATCAGTAAAACAGTCTTGAAAATTGTTATCACTTAATCGATTCGTATGATTAATCGTCCATCAAATGAAGTTTCACTTATCACTTTTATTAATCTAAAATGTTTTCATTAAAAGTGAATCTTTTACGCCACCCTTCTCTATCGTTATCGAATCCGCTCATCTCAAAAAGAATACCTTTCTGGAATTGGTGCAAATAACAACAATATAAACAGTAATTGAAATCACAGATAAACATCCCTAGTTCTAAATGAAAAAGAAGCACGCAAACCCCACAATAAGGATAGAGAGGATATAATAATACACCAGAATGCTCACAACCCCCTTGCATTTTAAAGCATTTCTTCGACGATTTCATATTAAGGATCGGAACTTAAAAGGAAGAGTAAAATTATAAATAAGCACTTTGTAGTAGTTAAATTTTGAAGGATATAAAATCCACAGGTCTATCAGAGATGGTAAGCACTGCAGCCCCCTTTAAGAAAGCATTCCTGAAGTGGATCCAGACGTGTCGATAAAATCTGCCGAAAATACACCTGCTAAGGTTCATAAATGAAGATGACGCCTTGATTCCTGCCAACGAACGTATGACCAGCGTCACAACAAAAAAGTGAGCTAAGCTTTCCCCACCTTGCGCCCCAGTCCAGCTAACTAGAGGAAGTCCAACGTCAGCAAGAAACCTTGATTCTATAGGCACCTTATCAAATAGATAGCAAATGCTCAACCCGTGCATATATATACGATAAAGATAGCGTTCTTGTAAGTGTCACAAATGGCGTAATAAATTAAACAATGAACCAATGAGGTTTAGCGTCTCACTAAGTGGGAAACATAAACCGAACGTGAAAAAGGCGCATCTTGGCGCGAGAGAAATTTAAATTTCCACAAATAAATTACAAAGATAATAGGCTAGCCAAGAAAATTCTAGGGATCTAACATCCTTGACCAACCTACAGCTGAATTCCCTCCCCGTTAGTTTTTAAAGCGAAAATCGTATTTCATAAGATTTACGCACCAATAAGCAGAATTTAGCCTCGATTCCAAAAAGAAAAACCAGTCGACTGATCAGCTAATCAAACTATAGCTCAATATTATTATGAATTGAGTCAGCGTTCATTGTTTTTTAGTAATTTCGGACTAAACATACTCTTAGTTTACATTTCTTGCTTCCCTTATTAGTTGAATAATATGCTGACCCCCTCAGACATTTTCCCTAGTATACAAACGTATTCATTCACGCAATCTAAGCATGTTAAAGTTTCAATCAGTAACAACATTTTCATATGTTGCTTATTTCAGTAAACAATGGTTATAAAACCAATTTGTAAATGATTTAAGTTGTTTGTTTACTATGAATTTCATGTAGTTCTTAGAAAGCTATATTGTGATAATATACATCCAAATAATCTATGTTATACAATATACCTATTGTACTTAGATTTTACAATTACAGCCAAGTAACTAGAATGTAACTTGAATTCACGAGAAATCGCTAAGTTGACAAAAATAGCAAAAACCAATTAGATAACTTGAATACCAAAGAATAATTATCGCATTCGACAGGTGGTAATAGGAATTATTTAATGCATAATAAATATGATCAAACAAACAAATAATTAGGTACATATGATACAAACACATGTAATTACTCTACAGCCAGAATAATTAGAACATTCTTCCAGCCCTTTTGTACATTAGAAAAGTAACAGACGAACAATTAATAATAAGAGTTATAGCAGATTTATGAGAAAAATAATAGAGCTAAAAAAGAACGTAGTATAGTGAAACTATTTTTATACTAAAGACCAAAACAATAAAAGCGAAGCACAATAAATAAGAAAAGTGAACAGTTAAGTAAAACAACTATTTGAATACGAGAAAAATAAAGACTAAATGTAGGGGGATACTGTATTCATTATTATTAATATTATTATTATTATGGAATGAATATGTTGTCATTTTAAGCAGTATCTAGGTAACAGTAGAGGAAAAAGAAGAAAATACCTCTAGATCCATTAGAATAGTCTGTAGCCAAGAAACATTTCGAAATCGGTTTTGAAAGAACCATATTAGGTGATTAGCGCCGAAAATAATTCAATTAAGAGGGACGGTAAAGTATGGGAGATAAAAAAATATTTAGACGTTGAGCAAAAGAAACGTTGTCGTTAAACTTTACATAAATTGTGAAAAACCGGAGAAAAACTATTTTTGTAAATTGTAAAATAACATTCACATATGAATTATGGATTGGGGCAATATTCAGTTACAGGGATTGAAGAATTAAGTGTAGCATCATGAACTAACTCAGGAAAAGCAGTTACTGATTTGTCAAAAGAACCTGGATCAACAGTTTTATCCCGTACACATGTTACATTTGTCAACTTAGGGCTGCTTTGTGGCTCTATGAGAAAAGTGTTTTCGTTATGCGATTGATGTTGACGTTGAATTAAAGGGTGTCTATAAATCCAGTTCTCTCCTTCTCCACGAAAGTGTGCCGGCGTCCATGTATATTTCGAGTCTCTTCTTTGTCGGGCTAAATCTCGTTGTCGCTGTTCTAGACGATGCTTAGCATCTGATGCTGCATCGATATTGCCCACTTTCAGATTGTAAGTCACTTCTTCCCATAAACTACATAATTTTCAGAAAAGAGTTACAGAATGCACATTTAGTAAAATAACTTTTTACCCTGTCAATTACAGCCTAATAAGTAATCAGTGTAAAAAGATTTTTGAGGAATTATTTGAATTTTATCTGGCTAATTACATACTCCTGCGGACAAAAATCAAAATAGCAATTTTAAGTGCGTTACATTCAAACATATAAAATTTTACTTTCAAGTACAGAGATCTGTTGGGTGAGATGAGACGTGTATTTTTAGGGGCGAACATTTCTAACCCATCTTTTCATTGTAAGAGGGCAGTATCGCTACAACACTGGTTGTCTAAGGAAAACATTTAACTGGTGTTACACGCCTATACAGTTGGCAGTACGACTTTGCACTCAGACTTTCTAATATTAGTCTTACTGCCCTTCAACAGACCTGCCTGGTGTAGTAAAACATTAAGGAACCATTATCCCTGCTGGTATAGATCGATTGGTCTAATAATGATCAGTAAGATAGGCAGTTACGTTTAGGTAGCGGCTACGATCAGATAGAGGTCTAATCGCAGTCATTTATTTATCACATTATAAAAGTGTTTTAGATTCAAAATTACTACACAAGAAACAGAGACTAAATGAAACTATGTACAGTTCACTAGTAATCAAATGCATGACAAAAAAACAATTATCATGGTATATAAACCGTTAAATATAATGAAATTAACGTACCGTCTTGATTCATTTTCTTCTTGGCGTGAACGAGGAAGTACATGTTTCTTTAATGTTGGTAGGCTACGCGTATCAATGAACAATTCAGTTTTCTACAAAGTTAAAAAGGGATTTTTAAAGTGATTTATATACCATTTGTATTTACTTTATCATCAATATCTGATATTGAAAAATACATACAAGTATGGCTTAGAGAAAACGATTATCCACATTTACTAAGAGCTTTGTATCATGCAGAAGATTCGGTTCAGCATACAGTTCAACTTTGAAATTAGAGATATTACTATTAACTAGCTTCGAATGTCTTAACTTCAACTACCGTGCATAGGGATTATGATGCATCTGGCGAAATAATAAACTGGTAAGAGTTTTATTAGCGCTATGATTGATAAAATAAATACGAAATCAGTTGAAAGAGCCTATGCACAATGTTACCAAACTGTCCACTAATGCATTGTCCATGGTTGAAATTCTTGTGTTCGACGGGAGATTCTTCCATCAGTTATTTACGGATATTCACTAATAAATAACCCATTCACAAGTTATACAAAATCGACTGCTGATTATATCACTGTATGAAACCAAAAAAAAAAACGGAAAAGCGTGAACAAAACTTGAGATAATATTTTATTTTCTCACTTACACCGTTAGACCACTTTGCCAGCATTTTATCATTCCATTCACCTTCAACAGATAGAAATGCTTTCTTATCATTAGGTCCGAAAACCTCGGCGCGTAAAGTATCTTTTTTACCACCATAAAACGGTTTGGTTCGAAATTCAATGTTAGCTACGTAACCAGTTCTCGGGCACGTGATGCTAGTTTTGCCACCTAATTCAATCCATGGAACCGTGAGAATGTTTCTATAATAACATAAACGATGAATGTGATAA
Organism: Schistosoma japonicum; assembly: GCA_025215515.1. Taxonomy (NCBI): domain Eukaryota; kingdom Metazoa; phylum Platyhelminthes; class Trematoda; order Strigeidida; family Schistosomatidae; genus Schistosoma; species Schistosoma japonicum. The sequence goes on from CM046069.1 coordinate 55,677,086, forward strand.
AAAGACGATAAACAGATAGCGCCTTTCAAAAGAGAAAACATACAAATATCTACATAGTATAGCCTGCTGTGGAAACAATAAAAATCAAAAACTGGTTTTACATCCAATACTTAATAACTGTATTTAAATAGCAGCAACCATTAGCTAAATCTGTTATTCCAAAACTAAACCAATAAGTTAAGAAATGGAATGATGTTCTGTTTGCGAATTTATTAAATACAGTACTACTGACTATAGAAAAAAGGAAGCTTTAACAAACAGAATTGACTAAGTGACTTTATCGAATACTGAAATATATTATTTTCCAGAGAACATGTGCTATCATTTAATAAAGTAAACAAATTAAAGCTACTGAGAAATACAAATAAGTTTCACTAAACGAATATTTCATATTTTCAAGTACTTTAGCAAAATGTAGTCCATGTTATTATTTCAGCACTACAATGCAATACATTTGACCTGAATTATTTCACTATAATTGTAATATAAAATGTTTTGTGACAAAAAACTTTAATTGGTCCCACACAATGATAACTAGTTTTGTCAACTTTTGATAGCGCATCGAATGCCCCCCAATTTGACAACCAGATCCAGAGATCATCATTAATTAAGAGTAAACTGGTAATTTATCAGAGACAACAATAAAAGCTGCGCGCGTTGTGGCTATATATACAGACGCTTACTAACCAATTTATTATCCATAATTATAAATTAAATGAGTTTGATTAATAATAAATAAATAAAGCGTATACTAATTTGGTTTTGTTGTTCCTTATTATTAATGTGAAACAAATTGATTTCCTTGTCAAATGATTGGTAATATAAAAATCAATGTGAAACACAATAGACTACAGTTATTTTCCTTTGTGAATACATACAAATATGAACATATACGAAGTATGTTAATAAAGCGATTTTCCAGTTACAATAGAGACTAACACTTTAGACGCATAAAAATGTTAAACCGATTCATGGTGCAACAAAACACTATTTTAGCCTAGCCAGATTTTGAAGTGATTTAGAGAAATTTAAAGCTACAATGCAGTCTGAAGTTTTCTGTTTTACATGATCGTGAATCATACAGACGGTGAGTCCACTAGAAGAATTAAAGGCTTTCAGATTACAAGAAATAAATAGACAAAACCTGCTATTTTAAGGCTGACAGTAGCATTTTCAAGGAAGGTGATTACATTACTCAGCAATGACGTATAACAAACAACACTCGTGTGAATACTTCCGCGCATTATGATCAAAATTTCATTTTCATTAGGTATTTGGTGAATTACGTATTGTGATAACTCTACGGTACCACTCAGTAAATGGCACCTATTCAACACTATAACTAAGAAAATCAACTACCCAGCAACTTTTAATTTCAATGAGACGTTTCATGAAGTATTAATTTATTCCATCCAACTTAGGATTCATTTTTCGGTAGCTAGAGAGGTATTTTATTAATTAACAGTTCTCTTACATCACTGATTTCGTGTGCTTTACATTGAAACAAATTATTTTACTACTCGTATCATTCTTCGCTGTTAGAAGTTATGATACATTGAAATAGAGCACGCTTTTCTTATGTTCCAGGATGTTATAGCAAATCTGAATACCACTAACCCCTTACAGGTAACTATTTTAAGGGGGAGGGGGGTTCCGATAAATCTGCCCTGAGTTGAGACAGATTAATGAAAGTGAAAACAGATACTATATGTGAAAAAAAAAACTGTAATTCGAATATTTCCCCTGTCCTTTTAATGTGCAATTTCACAGTATCTCATGTAAGACTAACGTCTATTTGGTGTCAACAAATTACTCCATCTTCCTCCTTCGGTTTTCGATCGATAGTCGTGATAATGTGAGGGATGACAGATGTATTAACGTAACTAGTAGCAATTGCCGGTTTATCGTATTAGCGTAGACTTAAACCTCCAAATCAAGCAAAAAAGCCTTTTCTAAAACAAAAATCCACAATCCAAGATACAACAATTTCACAGAAACTAACTGCTCACCTACTACTACGACTATTTCAGTGTTACATGAACCTACACATATGTATGCGAGGTTCCGTGTTAATTGTGAGCAACTGACTCAACGCTACGGATGAAGCAAAAAAGACAAACAAATCTGCTTTTCAAAATATAGAAGGGGAGGGGAAGGAAATATATACGATATGAATAAAAGAGAGTGGAAATACAATAAATACTTTTTCTGTAGCTTTTCTATAAAGAAGCTTGGATCACATGACTTGTTTACTAAATTTACATATTCAATCATTTAACCTAATTTAAGGAAATTTACTACAAAAATTTTGAAATCAAGTTTCTTATTCTATTTTTAGAAAAGTACAATTCTCGTTTAGTTTCCGGATGTTAATTTAATACACTGACGCAAATGTATCAAGAAAAATAAAAAATATATGGGATATTTACAGTAGATAATAGTAATTTTCAATTCTATTCTGTTACATCACAAAAGTTCGAAATAAAAGGCAACAGTTAGAGGCATTGACATAACAGTAACACAAATAAGGATTTCTATCGAATAAAGTAAAGATAGGCAATAAACAATGCAGGTCTGTAAATAGCATTCAAAGATGGGATTTGTTAGGATCAACTAAAGTAAATCAGTCCATTTTTAGTCTATCAGCTGCTAAAAACACTGAAAGAATGACCCATTTTTAATGCTAAATTAATATATTTTACCATGGTATGTGACAGAAATGTTAGAAGGTACAGGTGAATCACAGGTAGCATGATTTCAACCATATTATTAATCATTTGTACTAAACATAGGTCCTATTAACTGATATTTGGATTGAGTTTAGAATTCGAAATGAAACCTTTTTGAAACATGTGGCAAACAACAAACAGATCATGGACGATACACTATAAATAATAGGTGAGAAATGTATACTAACCTGCCATATCCACAAGGGAACGTTACCACATATTCTTCATCATGATTTAGTAAAGATATAACAGCTGAGCCAACCATTTCGACAGCAATACTCAGACCAAGGAATTTTGATTTAGTCCACAAGTGCCCATCTACAGCTATTCGATTACTGACATGTTCAGCATAAAAAGCGGATATGGGAGGATGGTGTGATACCTAGTGACGAAATTTCGCAAAAACGCATCTTGACAGAGTGATGTTAATAAATACTTAATAAACGAAAACACATTAAAGAAAGGAATAGATTTTTAGCACATGTACTACGAATAACGTGTCTGTTAATGTGGCACGTACGAGACGCATAACCCAGTGCTTCATTAAGTAGACAGTTACGACGTTACAACCTCCTATATAACTACAAGGATAGTCGACCAGCATAACTTAAGCTGACTACACATGAACCACTGGAATATGAAGAAACTCTATCCCGTGTTGAATTTTAAAGCATATAATAAATACTTTCTCAATCTGGCTGAATTGAGAAGGTTTTGTGAGGGTAGCTAGTAAGTTTAATTTATATGAAAATTCGTCAACATTTATTCGAATATGTTGACAGTAAATAGAAGATACATTTTAAATAAACTAATTTACACCGAAGAAGCTCGGATCAGATTGCAGGGTGAAATCTTGATATCTTTCAACTCCAATAGCTAATATTATTTCAAATGCAATTTATATTTTCAATTAAGTTTAGTTGTCTGTAATCGTTACAGATTTATATCAGTTGCGCACCAGTGAAAACCAGGTCCTAGTGTAGGATTCCTCAGCATTGTGTGCCCTCGATTCCGCCAATAAATCGAACCCAGGACTTCTTATATTTTACGAACGAATAGAATACATATTTCACCTCCTCAATAGTATCTACCTCTGAAAAGAAAAGGCTTCATCATTTGATGAAACCACCTTCAATGGCTAATATTAATTAGGTTGAAAAAATATTTGGATTCAATCATGGTCATGAAAACCAGGTATTATTGTTTATTTGGATACCAAACGAAGCTTTACGTTGGACAAGTGGATTGAGAAAGTTGCAATGGTAAAATAGGAGTATGGAAAAATGGCAAAGGGTGAAGAAAAATCTGATACCTGCGTGACATACGACAATCAGGAAAGTAAAGTCATTAAGAATAATGCAAACGTTTTCATAATAAAGAAATGAGTTTGCGTGACACATTTAAAGAAAACTTGAAGTAAACAACGATATTTATCCAATGAGGATTTAGTAAAAAAAAAATAATTGTGGGAGTCTACCTGTTCTGCTAAGAAAACTACAGAATTCTTAGGTGCCCAGGGCACAGGACCAGAATTACATAATGTGTCCTGTGGTTTCTCTGATGTATTTATTGAATCGCTCCCAGTTTCTGTAGATAGAGGCCAATAACAACGAAATATTTCACCTAATGTAGGATTGTAAGGCTTTTTAGCAACTGATGACCGTCTACCAGCATGAAATGCAGACAAATACCACCGAAGACAAGCAACCATACGATCACGAGGCGTTTGTGACTTGGGAATAACAGCCCACAAATCAGCATGCGCTAGAAAATCTGCATACATTTCCAGTGTAGACCGACGTTCGAGAATGAAAGTAGGCAAAGTGATTCTAGTTAAGTCCATTCCGATTCGAAGTTGAGAAAGAAGATGTGTTATAACAGAACCGTGAGACTGCACAGAACCTACTTAATAAACAATAAGTAACCAAGAAGGCATAAATAAACCCCAAAGAAAGTGATTTCAAAAAATTGACTACATTCTGCAAAAACGTAACAAATTTCTCATTATTTACCTTAAAAGCAAGTGCATTGTTTTATACATTTCTAACTGTAACGAAAACTAAACATTCACAACCATAAAAACAAGTATATGACTCCAAAGTAATTCTATTCAGTAAAAATTGATGACATTACAAGTCGAATGGTAAGCTCATTTAGTTATATCACCTTTATCAAGCGACAATTACATTAGGTTCCTTTCCGTATTTAAACTAGAAGTACGTCGTCATAAAAGACAACAGGAAACGAAACACAGTTTACTATGAAGTAAATCAATATTCCATTCAAGTGATAAAATTCAAGCACTGGAAATTCTACTACATTGATATTAAGGGCAATAATGATATAATGGCATAACAGTTTCACTAAAGATACTAATTTTCTAAAGTATACAAGTATTGCTCCGATTAAAAGAAACAGTACAAGCGGATATCTACCTAGTTAAATGAAGTGCAATTGCTTACAGTCTATCTAAATCCTAAATAAATTCAACAGAACAATAATTAAATAGTCTAAGAGTTTAGTAAAGTCCTATTACCATTCTTATGACATCTATCAACCCTGTGAAATATTACATTAAACAAACTATAGAATGTACCAGTAACCGAGTAAATAAATAAGAAAAAACTGTGAACACCAGTTAGAAGGGACATAGATAACATAATTCACTTACACTCTTCTTCATTTTCATCATCATACAATTCATCAAAGACATTATCTGTAGATAAATCTGTCGGGTTATTTGATGATGACTGACTTGAACGAAAGCGACCAGACTTTGTTGTGAGGACAGTTGGATTGCAATGACTACTGTTCATATTTGTATTACTGAAAAGAAAACATTAAATCAGAATTTCACATACAAGGTTACAAATATAGGGAAAAATTGTTATAGAAACATAATAGTCTGTATGAAGGCCATTAATAGTGGCGATTTATAATGTGATAATCAGTGACTTTGTATTCAAGCTATTCAATTGCATACGAATACTTCAACTCTTCCCGTTCGATTTAACTTTATTCGGACAATAGAGTGGAGTCACAAGCATCCATATACAATATAGCACTAAAAACAAGTACAAAACGGGTTACTAAGTTCCATCACATGTTAACATAAACATATAAGTAATTATCACATCAGGTCCTACTACTTATTTGAACTACATAATGATAGGTTCACATCTATCTGAATAACATTTTGAATACAATCATAAAATCATTACTCTGATTATATAAGAAATCTAAAACCACATTCAAAAAGATATTAAATAAATACAATTTGTACTACTGAGTGTTACAGCTAATACGCAAACAGACCATTCATACGAAAAGTAACCACAAAACAATTGAGTACAGAGGTAATTTAACGGTTAAATACACAATAAGTGAATAAGAAAATATACACTAAACCATAATGCAGTTGAGAAGGCATACATAATTTTCGCAAAAGCTTCAATGGTATATTGACAATAACATTACATCGTACTGTGTTCATATGTGAAGACACATACATACACGCAAATAAACTTAAGACGACTGAAATGTCTGTAATAAGAACCAAGAAAAACCGTTGAGTCCTAGTATATAAAATAGTCAATAGTGCGTCCTTATATATAATAATGTTTTGTAGCTAAACCAATGATTGGTGTAATATTATTCACTTATAGATTTTACAAATAATTTTTTTAATTAAATCCATATATTTAATCTTAGAAAAAAGACTCTGTTTTACTTTTGGCAGCAATTTTAGGCAACTTACAAAAATGCTGTAAAGATTGTACACAATAAAATCATGAGCACTCATAATAATCACAGTCGAATGACTTTTAGCAATATGAATAAGTTACACTTTCGACATCATAATAATGAACGCATGAAGCGACAATGACTGTGATAGCGTTTACATTATCAAATAAGTGAATTTAATTACTAGAGATTTTTAATGTTCGCTAGTTGTTGATACTTTGGAATTCTCAAAGCAAAATTGAAGCACAAACATAAGAAAGAAATGTAGTGAAAAAAACTTAGCTTCCCATAAGCAACTTAGAAAACAGCCTATTACATAATGCTGTAAAATTAGTCCTACTGAAAATCTATATAAAACGAGAGGGCAGAAAACTATGTTAGTGAAGCGACACATATATGATGTCAACTCTTAGCAACTATATGCAAACTGATAATATAAGATAATCATATGAAATAATTCAGCAATCAAGGGGTTTGTTAAGTTCACACGGCACAATAGATTTATGGTGATGAATCTGATAAATCTTCCGCAGATCATAAATGAATTTGTTAGGAAAATTCAGTAGAACCTTAGAATCAATAAAAACTATTCAGTAGCTTCATTTTCCTGTTTTGACTACTTAACAAAAAAAAACTGTAACGGCTTTTCTTTCATGCCGATCTTGCATTTAAAATCTAAGTAAAGTATTTGATATGGAAGACAGTTAATCTAAAAGGTAAAAACTTTAAAAGCTATTTTACAAAGGTTTATGTACATAATTTGCACGATCATTTACTATTCTATAATTATTATTATTATCTTTGTATTGTCTTAGTTTCCAGTTTTTATTTAGACCATAAATTAATATTATAGCATTTTCCTTGTATAAGTCAGGACCGGTTATTTGTAGATCACTTACTCCGTTTTTCTGTTGTCATAGTTGTTTATTGATATTATTATTGTAATTGGTCTGTTGTTTTTACTGGTTAGCGTTTTTTTTTAGAAAGGTTGTTGTTTCAGGGGATGGGGTTGCTAACCCCATGCCCAACCCTCCTCCTTTATCCGGGCTTGGGACTGGCAGTAACCCTAGTGGGGCTCCAGGTGGAGCACTTTAACAACTGAAGGACATCTGGAACTCAAACCAACTGTTAGTCAACATTAAAGTTAGAATTTCCAATACAAATGTGAAGACTTCTACTGTATGGGACTGAAACTTGGAGAACTACGAAAAACATTCTTCGGAAGATACAAGTATTCATAAACAACTGTCTGCGTAGGATACTTCGGATCCGTTGGCTGGATACCATCAACAACAACCTCCTGTGGCAGAGAACAAATCAACTTCCAGCCGAGGAAGAAACTAAGAAAAGACGATGGAGGTGGATAGGATACACACTAAGGAAACCACCAAATTGTGTCACAAGACAAGCATTAACATGGAATCCTCAAGGCCAAAGGAAGAGAGGAAGACCCAAGAACACATTGCGTCGGGAATCGGAGACAGACATGAAGAGAATGAAGAGCTCTTGGGAAGAGCTGGGAAGGAAAGCTCAAGATAGAGTTGGTTGGAGAATACTGGTTGGCGGCCTATGCTCCACATGGGGTAATAGGCATTGATTAATTGATTGAATTGGTCTGTTGTGTGGTCTGGTTATCCATATATATAAAGTGTTTAAAATATACTAAAAACGTCTTTGGGCTGGTGAGTCAAGGTCATTTGTTCAGGCCAGCTAGTATCAGGCCGACTGTTTTAGGATATGATAAAGGTCGCGCGCTAACGTTTTGTGTACATTAGTCTTAGCAAGGTTATTGTTTTTATTCTGTACGTAGCGAATGGTAGAGTGTCAGGGTATCACAGTATATAAATTAGTTTAATCGTCATTAGTAAAGATTTGAAGGTGATAATTCCTAAAAGTTTGAGTAAATATTTCATAAAGATTTAATCATCTAAAAGGTACTGTGACTATAATATTAACCTGAATGAATAATACATACTCTTTGGTAGTTGGTGAAGAGTTGGTCATCATACAGCTTACGGAAATATCTTCTTGAGTATCAAAGAATTCTTCTTCCTCTTCCTCTTGATCCAATTGAGCACGATCATCATCTGAAGACGAATAAGATCTAATTGGCATTCTCGGTATGGATAGAGGCGGATAGTTTGAAGAGGGCGAACCTAATGCATCAAAGCATCTTTTTGATATTACAGTATCATTAGGAAGAGATGAAGAAATAGCCTCTAGTTGTTCAGTATTCGAACGCATTGAACGACATTCGAAAGACGATTCTGTGGTAGAAGATGGTCGTTTGTGTAGTTTGCTTTTATCTAAACGTCTAGAATTACGAGTAGAATGTTTTCTGGATGATTTTTGTATGATAACAGGAGAAGTGCTAGATAATGATTCTTGACAAGAAGTGAATGGGTTATCTTCATTAAGTTCGCCACTTTGACTATCTGGAAGTGCATGATGATTTATGCTGTGCTTTACTTGCAGATCATAATCTGAAATAAATTAAAATGCAACGACTAAATAACTGAAGCATACGAATGGAAGACGTTCACATACAAGTGTTTTTCAAGGGGAATAGACGATTTTGATTTATAAAAATATTCCTGCAAGTGAAATGTGAGCAAAAACCATATATGTAAAAATAATATTTTGTTTAGTAGAATTGAATAAAACATTAACTGAAATTTTACGACTTCTGAAATATTTCGATCTCCAAATCATTGATATAATTTCCGTACAGCCTTAATAAGATTTTTACTTCAAAAGCAAAAAGTATGACACAGTGAAATTGTATTACATGACACTCGGAAGATCAGTGATATATTCGGGTTAACGAACATAACTGTTAAATAGATATTTATAATATGATAGATTTATGTATTGTATTTAAACAAATTACCTGAAATTTAATATTAATGGATTATGAAATCAATATCACACAGTATGACGTACAATAGTCATACACTTTCAGGAAGGGCAACTAACTTTCCGAACTGTTTTTCAAACGACTGTTTCATTTGTTCTCAGCATACGTATATCGAATATTTTATTTCTACTATTGTCATGTTCCCATCGCCTTATAAAATCCGCTGTCATTCAGGAACCGTAATCAGTTAATTATGTATCTGTACCCCTCCCCCCCTAGTCCCTAGTCATTATTGTTCCCATTTTGCATAAATATTGTTATTTATACTGGTACGCTGCGTGGTCAGGTTTTGTATGCATATAAACGAAAGAGTAAAATATAATTTGACTGTCTGGTGATTGGATCAGATGTCTCGTTTCTTCATTCCAGCTTGGGGGCTAGTAGTCATGGAGCAGATGTGTGCATGCACTGATTGGTATAATCGAAGTCACTCATTACCATATACTAAGATTGCCCAATTTTTCAAGATAAAACACTAGCAGGTCAAGCGATCAATATTCCACGAATCCACACATCACGCATCAAACCAATGAAGTCATTGACTGCTAAGGCCAACAGCGAAAGGCCGAGTGTACTGCGTAGCGGTTTGCTCTGTATTAACAAACGGACGGGGAATATGAACCAAGAAAATATGTGTAGGCCCCACGTCTTTGATCATAGAAATCCTCAAAATATCGCCCGTATATCATGGAATAGACGAATTAGCAGCATTGATGTTAAGTACAGAGTACTAGGAAAACACAGCGAATCGGTTGAAGAGGTCGTAAACCCTCACCGAATGAGATGGTTGGGACATGTCTAAGGTAAACCCAGCCACCGCCTGTTTAGCTCGACGATGTTAGCTGGGGTCGGAGTAGAATGGAAGACAAGTAAAGGTGGACGAACTAAGACATGTTATTAGTCCACGAAGCCACTGACTGTTTATCTAAACCATGTTGGTAGATGCAGACTACTTGGTTGGGGTCCGTGTGATAATCGAAACAAGTGGCTGGAGACACTAAATGACATGACTTATAACTAGTCACAGTAGCATAATTGTATTCACTCCTTATGTTCATATACATCTAAAGTATATACATTTTGCCGCACTTCTTCCAGTTGAACTATGTTGTCATATTAGTTTTGTAAATTTGAACTCGTTCAATGTGATGAAGGCAACTTTGATCTACGAGCATATGTGCTAGGTTCTGACTGAAGAAAATCTAGCTAAACTGGTAGACTGGTCAGTCTTTTGGTTTAAATATTTAGCTAAATATTTTTCAAAATGTCCCTGTACCAAATGTACCCATCATCTAAGTTTAACCTCAAACATTAGCTATCAAAATTTACTATGTAAACTTCATTTACACATTTTTACGCCTTGTTACTTTTTTTCAGTCAAGAGATCAGATAACTTGAATAGTCGCATATTACTAAAAAATGCTTGTTAAAGGTCAAACATTCAGTGAATAACGAAAATTCATTCACGAAACACTACATTCCGTTACTAAAAAGGTGTAATTGATTTCACTTACATTTAAAAGTTGAATTATATAAGGAGTAAACATACATTTGACGTGATTTGTAAAGGGCATAAATTTACATTTTACAACAATGAGCTTTACCTTTCACTTTAAGTGAACAACAAACATTGTTTGCTCTAGATGTATCAATTTGTAGTGCACGTTGAATGTCAACTGCATCTGAAACAAAAGTGTCATTCAAAGTAATTGGTATTCGATATGAACCGGTGAATGAACCCTAAAATATACAGATAGAAAAAGATATTTTTTTAAAATGAGAACAATAATTTTTTAAAATTCAAATGTAAAAATTTGATTTTCTTTATTAATGAAAGTAAACAAATGAATCAAAAACCTAAAACTAAGTCTAATAGATAGTCAACAGAAAAAACTATGCATCGCAAATGGTAAACAATTCTATATTGGTTTATATTAATAGAGTATATAATGTTCATTATTAACGACGTGCAATAACCTTGTCATGTGTTGTATTGATGTCAAGTCAACAAATCAAGTAATAAAATTAAATAAAATACATTTGGCGATTACTCGACTGTGACATTTAAAGATACATAAATTCAGCCATTCATGAACAAAATTCGCATTCACTAAATGATTTAAAATAATGAAGGAATTAAACATGAAATCATTATAAAACTACCGAGAAACTGAAGTGCAGGCAACAAGTGTTTAGGGATGAATAATATATTTTTAGGGTGAGATTCTAGAAACTATTGAGCTAACATCAACAAAGCAAATATTGACGAGCAATATTATACAAATTTTCGCACTATATATATCGAATAGGTAAACTGGTAAGTTCAAAAACAATGCATAACAACAGTCAAGTAAAATGAAATATCTGCATATTGGAGATAGGATATATAAATATTTACACGTAAATGAATATAAGGAGACTACTTATTGGTCAATAAAGTATATTCCATTTTTTACTAGTTGTTTATAAAGGAAACAACAAATTAATGTTTCATTTATGATGGATAATTTGTTCTATTTTATGATATAAAATTCATTAATTTATAGGTATAATGTAAATATTTTTAACAATGGATTTATTTCTAAAAAAACAAGATTATTGGGACAACAAATGGGTGTACCATAACATACAAAATAAGCATTGTGAAGAACTTCGAGGAAGTAGAATAAATGAAACAATTCAAATGAGGACAACATTGTAATGAATTTCATTTAAGCAACATTCCACTATTTTCGAGGAGTACAAAACTTCACTGGATTTTATTCTACACTACTGAGTTAAAGGATATCTTTATGGAGACATTGTACCTAGATTAGATCAAGGTAGAATATATACTGTTGCAATTACAGGCGAGTAATCCTTCAGAAATTGACAACAGTTGACAATAATCTTCAACTCCAAACAGTTATATAATAACTAGTGGACGGCAGAACAACTCCCATTGCAACGTCGTATGACTGAACATTTACTGTCATTTTACATAACATATTATGGAGATTATGCTGACTAATATACCACTTACAGCAGTCACACAAGAATATCGAGTGTAGAATATAAATTAGTTTGTCGTTGATTTAAACCAGTAGACACAAAAAGAATATCCAGTGACGAATTAAATTCACAAAGTACTGACAATTCCTACTGTAAATAAAATAATATTTAAACACAAAAACTTTCTAGCGTAAGAAGCACAACATTTTACAAGTGAATGGCCTGTAGGGTTATGTTTATATAACAGTTCACTTGATAAATGATATCATTTAATTCAGTAATGTAATCAATCATCAATAGGCTACAAATTATAATCATCCTCTACATCATTTTAACAAACCAAACGTGTTTATAAGAGTCCTTAAAATTAAACAATAAAATTAAAACAATCCTTCATTCGATTTCACTATAAAATCAAATAACACATAAAGAAGCTACAAGGATAACTTCTTCAGATTCAACTGGTGTTGTATTATGAGGACTAGAAACATTCTATTGAAATGTATGTCAATTTTCAAAAGTCGAGCCTGCTACATATGTACATCGGCCTAAGTTCTCATACCACATTAACACAAAGAGACTATATTACCAAGAATAATACAATAAAATAATTCGACGTGAAGGAGTGAAGCAAACGTGTGTATGAACCATTGTGACCAAATGTGAGCCATGTCACCTAGTATCTCCAGCTGTCCATAGCAATTATCGAGCCGACTTTCCGATCCGGTCTCTTGATGAATCGGAACAGTTTTCTAGTCATACCAATAGCCTCAGTCGTACTTATCGTCTTGCGTTTGTCACCCATAACTGCACATAGTCACTCCACAGGCTTTTTGTTAGTCTACGCTATAGTTCCCAATGCTTATCATTCTCCTAACCAGGTTAGATGAGTTTTTCTTTTGTTATCAGGTTTGACCAAGTGTAGTTAGATTAATAAAATCACACATCCTTGAAAATCGAATCACAGAAAAAAGATCTCTTTGTTGAGGTAAATCATAGTTTTTAGTATTAAGATAAAATGAGTGATTGCATGAAGCCGCATAAACAATCCGTTTAATAGTCGTATAAAATTAGGAGCGAGTCACTTACATTCAATTTATAAAAGAAGGCAGTTATCTAGCATTAATAAATTGTATAATTACAAATCGGAATGCCTATTTTGTATATCCTATGATATAAAAGTAATCAGGAGTAAAATATACCTGGATTTTTTCTTTAAAAAAGGAACCTTAAATGATGTATGATACAGAGATGCTTCATCGTATTCCATTAATGTTAATTTACAAAACAAATAGTATGATCAAAACATTTAAGTGAATCATATCCTACCATTATTATGAATTTATATCTTAGTAGCGCACATACTCTAAACTGAAATGTCAGCAGTCTAGAAAATTTTTGGATTGTAGTCTTGAGTAATCTAACAAAATTATATAACAGATGGATTCCCAATAAGTCAAGTATTATAAAAAACACTTATCATGATCCCAGTCAAACGCACAAACGTGATGTCAGAAGGTGCTTCAAAAATAAAATTCGATCAACAATGTGATAAGTATCCAACTTATGAATCAATACCATTATGCATTCACACAACAAAACCGTAAACATTGCAAGTAAATGAAATCCATGCCATGGAGAAGGATAAATAAATCAACTAAAATAAAGATTTTACAATTATCAATATCACATATATAAACGTTGATATAACAAAATAGCACGTATATTACACGTAGAGTGAACAGTTCATCGACACTACCAACGATGATAAAATAAAGCTTTAATAGGATTAAAATATTACATGAGAGAAAAATAATTATGCTGCACTACATCTGAATGCTATAAAAAGTCACAGTAATGAACATGTAACCCGCCTATCTGAGAAAATTGTAAATCTAGAGATTGGTGAATAAAAACAAGTTTATTTAGTTAACCCTAACGATTATAAAACAATGTAAATATATATTTGCCATCACTCCATGATATTCATTTATTCATTAAATGATAATTAAATGACTACAAAGTATATTTGTTGTTTAGTAACATTATCTGATGAGATATAAACCATCATATTGGTACATATAACTATAATGAATCTTCACACTAATCCAACAACCTTTCTATTAGGCTTGGATCATGTTAATAATCAGGATATACATCCTTAGTACATTATACACTAACCATTTTACTCCAAATACTAACCAATACAATATTTTACTGTGACCACTTATGGTAAAATAGGATCCTGTGTTAAGAGGGCATACGAAGTTCCTTCCTTACTGCGTCACCCTGATAAGTTTAAAACAAAAACATAAAACAAAGGTAACAATATTACTGCAACTATGAATGGTGAATACGCATTCAAATACGTACAAATATGAGGAAAACTTCAAGAAAATTCCTATTGTAGAATTAGAAAAACGTATTCGTGAATAGCGACTAAATATTAAAACGTGTTACGAGGATTAGTTTACACAAACATCTCTATATATTTAGCGAAATGTCAAATGTTAATTAGTTAACATTCTGAACCTAATGTTTACTGTTTTGCAATTGATATACTTAACAGAAAAAAAAATTAAACAAAATGACTAGATAGCATAAGAACATTTCGAACTATCGTATACTCCATTTAGAATGTTCGGACCCCATACAAAAAGCAATTGATAGACATTGCAAAAAGTCAGATCATGACCAAGTACGTAATCTGAAGCATTTCTAAATGTACGTGCACTTAAGTAAGGCCAAAATAAGAACTCCTCGGCATAAGTAAATGAAGATTACAAGTAGATGATCACAGATAGATGTACTGAAACAGTTGAGGGCCAGAAATACAATTAAAAATTGGTTCAACGACGGCAACGTAAAACTCGTAACGAAATATACGTCTGCATTAAGCATCAAAGTCTGTTTCACTTATTCTAGGTGTTGAACTAAATTCGCAGCAACTTAGCATACATAAAAAACATTTCATTAATAACTAGAAGAATAAAGTAATAAAAAATATACAATAAAACTCAATTAAAAGCTCTTTGAAGAAGCCGAAACATGGATCACTAATGGCTATTTTAATAACTCGGCGATATTCTTCTCTAAAAAGATAGGAAGAATTCGACTATTGGTTTCAGTAGATTTAACCAATGGATTAGATAGAAATAGACTAAATAGGGTGCAACGCAACAAGGCACAAACTTTACACATAAAATAATATTATACGCCAGTTGGACAAATAATATGTAAACTGTTTGAGTGATCATAACTTACTGATATACCCAAAACCAGCAAGTAAAATAAATAGTTAAGGGAAAAGCATGTATATACTAAAATTAATCTATTGATGAATTACAATGCATACGGGTATCTACTGAAATTGTGGTCACAGATTATTATTGAGCTTTAAAAATTAATGTAATGAATCTGAAAACACTAGATATTGGACTACAAACTAGCGTATCAATAATAAAACATTTGTAACAGTCAATGACAAGATGTAATCGGTGAAAACACTCAAGTGTTTATGAATAGTTACTTTCGTATTGAAACAATTTTCAATAATGACGTACATAATGTCTAAATTTTGCGTAAAACCGGCGTTAATCTTAAGCTGAGCATGAAACTTGCATTAGTGACAATATGGTGACAGTTTCAGGTCATATCGCAACAAATCATTAAGACGTAACAGTGAAAATCAAAAAGTTAAAACAACCATCACAATAAGTAAACGGGGTATACCATACATTTAAACAATGGTCTTGAATTGCAAAGCTAGGAAAATTACAAAAATTAGACAGCATTTGTAATTATAACTGGAATGAATCAGAGAGTAAATCACTGAAGGTGAGATAATAGAAATTAGTCACAGTTGTGTAACGATCTAACTGGCAAGTGTAGAGATAAAAAAAAGTAACTAAATGAAAAGCATAGGGGAGGACTCAGTCGCAAATGAAACAAGTAAAAAAAAAAAGAGAATTAAAAATGGTACGTAATTAGTGATTTAGAGGAACACAGAATGAGTGCAATTGTCACTGCGACTGTTAATGCCACATTATATTCTCAACCTCTGATTACGAGCATTACGTGGACCACAATCAGAAACAGACTGGGATAATATCTCGATTTGCCGAACCCTAGCTTTTTAACTTGCCATAATGTCAGCTAACATCGTATATCGGAATAAGAGGCAGTTATGCAACCATAACACACTCCCTACCAGGGCTCATAAACTAATTTACGAACTCAGGCTCATATAACGGAATACTTTAACCTATGTGTCTTTGATTCCTAATTAATTTACTGTGATTTTAATTAAGTAAAAAATTCATTTGTATCAATTAATTAATCCAATATGATTGACGTTCATTCAATATAACATTCATTTGTACTAATTTTCCGTGATATTATTCATATGCAACAAATTCTTTTATTAATAATGACGGCAACTGTTAATTATGCAGACCAAAGAATGAATTCATCTTCCTCTAAAGACTCAATTAATAAATCTTCTGGACAGGTATCAACTTCTGTCTTTAGTTGGCTAGAACCGAAGAGAATAGGAGGTAGTTCACTTTCACTTAAGTTGGAGTTTGGGATTACCAGAATAGTGCGTAGACGTATCCTTAATGTACTCTATTTCCTTACTAACTATGATCAGACGTACATTAGAATCGAAGTAACAACTGACATACCTACAAAATATGTTTGCTTTACTACTCATGGCGTTCAGAATATATTACTTTGTTAACGTTTTCATCAAGTAGAATCTAAATAATCTATCAACCAAAAACATGTGAGAACGAAAATGAGCATCGCTATCAAAATAAAAGACAAGACAAAGATACATTATAGTCATGACTGGTTATCAATGTTTGCACACACTTGATTGATATCAGTCGGTATAAATAATAAGTTTTAATTCATTTGAAGTTCTCAATTATTACAAATACCATCAATCAACTTACTCTGGCGAATTGGAGGCACACGATTGTCTTTTTCACAAGTTCGATAAGTCTCTGAAAACATTTTTAAAAAATGAAAATACATAATGCCAAGCATCAATGTTTAAACATTTAGTAAGGTAAAAAAGAAAGTTAAATAATTTAGGCGGAAAAACAGGGGCGATATTAGTAATCACAATTTAAATCAGCAATATGAATACTAACCAGATAAAAACAAAGTAATAAAATATGTGTGCGTATATGGTGAAACGATTTTTACGAAAATTCAGCTTGTTCGTTTAGTACAATAGCAAATACAAGACCATATTTTATGAATATTAGCTAATCAGTTATTTTATTATACCTATTAGCCCTAGTTAAGAAGTGAACGAATAAACAGTAATGCAGTAAATATTTAAGATGCTAGAAAAATTTATGTAGTACCGGAAGTAAGAAAAGTAGTTTAGAGTTTACTCTTTAGTATCAATAATTAAACCCGACAACTTACGCTTACCTAAGGTTATTGAAATACTCAACAAAAGGAATGACAAAGGTGACAAAACATACGAATAATTTGAGGGCAAAATGAAAGTTTATTATGACCATGAGGTATGATTTTGAACACTCTTTGACTAACATTTTCGGCGACAATAAAGGGTTAATCTAACGTTTCTATATAAAACATCATCAGAATTACAGCCATACTGCTGGAGCTTTAGGAAGTAGGTGTAGCCCACAAACCAGCCACCTCAATTCAATCTATATACTGATAATGGATTGCGCGTACAACAATCCACAAGAACGATATCATCTTTGTCTGTATGGATATCAGCTAGAGGTCAAGCAGCACAAAATATGTTTGTTCAGCTGTATGGACAACTGAAGTAACGAATACGACGACAAAAGTGTTTAAATATTGAGTACGGATAACGAAAAGAAGAGTATCGAACAAATCATTCATTTCCAAACTATTTATTCACAGAGTAATTTGTATATTGCACTTTGTCAACTCCAACTAGTAGCTGACTACAGGAAACGTGAACAATAAATACCAACGACTCTCCTTAACCAATAAGCTAACGTAAGAGTTATTCCTCGCTGTCTACCCACAAAACGAAGTATGTTTTCTAACCCGACTACAATTACTGCTACGATGATAAGTGAAATCAAAAATTTCCAACAAATTGTTGTGCCATATTAATAAACTAGTTGGAAAATATGCACAACGAATGTCAATATCCGTACCGTAAGCTGACAAATGAAACATGTAGAAAGGGAATATACAGCAGTCGTTCAATGAAATATAAAAAGCATTCTGTTCTATGTATTTACGTTTATGCGGATCAAACAAGTAATGAAGCTAAAGTTATATGATTAATGATTTTTTTTCTAAAAGTTTATCCTTACTCTTTACAATCAAAAATATTTTGTCTATTAATTAAAAGTGTACAAAATATGTAAGTACAAAAAGAATGAGATACTAAAAATAAAAGGACGCAAAATCGATATCCCCTTGAAATTACTATCCAACCAGTCAAAAATTAAGTTATTAAATATGTTCCAAAAATGTCAGTTAATAAGAAGAGGATATAAAATGAAAGCACTAAAAATTTACTTAACTTAGTGAACTGGAAACACTAGAAATAAAGAACATTGGTATTATACACTTTGTAAGTTCGCACCTAAAACGTCACTTCTTAACCTGCATGATAAATTCCCTCAATGGAGGCGCTCGAGATCAGAGTAAAAAGGCCAATAAAATATTACGTAAGAGATAAGTTACGTTATTTATTATTTAAAAGTGTAATATTCAAAAACACAGAAAATACGTTAAACGCTATTCGAAATAAGTTGTCAAGTTACACTGAAAAACAACAAATATTAGTAAAACGATGAACATAATGAATGTCAAAAGTCACAGTTACGTGAAGTAGGCAGAAACGATGTTTGAGATGAATAAGAAGTATAATTAATAATAATATAATTTGATTTATTTATACGAAAGACTCATGTCATTCGTCAAACAGATAGTTATTTTGCAACAGTACTCATCTATCTCCGAAACTCCTAGCTAGCGAAAAAATTAAAAAAAAACTCCAAACGGAAAAAATGATTGTCATACAGAGAGAAGTAGGAATAAATAACAAATTTAAAAGTAATGTGCAATAATGACAATAATTACTAAAAGCTAACTGTTATGTAATGCACAGAATCACATAAATCTGGAAGCCCAGAAAAACATCAACATGACTAATTACTTTAGTAAGTGATACATGCGGAGGTCAACGTAAAAAGTACATGGTCTATTTTCATCATTAAATTTAGAACTAAAAACGATGTACTTTTTTTCAAATCCATATTATGTGAAGGAAAAATCCACGAAGCTCGATTGTAAGAAAGGATGGGAAAGGAAACTAATGACAGAAACAAATGCAGGCTACTGTCTAGAAGTGTCTGCAGGTACTGCTAATAACAGTGTTAATTTGGTGATGTACCTATATAACAGTGAAAGCAGCTGAATAATATCTCACTGTACAGATCTGATCATTTAAATGAAATGGCATTGTCTGTATTGTAAATTTCTGAATACTATTTTGAATAAATGAATTTGTCATAATAGTAGAAAATAATTAGATGATAAATGTCTAAACATCAAGTTGATGAAAGCAAACAAACAACATAAATTACAATAACTTCTTGCGTGCCATAAAAAGGAATAGTTTATTACACAATAACTCATCTTAAAAACTTCATTCAAACAGGAACATAGCCTAGATAATCACAAAGCAAACGTTTAGAGATAAAAACAGAGCGTTTTTTAATCCTATTTATATTGTTCACCAACAGCACTTAACAACAATTCCAAGTAACTAACACTTCATTACTACGGGTAGCTTCCCGAACAGTAAATAATAGAAAGAATTTTACTAAACACAACTATACATTTGAAGGAGTAAACAGCCATATGCACACTTAGTTTAGATAGGTTGAGAAGAAAATTCTTCCACATATGTAAGCGAAGGTGTATAGTACGGTATATCATTAACAATTAAATGACAACCTATTTGTATGTAGTATGTACATTAGTGTATCAGTGGTCAGTGTCTACATTTCGCAACCTTCGTGAGTGGGGTATCCATTCAGTTGTCACAAATTTAAACTAAATACGTTTACTGAACTGTACGGTATAAACACGTGAAGTTAGCAGAAAATAAGATGAATGTGTTCAACAATGTGATTAAGTTACATCTTGTTCGATAAAAATTGTCTCATTGATACTTTTCCGATAACTGGGTTGAACAAGAAAGCAATGATAGAAAATAAAATAAATTCAAGAAGATATTACGACGCATCCTTTGTAAGATAACGACAAAATATCACAATTGAAAAGAATGACACCTTAACTCTAGCAACTAACTATTTCGGCTAGGAAAGGGCGATTCCGGTACGAAAGCCATATAATCATGTACACTTCTTTCTCACAAACGATCACATAAATAAGCGTAAACAGTTGCTGATATTTTCCAGCGTTCTGATATATTTTATAATACTAAAAAAACCGTAGTGCTGAGGAGAAATGATCACCGCTGTTTCATAACAGAAGCATGTCTATAAAAAAAACATAAATTCTCACACACGTCACAAGGGTATCACTAATAGTATCCAAGACTATACTGTGTAACAAATTGTAAGAAAAAATGATAATCAATATGACTTTGTTAGAAATTTTGACTTATGAACGATTAAAAGAGTAAAATCATGCAGAATACTGTTGTCAGATATTGAGGTGCAACAAATATACCCATATAATCTAAATTTCCGTATCTCATAAGCTTATAAAGTAGATGCGATTTATAAATGATCAACAAATTAATGTACTTTTGTTAGGGATTCCTAATCCCCAAAGATACAATGATTGATTTAATTAAACGAAAGAAGTTGTATTGATTTTTTGTAAGCTTCATTTGTAAACTTTCATCACATTAATTTCATTTCAATGTGAGTCCTACTCCTGACTACAGTTTGACAGTATTTCATTGTATTAATTAAATGTTGAAGATTTCACTTGATGAATAATCACTGTAAATTAATTGATATAAAAATCGATGTATTTATGTAAATAGAATTCGCATTTCGCTAGTGTTGTCTGGTTGGCTTGTGTTCTTTCTTATTCTGGCTTGGGACCCAGTGGGCATAGGGCAGACTCGAGCATTCATCGACTAGGCACACCTCATTCGGCATTCGGTCAACCACCCTCAAAATTCGCGCATCATAACAACTTTATATTCAGGAATCAAGCTGCAAAGGTAGCAAATGGTAAATAGAGCAACTTAGAACGACCTTTCATAAAGAAGCTAAGTGTTATTCGTTAATTACGCTCCAACAAATTGCTTACAGCACCATGATTACACTTGTATGATGTATTACGAAACAAACATGGCATTAGATTATAACTGGTAATTGCAGAAGCATATAAAATTTTGCAAAGAAACCTTAAGAAATTACTTAACCAGCTTAAAGGACCTTAGAGAAAATCATCTGACAAAGTAATTCTCAAAACTGGTTATTTTCATTCGCAAAGCAAATGTGTACAAAATGTTTAAGTATGATGGAGCATAATAAGAACACATTTGTTGCCGCACAGTCAAAAAAATACTAATCTTTCACAAAATTGAATTACGGGAATTTCAGATATAAACGCAGAACATTAACTCTACAAAACGCAGATGATCAGTGGCTCACAGTAGAGCCAAAGACATATTGTCCACTAATATACACATAATTTTAAATACAGTGATAATAAGTAGTATAAGCTGGAAAGACTGTTTATTAATTTCTGATGTATTGTCAATTAATAGTAGCTAAGATGAAGAGTTCATTCTAGTAGGTAAAATTAAAATTTAAGGCTAGTGTGTTCTGTAAAATGGGTTGTTTGTCCTGTTTCCAATACAGAGTGAACAGTGTTTTCTTGTGTTTTAGAATTATGGCATACAATACATGAATTTCAAAAGGTTTGGAAACATCAGGGAACATAACCACGAGAAACTCAAGTAGTGAAAACAAGTAATGAATGATTGTGATATTTAACTGAGAAATACTGGTAAGTTAAACAATTTACCAATGAAGTAATTTTTACATACTCTGCTGGCTAGTTTTATACACGGAGATGAAGAACAATTCAAAGTAATGCCGTTTAGGTAAAAGGTTCACCATTCAACATCAAAGATTTGAAGCATCCAAGATCTTTTTTAAACTTAACTTATCAACACCGTGAGCAAAAGCAACTTCGCCTATTAACACAAGATAGAAATTAATCAGTCAATAATATGTATTTTAACTAGGCTTTCATTCTGTACGAAAGACAGGATTGAAATGAAAATCTAGAAATTAGGTGTCTTCCACACACTAGAATGTGTTAAAAATTAAGGATTTGTTTCATTGTTTCATCAGAGAAAGGAATAAATGAATAACTACTTACGACTTATTTCTGCCTAATTTTTCATGTAACAGATTTTTAAGAGCTTAAAAATTATCATTTTATTCAAAACAAAAAGATATATTCAAGAAAAATATTTTTTGACGAATTGTCATCACAGAGGCAAACCGAAGTTAATTAGTAATCCAAATAAATAGATAAGTTCAAGACAGTGATACCTTTTAAATAATTTAAAAGATAAGAACTTCACTATAAAGTGAAAAAGTCTAGAATAATTTTCACTAAGAAAACCAAAGGGACAAATGTATAATTTACAATATAAATATATTACTAACAATAGCAATATTGATAACTAAATAAGAAAATTAGTAATGGCTGGTAAGCAAGAGCAAATATACACACTACTGAATGCATAATGCTGACCGTTATCGAAAACCAAAAATAATTAAGCGTAAAAAAGGGGAAACAAGATTTCAGTTTAAAAGTAAGAATATTGTTTCATGAACAAATAAATAAACCAGTAACTAATCAAACTAACAGATACCATACAATCTAAAGTAATAAATTATAAGTAACGAAATTGAATATTACACCAATCTAACATTTCATACAAACAGTGATATAATAGGGTTAACAGGTAACTTGAAAAGAATATTCTAAGTAGGAAATTTCAACATGAATAAAAACATTTTAAAACGATTTAACAAACCATCTATCCGTTCCATTGAGGCGTTTTAGATTGGCAGGCTAGTCTTTTAAATAAACGAATACAGTGCAGCATACTAAAGTCAACAAAACAGGTACAAGACATTGCCGTTCTGTCATTGATTGTGTGATCAGTCATGAATAGCTGTAACTGATGAAACTCAGATATGAAACAACCGTCATTATTTTTGTTATGCCGGACCACTAAAAAAGTGTAACAAACTCTCAGAACTGTGTTTTAAGAACACTATTTCAAATATGCTAACTGTGTGTAATGTAAACAATTTGTTTCTACTATTTTTACGTTTCTCTTACCCTATCCTCCCGTTAAGCATATTTACTGTTATCATATTGTCTCATATTATGGACTACATTTAATTACTTATGTGCAAGTTGTTCCTATTCACTACCACTATTTCCTATGTTCTGTATTAATGTTAATCTCCTAATTGGTTTGCTGTGCGGTCTGATTTTATGTATATATAAAGGAACGCTTGAAATATAATAGGATTCTGTCTGGTTGGTTTTCCGGCTCGTATTCTTCTTATTTCGGCTCGGGACTCAGTGGGCATCAGGCAGACGCACAATTACTGACCGGGCACACTTAATTTGGCACTCGGCCAACCAACCACCAAATTTTCACGCATTATAACAATTTTCCTACTCCTAATAGTTCATTAAGTGATTATTAGTTTGTAACGGACCTCGTTTTGAAGCAAAATTAATCACTGTCAAAATACTTCCGAGACATCAAATGAATATGTTTTAGCTTACTTGCATCCGAAAAGTGACAGCACTCATAATCTCCGGTCGACATTCATTGGATGATGGAATATGGCTGACCAATTGCTGAAATCAATCAAACGGTATAAATGAAGTGATAGGGTTCAAGTTTATTTTAATTGATTTACATAAAATTAAAGAGGTTTAACAAATAAAACCTAATCATATATATATATATATATATATATATATATATATATATATATCAGCAGACAACTAAACGATGTGATTTTTGAGAATTTCATCACAATTAACTAATATCGTTCTGCTGACCGGGAACTTGATTGGTTGCTATCTACAATTATCTTGCCGTTGAGTATACGTTTGTTTAATTACCACCTCTCTTAACTTGACCAATAACACAATATTTGAAAGATAAGACTTGTGATCATTTTTTTCTTTTAGTAGATTATTGTAGGTCATTTAATTCCCTGATCATAAACAACTAGTTATTGCAAGCAATTCGATGGGCCATAGAAAACCGATTTGGTTAGATGTCAAAATAGTTAGATTACATATCTAACGTTACCTAATTTATGTTTACAGATGTATTTTTATGAGTATTGATTCTAATCAAGTATTCGCAAATTTTGTAACATACAAGCAATATAGATAAACTTCTAGAAATTAGTGGGCTGAATCTATTGACTGAGAATATCCAGTAGAACGAAAACATTTTTGTAGATCTCATTTTTCTAGCTTACAAAATTGGCGAAAATGTTATTTAAACGTAAGCAGAATCGTGTTTAATCATATTACCAAATGGAATTAACATGAAAGAACAATGAATTAAAACGACAGGTAAAAAAATACATAATTTAAAAAAAAACACTAAAAAATGATTTAACGGATAGAGTAAACTCAAACTGGACAAACTGTTGAGGTATCAACAACTTAATATTTATCTAACCAACACAAAACTTTAGGTCATTGTGAAAGATGTTCATGAGATTTTACAGAAAATGATTGCGTCCTCGAAAGCATACTACATAAAATATGCTAAATTCATCATAAGCAACATTAATGTTATGCAGAAGTAATGTTGAGATCAGTATATTAGGCTATAAGTAACGCTTATTGAGTAAGGGTTAATTACAAAACATGGTTGTAAAACCTTAGTACATCGAGTAGACTCGATTCCTGACCGTTTTATTGTGAGTTTCAACCAAATAGGTACAGCTACATATTTAAAGGAATATAAAAGGCAGGTCACACGAATTGGAAAATGATCCAAAATATTACAATTTTAATAATTATGGTCTAGTAATCTTAGTGTTAGACACAACTAATATGTTCATGTAAAACTATAATGCAAGCTAATATAAATCAATATGCCGTAATAACTTCAGTCCAAAAACGTTTTCGATAATACACAAGAATAGTAACAATTAACCCATCTAGAACGTAGTCCACAATCTTTATCAATAACGCTTTTCTCACATTAAATTGAATAATCGCAAAATAACTATGCTTTTGAATTAAAAAAAAACAGTCAATTACGTGCAGTATATGAGCCGGTTACTTACTCCAATGAACCATCGTCCTGTAGATTTAATTTTAAACTGAATCTATTATCACAAGATTTTAAATGTTGGTAAATTTCCATGTTTGTCTAAACAAAGACATTTGAACGAAGAATGTTTATTTTTTCGATAAATGCTCATCATGTTCTACATTTATTAGTTTAAAATTAATGATCACAAAAACGGTCAATTCTGAGGCAAATACAGATATCAAGGATAACTGGATATAAATTTTTCACGAGTTATTTGTAAAATATGAATGTTAATGTTGAAATAATCACTATTAATTAGCTTGTTAAGCTTAAACGACAGTTGAAATGATAAGGTTAATAATCAAATATATGTAGGTCTCTAAACATGGGTGATATAGGACATGGAGATTGATAAAGCGAACATCAATCTATGACAAATCCATCAACAAAAGCTGAATACCAATCTTTGAAAATCAGCTCAATTCAAATAAAAGATTCATCAAACAAAATTAGTGTAAGGAGGGAAAAAGAAGACGTAGAATAAAAATAATGCCACAATGATGAATTAATAAGAAAAGGATTTGCAGAAAGCTTGAAACACTGGGTTTCTGCAACTAACATTGTAAAATTGTTTAATTTCTTGTCCTACTCATTAAAAAAATTTTAATTCCAATAGAAATCACGAATTTGCAGATTCAAACTTATTAAACAATAAAGATTTTTTCGATAAGTTGATCTGTTTAAGACTCCCGAAGAAATGTTGACCGTGAGATACGAATGTTATGAAAAGTTGACTGAATGAACAAATTCAAATTTTAGTGTCAGGGATTATATTTTAACATACCTCATGTTGATCTATTAAAATTTGCAAAAAAGCATCTGCTTCTACGATACGACGGTCAAATTCAGAGAGGCAACAAGGATGTTCTAGTAAACGATTAGTCTGTAAAAACGGACAAATAAAATTTTTTTCAAATCGGTTATCAAAAATTAAGCATAAAAAAATAGGAATTGAATAAAAGAACTCAGTATTAAATATTGGAGAATAATGTAGTTAATAGGAGAGTTGAAGTTCAAAAAAATATTGCGAAAACACACACTATTGTAACAGCTTACATTTATGTTACCAAAACTTGCACAAAATGTTTGTAATCATTTCAAAATGACACAATAATACTTTAGGTGAAGTCGATTAGTGTAAAACACAACTTGTGAAAAAGACTAATACTTTGTAATCAAAAATATAGTGACGGTAAGTGATATGTCATGTACCCAAACTAGATTGATCATCTTCTAGAACTGTTTATTGGTAGACTATTTCATCTATTTTTGTTGTATACAAAGTTAATATTTTATTACCATCGTTATTACGCTTCCTTTGCCCCATCCTCCCGTTTAACACATTAACTGTTAGTATATCACTTTCATTTATGAACTATGGCTAATCAATTGTGCATACGTTATTCCAATTCACTGTGATTCGCTCTTATTTTGTATTAATGCTAATTTTCGAGTTGATTGACTGGGTTGTTGGGTTTCATGTACATATATAAAGGATTATTTGAAACATAATTTGATTCGATCTAGTTGTTCATCAATACTGAGTTCTTCCTATTCTAGTTTGGGCCTGAGAAGGCATTGGGAAAACGTTAGGGCATAAATTAGACACTTGTTGGCACTGCTCACTGTATTGTCGCGTACAAGGTCAAATCAAGTAACTGATAAAACGATCGCGTCATAATAGTAAGTTGGCTAATTAACTCCCCTACAACTTTAAATTACTACACAATCACATTTTAGTCATTATTAAATAACGAACGACTCTGGGACATATTATAACATGAAGATAAACAGCATTATCTGTTGCAACGAATTCTGAATGGATAAACAGCTCGATAATACAGGGATATATATATATATATATATATATATATATATATATATATATATATATAATCGCACGTTTAACGGTTACAGTAAGACAGTCAATAATCGTCTAAGGGACTGTACCTGGTTACTTAATGAAGTTTGGACAATATTTCCAGTGAAACTAAAATTATTTAATTTCACGCACTGCGATATTTATAAACACATTTAATATACTTAATGTTATCGGTCTATACAACTAATTTTCGTGAAAATATATCACTGAAGATACTCTTAGTTTACATCCTTGACTTATCGGCTTCATTTGTCTTGATCGCGATTCTTCTTACAGGTGTCTCGAAATGTAAAAAAGGGTAAAAAGGGGAACGAAAGTTAAGTATTACATTTTATCAAACATCATAGAATTATGAGTTATTTTAAACGAGCTAGCTACCCAGTGATAAGAGAACTTAATAACAGGTGTAGGCACAGAATTGTATACAAACAGCCTTGCATACGGACTAGTATCCCGAAACTATTCACGTCACAAAAATATAGAGAATACTGTAACTCCAACTGGTATTTGAGCTACATTCCTCATTATCCTCTGAGCATTCATACAAACAATAACACTTAGTGGCACTGTATTCTTCATTCTTCAGCACCGAATATTTCTTCAACTTCGACTAACAGTCCCAAATTTTTGTTTTTGACTCCTTCCTCAAGTAAAATCAATGACATCAATTCCAGTTCACGAAATCTAATCTCAGGTTCACTGAAACCATGCTCCAAAATGGACATTTCGGCATTTGAAATACGAGCCTACTATAAATTAGGCAGAACTCACTAGCTAAAACCCTGGAACCTCGTGTCAACGACGTATGCAGTGTGTCACCGAAAGGCGTATGCAGGATCCTAGTGTGATCATTCATTTTACCTAGCAAAGCCATAATGGAGAACCAAAGCGATGTGATTTTTATCTGGTGGCTTAACAGTAACTTTTCGTGGCTTGGACGATGTAAGAATGGTACTAAGTGTGAAAGAATAACAGTCACTTCTTGAAAACATTCTTGTCGGTAGTGGCTTATCCAGATTGCTGCTGCTACTTTGATGTGGTGGTCGGGCATACCTATCGTGATGAATCAATCTGGCTATACTGGTTAGAACAATTATTCCTTAAGGTCCTACCATGCCAGGCAGGTCGATTGAAGAACAGTAACACTAAAATGCAGAAAATACAAGGTCCGGTAACGAAGTTGTACTTCCTACTGTGCAAAGAGATGTGATGACAGTAAGGTATTTCCCTCAGATAACCAGCATCACAGTGATGCTGCCTTCTCATAAAAGGAGTATAGAGTTAGAAAAGGTTCACCCCAAAAAGGCACACATCACCATACTCCACGGATTTCCGTCTTCGGCAGTAAGACTTTGATAAGTGCGGAGCTAGCAAAAAAAGCCTCTCTCGCAAGGGCCGTGTGTGAATGGTCTCAAGTAGTTGTCAACTGGAAACCGCTCTCACGCTTCCAGATCATTAAGACCGGACAACGTAGAATATGACGCGTATATGAACGGGTCCGAATTGACATACCACATTAGCACGACGAAATCAAATTTACAAGATTAACAAAACAGCATAATTTAATAGAAAGGAATTAAGCAAACAAAAGTACAAGAGAACAATGGAATTAAGGATCTAGCAGAGCATAAAGAGTGAATAAATTTACGCTAATATGACCGATTTTTAGCCATATCATCCAGTGTCTTTAACCACTGATCACAACTGTCGCCCGGACCCCGAACAGGGAGCTTGCATCTACCAACATAACTTAGACCAGCAGTCAAAGACTTCATAGACTAATGTCATGTTTCGGTTTGGCCACATCTACCTCTCTTCTATTCTACTCCTACCCCAACCAGCATAGCGTGGTGAGACAGACAGTAGTCAAACATACGCAAAACATGTCCTGATCATCTCAGTTGATGAAGGTTTACAACATCGACTGATTTGCCATGTTTCTATAGTACTCTATTTTTAACATAAATATTACTTATTCACCCATCCCATGATATGTGGGCGATACTACAAAGATTTCTATGATCAAAGACCTGGAGCCTATGCATACCTTCTACTCTTATGGTCCATGTTTAGTACCCATCGATTAGATAAGAGTGGACTTCTGGGCAGTACACTTGACCTTTCGATGAAAGCCGGATATTTCACCTACTCCACAAGTGACGTAGGTAGGTAAAAGCCAAACGAGCTTTCTGAATCCAAGCTGAGATTTCGTTAAACACCAACCAACTAGCAATGAGATAAGTTAAGTGGTCAATATGCTCAACTATTTCACTTCCTATGACTAATCTAGGCGATGACGCAAACCAGTCCTGGAGCAACATTTTGCATTTGGATGGAGAGAAACGCATACTGAATATGCTTGAGATGTTAACCAAGGTATTCAGGAGACTGTATAGTGTCAGTGCCTTCATTGAATAAAACTATGTCATCCGCGTATTCAAAGTCAACAAGTGGGTTAACTGGAAGAAGATCACTTCCTAAATTAATCGAAGAAAGTGTAATTTTCAAAAGGACATCTATGACGAAGCTAAATAAAAAGAAAGTTAAGGATCACCCCTGACGAACATTACTTGAGGTTGACAATTCTCGTGAAAGTTCACTATAAGCTTAAACTAGAACGATCGTGCTTGAGTAGAGAGCCTTCATAAAGTTCATGTACATTTTAGGCGTCTTTTAACGATAAACATTAACACAGTGCCTTTTAATCTAGAGTCAAATGTGGCTTTCAAGTCAAGAAATACAACTATTTTCGGACGACTGTGGATATGTTTGTGCTCTAGGATCTGGAAAAGAGCAAATATCCAGTCAATACACTCTCGCCCAAGTCTGAAACCAGCCTGGATTTCCAGATTTTGCGGTCCCGACTTCAGACAAACGTCAAGTGATTATAGAAGCTAGTACTTTAGACACTGGGTAAGTTAAAATGATGCCTCTATGGATGTTGCAAGAAGATTTTTAGCATTCCTTGTAAGCTGGGACTAGAGATTGGGATCAGTCGACTGGGATTACGGCCAGGTCCCAAGAGTTTATCTAATGTAACCCGGTTTGCGTTTCATGAACATCAAGGAAAGGAAACCTTTTACGATGTGGGCAACCGGAAATTGAAATATGCATAGAAGATCTGAGCGTGGTCATTCACTTGACTTCACATATCTGGTACGGAGAACCTACGCGATATACCCTTCGTTTATTCGGCGACTCGACAGAGACTTTTCGTGGGTTAGCTGGTGAAGGTATTGCGTAGAGTATAAAGATAGAACAGGCACTTTTAGAATAAATTCCTATCGATAGTTGCCTATGTGTTGTTCGGTTTAATGGCTCTGTAAGAACTCAGAAGGATACGGACATATGCAACTGTCTCTTCGTCATTTCTGCCTGTGTTCCCAATGACTGCGATCCTGACAAAGTGAAAGATGAATTTCACAAAAATCTTTCTGAACTTCATCACAAGGCTAAACACTTAGATTTGGTACTTATGACTGGTAATTTTAATGCCCAAGTAAGTAGCTTAAATCAATCTAAAGGACATTTAGGTTGGTGCTTTGGTGTTTCGGCTTAGAGAACGGATAACGGCAACCATATGCTGAAGCTATGCTCAGACAATTGTTTATTTCTAGCAAGTATGAAATGTAGGCTTAAGAAGCAACATCGTCTAACACGGCGACCTTCTGTACCTACTCAATAGACCATATCGCCATCGCTCGCCGTTGCAAAGATTCGATAGAAAACTTAACATGTTTAAATTCTAATCATGCTCTAGTACGAGCATGCATTTGGTTGTATCTTACTGGACGCAGAAAAACTACAGCAGAGAGATCAACTAAAAGTCAGTTCAACAATGAGGAAACTAAAATCGAATTCTAGGAACAAATAAAGGATTATTTTGGCATGTATAAAGGTGTGACCCACCTAGATGCTGCTTGGTAAGATGTCCAAACAGCTGTGAAACCAGCAGTGACATTTATCAAGGAATTGAATCAACAGGTCAAGAAAAATCAGTGAATCACGGCAACGTCTAAAAAGCTGATGGACTACTGCAAACTTATCCCATCAAGCTCGAAACACTATAAAGAGTAGAGAGAAATCAGACATCAACTGGCAAGAAAACTGCGGAACGATAATGAGTAATGGTGGGCAACGAAAGCAAAATAGATAGAAAAGATAGCGACGATAGGTAACACCAGGCAACTTTTTAGACTAATAAAGGAAACCAAAGTTAAAAAGTCAAATGTCAGTGAGACAATCTCTGAAAAAGATGGGACATTTATCCCCTCTCAGGTTAGGGGCTTAGGATGATGAGTTGAACACTTAAAATATCAATTCAGCTAACCTTCAGCAACTTTAGAACTGCCCACTATTTATCAGCAGCCTGAATAGAGAGTCAAAATAGGCCCCCTGACTATAACCATAGCTAAGAGCAGTAGGTCTAAATGCACTTACTCCAGAGTTCTCTAGAGATAGTGGTCCGACTTTAGCAATTAGATTGACGGAAATTTTCGTTAAAGCTGAATATAATCCGATCTGACTGGCATCGATCGTTCATCGTCCCAGTATATAAGAAGGGACCAAACTTGAATCGCGATAACCATAGGAAAATTTACTTGACTAACATAGTGTCTAAAATACTGGACTCAATAATTATCAGACATCTCAGTCAGTCAGTTACAACGTAGAACATGGCACATGTGTACATTAGTTCAAGTTGCCATGCCCCAATAAGCAGATAGAGATCAAATTGTCGGATTAAATCCCAGAGTAGGGGAGGTAGTTACAGAGTAAGTACTAATGGAAAGGCATAGAGATCAGAGATAAGATTTGAAACAAAAAAGAGTGATTCAGTAAAGGCAAAATTATGATAAGCTCAAAAACTAGAATTTGGAGGAAGACAAGAAGTGGATGCACCTGTGCCATTGCGAACGATTTTGAGCCATATCACCTAAAGTCTCTAACCATTTGTTACGATCATCACGTGGGCCCCAATCAGGTAGTCTGCATCTATTAACATGGCTCAGCCCAATTGTCAATGACTTCATGGACTGGTGCCATGTTTTGGTTTGGCCACTCCTAGTTTCCTTCCAGCCTACTCTCACACCAGACGACATTACTCGTCGAGGTAGACGGTGGTTAGGCATACGTAGCACATGTCCTAACCACCTCAGTTGGTGAAGTTTCACTACTTCATCAATAGACTTACTGTATTTACCTAGTACTCTATTCCTAACCCATGCATTGCTTACTTGGTGGTCCCAGCAAACACGAGCAATGTTTCGGAGACATATATGATCAAATACTAGAAGCCTACGAATATCCTGTGTCCTTAATGGCCATGTTTCACATCCATAAAGTAAAACGGATCTAACTGCTGCGCAGTAAACGCGTCGTTTCGTCAATAAACGAATGTCTCGCCTACGCCACAAGTGACGCAAGTTGGCAAAAGCCAATCAGGCCTTGTGTAAACGAGCCGAGGTTTCATCCGACACCAGACCGTCAGGACTAATGAGGCTCCCAAGATAAGTAAAGTGGTTAACACATTCAATAGCTTCACTCCCTATCACTAACTTCGGTGCCGAATTAAGCCAGTCCTGAAGAAGCATTTCGCATTTGGATGGAGGAGGGGGGTATTGCAGCCAAAACATGCTTACATTCATGTTTAAGGTTGTCAAAAAATCCTTCATTTTGTCAGCATCTTCACTCAGGAGAACTATATCATCGGCGTATTCTAAGTCAGTAAGTTTATCTCCTGTAAGGAGGTCAACCCAAGAGAAATCAGACGATGACAATGTTAACTCTAAAAGTATGTCAATGATAAAATTAAGTAAAAATGGGGGAAGCAGACAACTTTGACGAACACCACTATAGATGATCAATTCCGACGACAATCCGCCATAAGCTCTAACACGACATATGGCATTCGAGCAGAGAGCTTGTATAAAGTTAATGTACTTCTCCAGTACCTGGTCAAAGTTGCATCGACTAAATACTCACCATTCGTCAGGCTTTAGAACATAAACATACTTTTCAGCGTCCGACAATGATTTTTCATGACTTGAAAGTAGCAATTGACTCGGTAGATCTAGAGGTTCTATGGCAGTATCTATCACTGAAAGGTGTAACCCAGAACTACACAAACTTTGTGAAGGCTACTTACTTTAACACGACTAGTCGAGTTAGAGCATATGGTGAATTGTCATCCGAACTTGTAACCTCAAGTGGTGTTTGTCAAGGCTGCCCACTCTATATTTTTGTTTAATTTAGTGATAGATTCGCTGCTGAAAATAACTCTGCAACCTTCCGAATTTTCAGGAATCAATCTTTAACAAGGAAGTCCTGTTTAATGAAGACGCTGATAAAATGCAGTTCTTTGATAGCATTGAGCAACAATACAAGTATGTTCAAGATGCGTTTCTACCCCCCTTCCCTCCCACGTACACCACCTAAATGGAAATAGTTGTTTCAGGACTGGTCTGGGTCAACGCCTGAAGATAGGGAGTGAAGTAGTCGAGAGCGTTGACCACTTCACTTATAAAATACTAACCCAAATGAGACCATTTTCTCTCCGAATTTAATAAAAATTATCAGTCGTAGAAAGCCAAAATAGACAATTATTGCATGTAATTGAATAAAATACTTCCTCTTAACAAATAACAAAAATAAGACAGGCTAAATGACTTAATTAATGTGTATGTTAACTAAATAGACTGAGATAAGGAAAGAAAACATATAATTAATAACTTCGGGAAGCATTACATATATGTAGCTAACCTGATTAAGAAGAGCATAATTCTGTGTATGCAAATCCCTAGCCTCCTGTAAAGCGTCTAACCATTTTTGACGTTCATCTGAGTCACGAGCTAAAGAGGAAAATAAAACTATTTTTATGGTGACTGGAAGCGTATAAAAATGCCCAAAAGTAAGTTTACTTTCTGTAAAGTGTAGCGACTGTATATGTCAGACTACTGAATTTTCAAACTACAAAATACACATTACTTTTGATATTCTGGCAAAATATACACACCACCACTCCAATGATTTGGGTTTACATATCACAAACTATTATATGCCATTTGGAAAGCAGCTTAAACGAAATATCATTTATTATATAATTCAGTTTTTAGAAACCGATATGTACCCAAACCTATTGATAAATACATAATGACGGTCATGTAACAGGTAAGTGTAAGCATCAAAATTAGAATCAGTATTGGTGATTTAAGGACACACGAATAAACATATAAATAAAACGTTAACCTGTTGTAAACGAATAGTAATATGCAAATGCAAGATTACTAAAAAGAAATAGTACTCTAGATAATTACTTGAAAATATATCTAAGTTAATTTGTGGAAACATTCAGATTGAAAGGGACAATCCTACTTAATGTCAACCGCAGGATACATAGAGATTCGATTAACGAACTTCAGCATGAAACGTCCACGAGTGTACACTCCAAGTGTACAAATAGAAGGTTCAAATAAACACACATTTATTGCATTATACAAACGCTTGCATCGATAACAATCCAACACTGACTGTTTAATAATCTCTACGAATAAACATTCATGAAATAAAAGTTTATATTAAATGTAATGTTTAGTATGTGGTACAACTATTCTAAGGGTAATTGACTTACGTTCCTTTTTAGACTACTTTAGCCATTTGATATTTAGATATCTAGTTACTGGGATCTCATAACTTATGAGATAAGAGCGTCAAAACGTCAATATAAATAACTACGTGGTGTATAGAAGGTGTGCAGTCATCGGAAGCGATTCTTCTAATGAACTTCATGCAAATTAATGACTTGAAGTTCTAGAGGTCGCTTATTTTAATGCTTGCAGCTCATTAGTGATCCACAACAATCTTAAATGCAAACCTAGTCAATATCTTTAAGCGGCTAATAAGGTATGATACAAGTAAACGTATACAAAGCAATATTTTTACCAGTGACTTCTTTACATAGGCAGAATATTTAATTTAGTCATCACTTTCTACAGACAGAACTATTCAAATCACTAAACACTATCGTGAATTGAAACTGCACTAACAAATCAAACACGTTTCTGTTCCGCTATAATTAGCGCAATGATACTACACGGCGTGTCATATTCAGATAGTTTGCAGGTGTCGTACACTCACATTGAGGACTATTAAACAGACCCCAAGGTGATAGTGATAAATTGTGCAAAGAATTAAGAGAAATATGCACATTTCAATAGCATCGGATAAAACAAAAAAAGGTTCGGATAAATTCACGGAAAACAATAATATGTTTTTGTAACTAAATTGTCAAGAACAGTGCTAGTCTTTTGATTATAATACTGCATATGAATCCAATAATTATATCATTAATTAGACTTTCAACTTCTCACTACAAAAATCTGACGAAATTGTTACTAAGCTTGGATTCGAAATTACATATATCCATAAACAAATAACAATTTCAAGGCACTAATGTAAGCTATATGACTTATTCCTAACTACCGTTTACCTGATCCCAGGTAAAAACTGACATAAGAGCAGGATGAAGTAAAATTAAAAGCGGTTAGACCGCAACGTGGCTTCAGTACATTTGGTCATCCACTGGTAGCCGAAGGCGTATTGGAAGGTAAAAGTTACATAGTTGAAGCCTTCATGATTTTTTCAGTCAATCGCTAAGAAGTGTACAAAAACTATACCGATAGGTGACTTCAACAGTATCAATCTTTTATTTTAATCTGGTAGGACGAATAAGTAAACCTAAAAGCCAGATCTTCAGTTCAGGAGAAAATGAATGTCCAACAATAATCATACTCTACAATTGGTTATTTGTTTAGCAATATCTCATCACAATACTCCCTTCCCTACCTCTTACTTAATGCTTTTTAAATAAGCATGTCATCTTACTACAAAAATATTACCCTGTTGACTACCTGTCAATTGATTTGATATCAGTTCGTTAAAAACCATACATCAGTAAAACAGTCTTGAAAATTGTTATCACTTAATCGATTCGTATGATTAATCGTCCATCAAATGAAGTTTCACTTATCACTTATTAATCTAAAATGTTTTCATTAAAAGTGAATCTTTTACGCCACCCTTCTCTATCGTTATCGAATCCGCTCATCTCAAAAAGAATACCTTTCTGGAATTGGTGCAAATAATAACAATATAAACAGTAATTGAAATCACAGATAAACATTACTAGTTCTGTGTGAAAAGAAGCATGCAAACATCACAATACATACGGGTAAGGGGAATATGATAATACATGATATGTCATGTACCCAAACTAGATTGATCATCTTCTAGAACTGTTTATTGGTAGACTATTTCATCTATTTTTGTTGTATACAAAGTTAATATTTTATTACCATCGTTATTACGCTTCCTTTGCCCCATCCTCCCGTTTAACACATTAACTGTTAGTATATCACTTTCATTTATGAACTGTGGCTAATCAATTGTGCATACGTTATTCCAATTCACTGTGATTCGCTCTTATTTTGTATTAATGCTAATTTTCGAGTTGATTGACTGGGTTGTTGGGTTTCATGTACATATATAAAGGATTATTTGAAACATAATTTGATTCGATCTAGTTGTTCATCAATACTGAGTTCTTCCTATTCTAGTTTGGGCCTGAGAAGGCATTGGGAAAACGTTAGGGCATAAATTAGACACTTGTTGGCACTGCTCACTGTATTGTCGCGTACAAGGTCAAATCAAGTAACTGATCAAGCGATCACGTCATAGCAATACACCACAATGCTTACAACTCTTGCATCATGAAGCATTCTTTCTATCATTTTATAGTATGGCTGGAACTTAAAAGGAAGAGTCCAATTATAAATGAGAACTTTTAGGTTGCAGGCCGTAAAATTCGCTGGTACATCAGACAGTGATGTAACTTACTGTTGCTACAAATATCTCCTCTTATTCATAATATTAACTACCAACTGGTTTTTCTTTTAGAAACTAGAGTTTTATATATCTAAGTTCAATACCATTTACAAGTTAGACAAAGGAACATGTAAATCGTTATTTTTTTACAACGGTTTGAAACTTTTAACAAGAAAGTGCATAGCCGAAGGAGAAAGTTATTAAATGAGAATACCTTGAAAATGAAAAGTTTTGTGATCAACAGTGATAGTGAATGTGCTATCATCTTCGTCGTCAATACCAACTTGAGCATTTTTCAACTTAACGCATCCACGTCTATCACCTCGCATCATCTTTTCTTTCGACTGAAAAAAAAGAACAGCCAGTTTAAAACGATTATATTATAACACATTGACATATACTAGCCAATTATCCGATATTCTAGGATGTGTCTCTGGTAATAGAGAATATATTAATCTTCTGAACAAAACATATATGAGAAACCTAGTTTAAATGAAAATCATGATAATTTGAAAGTCCGAATTAAAGAAATGACCTATGTTATCAAAGACAGGAAGCACTTCTAGAATCATTATTCGCTAAGTAAAGAGTAAACTTGGTAATTATTGATAAACGACTACATACGAATGAAAAATCACGGTTTTAATGAATGATATGGTGGACTCGTACACATATATGGAAAATAAGTTTGACAAGAGTATGTGAAAAAACCCTGGATACAGTGATAGGGAATATACTACAGGAACCGGGTAGGCCCATCCATAAAATGAAGTTTAACTTAGATTTTCTTTAAGACAAAAGTGTTTGGAAGCTTGTTCAATGTGACTTGGGACTACAGAATTGTTAAGATTCCTATATTAACAGTTGCAATGGCCACTATTACCGCACAGATAACACTTAAAGCAAAACCGCTAGTGATTCCAACATACGACTGTCTGAAAAGATGCAATTAACCCCAACCTATCAGCTTTAGATTAAAGATTTATTGTAGCAAACAACATAATGTGCTGAAAAGATATAATGAGTAATATTGTGTACACTATATATGCCTTAGTACAAAAGCAGCTCCAACACATGTATAAAGCATGAGAGTGTGAATAATAAAACAATCATAACTCATTTGTCGGCACAACCTTACAAATGTCATTAAACGATTATGATGACTAGTACTTGCATATATACTACTACGAAATACAAACAACTAACCGTGTAATAAGATAGGACACCCAGGCTAATATCCAATACAAACCAACGATATTGCCAACCATTGACAACATTAGTCCATTTACTTAAAGGACCTTCCATCGTAAACGAGTTATCCATATTTGCCGCATTCAGAAATCTCAGTATCCAATGAATAATGGTCAGAAGAAACACAACACATAGTCAGAAAGCCAATGTCCAATATTCTTGTGATAAGCTAATGTAAAGTGACTGGTTTATTCGCATCTGCGTCTTAATTGTCTTGCTGTTGATTCCAGTTCTTCGAAGTCATTGAATATCAGATATCTACCGGAAAATAACAGTTAATTGGCATAGTCTCTATTACCAAGTTGGCTAAAATTGTTAAGGTTGATCTGCAGGCAGATGCATTGAGTTACACCATCGAGTAGCTCATAACTAACAAGTAGGCATCTAAAGTTGGCTATCAGTTTGGAACTGTAATTTGGTGAAAATGGATGGGGGGGATTGACACCTAGGTAACCTTTCGGTAATATGAGTAAAATATAATTAAAAAATTATATAAATTGACTAGAAAAACGACTTGCTTAATAAAGCTGTAGTTCCATTAGGGTTTGTAAAGGATTTTCAAACAAGTAGGAATTTCTCATTACCCTTTCTATCATACCACAGGATATCATTATGGCTATGTCTTAGAATAATAAATTCATGAGCACTGAGGGGAGAGGACATATATATATTGACTCACCATTCCCCCCCCCCTCAGTTAGTCGAACCTGTCACTACGAAACACCTGGAAGCCATCATGGTGCAGGACGGCATCAATAACGTTATAGACATAAGCTTGATGAATTATACCAGTTAGCCTATTTACATGATCGTTTACTTAGCTTAGTTCTAATAACAATTAGTTCAACTGCCTGACTTGCATAAAGTTACACCGCTTGATAATTTCATTGTCCTGGTCAGTCCTTACCTTGGTTGTTGGACTTCTGATTAACATTAAACTGGTGGGTGGTTAGGTCATATTTACAATGATGATAATAGGAGTTATAGACACATTAACAAATGCCGCAATACGACTAATCCTCTGATGCTGATTATTTATAACACCATCATCCACATAAACCTTTTATCGTCGTCTTTATACAACGTGATGTTCATTGGCCATTTAAGATTCAAAAAGATTGGTGTGGTAGAGTTAATTATTCCAATGACCGTACAATTTCACCATATATTCAAGTTTCATAGAAAAACATCACGCCGGGTGATTGAAGGTTTATTAGTTCTCATAATTTTGATCATTTTTCATCACAACGGCATTTACATTACTGTAAAAATGGATGTAGAGAATGATGTTTTATACTGCCATATAGTTTGTTTGTTTCGAAACCATCGATGTGTTTCATTTATTAAGTCATGTTTGCTAACTCCCCAGCATCATCGTCATTGGGCTATAATTATGATTGTAAATAAAACTGCAATATTTATCGAGTGATTTTATGTAACTGATCAAATAACCGTTTTAAAATTTCACAAGCCTTGATATGACTAACAGAAGAATCCATAACTAAACACACCTCTCATGGTTTTCTCCTCCCATTTGTGGTAAAATATTAAATGTATTCAACGTCGACTGTCGTCATCGGACATTGACAAAATGTAATCAGCTGTCCACCGAAATAACTAAGTTCAACCTTTGGGGGACTCCAGACCTAGTACAACAAGTGATGAGAAAAACGAAGCACTTTAGATAACTCTTAAATACGCCTATACAGTTTGAGTCAGTTTAGAATAAGGAAAATCTTTCGAAGTTAGTTTAGATTCGTACCCCATTGCCAACTAGAATTCAAAACAAAATAGGTGAGAAAAAGTTCTGTATAATGATGTGTGCAAATGTACGTTATTACCTACATAAATATTACTACCCAGTTACTCAACCAATATCTGTCTAGCAAATTTGATTCATCTATTCAATTCCGATAAATAAATTCTATCATTTCGAATAAACCACATACTGTTTGCTCAAAAAGTAGTGTTTAAATATAAAGAAATATCGGCGACAAAGTATCAATAGCTACTTGCTACAACACGATGTTTCAAGTTCTGGGAGTGTGCTTCAATTCAGTCACAAAATGATCAAATGTAGACGATTCAGGCGGTACAATGTGACAGCCACCACATGGGGATGTTCGAGTTTGTTATACCGGTCTCGTAGTAGGACCGTTACCATTTTTCTGTTATTTAGGGTCACAAGTAGAAACCTAGGTAAACGATTTTAGCAGGCTGGTCCTTGTATTCTTGTTCTACCTATTTTCTTTGTCAGAAAGTTCCTGTCAGGCTGGCGGTGAAGAGGTACTGAATAGCATCTGCTCATACTACCCAATGTTATCGAAATCGGTACACAGTGGCCTGAGAAGTTTCCAAGGAAATTGTTAGATAAAAGTCAACTTTTTAATTGCAGGGTGATCATGATCCCCTTTTAGGAGTTTACAGATCTTAACTCACCAACTGATCTGAGTTAGACAACTGTTGACAACCAGGGAGACTGGACAGCTGTTTCGTTCTAGTGAAGCGTGGCTCGTACTATGGTCACTACTGCCGAGCTTGTTGAATCGTACTAGGACGGGACAACTGTTCATAGCTTCCTGGTTGTTAGTGATTATCTAACTCAGACTAATTCGTGCTATCAAATTAACAGTTGGCAATCTCCACAACACCAAACTAGAATCCACAGGTTTACAATCGTTGTGAGTGGTCCTGACGATTACTATCTGAGAGGAAGATGGAATTGCTTTCCGTGGAGCTAAATAAAAAATAAATTTTAGGTTTTATCGGACGTCGGCAATAGTCAAAAGCGTAGCCAGAAATTGGCGGGGTCTTGTAGAAACTTTTAAGTTCGAGATTTACGCTTAGGGTATTAAGTAGTTTCTGAACGGAGATTTCTCAAGACGTTTGATGGGCTCATAAAGGATGTATTCCTAATTCATGAGAATTCCTCACACA
Source organism: Schistosoma japonicum (assembly GCA_025215515.1). Taxonomy (NCBI): domain Eukaryota; kingdom Metazoa; phylum Platyhelminthes; class Trematoda; order Strigeidida; family Schistosomatidae; genus Schistosoma; species Schistosoma japonicum. The sequence goes on from CM046069.1 coordinate 55,718,833, forward strand.
TCTCTCGTTCTATACGACAATACTGAAGACCAGAGGAATAGGAGAGTAATGGCTGGTCGTAGGGAATTTAAATAAGGCTTAACCAGCTAAGAAGCCATTTTCAAAAAAAAAGCCATGAACAGTAGGTATGGACAAACAACCATGATTTGAAGATTTTACATCACAAGGGCTAGATATTGTGTGTACTGAAATCCTTAAATTTTTATTAATAGAAAATTTCCGTCCAGAGACTATAGGTGACTATAACAATCTTGTTTTTATTATTTTACATGGATTTGAAAGATCAATCTTTCGTATTCTGTGTTTGTTCACAAGCATTATGCAAGCTACCGAACAGATCAGGCTGTCATGGTCTAAGTGGTTTGGGAGGTGAATTTTGTGTTGGTTGTTAGCGTGAGCGAATGCAACTGAATATTTACCGGTGTCAAACCTAATTAAGCTCAGTTCCATTCGAGACTTCCCATTATCCAGGAGCACAGTCAAAGGCACTTGTTATCATCAGAAGGATTCTACGACAGCATCTTGTGACATCTCAGTGGTTGTGTAAGACCACAGGAGTTGTGATTCCTGCCGGCCCATACTGAAATCCACTGCCCAAGAATCTTTGTCTACTTGCCGTAAACAGACTATACAATCGCCATTTGTCACAGTCATTGCCAATAGTGAAAAGATAGGGTTAATTGGAATAATAAAATTAAAACCATTAATGTGCTACTAACAAATACAACAGTGTATTTCTGAATAGTACGAGATTCTGGACCCAAGATGTATGCAGCACGTGCTAGTAGTGTGCAAAATAATCAAAGGATTCAAGTTGCAAGCCAATCAAAAAAGTGGCACTGAATTAAAAAGAATTGAAGTATCCGAAATACAAATCAACGCCGAAATTTTCACATAAATGCCTGCCAGTAGCTAGCGAGAGAACTATAGAACCCAAGATACAAACCAACACTAGTAAGAATTGTAAAATTTGGTGCGATAGTTTTGATCTGGAGGTACTTCGACTAAGTCACTCCAATTACGAAATATCCCTCGTACAAATCAGTCGTTTCACAATAAAAGCGAACTTCGCGTAATGGTAAACATTTGTGGTGTTCTATTTTCTCAACACTAAATTGACTTCACTTAGCAATTGGAGATTAAAACAATTTGATTGATTTAGGGATTGATTCGAAGTATATTTTGGATGAATTTAAGAAAAAATTATGAGGTTAACGTTCATAGTAAAACTTTATGAATTGCAAAATGTACCTTTGAGGTGAAGCCTTTACTTTTTTTTATTACAAACAGACCTATATTAATTCAGAATAGGCTTGAATCTTCCCGTTGATTTGTAATGGACTGAAATTGGTCAGCCTCTGTTGCCATATGTGCATCCTGAGCGGATTGCCTCTATATAGCGCTATAACACAAGTTATATGTAAGTTGGATTGTGACTGGCAAGTGGAATCCAGGACGCGCGTTTTGTCCTATTTGGGACTCATCGGCTGGATGCGCCTGCATCCCAATGTTGATGTTCACACTGGGATTCGAACTCAGTCCGCTTCGTGTCAAACGCCATTGCGTTCACCACTAGGCTACTGTGTCCAGACAGTCACACTTGTGCAATGGGTACATATGTAATTCAGAATAGGACGAAACGCGCGTCCTGGATTCCACTAGCCAGTCAATATCCAACTTAAATATAACTTGTGTAATACCGCTATATAGAGGCAATCCGCTCAGGATGCACATATGGCAACAGAGGCTGACCAATTTCAGTCCATTACAAATCAACGGGAAGATACAAGCCTATTCTGAATTACATATGAACCCGTTGCACTAGTGTGACTGTCTGGACACAGTAGCCTAGTGGTGAACGCGGTGGCGTTTGACACGAAGCGGACTGAGTTCGAATCCCAGTGTGAACATCAACATTGGGATGCAGGCGCATCCAGCCGATGAGTCCCAAATAGGACGAAACGCGCGTCCTGGATTCCACTTGCCAGTCACAATCCAACTTAAATAGACTTATATTATTTTACAAAGGAGATATTGAGAATAAGCTTTGAGCAGCGTTAATGAAGCAACAACGACCCATATTTTTTCCAACGCTCTCCTAATTAGGAGTAGAATGTCGTTTCGAAATTCATATAATTAGCCATCATGTTTACTGGTTCCCAACAAATTTAAATTACCTCCAAAGTCTGGAACGAAAGAGCTTATGGTCACCAGAAGGTCAATGATTTAAATAAGTGTAGATGGCTACAAATTACACCTAGTAATGACTAGAAATTACTTTCAGGATTTGCACACCTATTTTTCAATGCATTAATTTCGAAGATTTTTATACAGCCAAATAAGCAATACCTGTTACCCCACATGGAACAAAGGCCTCCAACCAGCTCCGTCCCGGGCTTTCATTTCCGGTTGTTCCTAGACGGTATCCATACTTTTCATTATTGCTTCTAATTCCCGGTTCAATGCGTTCTTTTCCTCCGATCATGAAGATCCCAAGTTAGGGTCTGCTTTGTGACATAGTTTAGTGGTTTTCGCAATGTATATTCTATCTACTCCCAGCGTTTTTTTCATAATTTCTTCCTCAGCTAGAGGTTGGTTTGTTCTCTGCCACAGTAGGTTGTTGTTGATGGAGTCTAATCAAAGGATCTGAAGTATCTTGTGTAAACAGCTGTTTATAAATACCTGCATTTTTTGAATGACGGTTTTCATAGTTCTCGAAATTTCAGCTTCATACAATAGAAATGTCTTGACGTTTGTATTGAAAATTCTGACTTTGATGTTGGCTGACAGTCGTTTTGAGTCAAGATGTTCTACAGTTGTAAAAATGCTGCCCTAGCCTTGCCAATATGTTGTTGTATCAGAATCAGAGATGGCCGATATTGTGAGTTCAGTTATCCGCAGCGCTATGTTCTACAGCTAACACCCAGCCTTGCTTTAATCTATTGTTCAGGCACAATAATCCAACTGAATTATCAAGAAGCCAACTAGTCACCCACACGGCAACTTTCAAATATATCTTGGTGATTTTGAAAATACGACGACCAGCACAGATTACCTTATCATAAAAGATATCGAATACACACTTCATTTCATCACCAAAATATATTTTGTCTCTTGGCAAAACAGACTACTTATTCTACATGAACTAGACTAATAACACAAAACCCCATGCAATAAGCTGGCTGAAGGAGTATATAGGATCAAGTCAGGTGCTTATACAGTAACGTATATGGTTTAAAAGTCAAGATGATGAAAATCCGACACCTATGCACACGCTCAAAACCCAAAATTTTAGATGACGATGTGAACGTTTAGGAAATGGACTGCTCAGAAAAGACAGAATATTAAGGAGGTGGAGTAGCAATGAGTGTGAGTAGCCTACTAAAAATAACACACGTTAACTACACCACGTTGACGAATTTACCAAAATCTCCCTGGTACCGTCTTTTGTATTGCCAGTAATCGATAACTGATCGACAGGACCAGCAGCCTTACCATAGGCAAACACGGGCATAACGAAAGTCTATTTTCATTAATGAAGCACCTTACTAAGCAGCTTCTGGATAACATCAAAAATGTGGGTCACGCAGAACAGATAGGATGTGACACAAGATGAGGAACAGACACCGTTCCCTCAAAGCTAGGCTATATACTTTCCAATAGTAGATTCTCACTGGAAAATATTAAGAATGACTCACCCTGCCCCCTCCAAAGAGAGCAGCAATAACACCCTGATAACGTTCACAATGGTCACTAATAGACCTCCTCCTTAGAATGAGGGCACAGGTTCATACAGTATACCTGGTTTTCGTGAAAGTGATCAACAGTGCCCCATAGCCACCTAATCCGATAATAATAATACTTCAAAAGATTGTGACCGAGGCTTAATTTTCACCAATAGACAGAGGACAAAGAGCATGAACACAATTGAAGGCTAATTTCTTGTCACTATGAGTTCGCTCCGATGGAAACGCACTGCCTCAGACAGCAATAGCAGCCTCCACTTTGGCTCTTTTCATAAGAAAGCTAGACGACTATGCGTAAAACTGCGATAAACGTAATGGAACAAAGACTGAAAACATTATTCTAGTTCCTAACCCTGAAACTTAGAACTCTCATTATTTTTTTCGTTCTACAGTAATCTCTTAAGTTCAACTCACTGCCTAGGACGCGATGAAAGTTAATGCATAAGCCTACAAGGAAAAAAAGAAAAATAAAAGGGAACAAATGATAGAAAATTAAAGACAAAACGAAGTAAACGATACTAGCTGTAACTGCCAGGATAAGGTGGCTGTGTTGTCAGACAACTATCAAAGAAGCTGAAAACCCGGAACCAAAACCTCGACACTGAAAATGCAAGAAAAAAGAAATTAATAGGTCTTTCAATAGTTCGTCATGCAAATATTGGATATCTTGTTTGAAATAACCTAAGAAGGGCTTTATTTCAACTTCGTAACACTTTATTGCGCAATGAACATAGATAACCCCGAGATAGATACAAAGGAGCTTAGGAAGCTTATTGAGGATAAAGCAAACAATACTATAGAAGAAGTGCAAAGATTTCGAGATAAATATAGAAAAGAAATGACCGAGCTGAAGCATTTCGTGATGGAACAAGTAAATCTGAGAAATGAGGTGTATTTTGAATCTTGTTATTCAGGTTTCTGTATTTTTTGCTGATCTCGAAGCAAGAAGTCAAAAACAGGAGAATTCTAATGATGAAATAATTCAAAGGTTCATAGTAGATCTCATGGAACAACTTGAAAGCATAGACAGTCTTTTGAACGAAATCAGTACTTGTAAGACCACTCTTTCCAAACTAAACGAGATGCTAATCGGTAAGGAAGACAGCAATTAATATGGTCCCACTCAACATTTTGCTATGGTAGTTTATTAAAAGATGGAGTTCTAGTGAGCTAAACCTGATCTATATGTTTTAGCTTTTTTCATGTTACATATTATATTTTCCACGTGGCTCTCTCGAAAGTTTACTTCCAGATACTTCCTTTATGACGCATATGACCTAAAAGCAATATGTATATAGTCATCAGGACTTAATATGCAGGGGATTCCCAATTTTGTACGGTGGCGAAGGATGCATACTAAAGCACATTATTTTATCGATTTTCAATGTAAATCCAAAGTAGTATCCTAACGTCTGCCTGAGTAATCAGGGACAAGATAAGGAACAATGTCACAAAATTGTCGGTTGCTAACTGCCAATTAATTTTATACAAGTGACAACCTAGAGTGGAACTAAACTATAGTGGCACTAAAGGTGACCTTGATCCAATTGTAGCCGATGGGAGAACTGGGAATGCTATATTAATACGACTAGGCATAAACAAAAAACCACAGTTGGTATATCACACACCTTAAACGTAATTTAGTGATTCTACATCTCCAAACGTGAACAAAGAACTAAGTATAAACCTGTTCAGATGGCTATGTAGCATTTTTATGCGCGATTCTTTAGATGACAGTGGTTTCAATATTTTCTCAATCTACCCTACATCTGCTTTTCAACTATATATCCAACAACGCCGATCGATACACAGGTCCACAGAGTCACTCGAAAGTACGTAGTTGTGAAATATCACCATAACTGGACGGATGTCTTTCTATTAACATTACATAATATCTCGAAGGTTGTTAATGTCAATTTTACCAGCTTACGCACTATAAAGTGCATTTGCTTCAGAGTAAAATTCGATTCGCTAAAAGATGACTCAATCCTGGTTAATTTTTTGCACGTAATAAAGAACAATTTATATACTTTATCCCATTGATATAACTATAGACAAGAGTAGAATGTTGTACAAATTACACTACTAACCAAGTTCAATGAGATAATAACTACTTAATAGAATGACAACTTTGCAACTTTAAAATTACTGTGTATCAATTAGATATAGCTTAAAAAGAAAGACTTCCCCTTAAAATCTACAAAGAATGTATCTTTTTATTATCTCCAAAAGCACTTAATAATAAAAAAAGGCTACATACACTCACAGTTGTAATTTGCATACACAACTCACTGTTGCAAGCTCTCATTTGTCAAGTGATTTTACACTAATACTAATCTTTATTGCCAGTACAGTGGCTGATTTATTTTATGAAGATTTAAAGCTACAAAAAGAGTCTCAGTAAATGATAAATTATGTTAAAACTAATCTGAACTCAAAAGTTTCTAAACACACTTCGGTGTTTTTTCGAATCAGCCAAAAAAAATACTTATTCTGTAATTGGCTTAACAAAATACAAATAATATAAGACTGCTTGCTTGCGAATGTTACACAACGTAGCAGAACACTGTAACGTATGCTGATAAAAAAGACTTTACGATGTATTTTTATGAACAGTAAGTCGCCAAAAAGTTACTAACGAAATAAAGGCGTGTTTGTACTAACTTAAATAACGGTGGCCATGACTAATAATCCTTAGGTGAGACGAGGTGTCAGCGAAAAACCGCAAAGATTCTTAAGACAACGAACAAATTAAACCTAGCATACATTTACACAATAAGTATCTCCATTTAAACAGATGAACCAATGAAAATGGAATTCTTCAATATGTACCATAGAGTACTTAGTTGTTTAGTTTAGTGATTTCACATTTATCAAAAACTAACACTAGTTAATGTAGCACAGGCTTTTCTCGGCATTTTATTTATCCGGAAGTAATTCAGTTACATATATTTTAGTTACATCGAAGATAATCGGCTCATGTCAGTCAAATATTAGAGCTCAGTTTAAAATTATCGAAATAATACAAAAGCGTCTAGCTCTACACAGAGAATTATGCATTAACAAGTAATAAACATAATAATGAATGCAATCTTATGCATTTTTATATATAATTGATTTTTTTGATCTTGATGGACAGGAATAAAACCGTGTAGGTATGTTTTCTATTAAAGCTCTTTTCCAATCTCCATTAGTTTCCTTGGCTGCAGCCATTATTGCATGAATACAGTTTATAGTTAGTGTTTTACGCCTTCCACTGCCCCACTTCAAATAGCGATCCAAAGGCAAACTGACGCACTTTATACCTTAAATACATCGAAAGTTAAAAAAGAACAAAAACTCATAAATTGCATCAATATATAAATGAGAGGGCAAATTTCACAAGCAGCTAAAATAATAGTAAGATTGTCCGATGAAATGTACCAATAAATGTTACGAATGTTATAAATCACTTGAAGATATCTAAACTACTACTAATAATAAAGCAAATTTTCGATTGAATACCTGTAGAAATCATGCTTTTGCTAAATGCAAAGTTAAATTGTTACTTGTTTCTCCGTATTAGTCCATAAAGTTTAGTGCCCTAAGTAGAGATTAATAGTAACTTAGTCACTACTATATGAAATAACTTACACAAAAATAGAACATAAGAGAATCCTAACCGCTGAATAAGTACAACTACAATCATGATAAACCGCTTCACCAAACTATATGCTAGAACGGTAAACTAAAATGAGGGGAGAGACATTAATGATGAAACGCAACCAAAGATTGAAAATCAAGTATCTACAAAGTAGGCAGTTTTAACAGGATATAGATATTTTTTGTAACTAATTGTGGTAAACATACTTTACGAGACTTAAGGCAAAGTGTCCATCAGTCAAAATTATCAAATCGTAATATCAGTACGCTACAAATAAGATTAAAATACGGAGGAAAAATTATGACACCTACAGTAGTATAGGATGATACGATAGGATTCAAATATAAAAAATAATCTATGACAATTCACTAACTTTGAATACACAGTTTTTCAAGTGAACCTCTAGAAATTAGAACGCGTACAGGGAGAAGTGGAATACGGTGATTACATACTGACGAAACCTTAAAAAATCTTTATAAAGTCTGATAGTGACTGATTGGAAATACCTATATAAGTCAATAGTTAATTAAACACCACAACAGCCATGTAGTATACACGGTAGAATGTTGCAGATATCTATTACTTAGCACCTCTTATATATTTTGACATCCCCCCCCCACGAAAAGAAAAAAGTGATGCTGAAGGTTTTGGGTAGAGATTGATATCAACCGGAACTATATGCACACAGAAGACATTATTTAATTGCAGCTGCGTTATGTAAACTAGCTAGTGAGTAATTTGCATTTATCACTTGCTTCCAGGCAACAGGTGCAAATTATCACACTAGGTTGTAAATAATTGGCGAACTAAACTAGATAAGATAATAATTTTGGCAAATTTAGACTGCAGTAAGAAAAGAGATGGCGACGGTGGCTTCTTGACGACACAAGTGACTATATAAGGTCGTTCATTACTTGCAAAGTAATTCACGGTGCATATTTTTATAAGCTAACCTTTTTACTATATAATAAAGTTTTGAACGAGCATTGTAGTATTGCAATCTGTAATGTTCGTTAGCTACAAAAAGTTTAAACAACCAAAGTACATAAATTTCGGAATTGAATGATTGTAAATACTTACAAAGAAACGTTTAGTGATTTTGATAGCATATAAGAGACTGTAAGCATCTGGCAAAACACTTAAAATATGATCATTAACCATTATAATCAAGTCATAATGCACGTAATACAGTGGCAGAATAGAAAATGGCTTCAAAATAACGAGTCAATGAGTTTAAGTTTTGGATTGTGGCTGAAAGTGAACTGACAAGAACATGATACGATAACAGTCATATGGGGAAATAAATGGCATCGATCGGAACCTATTAAAACAAGTTCAAAGAGTCCTCAGAATTAGATACTGATGCAAGAGCTCCCTTTTTGATAAAGTTCTGACTCTTCTGAAAGCTATTGGAGAAGATAGACAAATGCTTACTTTACCTAACTTGAACACTTTTACGCATTTGGTATGATCTATACGACAACAAAAATATTTGAACAACGGTTCAGAAAGCAACTTCTTCAGGTTAATAAG